>OY293411.1:104575353-105775353 GCA_958502065.1 Chrysolina americana
TTATGTATATTTACATCTTGAAGCTTCGGTGGTGTATAAATTCGACTATTTAATTTTTGGTAAAGGAGAAATATTATTTCAGCTGCTTAAAATTCACCAGAAAAAACATGGACTCTGTTCTCCAAATTGTTCTTCAAAATAACGAAATTCCTTGAATATATCAGGAGATTCATTTTTTGATGTCTACGAAATGAAACTATAATTTTTACAGAAGGTGTTCAGTTTTTTCAGACCAGTCCCTACTTCGTTTTTTGAAAACGAATGGTTTTCGAAAATTTTAGCATGACAGATTTATTTTTCAAAATTTGTCACTCTTTATATTTGGAATTACAGAGTTCAAAACCCATTTGAATTCATTTTTGTTTCGTAAATCCTTTCCTCATGACGAAAGAAATAAGATTTTTGTAATTCAAAGAATCATCTACAACTGATTCAAGATTTGTACTGAACTCTTTGAAAGACAGTGGATACCTTCGATTCGTATTTCATCATTGGCATCAATTATTTTCCTAGCATGTGATAAACCAAATGATAACGCCACTGATTATGTTGGGTTGATTGCTGAACATTATTTTAGGGATAATTCAAATCGAAATTCATTGGCATACAACCTTCATCTATGTTATTTTCCGTTAACGAATGGTACATCTGCGTATCATCTGCATAAAAATTCGTTGATGAGTATTTTAAGGTTTTGTGAAGCTGAGACGTGTATATTATGAATAGAATTGGGCCTGAGATAGACCCTTGAGGTACACCATGTCATGATATCCTTGTTTTCTCCAGTATCATTGTTTGTTTTTTGAAACTATTGACTACATCATTCCTGATAGCTTTCCAAATGATTGATTTCACATTATTAGTGGAACTCAGCTCCCTAGTAATGTTCACTAATATTCAAGACCAAAGTTTGACATGTCATGACTAATGACGTATATGGACTTTGGCACATACCTAAGCAAAAAACTGCAGGGTTATATTCAATATGAATATAATGCCATCCCTTTGGTTCTGATGAAATAATGCTAAGATCTTTGACTTCTCTAGAACATCGTGAAAAAATTGGAGATAACTATATTTTTCATCAGGAACAGATACATTCGTCAAGCGGTTTTGTAAAGAAAAACGAGATAAAATCAATTGATTTAAGCTGAAGTAGAAGAGAGTGGCAAACTTCAGGAATAATTCCAGCACCCATTTGGATACAAGCAGATATTCAAGCCAGAGAGTCAAACATTAGATTTTAGTTCCTTAGAGTGACATTAGTATTATTAGAAGCCACCACCTAGTCTATGAGAATGTGCTTTCAGCAAATTTTTTATATTTGAGTGCATGGTTTTTCAATATATCTGAGTTGATCGTGTTTAGTACTACACTGTTCATTTGAGAAACACTTGAGGGTCAACAAAAACTAATATACTTATTCTCAAGTTCCATTTTGTCCAAAACCTAGGCTGGACGACTAAAAATTATAATTTTGGTATCATTCTCAATTCGAAATATCGATAGTAGCAACCCCATGTATCGTAATACCGTAAAATTTGAAAATGCATATCTTAGAAACGCAACATACAAAGTTGACCAAACATTAATATTCAATAGTCAACACTTTCTTAAAAGTGAGAGTAAAATTAGGTCTAAATTGAAAATATTGAATAAAAACATTATAAGTGATAAAAAAAAAATCTACATTCATGCAAAAAACATAACTTTATTGAACTATATTCAGTGGAAAAAGAAGTTCTTTATTGCACTAGTGCAATGAAGTTTTTATTGGACTCATCTGTCATTCTACTTTAAAGTGCTGATATCATGATAAACATAAACGTTCAAACCCACTACATATTTAGCAGATATTCTGTGAGATTGGCCATACGTGTCAAACAGCTACATATTTTAGATTATTTTACATTAATATTAGCAGTCAGAATTGAACAAACAATGCCTTCCCGAGAATAACTCCATAATCAAAACCGATCCGCTATGTTCTAGACCGTCTACCTGCATAGAGCAAACTGTCTGTACTATGACCACACCTCGTGATAACATACGCGCTCATGGCTACTATGATTTTGATTTTTATAATGCAACTGGGGTTATACAAACGTCAGTCAAAATTTAATTCTGACAATTACAGAACTGAAAGTTATAAAATGAGTAATATTAATGAAAAACTAGATGATGGTGATGAAATCCATAGTAATAATTATTTATTTAAAATGCCTATTTCATTTTTCTTCACCTAGGGCGGGGTTAACGCAATTTTTTTCGAAATAATTGCAAAAAACCGAACCATTCTATCTTTGCGATTCATGTCGGCCGCAATTTTCCTCCATAATTATTTCTTTGGTGCCATTTTAAATAGAATGATACCAAAATCATTATTTTCATCCAACCGTCGCTTTGCCTCTTCTTGCTTTTCATTTTTCCGCCTTCTTTCCAAATTCGCAAATTGATTTTGAATAAATTTTACAAGTTCCTCGTATCGAAAGATGTACTCCTCGTATTCACCATAGTTATTAACGTTACAAGGTCGATATGTAGCAAATAACGGATGAGGTTGAATTTTTTTGTATAGTTTTGTTTCAATTTTCTTTCATAATAATAATTACAAGTTGTTTACTGCACCTAGAATAATTATGATCCCATTTCCTCCGCCATAATTTGAATAAAAGTACGCCACAAAATAAATTCTACTTATTTTTGATACAACGTGTTTACGTATATCTGAAAAACAGGGTTACGTTTTGAATGACTTGTGTCCACTTGATTGTGCAACAAATGTTTTTTTCGGGAGAAATTCATACTTCATAAAATGTTCTTCATATTCTATTATAACTAGAATTTTGACCAATAAAATTTTGAAATTTCTCAGTTGAATACGAGTAGTATCAAAAAATATGAATTTGATACAAGAATGAAGTAATTTTATTTATTACAATATCAAAAATTGTATCAAAAAAAGGTTGTTCAAGGGGGTCTATTGACGAGTTCATGCGAGAACATTCCCAAACATTTGAAGTAACAGAGCGATAGAGACACTGCTCGTTGAAAAAAGATATTACATCGAATTCGTATACATCAAATCTCCAGAATTGACCCCCAGAAAGGGAAATAATCACATCCATCTACGTTGAAAAGAGTATGAATTCGTCCTCTTTGGTTTCCTGAGAAGGCAAACATTTATTGCGGCAAATATGTTCATTCCTAACAGAAATCAAAATGAATGTTCAGCCTAGGTTTTTGACGAAATGAAACTTGTGAACCAGTCTCTAAGCTAACGCACAACGGCAGTTATGATTTATACTCTTCTTCTAGGATTCTCCGGACGGAAACTCAACGATCTCGACGATCTCATTCATCCCCACCAGACTAGACAACGGCCGAACGCTCACGTGCAGAGCATCTAATCACCTGGTCCAGAACGGTGTAGAAGAACACAGCGTGAAATTGAACGTTTTCTGTAAGTTCTTCCAATGAATATAAAAAGCGCTACATTGTTAATTATAAGATGTCTCGGAGGGGATTTCTTTTGTTTGCTACGCCTTCCTCGTAACTAAAGTGTTCTATTAACAATTGAGAGCTCTTTGCCGTTTCCTTTCGGGTCGAGAGGTTTCATAGGAACTAGGGCGAAGGGGTGATTTCGAATCGCGTTCAAATTGAGAGAGTATGGGATTTATGTCGCCCGTGCCGCTATGGAAATGTTTATTTTGACTTATATAGTATCGAAATTATGAGAGTGAATCAGATTATAAGATTCATTTCACTCAAGATATGGTGCAAACTGTATAGATGAACGTTTTCATTGAATTTGTGTTCTCATAAACATTATCTCACCACAAGGAACCACTGGGTGAGTCAGAATAAGACCAACAAAATTCGACTACAGATTTCTCACCTCATTTCGAGGTGAAAAGTTCCTATCAAGGTATGTCCTAAAATGCATCCCCTCTGAGATAAAGGGTGTCGAAAGTACGACAAAAAATTAGATTTTTTTTTCTCCAAAATTCCCGAATCATAATGTACCAAACTTCGGTTTATCAACGTGATAATTGGAAGTTATAATTTTTATTTTCGTAAACCAGTGACGTAGTTACGTTGGTATATGGAAATATTTTCCTTCATATTTTCTTCGGACAAGTGAAAGGACAAGTGAGCGTTTGGCATCAGTTAGGCTCATCGATACTCAACTTAAAAGTCATGACATTCCATGTATCTAAAAGTAAAGATTTCTGAGAAAATTGAGAAATATTGAAGATATGTCCTGGACAATAAATTATTTGTTTTTGTACTTTTGATACCGTGTCTCAGAGGGGATGCGTTTTAGGACATACCTTGATAAAACTTTTCACCTCGAAATGAGGTGAGGAATCTGTAGTCGGAGTTTGTCGGTCTTATTCTGACTCACTCTGTATACAATGACGGTCTAATCACAGAATGTAGATTATTCGAATCGAGATTTTTTCCCCTGCCCTATTTGTGTACGCATATCCGTAGTTTGATAACAGGTGATTTTTTAAATGTTTGCCTATGAATCTTATATGGTTAATCTTACTGATATGCGAAGTGTGAAAAATGTAGGCTGTTTGCATTTCATACATTTCAGAGATACTTGCTGTAAAGGATCTACTCAGTGTTCAGTTTCAGATTGATTACATTTCTTGCGAAGTTTGTGTACTTGCACCAATATTACTTTCTAACAAATGTAGTGGAAAAAAATTGCTGAGTTATAAAAAGAGCTTTCGTTCATTTCGTACTTATTGCGAATTTAAAATTTTCACCTGTTCAATTAAAAAAACCTACATATACTATATGATTTCTGAGAAGTATGATATTGCATTTCGAGGTACTTTTGGAATATATCTCCAACATCAAAAATATTATCGTATGAATAATAAACTACATATCAGCTGATTTGCTAGAATTTGGTGGATTCACCAAAGAGCAGTCACCAAATATTAGAAAACGAAATGTAAGAGAAATAATGTTCATACTTTTGAAAATACAGGTACTTCAAAAACAAGAAGTTAAGGTGACGTTTAGTCAGAAATGTAGTTGAAAACAAATTTTTGATGCCCTATAATTTTTTACGTACTTCTTGTGAATTTAAAATTTTCACATCTCAATTAAAAACATACATAAGCTATATGATTTTTGAGATATTGCATTTCGAGGCACTTTTGGCTATATATATCTCCATCATCAAAAATATCGTATGAATAATCAACATAAGCTGATTAGCTAGAATTTGGTGGATTCACCAAAGAGCATTCACCAAAAATTAGAAAACGAAATGTAAGAGATAATTATTGTTCATACTTGTGAAAATACACGTAATTCAAAAACAAGAAGTTAAGGTGACCTTTGGTCAGATATATAGTGGAAAACAAATTTTTGATGCGCCATAATTTTTTACGTACTTGTGAATTTAAAATTTTCACATTTCAATTAAAAACATACATATGCTATATGATTTTTGAGAAGTATAATAGTGCATTTCGAGGCACTTTTGGCAATATATCTCCATCATCAAAAATATTGTATGAATATAATATAATGTAAAACAGAAAGTTCATTAATTCGTATGCCTACGAATTCAAAATGTTATTTTCAATAAAAGTCGTACAAAAATGAATTTCCATGAGAATTTTATTGAGTGAAAGTTCCCTATTCTGGCACAGCATCCAATCATCGCCAAAAACAATCTCCCAAACACGAAAAACGCATTCGGTACACAAAAATCCCAGTCGGATCCGGACAATCATACGTCCGTAAACAGCAATATAAAATCAAGCCACGGGGTGATTGCCGCAAAACGGCGGATAATCTCTAGAAAGAGGATTGAAAGCTTTTGTGTTTTCAGATGTGCCCATTCTCCACCTGTCCTTGGGCTCCAACCTGAATCCCGAGGACATTGAAGAGGGAGACGATGTTTATTTTGAATGCAAAGTGAACGCCAACCCTTGGGCATACAAAGTTCTATGGAAGCACAACGTAAGTCCTTTTACTTTTTTTTCTCTTTCCGCTAGTTTAGTGCAGATCCAATTAGCGGGCGGGAATATTGATTTCGCCACCGGAAGGTGAATGCTGCGCTATTTGAGTGGTGTGTATTGTGTGGTTGACTAGAGTGAGGGATATTTGTGTGTTCTGGATTTTTATGCTTTTTTATGGAAAGATGAATATAGTAAAGTTGTTTATGAATCTTGGACAAGTTATACCTTTGAGTAGTTCAAAAGATACATTAAAAATCTAGATCAATGAAATAGTTTAGTTCATTTCAATCGATCATTCTTTAACAGAAACTCAGAAGCATCAGTAAATAATGAAAAACTGATTCTGTGGTGCAATCTCCTGTATATGAAAAAGAGTAACAGTACTTCTCCTTCTGACCGTTGAATTCTATCATTTAGATACCCGGCAAACATTTTTTAGAATGATGAAATTAGTGTACTATGTGAACTTGAAAAAAAATATATCACCAAACATTTTTGAATGTACACAATTTTAAAAGATGTATTATTTCTTATTCAAAATATCACATGATTCCCTTGAATTATTGAAAAACAGAACACTTTCAACTCGAATTTACAGAAGTTCTATAAAAAGACCATGTGCATAATCAGAACAAATCGAATTTGGGAAATATGTGTGAAAAACTAAAAAACTCAAGAACAGTTGATGATAGAGTAATTTTATGAACACCAACGGATTCAGAATTCTAAAGTCAGTATACTTTGTGATTTTTGAGTCAATTGGCGGAAAAAAAAATCCATAAAAAGTCCTAAAAAACATAATATATAATAATGATTCGTATTTGCTACTCAGATTCAAGGATCAGAAAAAAAAAAGAAATAAACCATAAAATAATTACATATTTCTGAAAATCGAAAACTTTCTCTAAATGCATTTCGAAGAGCTGATTCTTAATAATACCACAGAAATGAATTTCAGAGATATATTTTCAACTCGAAATTGTCTCGGAATTTATTTCAAATTTGGTTTGCATATCCAAAGAGGATTGAGTTTCGAAAAAATATGACAAAGAATAAGGCATCAAATCACCCCTCTCAACTTCAGATGAACTCTTCAACTCGGGAACGGTTGAAGGTAAAGCAATTCTGTGAAAGCTATTTGATTCAGAATGATGAAAAAATAACGAACATTTTTATATGCACTGAAAAAGTAAATTTTAAATTTTTTTTTCAAAAACCTCTCTGAAATGTATCTCGACAAGTTGATGTCTCGAAAGTTCAATTTGACAAAAGATTACCAAAATGAGGATAATTCTTCTTCGGTATCGCAAAATTTGTCATTATTTCACTGATCCCCTTTCGAATTTTTGTATAAATTAGCTCGCCGAGATACCTTTGAGGGTAGTTTGTATAGAAAACAAATAATCCTAATTCTTTGCATATGTTTGAGTCACTCTTTTCAAGTGAACCCGTATTTTAAGTGAAAAATAAGTACATTTTAACAATTATCGATCAGCTCGGGGATTTCACATTTCCAAAAGTCTTGCAGACGTTCGAAGTCAAGAGTAATATATTAAATGAAAACGTATCTTTAAAAACTTTCACCTTCCGTTGAAATTAAATCGCGAGGTTTTCTTTGAATCTATCGAAATTGCAAAGGTTCTGTAAAAAGTTCATGATTTTTTTTTTCCATCATCTGAGCATAAACAAATTATGAATTTTCATAATCAGCATGAAAATTTGCGTATATTTAGCGAATTTCAATTGAATCCGATGATTTTGTATATTTCATGATTTTAGGACATTTTTCAAGTAACTTGTCTTTTCCTCTGATCGACTTGAAATCTCCAGAGTGTAGTATTTTCATCATTTTGAATCGATTGGAGTTGAAAGAATTGCTCTATCTCAAACCATTCTCGAGTTTGAAAGTTTGCATTGAGTTAAGAGTGGTCATTTCCTTCTGTTGAGAATTTTTTTTCCGATTGACTTAATATTTACCAAGTATACTAATTTCAACTTTCTGAATCGAGTTATTGCCAAATTCATCTGGAGTTGAGAGGAATCATTTCCCTCCAACATTTTTTTTTCATATTGTCTCCTGGAATTCAGAATATGCACCTCGAAATTAAAGTCGATTGAAGATTTTACAGCATTTGTTGGAAACCTCTACAGTTCACATATTGTATAATTTGGAAGTAACTAGACCAACAAACAAGATATAAATTATTTTTCCTCATACGTACATCATATCACTCATTGAATGCATTAAACCACTTTTAGAATCATCAAAATTGAAACAAGAAGTGTGTTGCCAGATACAGAAGGCAACTGTAGTTGATGAGGTGGAAATTTTCAATTCTAATTTCAATATTACGAATAAAATTACTCTGAGTTGAAAGAAATTCATCAACTGAAGGATTGTTCAAGTGTTTTTAGCCAAGGTTGATCAACAATATGAAAGTGTACTACAATAATAATTTCCTTCGTTGAAACGATTATTTGATGAAGCAGTTATTTGAAACGTAATTGTGTAAAGTTTTTGTAATTTGTTCAGACGAAACTTTACCAAAAATAGCTCAAATTGTGTCGATAATACTAAATTATCATGGCTGATAAGAGAAAAATTTTGATGATCAGTTACTAGATTGATATCTTTTATCGCTGTCAAAATAAATCAAACGTCATCATCGGATGTTTTTTTTTTCTATCACTGAAAAATATATTTTCCTTCTGAGAAACTGAAACAATTCGTTCTCAGAATATCCAATCATTCGCATTCCACCGACCCTACGTCCATAGTAATTGTTCCATTTCATTCTTAATTTTCCCTTTTAATTTGAGTACATTATTCGTGGAAGTTTTACGTTCTTCTTCCTCAAGACAATCCTGTTCGGTATTTAAATAGCATATTTCAGTTCCTCAGTCTATTGTTCTGCAACCACCATCTCACTTTTAATTAAGTTAATTAGAGGGGAACATTCAGTCTCGCATTTGGAATATGCTTGGCGTAAATGACGATATTATAAGGAAATCTCGATTTCTTAAAAGTAATTAGATAAAACGCTTTGCCTTTGAATCTGCAGCCAAATGGCCCGATTACTAAATTGGAGGAGCAACTGTACAGAATGGCTAACGATGATCGTGCTTACAATTATTTTATTTACAATGGATTTCGTCCGAGTTCGCTTAAAGAAGATTTCCAACGGCTTGGAGAAAAAATATTGATTGACGGTTATTTTGTTTCCATGAAAAAACTTATGCAAACAAAATATTTATGTCGGAGATTAAGAGAAATCATAACATTTCTCCATTTTCGAAAAATTTCCAGTTGCACTCTCTAAATTAGTGATGATTATGGGGTACGTGCATGACGAAAGGATCCAACCATCCAAATCAATATATTAAAACTCCTAGCAGAGTCAAATCTATGGTTTTCAAGTCTATGAGATTTCATATATTAATTTAGAACTGGAGTGTTTCCGTTCATTACTATTTTGATTACTGACCAGGATATTGTAAGCTCATATCGTCATAGTTACGCTATTACTAAAGAGGGTCATAACACCCTTGGGATATATCAGATTCTATAATTCCCTTAACCTTTGACAAGTAAAAATAAAATAAGTAATGCTGATATATTCATGGTGTTACGTAAGTACGTGGCCAAACTTGATGGGGTGATTTTTTGGGTGATTCTGAGACGAAAAGTTTATATAGGGAAGCTTTGTTTTCAACATAAAGGGTGTGTAAATATACAAAAGAAATCGTCGTTTTCGTTTTATTATTCTTATTACTGCATTAATTTCGATGAAAATTCTTAGACTGGAATAGTCTATTTATATGGGAAAAAAGAACAGTAACACCCCAGTTTTTGATGGTTTAATAGTTGAGATGTTTTATTGCGTTGTCCCAGGAACTTACAATAAAGTGATTTTTAGTTTTTTCTCAAAAACAAACCAAGATACGAAAAAAATTCTGGATATAAAAAAGTTGTAATTTCAGTTGCTCAATATGAAACAAATACAAAAATTGAAAAAAAATCAGTGTCGCACATTTTTTCTGTCAAATATATTGGTTAAAGTTTTGATACGACTATTAGACAATGAAACTGCTGAATTTCAATAAAATAGGTTGAAGGATTATTAAGATATTCAAGAAAAAAAAATGATTTCTTACAAAAATTTTGACACCCTGTATCTTGAAAACGAAGCATTACCGGACTTATGTTTATATAAACTTTTAGTCGAAAAATCACTCCTGAAAGCTTGGCCACGTACCTAATTAACACCCTGTATATACAGGATGTTCCAAATTTAATCAGCACCATTGCCAACTCCGTTAATATTGATGCTACGAATTCGGTTGAATGGGCAAACTAGTAGCATTTTTAATGGCCTTCTCGATGCCGAAAACAGAAAGACATAGATAGGTTATGACCAGTGCAAACACTAGAACCTGGTGATCCTGAGAGACGATTAGGGTTTTGTCGGTGGTTTATGAATAAATGCAGACAAGATCCAAACTTCTATAGAAATATTATATGGAGAGATGAAGCTAATTTTTCAAATCGTGGAATATATAATAGAAAGAATTTCCATAATTGGAGTAGACATAATCCATTTCTAGTCCATCCCCACAATCCGCAAAGACGATTTAGTATTAATGTTTGGTGTGGTCTATTTAGAGGCAGAATTATCGGTCCATTTTTCCACCATGATTTTTTGAACAGACCCCGTTACATTAATTCATTAACAAGAGTGTTGGAAGAGTTTTTCGATGATCTTGATCTGGATGCTCGTCAGATGATCTATTTTCAGCAGGATGGAGCACCAGCACATAATGTCAGTGGCGTAAAAAGAATGCTGCGAGGCTGTTTTGGAAACAGATGGATTGCTACAAATGGTCATGTTGAGTGGCCCCCTCGTTCAACAGACATGACACCTCTACATTTTTATTTTTGGGGATTTCTGAAAAATGAGGTGTACAAAATGAAATATAATATTGTAGATGAACTGAAAAATTATATATAAACTATAATTAATAGAATTGATGGCCGAACTGTGTTGAATGCCACACGTAGTGTCAATAGAAGGGCCCAAATATGTGTTCAACAAGAAGGCGGTGTTTTTGAACATTTACTCGATATTTAATAACGCTTTATCAAATTGGTTTGTTATAAATGTTTCCTATTGAAAAAACTGTCTTATTTTCACCTTCACGATAAAAAGTCAAATGAGATTTGTTGTTGAGAATGTTATAATGAATCGAAATACATTAAAAAAATATTGGTGGTTTCATTGAAAGAAATATAATTTTATGAAATATTCTGAAAACGCGAATGTCAATTTTTTTTTGTTTTCGGCATCGAGGCCATTAAAAATGCTATTAGTTCGCCCATTTAACCGAATTCGTAGCATCAATAATAACGGAGTTGGTATTGGTTCCGACTCAATTTGAAACACCCTGTATATATGACTATGAAATGTGACCTGAAAATTACTTCCACCACTGAAAACAATATCTTCTTTCGTATATTATTATATGAAAAAAGAAATTATATAATAATATAATAGTCTTTGGTATTTTCAAATTATTTGGTTGTACAAAAAATTATTCTGATATAAATATAAAATAATATGAAAATAAAAGGCTAAGTTCAATTTTTATAGTGACAAGTCACTATTAGTTGCTCTTCCACTTAACCTCAAAAACAAACTAAGTGAATAAGTAAGTAATGTACAAATGAAATATGAATGGAATTGAATCAAAGTAGCATCTATGTTACCATACCATTATCAGGAATGGAATTATAAATTTTACAAATCTGGAAACTGAAACTGCGTCTGAAAATTTCTAATTTGAAATTGGGAGGTGTCAATAATCCTTTGCTCCTAACGTTGAGATTATGTACATCCGTTCGATACGTGACTTCTTTATGTAGATAGGCAGGCGTCTTATTCAAGTAGAAATATGGCTGGAGCTTCTGTTCACTACTGTCGAGTACCTGTCTCTTCTAGTGGCAAACCTATAACAAAAAAAAAGCAATTGAATACATAAAGTTCATTGAACTTGGTGATATCTCGCTTCTCATGTTCAGTCACCATCGATTTTAGTATAGACCATTTAGTCCATAAGGAATTCGGACTATACATTTCTGACTGCAACGAATAAACAAAATTACTACCAAATCTACCGAAAAACGTAGAAAATACTTTACCAGTTCTTGAAAGTATGTCAGAAATACCTTTTCAGTGACATCTTTTGGCATAACATTTTTCCGTGTCAGCCACTCTAGATATGAATTGATAACGAATTATCCGATTTAAGGCCTATTAGTATCCTGCCCTCACTGTCCAAAGATCAAATGGCTGATTACTTGCACACCCAAGAGATAATAACTTCTGCGTAGTCTGGTTTTCGAACAGAACATAGCACTACAACTGCTCTTATATCAATCACTGATGATCTTTTCAAGGCTACAGATAAAGGTGAAGTCTCCTGTTGGGTTTTATTGGACTACAGTAAGGCTTTTGATACCATGGACCACGCCATACTTTGTCTGAAGCTTAGTTACGTTGGTCTCTCAAACGGAGCTGTGGAACTCATATGCAATTACCTATCCAATCGTACCCAGCAGATCGTATTGGATGGTAATGAATCAGACTCTTTACCAGTTGATTATGGTGTCCCTCAGGGATCCATCTTGGGACCTCTTCTTCTTTCAGTATATATCTCGGACTTTCATGATACCATAAAAGATGCTAAAATTCATCACTACGCTGATGATACTCAGCTCTACATTTCTTTCACCTGCCTCCACCTTGATGTAGCTATAGAAAGTATGGACAGAGACTTGAACAATCTTTACGAGTTTTCGACTGCTCATAACTTGCGACTTAATTCAAAAAAGTCCCAGGTAATGTTATTCGGTTCAAAAAAAACCTGCAGGATGTTCGCGAGAACCTAACAACAAAGATAGGGAAAAATGCACTAGCATTAGTGAATGAAAGCAAAAACTTAGCATCTAGAATGTTGTGTGTTCTCTTTAATATGTGAAGATACTGACGATGAATAAAGCCGCTTTATTATTATTATTATTATTATAATGAATGGATACATTTGTTTCGTTTTCGTGTTCGAATGAACAAAATTTTATTGAAATCAGTCAGAAATAAACGTATTCATGTCCCACGGGAATTAATGAGTCTTAAAATAATCTCAGGCAATTGTTATTGGTAATTAGTGACCTTATAACTCCCTTGATACATGAATAACTATAATGATATTAAGAATTTGGTATTTGTAACAATATGAGTTGCAAACTTAGTATTTTTCAAATGTTGATGTTGGATACACTTTTTCCTAGTGGAAGTACTCATTGCCTGTGCTATATTCAGTTCTCTGGATATTTTCATCACATCTTATAATCAGTAGGTTTGAAAACATGCCATAATTCCAAAATTTATACGTATCTGACTGAACTCTTACTTCTCTAGAAAAAGTATCGGGATCGATGATTATATTCGCAACCAATGTTTTTTTAATGCTGCCCTACTATAACCTGATTGGTGAATCCGTTCCAAACGAGAGAATAAGTTAAACTAGGAATCCATCGATAAGAATGTGCGCCTGTAGCCAACCGAGCTGATGAAGTTTCCAACTTTCCAGAAGGAACTTCCGCCAACAACAAACATAAAACTTCCAAGATTTCCTGAAAAACTCACAGCATTATTTAAAAGAAGTACGATAATAAATGTGGGAGCTGAAGTAGTCTACGTTTTATTGGAAAAGATGTTCTAATGCTGATAACGAAATTAGAAAAGTATTTTGATTCCAAGGGGAAATTGTTTCCATCCGTTTTTCATTACTCTTCTCAATTTCATAATACACGCTTTTATAACACATTGAACTGAAATGTAAAAAATTATTTTTTATACAGGCAGTTTCTTTTATCATGTGGAAACATTGCTATATTCTAAACCGTAATAGATACGAAGACGATTAAATGGGAAAAAAGGTAACTATTGTGGTGAGCAGTAAATTGGTCATAGAAAATTTACGGGGATTCTCGCCGTGCCCAACTTATACAGGAAAAACTGAAAATGCTGTTTTCGGTTTTTTACGAATAGAATTGTTATTTCAGAAAATATAAAAAAATTATAAAGGAAAGTTTTATTCCATTCAAAATGTACTAGAACTACGTAACGATAAATTTTTAATCAAACGTTTCATGTCAACACCGCCATCATCAACTATTTTTTTCAAATACGGACATGTCTATTTCATCACAAATATTGATAGAGCGATAAAATCACAACTCAGTGGTATATCACACTCGACATTTTTATATCGTTTCATATTAAATATCTATCATCATCAGTGACAACAATTTTTAATTACGGTCCTGTCGTTAGTTTGTTTATAAATTCCACAGAATCTAACGCTTCGAAATAAAAATTATCAGTGACGTTTTGAATGAATGTATCTATGAACATTGTATTTGTACTATAAAAATTCATAAGAGATTTCTGCAGTTTCAGAGACGAACGATAGCAATTTACCCCAGAAATAAACTTACTTAAGAGGAGAAGAAATCAAACAAACAGAAAAACAATTTATTTCATAATGAATTTGTGGAAGAAAATAAAACCAATACAGAAAAAGAATTCTACATTAAATGCTCGAATTGACGACCTCTTTGTTGAATGCACATAGGTTGTCTGTCCATACAATTTCTGTGGCAGTTTTCTAGCATGATGGTTGTAATGCTATTACATGCATCTCTTATTTTCTGTTTGAGATGGTCGATATCGGTACTAGATGTCGAAAAAACTTTATTCTTTATGTATCCCCATACAAAAAAATCCAAAGAAGTAAGGTCTGGGGATCGAGCTGGCCAGGCAATTGGTTCTTTGTTTCCAATCTACTTTGTTGGGAATTTTGCATCTAAATGTTCCCTTACTATTGCTGCATTATGGAGGAGGGGCACCGTCTTGTTGAAAATATTGTATTTCACGGGGGGTGCTTAATGGCAATTCATCTAAGTAGCCATCAAACTCATTGGATAAAAAATTTAAATACATTTCACCATTCAAATGCTCATCGTAAAAGAAAGGACCTAGTATGTTTGTTCCCAAAATTCCCAACCAAACATTTATTCCGAACCTCTCCTGGAAATTAGTTTCTCTATGTAAATGTTCATTCGTATTATTCCACCTACAATGGATGTTTCTGTTAAACCAACCATTGTTGGTGAATTTTGATTCACCCGTCCATATTATTTTTTTACATATATTTCGAACGTCCCTATTTCTACGTCTTAACCATTTCGCAAATTGTACTCTCCTTCCGTAATCCCTTTCATTAAGGTGATGTTCTTTGCGTATCCTGTAGCATTTGTATTTGTTCTTTATCAAAATATTTCCGGTAGATTTCACAGATATCCCAAATTCGTGGGCAATTTCTCGTAAAGAACAATCTTGATTAGAAATATTTTTGTAACTGATCAATCCTAGATTTAAAAAATGACGTTATTTTTCACATCTTAGTCTTCATAAGGTAATATTTGCTTACCCAAAACATTTTTTGGTTCCTTATACTTCCAATAACAACACATTTTCTAGTTCTATTTTCGTCAAATGCAAAAGTAAATAGCATATCAGTCCTTTCGTCATTCGAATACATCTTTAATATGTAACCGAGTGCTTGAATGTCTGACAGTTCTTAACAGATATCAACAACTCATTTATTTTTTCTGCCATAGAATTCAAGCAAAGCCTACGTGTTTAGATATGGTAAAAGAAGTGAGATGTTATTTAATTGTACCAAATTAGACAACACTTTATTTTGATCAAAAACTGATATTTTCATTACATCCAGGATTGAGAATTATGAAAATAATCCGTATAAAAATTGATAAAGGAGAAATCAGCCTTGAATCAAGGATTACTGTAATACAAAAATCTTCAAAAAGGAAAAATACGAATGTTCGTTGTGTTGGGGTATCTTCCTATCGAAAGTATTGGATAATGACTGAAGTATCCTAATAGTTGAATGAGTTTTGAAGAAATCAAAACCATTTACAAAAAAACTAACGACAGGACCGTAATTAAAAATTGTTGTCACTGATGATGCCAGTTATTTTATATGAAATTCTATAGAAATGTCAAGTGTGATATACCACTGAGTTGTGATTTCATCGCTTTATCAATATTTGTGATGAAATAGACAGGTCCGTATTTGAAAAAATAGTTGATGGTGGCCGTGTTGACACGAAACGTTTAATTAAAAATTTATCATTACGTAGTTCTAGTACATTTTGAATACAATAAAACTTTCCTCTTTAATTTTTTTATATTTCCTGAAATAACCATTCTATTCGTAAAAAACCGAAAACAGCATTTTTAATTTTCCCTGTATAAGTCGAGAAGGGCAAGAGTCCCCCTAGATTTTCTTTGACCAATGTACTACTCACCACAATATCTATATTTTTTCCCATTTAATCGTCTTTGTATCTATTACGGTTTAGAATATAGCAATGTTACCACATGATAAAAGAAACGGCCTGTATAGGCAGAAAATTATTATAACTGAAAACTATCAGTTAAAAAGCGTGGGGTGTTCAATACACGAAAATATGAAATGAAGCACCTCACGCTTTCTTCACAGTATTACTAATGTTGAAAAAATACAGCGGTACCCTTCTCTCTAAGCGTTTACACAAAGTGGAAATTAAAGGCAAAAATGTTTGCCTTAATATTCCACTTTGTGGAAACGCTTAGAGAGAAGGTTACCCCTGTATTCTTTCAACATTGTTGATACCTCTCTGGCCAATATATTCGAACTAGTTCGAATGTTTACAGTAATACTAATATTTTTCATTTATTATAATTTTCTGTCTATATAAACAATTATTTTTTATTTCGTAAGCGTGTTTTTTAGATTTTTAAAACTATACTTATTTATATTGAGCTAAGCATAATAATTATTTTGAAACAAAATATTTTGAAGTTTGTAGAATTTTTTTTTGTGACTGTTGTGAAAACTTTGGTGATCTCGACTGTTTTTTCAACCCAACTGACGATTCTTATGGACGAGTCAAATTATCGAACAGAAATATATTTTACGTTTCATTTTAAGTGCTTGTAAAATGTCGTCATAGAGTCCAATGAGCGAGTGTGGCAATGTCACCAACGAAAAAAATACGTATTTCATCTTGAGTACGAAATGCTATATTTTTCTACGATAGATATTGTTTATGAAATACCGGAATTTCGCTATCAGAGTCCATATTGATTATAGTTACAGAGAGAAAATCAAATTTAATTGTGAAAATGTTTATAAACTGTCAAACGTAGTGACGTTCGTTTGCTGATTCAAGTACCAAGTAGTGAGATCATTAGGGTCAAAAATCTATGAAATTGTTTTTAGTATATTCCCATCGGGTCTCATGATAATGTTCATTTGCTTCATTTTCATCTCTAGACTGAAAAACTATCACTTTCATGTAGGGTATCCGGTATGAGTAGAACAATACATGTTTTATATTTCACTCAATGCTCTGTTTGGATAGCTTGATGGGTAACAATTCCATTGGAATACTTGTTTAACAGAAAACCTCAGTAAAATGAAATATTTGTATGTAGCGAATATTATATTATGTATAAAATTATATTATTTCAACAACAAAGGAGAATGTTTGCAACCACCCACACCGTACCCAATACAAATGAACAAACCGCAAATAGCGAACGAATGCTTGCTTCCATTGCTGGAAACCATCCTGAGCCATCGTTTTTCTGCGGTTGCTTTCCTCAACTTTTACTCCGAACAAGAGTTCACTTCACTGACCACAACAAAGCAGTCAGAGAACAATATAGTCGAGCAGTTATATTATAGATCAGACGCAAGTCTCTGTATAGTCTGGGGGCTAACTGCCGAAGGACCAGCACTATTCTTATGGTGGTATGTTGTAGATTTTGACATGCTCGTCAAAAGTGTACGCGGGCATGAAAAAATCGGTCGACTAGGTTTCGAGATACAGGGTGTCAAAGTTGAAGCTTTCCGCTCAGAATTTCTTACAATTTCTATAATTGATAAAACGCCTATGTTTCTGGGAATACCATGCCTCAACGATAGTAAAATGTCACCTTGATCTCGTATAATAATAATGATGATAGTGGTTTTGTGGGTGGAGAGGTCAGCATGATATCAATATCTCCATATTACTTTCGTGCTACTAGAATGAAAAATTTATCTGAAAGACTAATTTTCTTTGGAACCAGATTTGTGAAAAGTTGTCTATCGAGAAGGACGAAAAAAAAAATGAGTTCTTCGAGCACTAAGTACTAAGTACCACTTTGAAGATACAATGGATCCAAATGAATGGCCCACAGGAGCCTATGTTCAGCGCTTTTTAAACTTTCGAAGCTTTGTGAAGCCGCCTCCAACCTAGGTGAAATGTCCAAACATTTTGATCTATTGCTGCTAAACGCTGAAAATTTGAATTTCGACAAAGTCGACTATATTACGGCTGAATATTTAAATATGAATCAGTTCAATATTATATGTTTAACAGAGACTTGGTGGCACGAAAGTTCTGTGAAATCTTTTAGTTTTCCCAATTTTACTCTTTCAAACTCATATTACAGAACCAATTTTATAGGAGGTGGAGTTGGTATATGGTCTCGAACTGAATTAGATGTATTTCCACTGAATTTACAAGAGTACTGCATTGAAAAAAACATTGAGATGTGTGGAGTCCATTGGAAAAATAATAATACTGATGTTTTCATTATAAATTGTTACCGCTCCCCCTCAGGAAACTTCGAAATATTCCATGAAAAAATTTCAGTAATTCTTAACAAAATATTTGTTCCTATAACACTCATAATACTTACTGGAGATTTCAATTCGCATTCAATGAGTTAAACCAACCTCAACCGTTTTACTCAATTATTAATATCATATGGTCTCAGTCCCAGAATAACCAAACACACTAGAATCAGTCAGACTTGTCAAACGATACTTGATCAAATATATACGAATTTACCAGAGAATAACGAATGGGATGTAGTTGAGAATTCTATATCTTCTCACCAAACTGTCTTCTTTTCAACAATGCAGTATCAAATCAATGTAGGATATTTGTATGATTATAAAATGACACTAATATTGAAAACTTGTCGAATGCTTTAAAGAGACAGAGATGGTCAGAAACGTATATCCTGAATAAGCTAGACGATAAGTTTAACAGTTTTCATGACACTCTGTTATTTCATTTCAATTGTGAATGTCCAGTAAAATCTATTAAAAAACAACAAAATAAAATTACTGGAACTGAATGGGTTAGTATTGAAATAAAATTGTCAAGTCAAAACCTCAAAAAACTTTATCAGCAAGTGAAAACTGATCCGACCCTGAAAGAATTCTACCAAACACAAAAAAAACAGCATAAAATTCTCGTAAGAAAAACTAAAAGTCAACATTATCAAAATAAAATTTACTCATCAGGAAATGTAAACAAAAACACGTGGTCTGTTGTAAACGAGTTATCAGGCAAAACTTCTAAAAAGAGTACTATAACTATAGATAATAATGATGGTTTCGTCGATGACCCACTAGCTATCTCTAATATTTTCAATAAGTTTTTCGTAAATGCACCTTATGAAATTATTGATAAAATAGATATAACTGCAAATAAACCCTATGAAAAATTATTTATTTCCTAGTATTGTAAATAGTATGTTCGTACCATATGTCAGTGAAGATGATGTACGGGAGGTTATCAGGGACAAAATTAAAAATAAACATACTTGTGGACCAGATGGCATCTCTGGACATGTGATCAGAAAGATTGCGCCTCATATCATAGCACCCCTTTGTCATATAATTAACGTATCTTTTCAGCAAGGACAGTTTCCGACGCGAATGAAACATTCCTTGGTTTCTCCAGTCTTTAATAAAGGTAATCCCCATAATATGGAAAATTGCTGTTTCTTCATCACTGTCAAAGGTATTCGAATATATAATGTTGAAGTTTCTACATAACTTTCTGAATATAAACAATATTCTGTCTCCAAATCAACACGGATTTCGATCTAACTATTCCACTACAACAGCAGTTGTTTCTTTTTATTTGAACCTTTTAGAGTTTGTTGAAACTGGTGAAAATCCCACTAGGATTTTTTTTCACCTCAGTCGCGCTTTTGACTGCGTACAGCACATAAATCTTTTGGACAAATTGAATAAAATTGGTATTAGAGGTATTCAGAATGAATGGTTCGTATCATATCTTTCCAATCGCACCCAGACTGTTAAAATACAGTATTCGAATGATAATTGCAGCGAAACTTTTCATTCTGAGAAGATAAGTAATTTTATAGGGGTTCCCCAAGGATCAGTTTAGGGACCAATTCTCTTTATTCTATATATAAAAGAGTTGCCATCTGTTTTGCCAAAATCATTCACTTGTCTGTATGCTGATGAGTCTTCCCTATTATTTAAATCAAAAGATTTGACTGAATTGCAGTATAATATCCACTCTGATCTTGACAGCTTACAAAACTGGTTTAGTGACAACTCTTTGTATTTGAATTCATCTAAAACGAAAGCAGTATCTTTTCATACTGCTCAATATAAAAACAATTCAGACATAAGTATAACAATTTCCGGTATCGAAGTAGAACGATCCGATGGTATAAAATTTCTAGGGATATCTCTTGATAGCAGGCTCAATTTCCATCAGCACTGTGAGGATCTCATTAAAATACTCAATAAGCAGTGTTATCTGCTGAGAAATCTGAAAAGAATTCTGGACAACTCTGGTTTGCTTTTATATTACCACGGGCAGACACAGTCTAGACTCTGCTATGGGCTTATTGTTTGGGGAAATTCTTCACATGCACATAATGTTTCCTTAACACAAAAGAGAATCATCAGAACCATCGCAAATGCATCACAAACAGTATCATGTAGAACATTATTTAAAAAGTTAAATATTTTACCTCTCTCGGGTCTATATATTCTAGAAGTTTTGCTGTACATTCGCAAAAATCAGAGACTTTATAAACAGAATAAATCCTTCATGCATGACTTCCACATACCGAAAACACGGTTATCCCTACGACTCAACTCATTCAAGTTTTTGGGACTGAGATTATATAATGCTCTTCCAGAAAATCTTAAAAATATAACCCAGGAACAACAGTTCAAAAATAAAACGAAACGACTACTATTTGAAGTCAGTCCGTATACAATTGATGAATTTTTTTCATATTTACAGAAATAAAATGTCTATACTTTTTATCAATGCAGCTCTTCTGTATTCACTTGATTATTTCATTGTTCTAACGTTCTCTAATTGTTATTTATTGCTTATTGTATGTAGTGTGTTTTATTTATACCTATTGAAATGTACTGACTGTATTGACTTGTCCAATTGCTTTTTAAAGCTCTTTTTTATGGATTAATAAAGACTAACTAAGTACTCTTGAAAAGTGCTCCGAAATCTCGAACACTAACCACTTTCATTTATGAAATGTTTTCGATTACTAACCACTTTCAAAGAGTTATTCTAGGACAATTTAGCCATGCGTGCCAACCTTGCAATTTTAACCCTGCAAGATAATTGCATGCCTGTTGCCGTTTACACCTGTAACTGTCGGCATGCGTGAAAAACGTAGGAATGGAATTAGGAAATGTTCTAATTCAAATATTTAAAAAAAAAACGTGGAAAATTCGTCGAGATCATTTGAAAATCTCAGATGGCATTCGCCAGTATTGACAAAATTATAATAGAACTAAATGAAATATGAACTTTTTCATAGTTTTCAGGCACGAGGTTCAAAAATGCACATGTGTAAAATGTTTTAACTTTTTTTACATATATGAACATTTCCTAAATTAAAGATTATTGACATTGTACAGAATGAATTAGTGAAAAAAAACTCAATCATTGGAGAAAAAAGCGTCAACCTCCCCAAGTCATTGAAATAATTATTTGCTAAAGAGTGTTTCAACCCACCTTTAAAAACTTCACAGCGATAAGCGGTGATTTTTTATAATAATTGTATTCTGAGCCATAAGTCATTTTTATTTCTCGTGTCATATTTATGCATATCACTTTTTTGTCAATTCATATTGGATTCGATAAGTATTGCTCGATAATTTCAAAAGATAGATATAAATCACCGTTAGAATTTTCTTGTCTCTGAATACGAGACGAAGTTCGAAAAGGTAGATCAAAAATATGAGTCGAATTATCCTCTTTTGCAATACAAACACTCTTTGTATTTCGCCAGACAAAAATAATGTGTGCAATTGCAGAATACGCATATGAATAATATACATGCAATAGAGTATCCTTTCTAGCATGGATTTTAGGACTGTCAATAAGTAAAAGCATTGGTTGATTTTCTTGTATACCGCATCAATTTGCTCTTTACTGTCGAAAGAGGTTCCCAGAAACTCTACCGACTCAGACTTCTCAATAACATTGTTGTTCAAGGAAATGAATCAGTTTGTTGGTGTACTGTTTCAATCATCAATCTGATTCATTCAGGTAACTGGGAAGGTTATTGTTGAATGATAAAAATATTACCGGGCCAAGAACAGTGCCTTGAGGAGTTCCAAGCTCCATATCAAACTCGTTTAAGAAGACATCATCAATTTTTCGATTGTCAAGTGTCAAATGCCTTTAATCAATCAACTTGTATTGATACTACATATTGACCACGATCTGTTTCATCGTATATTTGTTGTGTGTACTCAGCGATGCTTGTCTCACTTGAGAAACCACTTCTGAAACCATGTTGATTACTTTTTATTGAAATAAACGAACATATACAGGTTGAGTCAGAATAAGACCGACAACTTCCGACTACAGATTCCTCACCCCATTTCGAGGTGAATAGTTCCTATCAAGGTATGTCCTAAAATGCCTTCCCTCTGAGATACAGGGTGTCGAAAGTACGAAAAAAAATTAGATTTTTTTTTTCTCCAAAATTCCTGAAGGAAAATATACCAAACTCGGCACACTGATCATAATATATAATTGGGAGTTATAATTTTTAATTTTCGTAATCCAGTGGCAAATCTTCAGTTTTTCTCAATTTTCTCAGAAACCTTTACTTTCAGGTACATGGAATGTTATGACTCTTAACCCTTTCGGTCCCGTCGCCGAAAATATATGTCAGAACTAAAATGGCGTCGAGTCCCACTGCCGTATATATATATATTTGATTATATTGGCTTCTGAGCCCACACACGTATATATCTGACAATATGAAATTTAGCCCCATTTCCAGTCCCACCGCCGCCAACATACGTCACTACGTGGTGGACCATCATGCCCAACGCCATGAAAAGACGTCATACAATATAGGTCACCTAGATTGAAGTGGGAGGTGGAGAATCTGAATCCTAATGCCATACTTATATTTGAGAAGTACAGTATCACGAGATATTTTGAAGTTTGATATTTTTTACTTCGGGAATTTTGAGGAAGAAAAATTTAAATCAATTTTTTTTGTACTTTTGACACCCTGTATCTCAGAGGGGATGCGTTTCAGGACATACCTCGAAATGAGGTAAGGAATCTGTAGTCGGAGTTTGTCGGTCTTATTCTGACTCACCCTGCATATGTTTCTACCTTCAGAGCGACAACTTTTTCAATAATTTTTGAAAAATTACTCAATAATGAAATTGGCCGATAGTTTTCTACATTGTTGAGATATTTTTTTTATACAGCGACATGACGAGCTATTTTCAGACTTGAAAAAAAGTTGCCTTGACTGATTGATAAATTAATGATATGAGATAGGACCGGGGAAATGATATATTACAGTGTTTCATGGCCGAAGCTGGTATTCTGAATCATAGGTTTGTTTTGGTTCTGAATATTATCAGTCCTGGGACGTCAGGATCATGACCAGTTGACGAGAAGTGTGCTCTTTAGGTTCATATTCGCTCACTTTTTCTCAACTGCGCAAAATCCTGACGTCCCAGGACAAATAATTTTCAAAACCAGAACAAAGCTAATGTATATAGTAGTAGCAGTAATGGTATTTTGAATAATGTATAGAGATTGTTATGCTTCTTCCTACTTGCGTGGAGTGTATTGAGTACTTCAGTCTGAATTCGTGACATTCTCACTTCCAGTAGAAATTAATCTAAAAACATCATAAAGGTTTCTCAAACTTTCCTTGAACCTACCTGCTATTTATAGTTCCCCATGGCATATATCATTCTTCTGGTCCATATACGAACTCAATCGATCACTCGTCCTATGTTAACAAGTCACTTTTCGCCAAGACGCCATAATTGCGCCTCCCTCAACCCTTTCTGGCCACCAACCGATATCTATAAAGTTTCATATGACGTGGATGATGCCGATTAACTTATCTGCAGACCACAGACAGTTTGAATGGCTTCCGGGTTCTATCTGACTTGGAATAAAGAAGGTCTTCGTTAACCGTCGGCCAGTGTTTGTGACCGCGGACTGACCATGGGATAGAACTTGTCCAATATTCGCTCTGACATGAAAGCATTCCGACTTCCTGAAATGGTGGAAATGTCTGATGTTCCACTGTTTGAGAAACAGGCGTGAATAAGAGGTGAAGAGGATTCCAATATGTGGCTGTCGGAAAATTGCGTTATAAGTATGGTTGAATCGTTCCAGGCTATCAGTAAAAATAATAATGAATATACTGAGTTTTATCCAGAAATCGAACCGCTATTGGTCATGAGTTTCAGTCACAAAGTGACCATCTTCCGGAGGAAGAAATAAACTTGGTCTAAGAAAAAACAAAGTTTTCCTATCAACAACCATCTAAAGAA
Organism: Chrysolina americana; assembly: GCA_958502065.1. NCBI lineage: Eukaryota > Metazoa > Arthropoda > Insecta > Coleoptera > Chrysomelidae > Chrysolina > Chrysolina americana. Next base: position 104,600,163 of record OY293411.1, read on the forward strand.
TCTTGCGTTCTGATTAAAATGTATCTTAAATTGAAATTACAATGTCTTCGTTTGAAATATGGATGTTCAGAATTTCTGAAAATACCTCTTTGATGAAAAATATTAACAGATATTTTTTGACAACATAAAAAATAATTCATTGGTTTTGTTCATTCAATAGAAGACGAAATACCTTTTTGATGAATTCAGATGCTCAGTAATATCTTTCATTCAGATACAAGTTGCGATAATTTTTTTTAAAGGTCACTTACAATGTTTTTATTCAATAACTCAAACACTGTTTGGCTAACTTGGACCTAATTTCACTCATACCATTATGAAAATGTCGTCTATCATCCATGAATCTATAATCTATGAAATAGTTTATAGAAAATCTTGTAGGCAACACTTTATTGGGAATAAAGTCATGTGCGTACCTAGTATTTATATTTACTAATGCATTTTGTTGTCCAAAAAACAAATACAAAATCATAATCGAAAATTGTGGCTTTCATGCATATCCTGCAAGACACGGTGTAATAACTGAAAAACACTTCAAAACTGGTTTAAAAATGTGTTGTCGATCAGTTCCGACAGATAGTCAAGTCTCAGGGAGCATCTAGAATAGAATGGGTGCTTTTGAAATTTTTTTTTCATTACACAAGTCAGCTAGTTTGAAATATGTCCTTGGATAAAAATATCTAATTATGAAAATATAGGAACATAACAGATAACAACAATTTATATACATATATAGTTACACAATAAATTATGATGTAGAGATAAAATGGTTGTATTTTCATGAATATTATCGTGGTGATGATGTTTATATTAATATTTCATTTTGTTAAATCACTTGACAAAAATTCATCTACCGAGTGAAAACTGTGTTTCAGTAGGAGCTGTTTGACAGCTAGTTTTAATTTATAGGAGCTGAGCTTATTTATTGATTCGGGCACCTTATTATACACTGTCTTTCAAAAGTATCGGAACGGTCTCATATTTCAGAAACGACCCAGAGAAAATTTCTGAAAATTTCGACAGGGTGGTTTTTTATGATGCCCAATTCAAAGGTGATATCGGCAATGTTGCCAAATCAACAGTTTTTTCAGCACCTTCACCATTTCTTTACAAATTTTACCCAGTAGTATTCACCATTTTGTCGAAATTCACTCAAGTCGGTTGTTGGTCAGTTCCTAGAGACAGTATAATGATGTGTTGTTAGTCAATTATCACAGAGAGTCAAGTCTTTTAAAGAGCATCTTCTTTCTATACAACTTAGTATACAGGTCGCCTGAAAAAGTACAAATTTCAAAAATCACCATCGTATCAACACAAATCATTTTCATATGGTACAGAGGATGAAGTTTCACTATATTAAAAATTTTAGAAATGAATGGGATCTAATACAGTTTTGTTATGTAGGTACATGTGATCGATTTTTGATTACAATTTAACGGTATTGATGATATTTTCCATTTGTCTTTCTTACAAATTTTGTCGATTTCATTGCTCTATATTGTAGTGCAGCAAAACGCTAGATTGGTCATTCAATAATTTTCCAAACCAGGACGTAAATTGATGATATCAATGGAATTGATTCAAACATTCATTGTACATCGAAATGCGTATCAGTAATTTCGATTGAATTCATTCTCTCAATTCAATCTAGTTAATTGTGTTCAACATTGAATTCACATGATTCCAAGAACTCCATATCGAGTTCACATATTCGTAGTTTCCAGTAAAACTTGAAAATGATGGTGTCATTTCAAAATGAATCAGTACCGAACACCATGCAGGAATGTCGAGGGCTTCAAATTTTTTACCAAAGGCATTAATTGAAAAATTTTACAACGGTTATTTTCAACCAATCAGATTTTTTTTGACTGATCACAGTTGCAACGTATGTCTTTTGGTGTTATTTTGTCTTGAGTATCCAACAGCGAATTGAATCGGTTTTTTTACATTTTAATGACAGCATAATATTGTTTAACAATACTGTTTCTTCGAAAATTTCCATTTTACATTTTTCGAAGAATCGCTTACCAAGCTCTTATGTATCCCGACGATCTGATTTTCACAGAATACAATTTCAGCCAATTTGACCGAGAGCTGATTTCCTATATCTTTTCGTTTGGGGCTTTTGGTTGAATGAACCCTACTGCGAGAGGATGTTTTTAAACATGCAAATGCAAATGAAACTTGTGAAATCAACAAATTTCCTACAACATTAGAAATCAGTTCCATACAGTTTGTGTTGGAAAAAACACTCGAAGATATTTGAAGATCACCAGCAACGATGAAAACTAACCATTCACCAATATTAAACTTCAGTCAGCAATCTGTCCAATAATTTAACTTTTTTTTCTCTCTGTTCCTTGAGCAAACATCACTCGCTACACAACTCTTGCGACAATAATTCTTTGGCAAATATGTTTCACGTCATCTTCCAGCTTCAAAAAGCCACAGCACACTCGTATAAGAGAGGCCAGAAACTACAATTAATAAACGAAGTTTCGCCGTAAGGAAGTTCTGCCAACTGTAATTTCGGGAATGACGCAATCTGAAACAGTGGCTGGCACAAACTTGTCACATTACTTTCTGTTGTCTGTCTTCAAGAAGTACATGGGTAAACTCAGTTGGAAGATGTTCCATTCAGTTAGATTTTTCGTGATGGATCTCTTGATTTTAATAACCTGTTAATTAGTTTTAATTGCAGAGATGCGTTCGGACAAAGTGGATCTCTTGAAAGAAGCGAAGTATGAGAAATAAAAATACATTACATCATTCAAATGTTAATTGCATGCCAGAGAAAAAAACATCGAACTAATGGGTCATCCACCGTACTGTCCTTGTTTGGTACCCAGTGATTTCTTCTTATTCCCACAGGTCAAGAATAAATTGCAAAATCAACGTTTTTCGACGCCTGAAGGAGTAGTTGAGGCGTTCAAATAACATTTTTTTGAAGTTGAAAAACTTGTGGAAAATTTGTTTCAAAAACAACGAATCATAAACCAACGTGAAATAGCATAATTTTTTTCATTATATCTGTGGAAATAGTGTAACAGACAAAGGAGTATGAAATGTATTCCAATTACTAACTGAAATGGGCCGTGTTGAGAAATTCTCAATCGGAATAATGTGAAACAGAGAGGAGGTAAGATACTGCCATCATTATTCTAAAAAGCTTGTCTTGATTTATTTTGTAATTTATGAACCAATCCAAGACAGAAATTAAAGAGCGTACGAGAGAAATCAGGAATCCTACGTAGTGATGAATGATTAATAAGAGAACTTCTGAATATCAATCAACAGATGTTCAAGAAATATTAATTAAAAATGTTGAACCAGTTTTTTAAATAGATGTTCCTATCAAATGTTGTGAAGCTTCACAGTGTGTATGATATGAAAGATATCATGTTTTGAATAATATAAGTATCCAATTAGGAAACAAGATTTCCATCAAAGGAAGTGATAGTTTGAAAACGAGCATTTTCAACTTGAAATCGAGTTCTGTGTAGTCAATATAGATGAATTGAAGGAAAATGTCAAGTACTGTTTTCTGACGAATCTTATACATGTTCAAACGGCTCGCGAATCGATACAACTGTCATAACAATCCCAATTTGCCGACAGAGCAACAATTGTTACAACAAAATGAAATTTCTCCACATTTTGGACGTGTGATAGGGCATATTTAGATGAAATTATCCTCAATAAAGGGATTGGACTCGGGGAGTACAATTTAATGGCCAGCTAGGTCTCCCGATATGACCCCACTTGGCTTTTCACTGTGGGGTTCAAAAAATGTAGTTTACAAAAATAGGTTACAAAATATCAAAGAGTATGCAATTTCCACCATTCCTTCCAACATGATTTTAGATTTATTACAAAATTTTGTTCAGCGATTTTATTACTTGTGAGGAGGTGAATAGTATACGCACCCTGAAATTCTTATTAAATAGAATTCCAAGGAAAATATTTGTTATTTAATCAAAGTAGTTCTACTTTTTTTATCTATCTCAACAATTGGTTTCATAACATTTGAAATATCCAGTATATTATTCATTTAAAAAAAAAAAATATTTTTCATGCATTTTCATCAACCCTGGAACAATAATTTTTCTTTATGAATATCCATCTTTTCAGACTTTTTCTTTAATATATAGTTGGAAAATTATTATCAAAATTGGATATATGGAAATTGGTTGAATTTAGATATAAATTTTGTTCAGAATCTCGAGTGGAATTGAAATAAGGAATAATATACAGGGTATTCTATTGAAGAAGAAGCATATTGGTTCCATCAAGGCCTCTTGACTGATCATGTATCCCCGTTTCTTCATCGTAATAGATTTTCAATACCATAAAACCCTTCAACTTATCTGCCTTGATATATCTCGCCAACTATTTTAATTCAGGAGTTAATCGACCGTTTTTATACATATTAGAATCATAAATATTTTATTGTCATAAAATGTTGACATTTTGTTGGCCAATTTCAATTCCTTAAAACTAATTAAAATTCGCATATTTAGAATTATTTTGAATAAAAGTATAAATGAGTTTAACCATTATATGAATAATAATATGAAACACCCGAATACAATTATGAACACAAGGGAGTTGTTAATCAGGGTATGTCTCATTGAATTTTCTGCACGTTCTTGCTATAACTCCCTCACATTTTCTATGAAGAATTAACAATTTCATCAGAACTTCATTTGAATATTTGTATCCCTCCATTTCAATTCTTTTTGAGTCACTTCCGTTGGGATACACACAAAAGTATTATTAATAGTTCACTAATTGTCAAATTTTCATAATATAATGTACATTTAATAGCCACCTTGGATGAATATGAGAAAAATATATCGATTTTTTTAGAAAATTGCTCTTATCTCGATATTCTGGCTATTTAGGTATAGGAACATGATATATCAATTCGAAGGAAATTCAGTTTCAGGATTTTTCATAATATACAGGATGTTCCATTAAAAAAAAACGCACTTTCAACCCTTTTCGTATCTAGCAGTAACATCATGAATTTTGAACGACTATGTATCGTAACGCAGAACAAACTTCTCTGTTCAAAATAAATATACATGATCTTGATGAACTAAACACAAAATTGCATCTTCCTAAGAATCCAAATACCGCCGAAATAATCATTCAATTCGATCTTTGTTTTGGATAAAAAATATGGAAAATAATCAATATCTCAAAAACCGTTAGAGATAGGTATAGAAGAGTATAAGGCCAAAATAATCAGAAATGAATGACAAGTTCAAAAATGCAGTAACATATAGGGTATTCCATTTGAAATAACAAAGATGCTGCTAATTTCTGGTATAAGCGGCAACGCTGCATTGCTGAAAATATTTTAGACCGGTAGACCAAGAGCAACTACCTGAGTAACCAAATTTTCAGAATGATCCTATTTCCCGTTCTCCGTAAACGTCTAAGATACCATCGACCGTGACCCACCCTGTATATTGTATTTATACCTATCTGCATTCTACTGATATCTACATATTTTTTCGACCAGAATTTACATTTATATTTATCGATTTATTTTGTGAATAAGAGCATTCTTCGTCGAAAAGTATTTTTGTTTCGATTTTCTACATTCATGCAAAAAGCAAAACTGTATTGAACTATATTCAGTGGAAAAAGAAGTTCTTCATTGCACTCATCTGTCATTCTACTTCAACGTGCTGCCATCATGATAAACATAAACGTTCAAACCCACTTCATATTTAGCAGATATTCTGTGAGATTGGCCATACGTTTTAAACAGCTACATGTTCAATATTATTTTGTATTTATGTTAGCAGTCAGAGTTGAACAAACAATGCCTTCCCGAGAATAACTCCATTATCAAAACCGATCCGCTATGTTTTAAACCGTCTACCTGCATAGAGCAAACTGTCTGTACTATGACCAAACCTCGTGATAACATACGAGCTCATGGCTACTATGATTTTGTTTTTTTATAATACAACTGTGGTTATATAAACGTCAGTCAAAATTTAATTCTGACAATTACAGAACTGAAAGTTTTAAAATGAGTAATATTAATGGAAAACTAGATGATGGTGATGAAATCGATAGTGATAATTATTTATTTAAATTACGTATTTCATTTTAGTTCACCTAGTGCCGCACCTAAATAACTAATTTTTTGCTTTTAGCATGAACGTAGAAAAAATTTTGTATGCAACTCGTGCAAAAAAATTTCACGTCGAGTGCAATAAACACTTACTTTTTGCACTTTTTGCATAAATAACTATTATGTAAACGAGAGTACTTTAATCGAAATATCATAAAAACGACTCATTCATCAGTTTTCGTCATGTTCTCACCCTCATATCGAGCAATTGAAAATTTTACAATAAAGTTCTACATTCGATTCAGTTATCGTATACAATTTTGGGCGACATCAATTTACCACGAAAAAATCCCACACACGAGCCGCCACTGCCCTAGGCCTGGCAAAGAAACAATTGTAGGAAATTCCTGATGTCTCATAGCGCTTTAATAACTTCCAATGAATGTGTCCATTTCTCTGCGTCAAGAGTTCTGTTTACAAGTCGGTATGCACGAGTTCTGCCACACCTACTCTTCCTACTCCGCCAACTCTGGAATTCCAGGAACTCCAGACACGTCCAGACATTCACTTGTAATTACTGAACGCCGTTGTTGTGTTCCCTCTTGGATACAATAAACAACGGACATCTCCTTGGATACTTCCCATTCTGGATTACGTCCTTGGCTTGCGTCGTGCAGAGAGAGAGAGGGAATTTGATGATAATTATGAGGAAAAATTAAATTGAGATTTCGGGCGATGTACTTAACTGAAGCGAGTTGAAGTTATGTTGATGATTTAAAGCGCTTTCAGAATTAATAATTCTCTTTCATGTTCCGAAACCATTTCATTTGCTCGTCTTCTTGTACGTAAATAGGTATATCAATAATTTCATTAAACTTTAATGGCCTTTCAACAGTTTCCAGCTTTTTTACATCCATGTCATCAGATTCAGTAATCAACTTCGAAAAGCTCAAAAACAAGTCCATCTTCCTACCTCATGCTGAGACTATAATGTGTATTAATTTAATTTTACAATATCATTGCGAAATTACCTTCTCAAATCTACAATATTTTATTCGAATAGAATTTTTAAAACAAAACTGAAGATATTGTGAATTCGTTGGTTAACTGAAGTTGCTTGTATAAATCACATACTCCTGTGGAATATCAATATGCCTGTGAACTATCTTGTGTGAGTGTGAAGCTTGATGTCACAACGTTAAGTAATAGCTTTCCATCCATAATTATTGTATATTTCATGATGAGAACTTCAAATTCCAAACTTCATTTTGTTTATAGTGATTCAAGTAAATTGTTGAAATAAAAATGTTATATGTATAGAGAATAGGTCTATGATTGGGGCATCAAAAAATAATCTATCGAATACCACACGAGAGTTCGATAGAGTAGAAAATGATTCTCCAGATTTTTTCTCAAACTTGTTGCCATTTGGCAATAGCCACTCGAGCCCTTCGGGCTCTCGTGTCTATTGCAACAACAAGTTTTCGAAATGTCTTTCAAATTAATTTTACTTAATTCTCACTCTCTTGTGATATTACAACTGAAAATAATATAATCATTCTCTTGTAAAATTTCAATAGTAAAGAAGTAAAGATCTCTAAGAATGAAGCTTGAGAAAGTACAGGAAAGTTTATCATTGTAATGTTGAGTTATTTTTGTGAAATTACATTCTGTAGTAAATTCACTCTCAGTTTATTAAAATGAAATTAATTATTAAATTACCGTTTATATTGCAGAAAAAACAGATATTTGAATGAAACACTGTAAACGTAAGTAAATATCACAGGTTTAATCAAGTTATGCGTATAATATTATAATATGTCTGTGAATTACCTTGTGATTTGAAAAGCTGTGTGAAGCTCTGAAACTCGTCAATTATGATTCAGCAACTCAGAGAAGTTCCAAATTATTTAATCATATTAAGCTAGAAGAAAATACCAATCTAGCCACTATTGATTCTGGCCACTAATGTACCGTGGCAAAAGACAGAATGAACTGGTACTAATTTGACGATAGTTTCGTCAATAGGATGAAGTCTTTCGAATTTGAGCCTATGGAGATACCATACATCCTATTTGACAAAAAAGCAGATACTCCTAATTAGATGAACATCCCCAGAAGTTTTTCTTCAATTATTTCCAATTCTTCAGCGAAAGCGCCACCGTTTTCATTCTAGTTGCCCCGGAACGCAGATTAATTATTTTTCATGTTTATTTTTTACTGTTGTATTGACTTTTTCAATTAAGTCACCACTCTACCTCTTGAAAAAAAAAATACATCTTTCTTTATATTACATAAATTATTGAAGCAATACCCTAAGAACGGATCTGGACTTTGTTGAAACTTATTAAATGGATGAATAAGTGTCTTCTCCAGATATAATCCTCTTATTCGCCTCAACCGTAGTCCACGCCACTGAAATCGAATGGATTTCGAGGCAGTATATCTCACAAAGACATTTTATTGAACTGCGGACAACCTTTTTAGTGACACTCAACTGTCGCCTACATTCTCCACAGCTGAACAAATATACGACTGTTGATACAGGAATACCAGAGTGCTCTCCAGTATTGAGGCAATATATTAAAACAATGTTCCATTCGCACGACAATTCCTAATTTGATTGAGGCGTGGGATGATGAGGGAAATTCAATGGGAATGTTTACTTTCGCTCCACGGAACGGATGTATTTGATACGGTGCGAGAATTCGAAAGGGAATCTGAGTCTGCAGTGACTTTGAGAATCCTGCAATAGCTGCGAGAACTAGCTCTATGATCCACTTCAGGATAATCCTTCTCTTGTAAACTTAGTATACATGGAGGTCCATAGGTATTATGGAATAAATTTACGTTCAGCGTTATGTATTTGTTTTGGAAAACCAATAACAATAGATTTTTATTCTCGATTAACAGTAAGAAAATACTACTCCCTTCTTCAAATACTACACCCTCACACATTTCAAATTGGAAGGGGGGTTGTGTGGCACTTTCTTTCTCTGTTCAGCAATAACAAGTTTTTCAGTTGATTTATAATAATAATATCTTCTGTTATTATATTGATAGTATCTAGTATACAGGATCAGTAAGATAGTCAGGTCGAAACAAAGTTGCTTTTTCTCTAATGGGACACCTAGTATAAATAACTTTTTACTACTCTCGAATTTATTAAAGAAAACGCACGAAATGATGAAGTTTAGAATTCGAATATTTTTTTTCTCATTATCAAATCGTGTGGTTGATTATTGCAAATTTTGCATGTTCAGATGTATTTCTTTTAGACATGAGTTTTGACATAAGTCTGCATTTTCTCCATTGTGCAATTTTAGTTTTACTTACGTGTTTTGTTATGGACAAATCGTATATATATATAGTCTATGATTACTAATTTCTTATGTTCAACTTCATACTTTCGTCTTAAAATTTGATCATTTTTTTTCTGTGCATTGATTTTTCATTTGTACTTTTCAACCAAAGCTTATTATTATTATCGTTAGCTATCACCACACCAAAGTTAAAATCAGTGCAGCGCAAGAGATTTATATGTTTATCTTACCATAATTAAGACATTTATGATAATCTTAGATTACTTCTATATATTTTATATGAAAGTTCCATCAACATTAATGTCCATAATGATATTCCTGAAATCTATAAAAAGCTGAGTTTTCCAGATTCAAACAAGCAGACAAAGAGCATTTTTGAAAGAAAGCTTCTACTCGATTGTCGATTTTTTGTCGGGATATTTTACTGAAGATACTTGATGATGAGAGTATTCAACATAAATTATCGGTCCATGCGATATTTTACTCGTGTAAAGAATGTAAACGGACTGATTGGGATTTTGTTCGAAAATTAAGCCGAAAAATTACAAAAAGTAATGATAATTCCAAAAACATCGACCTTCATCGGAAAACTCAAATAGTAGGATATGGGGAAAGTAACGCACAATAATAGTCACAGTCCTGTGTGATACTATAACTAGTAACTACTAGTCAGTCGCCGCTGCCCACCTTGAAAATAACTAATAAGAATTTCAGTAAAAACACCTTTTTCCCTCCTTAACTTAGGCAGATATCTGACAGGAAACAACTACTTCCCTGGCTGATACCACGCCGGACGTTGAATTAAATTTTGCAGATATCTGTGCAGCGTTCTCCCTAGAATCCGGGAGACACATAGTCTAGTCAACAAGTGCCATTTAGACCAACTTTTTTCAGCAGTCTCCGAAAATTATGATTGAGGTGTCATTCGATTCGGAATGACATCCAGATGATTTTTGAAAAAAATGAAGTTCCGCATGAAAAAATTGTAAAAGTTATTAACAATTAACTAAAAAAAAAAAGATGGCTTTAGTATTTTGTAAATATCTCAAAAACTAATTAAAATTTTTTAAATCTAAAAAAAGATTCAAAAAGAGGAGGAAATTTCCTAAAAAAAAGCTCAATTCCCGGAATTGTAGCATCAATATTTATAATTTTCCCAGAGGGATGAAAATACGGCCGAAAACGGGTACTCTGGCTCGGGCAAGCCACACCCACTTTGGACACTTTAACAATAAAAATTATTTTAAAATACTAAATATGAAAATAAAAAATTGGAAAAATTCAGGCACTAACTGAATAGATTAATGAACAATAATCCGCTCGAAAAAAATTTTTATCACAATTTTTCAATTAGTTAATCAATAGTTAATTAATAATTTTTTTCTGCTTGAACTTTTTAAAAATCTATTTCGTAATAACTTCCCCTCATGACTGCTTAGTATTGCAGTCTGATTTGAATCAAATTATTTTGTGGTGTGATAAAGAAAATTAGAGACCTAGGAGATATATTTGATCAAAAGTTTTCATTTATTCCACATATCTACCAAGCGGTGTCAAATGCCCCCAAAGTTCTCGGTTTCGTTGTCAGAAATTCTCGTGGTTTCGAAATTGTTTCAAATTGTTTTTTCCGTTAACTAGCTGCCATCCCCCTACGAACGACAGCCCTCAGAAGTCGAAACTTGTGCGAGCTAAGGATTAGCGAGGTCTTACCTTTTAACGTGCGATTCCTAGCACGAAAACACTATACACTGAAAATACTCTACTTTTCGTTTGTATGCTCAAAATTAGAATTCGAGTCATTGATTTGGAACCCTATTTACAAATGTCATTCTAAAGATATCGAATCTGTTCAGAGAAGATTCCTAAAATTCTTAGTATTTCGTGAAGACAATAAGTATCCTGCTAGACGACTGAATAATAGTATTCATTTAAATAGATTTGATGTTATCTCTCTGTCGAACAGGCGATCATTTCTTCACAAATTAATTCATAACAACATCGATTGTCCATATCTCTTGCATGAAATCAAGTGGTTTGTGCCCCATTTCATGTCAGTAATTCACGTACCAATATCACTCTTCAGAGCCCTATAACTATTATGTGCCAAAACTTCAATCGTATTTCCGGATTGCAATGTTCATGCAAGTGTGATAATTGTTAAACTATAAATTTAAGATTTTTTTCCTCTTTTGGAGCAATTCTTGAAAGGCTTCAGAATATATCCCCGTTGGAAAAATTAAAAAGTTTTTATTTTTCAGTTTTTTATTAACAATTTTCGTTGTTGCAAAATTAAATACTTAAATTAATCAATGAAAAAAAAATTTTTTTTTAAATATTATCAATAATCCGTTTTTATGTTATCAGGAACTACATAGAAATAATTTTTTTAAATTTTTATCTCTAATTGTTTAAAAAATTGTTATAAACAAATGCGTTGTTTATAAGATAATTGAAAATTTTTTTATGGAATTTCAATCTTTGATACAAATAATGATTTTTAAAAGAAAAATTGTTCCTTAAAAAAATTTTTTTATTGCTTGAAAACGCATTTGTTAATTAACAATTATTTTCTCCCGCTTCTAATTAATATTAAGGAACCATTTTTTTTTTTTAAACCATTATTTGTCTTTCTTTCTGATATAAAAAAAAAATTCCATTTTATTTAATTTTTCATTGTTTATGGAATAAACAATTTGTTATAAACAAATAAATTTTTACCTTATATTTTTTTTTCTATTCTAATTTCTGTCACAAAAACAGACATGATTTTTTCCTTTTTTAAAATTTTTTTTATTATTTTTTATTTAATTTTTAAATATAAGTTCTCTCTAACTTCGTCTTTCTTACCTGGTCTTCATCCTTAAAATTATTATAATTTACGAACTAATGGAGATACGATGAAAATACTTAAGACTTATTTATTCTCCATTACATAAAAAACAAATTTTTGAGTAATGAACAATAATTGATAAGATACTTGAATGAAGTAGTCATATTTTTAATAGTTGATAAGATTTTTAAGCATTAAAACAAAAAAAAAATTTTTCCCTAAGTATTTTTCAACAACAATTGCTATAAATTCAATAAATAAATAAGTAACAACTAAACTTTTCTGCTAAATTTGTTTTTTATGTAATGGAGAATAAATAAGTCTTAAGTATTTTCATCGTATCTCCATTAGTTTGTAAATTATAATAATTTTAAGGATGAAGACCAGGTAAGAATGACGAAGTTAGAGAGAACTTATATTTAAAAATTAAATAAAAAATAATAAAAAAAATTTTAAAAAAGAAAAAAAATCATGTCTGTTTTTGTGACAGAAATTAGAATAGAAAAAAAATATAAGGTAAAAATTTATTTGTTTATAACAAATTGTTTATTGCATAAACAATGAAAAAGTAAATAAAATGGAATTTTTTTTTTATATCAGAAAGAAAGACAAATAATGATTTTAAAAAAAAAATGGTTCCTTAATATTAATTAGAAGCGGGAGAAAATAATTGTTAATTAACAAATGCGTTTTCAAGCAATAAAAATTTTTTTTTAAGGAACAACTATTCTTTTAGAAATCATTATTTGTATCAAAAATTGATATTCCATAAAAAAATTTTCAATTATCTTATAAACAACGCATTTGTTTATAACAATTTTTTAAACAATTAGAGATAAAAATTTAAAAAAATTATTTCTATGTAGTTCCTGATAACATAAAAACGGATTATTGATAATATTTAAAAAAAAAATTTTTTTTCAATGATTAATTTAAGTATTTAATTTTGCAACAAAGAAAATTGTTAATAAAAAACTGAAAAATAAAAACTTTTCAATTTTTCCAACGGGGTTCTATTCTGAAGCCTTTCAAGAATTGCTCCAAAAGAGGAAAAAAATCTTAAATTTATAGTTTAACAATTATCACACTTGCAATGTTCATGTTCAAGCAGAAAAAAATTATTAATTAACTATTGATTAACTAATTGAAAAATTGTGATAAAAATTTTTTTCGAGCGGATTATTGTTCATTAATCTATTCAGTTAGTGCCTGAATTTTTCCAATTTTTTATTTTCATATTTAGTATTTTAAAATAATTTTTATTGTTAAAGTGTCCAAAGTGGGTGTGGCTTGCCCGAGCCAGAGTACCCGTTTTCGGCCGTATTTTCATCCCTCTGGGAAAATTATAAATATTGATGCTACAATTCCGGGAATTGAGCTTTTTTTTAGGAAATTTCCTCCTCTTTTTGAATCTTTTTTTAGATTTAAAAAATTTTAATTAGTTTTTGAGATATTTACAAAATACTAAAGCCATCTTTTTTTTTAGTTAATTGTTAATAACTTTTACAATTTTTTCATGCGGAACTTCATTTTTTTCAAAAATCATCTGGATGTCATTCCGAATCGAATGACACCTCAATCATAATTTTCGGAGACTGCTGAAAAAAGTTGGTCTAAATGGCACTTGTTGACTAGACTAACAGCCACAAATGCTTTCTGTATCAATACAAATAGCAGAATCCTGCCCGACATGAACAAGGACTTGTTACATATTAGTTTCGAGGTGTATTGCTTCTCTTCAGCGCAAAGTAGGTCCAACAACTTTTACAGTCGTTGACGTCCTTGGTCATGCCACGCAAATCACTGGTACTTGAAATTATTCTCTGAGGTGGATGCGGCGTCTCGTGAGAAGAAAGTCGCAGCGCCACCTCTAGAAAACCTCAGGAAGCACTCCAAAACAACTCGGGGTAGAGTTTGTTTGAAAATATCAGACAAAGTCTGATGGTTTCAGAAGAGAGACAGAATTTCAATAAAAACCCCTTTTCATATAGAATAATGGGTTTTTATTGTAGCAATAGGAATGTTTTCTTTTCCATTCCATATGATTTATAATACTTTATATGCTTTACGAACAACAAGATCTCCTTTCCTGATGGACCTTGTTTATCAATGATGTTCTCACTACTCAGTTGAGTGATCAAAAATTCATGATGAATCCGAAAATATATGATTTGGATATGCTGAGATACAGGATGTACCATGATATAGTGATGAAACCTCAAAAATTTCCTCGCACCATTGAAATTTCGAAAAAGTTTATTTTTAATTTTCTGAAAAATCACAAACCGCCACCTTACGTAACTTGTCGAGCTGATTCCGAATACATTATCAAAATTTAAATTAGATGAAGGATTGAGAGAGATCTACAAATGACTGAAATTCAAATTTTGATACAAAATTTGAACTCAGCTGGTCTAGATTTGTAGGAATTCGGTGGGCGATTTTTGGGAAAACGTATAATAAAGATTTTCGAATAAGAGTTGATTTCGAAATTGCAGAGGATCATTAAAATGCCTACCAAATATTTTCATAGCTAGAAATAGATTTCAAATTTGGTAAGCATATAAAAAAAAAGATCGAGTCTCACAAGAACAAGGAAAAGAATTATTAGGGTGACATCTACCTCTCCTAGGAGGTTGAACCACGAGGGCAACAAATATTCCTTGGAAGTGTCCCCCTTGAAAATATAGTTGATATTTTTTTGGAGTGTTTTCAAATTGATACCCTGTATATCTTTGATCTGATTAGATTCCAGAATAGTATCACAAGAAAAAATTTTTCCATTCAACAGTTTATTCCAAGACTCATTCCATATCTTCCAGACACGAAACTGTCACCTCATTCTCAACGGAAACACCTACCAACCCGTGTACGTGTTGCTAGAAGTAACAATAATAGTTTGTCACTCACTTCAATTATTGCATCTGGCACCGACCCAAGCAAATAACTTCTCGGAAAGCAATTTGAGCTTTTGTTTGCACTAATCATTTATCATATCTCTGTATCGTGCGCTCAGGAAATGATATAATCCACGACACATACTAACGGAGCCGTTAGTTTCACACAAGAGACTAGTGCTTTCCAGTTCCGAAAGACGATGGAATGTCGTGAGCAAAAGTAATGCTCCAGAACTCATAGAAAGTACTGAGTCACACTGATTGTGCGAAAAAATTATTAATCGAAAAAAGTCTCCTAAAAATCATATATACTCCATATACCATATACTCAAAATTTCATGCTGATCCTGAAAATGTTTAATTTAGATGTGTTCAGATACAAGGTGTATCATAAAATCGCGATAAAACGTCTAAAATTCTCTCGCACACATTCCCTTTTTTCGAAAATGTAAATTTTTTATTTAAAAAAATTGCAAACCGCCATTTCACGCATCTTGACGAGCTGATTCCGAATATATCATCAAAAATAAATGAGCGATTGAGCGAGAACTAGAAATTATTTGGTTTAAATCGGTAAAATTATATTACTTTCGTTAATTCACGGTGGAATTGAAATTTTGGTACAGAATTCAATATCAGATCGTCGAGATACATAAAAGGTCGGTGAGCGATTTTCCAAAAAATGTGAAATGGAAATTTTCGAATAAATGTTTCGAAATTGCAGAGAATGTATTAAGCCTATTGGACATGGAATCAATTTGAAACTTGCTGAGCGTATACGAAAAAAAATAGAGTTCTACGAGTATAAGAAGAGAAATCAAGTGTTGAGAAGAAATAAGGTGTCCGAAGAAGAAAGAAAACATTTCAACCATGTGATTGAAATGCATCAAAATTAAATGAAGACAGAAAAATCAGTTTCGATGAAAAATATTATTCTGTCATAAAAACGTGAAAAAATGTTTGATTTAATTCGCTGTTGGATACTCAAGAGAAAAAAATCCACTAAAATACATACGTTGCATTGGTGATCAGCCAAAAAAACTAATCTGATCGGATGAAAATGACTGGTGTGGAATTTTCTAACAAATGCATTCAGTAAGAAAACTTTAGTGTTTCGACACTTCTGCAAGGTTTTAGGGGGTTTTCAGAAGCAAACTGTCCTGATTAATTTCGAAATGACACGAGCATTTCCACGTTTTACTGAAAACAACGAATATGTGACCTCAATATGGAGTTTTTGGAGTCATGTGAATGAAATGTTGAATAAAATTACCTATATTCAATTTACAGAATGAATTTAATCAAAATTACAGTTACGCATTTCGATGAACAATGAATGTTTAATTCCAGTTCATTGATATTGGCAATTATCGTCCTAGTTTGGACAATCAATAAATGACCAATCCAGCGTTGTGCTGCACAACTATTCAGAGCACTGAAATCGACAAAATATTGAAGAAAAACGAAAAAACGAATGGAATAAATTTTCAGTACCGTTGAATTGTGATCCAATCACAAGTACCTACATGAAATCAGGTGGCAACAAAACTGTTTTAAAATCCTTTCCTCCCCAACTTCCTCCCCACACGCACCTTTTTAAAATGTACATGAAGTGAAAATTTACTCCTCTGAACCATATAACACTTATTTGTGTTAATACGAGGGCGTTTTTATGTAAAACAAGGGAAATCGCAAAAAAATTGTTCTTTTTTCGCACGACCTGTATACCAACTTGTGGAAAACGTTAGATGCTTCCTATTATTCGACTTTCTCTAGGAACTGACCAACAACAGATTTTATACCGACTAGAGTTAATTTCGAAAAAATGGTAAATAATCCTGGATAAAATTATTGAAGAAATGGTGGAGGATCTGAAAATACGTAAATTTAATGATTTATGCCAGAAGATGCTGTAATGATAATATTAATCTCTAAAAATTTTGATTTTTTTAATAGTATTCTAAATATTATTTAGTTGACGGAACTCTGTAATGAATTGAAAAAGTTCGTGACTTACTTTGAATTTCAACTGTTTTTTAGCACTTTTTCAAGACGACCGTTATACTAAGATTTATAGAAAGGTATATGCCCCCCTCAAGACGGAACTGACCAACAAACACACATTGTTATGTTGACTTGGTGAATATCAAAAAAATGGTGAATATTCCAGGGTTAAATTTTTTAAGAAATGGTGGAGGTTCTGAAAATACGTAATTTTGAAGCTTTAGTGACTATGACTCTGCATTTCAACCGTTATTCAGCACCATTTTGAGACAACCTATATACTTAGTTATATAGAAAGTTTGATGTTGCCTTAAACTTGATTTTGTGTAAGACTGACCAACACATTCTCATACCGATTTAAGTGAAAAAATGGTGAATGCTCCCGAGTTGAATATTTGAAGAAATGGTGCAGATGCTGAAAATACGCAATATTCGTGCTTTTTCCCACGAGATGCAGTAATAACAATAATATTGATACATCAATGTACTTCTGTATTATTGAAGTGATAATCCAAATATTATTTAGTTGATGGAACTATGTAACGAATTGAAAAAAAACTCTCGGTATATTGTGGTATTCGATGTACTGATTGAACGTGCAGAATCGCAAAGTTCGTTGATGGATAGATTTTGAAATACAGGGCGTTCAAGTTGAAAATTAGTAATTTTTATTTAATTATTTTTTCGGGGTTTGAATTCGCCAACTGCATTTTTATTTCCTTTACCATCAGTGCACCTTCATATTACTGAATATCATTCAGATGGTGCAGATTATAATATCATTAAGTACAGAGTGAAAAATAAAAATATTTTAATAATGTCTGAAAATTCGTTGCAATGATGAAATTTTGATAAAATTAATTCGGCATTCAATATACTATTCTTATTCCGTCATAAATCACAATTCATATATTTTGTACAGGGTGATTTGAAAAATTGGTGAAATATATGGCCGGTTCTTTCGTACACATCCTGTATATTCAAGTGGATTCAAAGATAGCTGATACCGTACAAATGTGATTTCGTTGTGATATATAGGGTAAAAATTACAAAATATCAACGTTTCAGAAATCACCCTGTAATTCACGATTAACTCGGTGAAATTGATTTATTATTATATAATTTATTCACCATCCTCTCCTCAACACTGTCCCAAAAATCCAGTCCTACTATGACTAGTTTCATCATAGTTATTAATTGAGAAACTTACTACCATTTGCATGACGAATTGAAGGAATTTGTTCACGCGTACATTCTACAAGTGGCCAAAATTTTTCACAAATAGTAAAACGTGAGAATGTGGAGATCAAAACAAATAATAATTTTCACTTTTCTCAGATAGTTCTTTTTTTATTCCGACAAAGCTTAAACCAACAAAATTCACCTAACTAATATATCTGATGTGCTTATTATCTCCATTGCTGTACAAAACATCTCTCGAGCAAGTCCACGTGGTGTTCCTAAGCAACACAGTTTTCGTGACAGCAAGGTGAAAGTAATTTTTGAAAGTTCAGCATTTTTTCGGGATATTACTACTGAAAATTTTATACCAGTTAATTTTAGCCAATTAGATGCCTGCATTTTGACATGTTGCTATGACAATAATCCTATTTGTTCGAAAATTTCCCTGCGTAGAGGGAAATTAATGAGTGGGAATTTCCCTCTGGCTTGACAGCTGTCATAAACACAGTGGCGTAAAATATTTTTGATAGATATTTATTTACAACTCAATTATAGGTAGATGTTAGCATCTGTTATTTAAATATTTGAACCACATTTCAATAGAGCATAGGGAAATTACAATATTTGACATCAAATCCGAGATTAAAAATTAAGGTGCCGCCAATGTTATTCATTAGCGTCCTATGGAAGTAGACCTTAACTTTTTTTCCCTTTCCTCTAGTACTATAAAATTATGTGACTTTGGTAGAATATTAGTTTCTCTATTCAATTATTTAAACCACATTTCACTAGAGCATGGAGAAATTACAATATTTGACATCAAATCCGAGATTAAAAATTAAGGTGCCGCCAATGTTATTCATTAGCGTCCTATGGAAGTAGACCTTTACTTTTTTTCCCTTTCCTCTAGTACTATAAAATTATGTGACTTTGGTAGAATATTAGTTTCTCTATTCAATTATTTAAACCACATTTCACTAGAGCATGGAGAAATTACAATATTTGACATCAAATCCGAGATTAAAAATTAAGGTGCCGCCAATGTTATTCATTAGCGTCCTATGGAAGTAGACCTTTACTTTTTTTCCCTTTCCTCTAGTACTATAAAATTATGTGACTTTGGTAGAATATTAGTTTCTCTATTCAATTATTTAAACCACATTTCACTAGAGCATGGAGAAATTACAATATTTGACATCAAATCCGAGATTAAAAATTAAGGTGCCGCCAATGTTATTCATTAGCGTCCTATGGAAGTAGACCTTAACTTTTTTTCCCTTTCCTCTAGTACTATAAAATTATGTGACTTTGGTAGAATATTAGTTTCTCTATTCAATTATTTAAACCACATTTCACTAGAGCATGGAGAAATTACAATATTTGACATCAAATCCGAGATTAAAAATTAAGGTGCCGCCAATGTTATTCATTAGCGTCCTATGGAAGTAGACCTTAACTTTTTTTCCCTTTCCTCTAGTACTATAAAATTATGTGACTTTGGTAGAATATTAGTTTATCTATTCATTTATTTAAACCACATTTCACTAGAGCATGGAGAAATTACAATATTTGACATCAAATCCGAGATTAAAAATTAAGGTGCCGCCAATGTTATTCATTAGCGTCCTATGGAAGTAGACCTTAACTTTTTTTCCCTTTCCTCTAGTACTATAAAATTATGTGACTTTGGTAGAATATTAGTTTCTCTATTCAATTATTTAAACCACATTTCACTAGAGCATGGAGAAATTACAATATTTGACATCAAATCCGAGATTAAAAATTAAGGTGCCGCCAATGTTATTCATTAGCGTCCTATGGAAGTAGACCTTAACTTTTTTTCCCTTTCCTCTAGTACTATAAAATTATGTGACTTTGGTAGAATATTAGTTTCTCTATTCAATTATTTAAACCACATTTCACTAGAGCATGGAGAAATTACAATATTTGACATCAAATCCGAGATTAAAAATTAAGGTGCCGCCAATGTTATTCATTAGCGTCCTATGGAAGTAGACCTTAACTTTTTTTCCCTTTCCTCTAGTACTATAAAATTATGTGACTTTGGTAGAATATTAGTTTCTCTATTCAATTATTTAAACCACATTTCACTAGAGCATGGAGAAATTACAATATTTGACATCAAATCCGAGATTAAAAATTAAGGTGCCGCCAATGTTATTCATTAGCGTCCTATGGAAGTAGACCTTAACTTTTTTTCCCTTTCCTCTAGTACTATAAAATTATGTGACTTTGGTAGAATATTAGTTTCTCTATTCAATTATTTAAACCACATTTCACTAGAGCATGGAGAAATTACAATATTTGACATCAAATCCGAGATTAAAAATTAAGGTGCCGCCAATGTTATTCATTAGCGTCCTATGGAAGTAGACCTTAACTTTTTTTCCCTTTCCTCTAGTACTATAAAATTATGTGACTTTGGTAGAATATTAGTTTCTCTATTCAATTATTTAAACCACATTTCACTAGAGCATGGAGAAATTACAATATTTGACATCAAATCCGAGATTAAAAATTAAGGTGCCGCCAATGTTATTCATTAGCGTCCTATGGAAGTAGACCTTTACTTTTTTTCCCTTTCCTCTAGTACTATAAAATTATGTGACTTTGGTAGAATATTAGTTTCTCTATTCAATTATTTAAACCACATTTCACTAGAGCATGGAGAAATTACAATATTTGACATCAAATCCGAGATTAAAAATTAAGGTGCCGCCAATGTTATTCATTAGCGTCCTATGGAAGTAGACCTTTACTTTTTTTCCCTTTCCTCTAGTACTATAAAATTATGTGACTTTGGTAGAATATTAGTTTCTCTATTCAATTATTTAAACCACATTTCACTAGAGCATGGAGAAATTACAGTATTTGACATCAAATCCGAGATTAAAAATTAAGGTGCCGCCAATGTTATTCATTAGCGTCCTATGGAAGTAGACCTTAACTTTTTTTCCCTTTCCTCTAGTACTATAAAATTATGTGACTTTGGTAGAATATTAGTTTCTCTATTCAATTATTTAAACCACATTTCACTAGAGCATGGAGAAATTACAATATTTGACATCAAATCCGAGATTAAAAATTAAGGTGCCGCCAATGTTATTCATTAGCGTCCTATGGAAGTAGACCTTAACTTTTTTTCCCTTTCCTCTAGTACTATAAAAGTATGTGACTTTGGTAGAATATTAGTTTCTCTATTCAATTATTTAAACCACATTTCACTAGAGCATGGAGAAATTACAATATTTGACATCAAATCCGAGATTAAAAATTAAGGTGCCGCCAATGTTATTCATTAGCGTCCTATGGAAGTAGACCTTAACTTTTTTTCCCTTTCCTCTAGTACTATAAAATTATGTGACTTTGGTAGAATATTAGTTTCTCTATTCAATTATTTAAACCACATTTCACTAGAGCATGGAGAAATTACAATATTTGACATCAAATCCGAGATTAAAAATTAAGGTGCCGCCAATGTTATTCATTAGCGTCCTATGGAAGTAGACCTTTACTTTTTTTCCCTTTCCTCTAGTACTATAAAATTATGTGACTTTGGTAGAATATTAGTTTCTCTATTCAATTATTTAAACCACATTTCACTAGAGCATGGAGAAATTAAAATATTTGATATCAAATCCGCAATTCGCTGTTGTGAGACAAAGCCTCAACAACGGCCTACTATGCCATTACATGGATAATAATATGTCGCCTAAGTATGTCACCGATTTAATTTCTATTTAAAAAAAGTTTTGGTATAAAATTTTCTTACCGATTCTTCCGCTAGAAAATTTCTGGAAATAATTCATGCTCTAGGGAGATTTTAAGAAATAATTCCATCTTGATCTAAGTTGACCCATTCGAACGAATATTTCACTGAAACAGTCGCTTCAGAACAGTATCGTGAACCACAAGTAACAAACGGTTTCGTGAAAACATTCTTGCTGGGAATTTTCCATCTGCTCAAAAACTGATAAATCAAATCAGATTCGATCAAGGCTCCCACGAAAACACATTCCGATACTCCCGCCGTTTTTCTCGGCGATACCCGCCCAAAATTCCTCACCGAACTCGGTTTCGGATTAATCCATGAAACAAATAGCCCGACAACCTGTTTTTGTTAACGTAATAATTTAATTAGTCCCGGAATAGTTTCACAGTGAATGCGAAAACTCGGAGCCATTAACAATTAATCGATCCGCCAATTAACTGCCGAGCCGAACTGGAATAATAACGTCTGTGGAACTCGTTTCGATGAAAATGGATGAATTCTAGCTTGAATTATGCGGGATTCACTTGAGATTATCTTCGGTTAGCATATCTGCGACTGAACGCTGCTGCTATATTCGACGATGGGAAAATCCGATCGACCTGCTTCAAGTTCATGCCACGAGGCAAATACAGCATGAAAGCGAGTTTAAACAAAACGGAAACAACGGCTAAAGGACAGTGATGGAAAGTGTGTCATGGAAAATTCACCGTAATTTTTAAAAAAGAATTGTCGCATTTTCAAAATCCATATGTGCATAAATGCTATGCAAAAGACGTGAAACTTCTTGCCACTTTCAAAGACTATCGCACCAGATTCGTAAGGCAAGCAATTGAAATCCATGAACACACGGATGAGTTCAATATGAAAGAGGAAACCCTGAAGCCAAACCAAATTTGAAATCCCATTTTCAGAGATTCTAGGAAAAGCTCTTTGAATATCAATTAACTACCAGCCAATAGGATCTCAACAGACTAAACAGTTACACCCCAAACTCCACCAGCTCTAAATGAATAGAGTATAAAAAATTCACTAAGTGAAAAACAAATTTTTAGCGGAAAATTACATCTCTCGACTCATTAACTCGAGGATGATTCAAGTTAGAGCACTAGTGCAATAAAGTTTTTATTGCACTCATCTGTCATTTTACTTCAACGTGCTGTCACATATTCAGCAGATATTCTATGAGATTGGCCATACGTTTTAAAGAGCTACATATTTTATATTATTTTGTATTAATGTTAGCAGTCAGAGTTGAACAAAAATTGCCTTCCCGAGAATAACTCCATAATCAAAACCGATCCGCTATGTTCTAAACCGTCTACCTGCATAGAGCAAACCGTCTGTACTATGACCACACCTCGTGGCTACTATGATTTTGATTTTGATAATGCAACTGTGGTTATATAAACGTCAGTCAAAATTTAATTCTGACAATTACATTACTGAAAGTTTTTAAATGAGTAATATTAATGGAAAACTAGATGATGGTGATGAAATCGATAGTCATAGATATTCATTCATTTAAATTGCGTATTTCATTTTCCTTCACCTAGTGCCGCCTCTAAATAAATAATTTTTTCTTTTTGCATGAACGTAGAAAAAATGTTGTATGCAACTCGTGCAAAAATTGAATATGCACTCGAACGTATTGTCCAACTTGGCCTAACGGCCTCGTTGGACAATTTCACGTCGAGTGCAATAAACAATTACTTTTTGCACTGGTTGCATTAATGACTATTGAAACGTATCTTGACGAGCTGATTTCGAATAAGAACTCAAAAATTGAATCCTACAAAGGATTGACAGAATGAGGAATTTCTTGTAAAAATCCCAAAATATGTCGTTATTTTGTTAATCTTTTGTCGAATTCAATTTTTGATGCATGATTCAAAATAGGCACGTCGAAATGCTTATGCCGGTTTTCAGCGATTTTTTGAAAAATACAAAACTAAAATGTTCGAAAAAAGGATCAATTGAATATTGCAGAGGTTCCGTAAAAAGCCTATCAAATATCTATTTGACTGGAAATGGATTTATAATTCAGTGAGCATATACGAAATAAGTTGTGTCTCACGAATATGAAAAAAAAAAAGTTGAAAAAATGTTTTGCCTGGATATTACCACTCTCAACTCCGGATGAAATTTTCAACTCGGGAACTGTTCGAGATAGAGCGATTCTGAGAACGCCAATCGGTTCAGGATGACGAAATTAGTACATTTTGTGAATTGAAAGATGATCGGCAAAAATAGAAAATTTGTCGAAAAAAAGTCCAAATGGGTATATCCCTAAAAATTCTGAAAACTACAAAATCTTATCTTACTTGAAATTAGCACTTTATACCTGAAATTTCATGCTGATTCTGAAAATGTATGATCTGGATATGCTAAGACTCAAGGTGTATTATAAAAAAGCGATAAAACCTAAAAAATTCTCTGGCACCGACGAACTTTCGAATTTTTTTAAATTAAATTCATTAAAAAATTGCAAACATTACTCAAACGTATGCTGACGAGCTCATTTGGAATAACGACTCAAAAATTGAATTCTACAAAAGATTGATGAAATAAGGGCTATTTTTTTAAATCGCAAAATATGTCCTTATATTGTTAATCATTTGTCGAATTCAATTTTTGGTGCATGTTTCAAAATCAGCTCGTCGAAATAAGTACGTTAGAAAAATTGAAATGTTCGAAAAAGGGGGTTCAACTGGACGACTTTTTTGTAATTTAAAAATTATATCTAGATGACATAAAGAACCCCATACTATCAGTCCATGAGTCATTATGCTGGGAAAAATTGCAAAATAGGTTCTCTCAAACAGTCTACTGTTATTATGTGGTTTAGTTGTCTTATTATATGTTATAGACGTGGGTAGGCGCTTCAATAATTTATTAATATGCGGTGAGAAATTTGATGACGAGTCCAAATACACCCCGAGAAGCTGAGTTGGTTCATTATTTTCAATATTATATTTTGTTGAGAAATCTAAAGTTATAGTTTCTATTTTTTACTTGTCTATTACTACTTTATAATACCTTGACAACGGTTGCTATTAACAGACCCATGACGCCCGTGACGTTATGGAGGGCATTATGAATCATAACGCCCGATAAATTTTTTTTATGTAGTTCAATAAATTAATTACTCAGAGAATTTTTTTTTCATAACTGTACATGAAAAAGGGACTAATTATTTCCTCTCAAATAGAAATTACAATTTTCAAATGTTCCTGAAAAATTAGTATCAAGTTTGAAGTTCTGTGAGTTGACCGATGATGAACTCCTCAATGTGCAATCGGTTTCGTTCGGAACGTTATTATTTTCTTTTTCGAAAACGTCGTAGTGCAATGTACCAAGTTCAAGGGTTCAAGGCTCCTATTTCGCTTTCTTCAACGATGGTGAAACTTTTCGAGGTCTTGGTTTCTGGATCAGTAAAACGGCTCCTCTGTCTTCAATGTCATGAATTGTCATCTAGACCATTTCATCATTGCAGTAAATTTGTCAAGCTGTGTGCTCGCTTCAATATACTAGAAGGAAGAAATTTTGTATTTCGTGCAAAATATTTTTATTTTAAAAATTTTAGCAGAGCGCTTTCGACTGTTAAGTCATCATCAATGCGTACTCGTCAGATATACAAGAAGCCATATAAAAACATCATGTCCATGGACCAAATTGAAATGTTACAAAATATAAAACATATTTAAAATTAAACAATTTTCATCCTGTTCAAGGATTACTAAAAATGAAGATATAGGATATACTATATCACATCTGTCTGAATGTTGAAGTGGAACTGGAAATGAAATTTAAATTGACAAAGTGTGCCAATCACACTTTTGACAATTGACAGTGACCACTGTCTTAAGCCTCCAAATAAGCCAGAACAACTTTATGTAGTAGTAAAGTATTATCTGGGGCTTTTTTTATGAAAAGTAATACTTGTCCACCTTCCATCACCCTTCATTTTTTTTTAAACAACTTTCAGGAAGGCCATCAGTTGACTGAATGCTGAAAAATTAATGTTTTCTTTAACAATCAATGTTGACTTCAGCTGTGAGTATTTGGTCCATAGGCTATTCGCACTATATTTTTCAGACTGAAATAATGTGAAATAAATAAAAAATATTAATATTTTTCATGAGATAAATCCAGTTCCTGGAAGTATGCAATGAAGACAGATTCATTTACGGTAATCACTGTGTTTTCATCTTTCCATTTCAAAAAATAGTCATAGTCCTTCTCGTATAAGTATTTGAATTTCACAGGCAGTAAACTTCCTAAAGCTTTTTCAGCTTTGAGCGTCACATTCTGTGGGATCTCCATAATTATTATGAACACAAGCGTTTTTAGTTTCCTCCACTAACAAGCTTGTCAATTCTTACAAAAATGCAGCGTCGTTTTATTAAATAAACAACCCTTAGCAACGTCTTCAATGCTTCCATGGCAATTGCATAGAAGCTCACTTGTGCTCAGTTGCCGACCAAAACGCAGTAGGAAAATACTATAAGAAGACATTTATGAAGTAAACAACGTCGTTTATGATAATTTTTTCGTGAATACTAAAAAATTTATGAAGTAAAAAACGTCGTTTAAGATAATTTTTTCGTGGAAAATAAAGCCTTGTAGGCACCACGAGCGTTACTAGATCCTAACGCCCATCGGCAACATTCATTCCTCGGGCCAAATGGTCTCGGGTTAATGTTACCCTCCGGGCGTTAGAATCTATATAACGCACTTGGTACATAAATAGCTGCAGCATCATTTCTACTAAGGGAATTGCTTCTAGACCAATTTGTTATGAATAACGACCAAATAATCAGAAAAAAATATTGTGATAATAGTTATTAATGTATCAAGGGCGTAAAGTAGGCGATTATGGCCTGCGGCGTGGATAATGGCCCGAAGGCATTAGCCGAGGGCCATTACACGCCGAAGGCCATAAACGCATTTTACGCACGTGATACATACAAAATTTTATGCACTAGCGGTTTATACAGTGTCCACCAAAATCTTGGAACAGCATGGGAAACTAACTTTTATGAGAATGACATTTTCTGAGAAACTATTAATAAAAAAGTTTTCCATATGGTTCCAAGATTTTGGCGGACACTGTATATATATTTATATCGCAATTATCGTGTCAATAATAATCACTGTATACTGAAATAGATTCATTTATTCAAATTGTACACAGAATACCCAGTATATACCCACCTAATTATGACGTTGTTAAGCAAGCTGGTTGTTGTCTAGCAACAAATTCAATAAACAAGGTAAACGGTCATCTTCATGTTTATCTGAAAAAGCTCGTGAGTGAACTCGTCACGAATATTATGGAATCATCAGATGAAGAACATAATATATACATACCAATGGAAATTTTGGAATGGGCTGAGAGTGCCAAACTCGAACTGCTACCAACAAAGTCAAAGAAACTTTTCGAAAAGACGTATAATGAGTTCATAAAAAGGCGCAATGAAAATAATGTGAAGGTGATTACAGAAGATATATTACTGGGATATTTTTTTGAGAAGTCCAAGAATCGAAAACCATCTTCTTTGTGGTCATACTTTTCGATGTTAAAGTCTACTTCGAATTTGTATAATAATATAAACATAAGCAAATTTCCAAAATTGATAGCATTTTTGAAACGGAAGAATGATATAAGCCGAAGAAATCCAAAATATTGAATAGGGATGAAATCGAAGCTCGAGATAATGTATATCTGATGATGAAGGTATGTTATACCTACCTATATTTATTGAGTAATTAAAAAACTTATTGATTCTTTTATAGGTTGCAATAATATTTGGGGTACATGGTGCTTGTCGTAGAGAAGAATTAACAAATCTCAAGCTAGATGACATTCAAGACCTAACTTATGCTTTATTGATTACAATTCGAGAGTCAAAAACTAAAATACAACAAACATTTACCATCTGCAGTACTGAAAACCAGTCAGTTTATTATTTGGATATTTATAGAAAATATGCTAGTCTACGTCCCGCAAATACTGAACATAGGCGTTTTTTTATATTTTATAAGAACAAAAAATGTACAAAACAAGTTGTTGGGAAGAATATCCTCGGTCAAATTCCAAGAAAAATAGCAGCATTTTTGAAGCTACCAGGCCCAGAAGAATACACGGGTCATTGTTTCAGGCGTTCTTCAGACACTTTATTGGCTGATGCTGGGAAAAGTATCACCAATATCAAAAGATACGCTTGTTGGAAATCAACTACAGTAGCAGAGAGCTACATTGAACAATCGATATCAAATAAATTGAATATTGCCAAAAAAATTGCCGGCGATGGTGATGGACCGATACCAAATAATAATTATTTGGAGACATCTAAAATGATTGGTGAGGATGTTTCAAAAGGGAATAATTATTTTCAAGAGAAAAGTGAATATCCCACCCTCAATATTCAAAATTGTAACAATTGCATAGTTAATATAAAATTCAAATTTTCAGGGTTATGGAGCAAAAATGTAGATTATGAATAAAAGTTTTTAAATGAGTATTTCTTTATTGAACTGAATTCATTGTTTCGTGGTAGGTCTTCCGTGAAATGATGTGCGTAGGTGTATATGGACAATTTTAGTATATTGTCTACTTTACCGCCCGCGGGCCATGATGCGACCACGGCCGGTAAAGTGAACTTTACCGCCCGCTAGTGCATAAAAGTTATTTATATGGTTCACTATTTGAAACTCACAGTATAATTTATACATTCATCATAATTAATTTGCGTGATAGAAAAAGTCAACACCACCACCGCTCTGCCCCGCTCTAACACACAAACACGACCCGACACAATTATCGACCGCCCGGCTCAGACTCTGACACAGAGCATAATCCCAAAGACAATTTATCTGATAAATGAAATTTTTTGCAGGGTCAAGTGATGCAGGCCAACCAGAAGGGCGGTGTAATAATGAGCACGACAGCATTGGCTCTGCAAGGTGTGACCCGGAGTCAAGCGGGAAATTACTCATGTGTGGCGTCGAACGTGGAAGGAGACGGAGACAGCAACGTCGTAGACCTGAGAATTATGTGTAAGTCCGCGGAGGTGGTTTTATTTGACGTCGAGGATGGGCTCGGGGAAATTTATTAATTTTTTCCTCCGTCGAAACGGGAAATCGTGGCATGAAGGTGGAATACGAGCGGAGGGGACCTTTCCTATTGAAATGTTGTTTGTGGGTCATCAGTGACCCGTCTATATCAATCGGAATATTCATGAAAATTCTTTCACAAAATATATCAGCCAGTTCCCTGGAAATATTGTAGTGTATTGAAAATGGAAATATATGTGTCGATATCTACCAATAATCTTCTTGTTTTCTTCCAATAATCATTGTGTGTTAGTCGGTGATTTCAACTTAGACCTAATGTCAAAATCAAATATCCATAACTATATTACTCGTTGGAAAAATGAAATCTATGTACCAAAAACTTCTTACCACAACACTATGAACTCATTATTTTTTTTTAAAGGATTTGCAGGATTTAATAAATTACCAGATGCCATTAAATCATCCATTTCTTTAATACATTTCAAAGACAAATTGAAGAAATACGTTCAGGAATAGTGAGTGTGAATATGTTTGATCAATATTTGTCATTAGTTTTTTCCTTGTTATGTGCAATATTTCCTTAATTTTAAACTGTTCCATCATATATTTTAACTTTGTAAACATGGAATTATATTTTATAATGTAACTAATATTAGTGTAGACACTATGAAAAAGTACTACTCATGTGCTTTGATATATACTTCGTCTTTTTCTTTATATATATTTTTTGTTTTTTTATATTGTACTGTATCTCTCATATGTATATTAGAATTCCTATTCAAATAAAGATCTATCTATCTATCTATCTATCTATCTATCTATCTATCTATCTATCTATCTATCTATCTATCTATCTATCTATCTATCTATCTATCTATCTATCTATCTATCTATCTATCTATCTATCTATCTATCTATCTATCTATCTATCTATCTATCTATCTATCTATCTATCTATCTATCTATCTATCTATCTATCTATCTATCTATCTATCTATCTATCTATCTATCTATCTATCTATCTATCTATCTATCTATCTATCTATCTATCTATCTATCTATCTATCTATCTATCTATCTATCTATCTATCTATCTATCTATCTATCTATCTATCTATCTATCTATCTATCTATCTATCTATCTATCTATCTATCTATCTATCTATCTATCTATCTATCTATCTATCTATCTATCTATCTATCTATCTATCTATCTATCTATCTATCTATCTATCTATCTATCTATCTATCTATCTATCTATCTATCTATCTATCTATCTATCTATCTATCTATCTATCTATCTATCTATCTATCTATCTATCTATCTATCTATCTATCTATCTATCTATCTATCTATCTATCTATCTATCTATCTATCTATCTATCTATCTATCTATCTATCTATCTATCTATCTATCTATCTATCTATCTATCTATCTATCTATCTATCTATCTATCTATCTATCTATCTATCTATCTATCTATCTATCTATCTATCTATCTATCTATCTATCTATCTATCTATCTATCTATCTATCTATCTATCTATCTATCTATCTATCTATCTATCTATCTATCTATCTATCTATCTATCTATCTATCTATCTATCTATCTATCTATCTATCTATCTATCTATCTATCTATCTATCTATCTATCTATCTATCTATCTATCTATCTATCTATCTATCTATCTATCTATCTATCTATCTATCTATCTATCTATCTATCTATCTATCTATCTATCTATCTATCTATCTATCTATCTATCTATCTATCTATCTATCTATCTATCTATCTATCTATCTATCTATCTATCTATCTATCTATCTATCTATCTATCTAAAGTTCAACAAAAATAAATGGCTTAAAATTTTGTCTTCATGTATTCTGACGTTCTAACAATTGACAATTTCCACAGATTATTAGTTTTCAAAACCAAATTTTTTTTTTATGAAATATCTTGTGTGGCCAAATTGGACACTTTAAAAGGGAAAGTTTTCAAACTAGATAGATGAAAACTGATGGATGTGTCTGATGGTGAAATTTTATAACAAACCTAATGGTGAGAACTGCATATCGATATCTATCATCATTTTTGAGTTACAGCATCATTTTCGAAAATGTGTATTCTCGAAAACTTTTTTCCTGTCAATAATTTATTTTTTCTTTGAAAACATTTCCGAGGCTCTTTTTACGTAGAATTCAAAGGTGTCAGTTACTTATTTTGCCAAATGAAATATCCAAAATTATTGATGGAAATTTTTTTCCAACGAGAGACCCTGTATATTCTTGCATATTTAAATATAACTCAAAATTACCTCTCCAAAAATGTAGCACACTTGTTGCCACAGTTATTAATATTTTCAATATATTCCCCTCCACGCTCTATATATTTTTCATCATGTTCCTTTTTTGTTATCATAGATTGGGTTTCATAATAATAAATGGTCATTTTCTAACTTGAATACGGCATGAGCGAAATGAGGCATATTTAATGTAGCAATATTTTGAGAAATATTGCAAATTCTATTGGTAAAATCAAGTGTCCTATTATAATTAGCAGCCACATTTTTGAAGAGTGTGTTAAATATAAATTCGCTCTCATATTATGTGATGCGGAAGTCTTTCATCTCATTCGGTATTTTGTGAATAATATGTAACAATTGATCACATTCAGTGACAAACGTCAATTATCACACCAAAATTTTAATAAATCGAATTTGTAGTGTACTCGTTCACGATGATTAATGTCTTCGATTTTATATTTTCTGTCAAATATAAATTATCCAATTTGACTAGACAGTTGCCTAGAGGAAAACGCTTGACTTGAAAGATGCAGTGAAAAATACGCCTGGAATATTCGAAAAACTCAAATGGCATTACTCTAGTATTGAAAAATTATCTCTATATATTCTTCATTCCCTATATCTGTCCTGGATGATACAATTCTCTGAATTTTTTATTTTTCGCAAAGAGTTTCTCCAGTGATCTCTTAAATACCTCTTCCTTGGTATAAAAGCAAATCAATCAGCTATTTTCGGAACAATAATTCCTGTCCAATCTCGATAGCTGCGTGAGTTTCCGAATTATTGACGTTCGAAGTGAATTTTGATTGATGAAAAGTGCTACTACGAGTTAAACGTCAAGCTTGAAAGCCTCTCGATCCAGTGTTTTCAATCTAAGACTGTAAAACATGGAAAATATTCAAAAATATTCTGAAACTTCGTTGGAAATATCGATCTCACTCGCAATCATTGATACAGTTCTCCTGAAAGTTGAAAGATTTGTTTACTGAGAGGATTTTGAAAAAAAATATTATTGAATCTCTTTGGAACTTGTATCAATAGATTTCACATTCACCACGCTCGATTTTTTGACAAAAAGATTATAACAATTACAAAGCATTAAGGTTGGAAAGTTCATTTTTGGCATGAAATCAAGGCAGATACCACACGAATGTATCACTCTTTAAAAACCCGGTAAATTAACAATATCGAGCTTGAACGAAGACATTCCACCTGAAAAACGAATTGGAACAACTTAGTGAATCGAAAATTGGAATTCACCAAGAGGTGATAAAATTTAAGTGATATCACTCGTGCACAAAACTAAAATGAAGCTGTTAAGTTTGCCGAGGTGGATAAAATTGAAATCGGTGAGGTTCACTAAACATTTAACGCGAGATCGTTCTTGAAATGAACTCTGTGGTAAATCATGAGGGCGGACATGGAAGAATTAATCAATTTCCTGTATAGAAAACTTGAATCAACACTGAGAAAATAGGGGTAAAGATTTCGAGAGGAAACTGGTGTACAATGTGTTAGCAATTTTGTCTGTGAATGCAAGGAGTATTTTGTAACTTATGAGTAGGATGGAGAAGTCAGGACTGATTCAATTGTTTATTTGAGAAATGCTGAAAAAACTCTCCAGATGAGAGGAAAGCAACGATAACAATATTGATTCCGGAAGGATCTTTCAAATGAACCGGACAAGATGTTAGTTGATATTCGGATAACGGTAGTGTATGGACAGTTGGAAACAGGTCAAAAAAACTGAAACCACTGTGGATCTGTTGCCGACGTTACGTTTCGATTTATATTAAGTCATCTTCAGGGCACTACAGTACAAGAGTATCTGTTTTAATATTCGTATTGTTTTTGTACTTTTTTATCTTAATCATCTCTTGTTCGCTTCTTATTTTTATAGTTTCGTCGTTTTATCAAAATTTCTGTATTGTCAAAATCGAACTTTTGTAAATTTTGGTCTGAATGTTGCGCAAGAATTGTTTTGTTTGTTATTTTTATGTGGTTACGGTATCTCATATTTCGCTAATGTTCGGAAATTCTAGTTTTCAGATATCGTCCTGTCTGTCCAATATACACTGTCTTGTATTCTTCACAGCTGCTGTCAAGTTCTTTTGGCATTTTTTTATTTCAACTTGTTAAAGTACTTTTCAATAGTATTTTCATTTTCGATAGCCATATTGAGGGGCACGTCTATGAAAATCTTCGGATAATGTATTATTCAGAGGAAAAATAGTTTTTGGCACCTGGCACTGTCAAATTTTTAATACGATTCGACAGGATTGCACGTGTCCTCTTATGGTGATTTGAGTTTGACGGTCCCACCAGAATTGGAAAAAAAACAGTATGTTATAGTAATTGACAATCTAATAATGAAATATGGTGGATTACGTGGTGGATTACGTAATTGACAATTTCTTCAAGAGTGTGCGTTGGCCTAACACGATCTTATGACTAGATTTCGAGATATGGGGTATTAAAGATAAAAATTACAATCTTTATTTCATTATTTTTTCTGGAATAGGATGATTCAATATTTCTGATTTCTCACTATTATTTTTATCTGCAGGTAAACCATAAAAATAATTATTCACTGAACTGTACCTATACTGGTTATTCAAAATCTTTTACCAAAAATATTTCTGTATTATTGACTCATCCTGTATATTTGGGATAAGTTAGTTACTGAAGTTTTATTGGAACTTATTTTTGATTTTCTTGAGTGGGCTCCAATAATATTGTAGAAAACTGAATGTTCAACAAAAAAAGGTACAATTCTTTGGATCGAGATATATACTGGGTGTTTCCAAATAATTGCGAAAGTCTTTAGGGATTTGTGAAAAGTTAAAGGGTGTCTTCCATGTTAACGAAAGCCTTCAGGCCTGTTCTTGAAAAGTAAGATGGATCCAAAAATGGGAAAAACATTTTTTTTTGCTTTTTTGAAACTGTTAAACAATTAAGGAAATGGGCTACCAATGAATATCATTGAAATTTTCTTGTGATCTTCTAAAGAGGTGAAACATACACCCTTATTTAATTTTTTATCAGAACTCTTCAATGAAATGAAATTTCTCAATTGAACTATATGAGTTGGAAAGAAGTATTCATTGCAAAACTTTTTCAACTTCTGTGTTGTTTCCGTAAAAGTAATAGTTTCTTAATAAAACATATACATATACAGGGTGTTTCAGAAATTGGAGCAATGACTGAAATGGGTAATAGAATAAGAAAAATTAAAGAGGAAATGAAGGAATACATATTTGTCGCAAAAGCGTTATTTTCCAAACTATTGGACTTTGAAGATTTTGGAAAACTGTTGCAAACTTTTGGGAACCACTGGCAAGAGATCAACGACCCCTTCATGTAACCCAAAAAAAGGTCGGAGCATAATGAATAAATTTGACAATATTGCCGACGTTAAATGTTGAAAGATGGTATGATAAAGTTAACGATATTCTTTCTTCGAACAGTTCCCCTTTAGCTTCGAGTTAGGCTTAACGCACGTATTCGGAGTTGTGGGGGTCGCTGAGTTTGTTTGACCTCGGCCGCAACAACCCTCATCATTCAGTTCCCCTTTAAGGGCAAAGCTCGCGAGCTGATCTATTTAGAGTTGTTTGATGAATCCATACGTTTTATATAGGTAGGTACCTAGATTCTTGTTGTGTTTCGGTATTCGACTGCGTTCGTATTTTCTTTACCTACATCTTCGTTTTTCGAAATTTCTTCAATCCCTATTGTCAGTGTTGTTAGGTATTACGCACACGTTATTTGCAATCGCGGTACTTTTCCAGGAACTCGATATTTCAATCGAATAGACGAAAATTTCGAAGCAATTAGGTAGGTAGTTGGAACCTAGGTAAAATAACAGATGCAACAACAAGGTAGTTTTCAGCGTGCTTGTGACTCGTTACTTCGTCGTGCGAGACTCTGCATTGAAAGTGGTGGCGGTCATTTCGAACACCTGTTGTGAAATCAAATTACGTTTATTTTCAGTAACTTTTAAATCTCCTGTTCTGAAATGGGAATGCCTCATGGCCCTAATTTTGATTTAATTCAGTGTTTTTATTTCGGTTCACTTCGAAGCCATATGTAATAATTGGCAAGGTCCACGAAATAATAAGAAACTGGCAAATAATCACAATACTAGAAGATAGGCGCCTTACGAACTGATGAATGAAACCAGTGCTCCCCAAAAAATCGTGAGCAAATGAGTCTATTTTTGGGAAACTTTCAAGTGCTTAAGAAAAATTGGTAAATGCTTTTCATTGTGTCATTATGTCTCATAATAGACTATTTGACCAGAAGCGAATTTCAATGGGACTTGGCACAAATTTTCAATTTCAAATATTATGAGTGATGAATTTTGGAAGGAAGCTGTTATGCTAAAAATTTCGAAAACCGTCAATGTTTCCGAAAAAAAGATAATATAAAGTACCTTTTATTCCTCATGTAAAAACCGCCTTGAAAAAACTGAACACCCAGTGTAAGTGCCATCATTTTCATTCTGTAGAGATCAGATCATTTCGCTAATGGAGATAATATCCACTTTTCTGGAAGTCCGAAAAATTGAAGAGAAAATGTTTTCCCGAAGACACTTTATGAAGGAACGTGAATGAAATGTTCCTCAAACAATCCTAATCAACTCTAGTTTTAATCACAACATAATACGGCGTTCACTTTCGCGTGACTGAAACATTCCGATTACTCCACTCAACCCCACTGTTTTTTGTTCTTACATCATCCTGAAAACATAATGAAATTACGACTTTCGTCATGCCTCGAAATGAGAAACTTGGCAATTCAACGGTTTTGAAATGCGCTCTCTTCCTTTGAGAAGGAATCCTTATAGGTATCTCAAATTGCGATTTTTCATTCTTCTCATATTGCTGTACACGTTTAATTGCGCTGGAAAGAAAAAAGAAATTAAAGAATACAGCTTCATTCTATAGATTTTACTCTTATTGCTTTCTGTTGAACCGGCTGAATGAAAATCAAAACATATGGGAATGTCTGTCAGTTATACAAATGATACTTCTTCCTAAAATACACGAAGGCGCAGCCTGTGCGAGTAGAAAACAGCTATAATTATTATTTTGCCGTGGCGCTCCGGGACAATTTTTTGGTGGTGTATAGAGTTGTCGATTTGAAGAACACACTCACACCTTGTATGTCTTGGAATTACACAAGGTTCTGATTTGAAACCATCATTTTCATTGTATCTGGATGACTTATCAAATTACGTAGGAAATGAAAAAATTAAATAATGTTTGATGATAACACCATGGGAAGATTCTTAAGAGATTGTTAAAAAATATCAGACAAACATTTGACGACATGGATGTCTAGTGTAAGAATAATTCAATAATCTTCGACAAGACTCAAACGAGATTTTCAAGCTACCTTCCATCAAAAATATCATACCAAATACTCTAACGATGAACTTCAATTTGTTTATGAGGTCTCATTCAAATGTGCTTGGAACATGATGGACTGAAACTTAAGGATTCCTATCAAAGTTTTTCATGCTACTTACAGTTACAGTTATGGTTTATTCTTGTAATTGTTCATCCAGAGTAACACCAAACTGGTATCTACGAAAAGCATTGTCATACTGATGGTCGTTTCAGGTTTTTTTTGATTATGGATCATAAAAGCATTTTTTTCCGTAACAAATAAATATTTTTCACAGTTTGGATTTGGAATTTATATTTCTTTCACATTTCAGATAAACCGATATGCCGCTCGGACCAAAAACACGTTTACGGAGTGGCGAAGCAGGAAAAAGCCAAGGTCCTCTGCGAGGTGGAGTCCTACCCACCTCCCGACAGCTTCAAGTGGCTATTCAACAATTCTGCGGAAGCCAAAGAGGTCCCTACCACGAGGTTCAAGTCGGGGCTACATCGATTCGTCTCAACACTCACGTACATTCCCCTCAACGAAATGGACTATGGGACCGTGATGTGCTGGGCTAATAACTTGGCAGGTAGACAGCAGGAACCGTGCGTGTACCATATCATCCCAGCAGGAAAGCCTGACTCGCCATGTAACTGTACCATCGTCAACATGACGAATGAGTCGTTAGAAGTCGAGTGTGCGGAAGGATTTGATGGTATGTGGATACCTATTTGTCTGATTTAGTAAATAGAATGAAGTGAACAAAATAATTTCTGTCATTGATAAATTCCTTCAACCTACAAGAAAAGATTCACCAAAAAATACGAAATTATAACACCCTCGACAATTTTTGTAAGATATACCTGGTGTAACAGGATCATAGTACACCCCCTGTATCTCCGTTAGTTTCAAAGATGATTGATTAAAACTTGGAATATCCCATATACATTAAATGCAGCACTTTTTGACATACAAATGATTCTTTTTTCACTTCCGGTTTCGCCGGTCTTTTACACATTTCACAATGCTTCACCATTGCTTTATAATAAAAACTAACGATAGTTCACCACAAATTAACTAAAAATTTGCCCTTTATTCACGAAAAAACACCATAATAAGCCAAATGCGAAAAATAATAAAATGTTTTGTTATTGTTCTGTCAAATATAAAATGCAGCGTTGCCGTACTGACCAGACTATATCGGCAACGAAAAATCTCCGTTCGTTTTTACATGCTTTCAACAAGCTTAAGTGAACGTTTCAATTGCTTTCTTATTGCTATACAGTGTCTTTCAAAAGTATCGGAACGGTCTCATATTTCAGAAATGGCCCTGAAAAAATGAGAAAATTTACGAAAATTTCAACAGGATGGTTTTTGATGATGCCCGATTCAACGGTGATATCGGCAATGTTGCCAAATGAATAGTTTTTCAGATATTGATCAATTTTTTCAAATGAAACACCTTGTTTCTTTACATTGCAATCAATTCAGCGACGCCTCATTACTTGTCTCCAAATATCAGATTTGGAATTGATGTAGTTTTCAAAATATGACAATATTTCAGTATTTTCAATATGACTAAAAATTTTACTTTCATGTGCTTTCATTGTGATATATATTCCACAACTCCAAGCCAGTTAATCAAGATAGCAAATAATCACTTAGACTAACATACATATATATATATATATATATATATATATTATCATACTTAGACCAACATATATATATATATACAGGGTGTCCCGAAACTATGGTGCCAAATTGAAACAGAAGATTTCCCTCGAAAAATAAATATGACTTTCCTAATATTTTTTTCTCAAATGTCGTTCATTGCGGAGATACAGGGTGTTGAATATGAAAAATTACAAGTAATTTTTATTCATAACTTCCACAGTTAAGAAAATTTTTCAAAAAAAATTGAAGTAATGTTTTTGTTCAATAGGTGCTACATTTTGAAAAAGAAAACACATTTTCAGTTGTTACCAGTGGCGTACAAAAGGGCATCATGGTCCCTTTTCTCCCCTATTTTTTACGCTACTGGTGAAATCAGGAAATTTTATATTTTTTTGCATTCCTCTATCAATTTTGAGTAATAAATGTTTAACTGTTGGATTCCAGAAAAATAAACCGTTTTCAAGATAATTGCGCTTTTATGAATTCAAACATAACTATAGTAATGAAAAAAATGATAGGCTGAAGTGAATCTTACAATCCTAATTACTGGTTAAACTTAAAACTGGATATTTTATCAAAAAAATCAATGACATTTCAACATGCATTTCTCATGCAGAGGTACAGGGTGTTGAAACTGAAAAATAAAAAGGCATTTTTCTTGCCACTTTCCTAGTTACAAAAAAAAACAATTAAATTTGAAAGTGTCATTTTTTTTGGTTGAATATCGAGATGTTATTTGGACCAGTAATTGAGATTGTAAAATTGATTTCTGCCAAACAAATTTTTCGGTTAGTTTTTACGGATTCAAACATGTATACATTTTTTACTAAAAATTGAATGAGGAATGCGAAAAACGCATAGTTTTTCTGATTTTACCAGTGGCGTAAAAAATAGGGAAAATGATGCCCTTCTTGTACGCCACTGGTAACAACCGAAAATATTTAAATATTTTTTTCAAAAAGAAGCAACTATTGAACAAAAACATTCTTTGAAAAATTTTCTCAACTGTGGAAGTTATGAATAAAAATTACTTTTAATTTTTCATATTCAACACCCTGTATCTCTACAACGAACTACATTTGAGGAAAGAAATATCGGGAAAGTCCTATTTATTTTTCAAGGGGAATCTTCTGTTTCAATTTATACCCTTATACTATATTGTCGTGTAAATGGGAAACTGTTGGACAATAAACCTATTTTTATTATTATTATTATAACATGGCATTTTCGTTCAAAAATCTGGGAACGGTCCAATATTTTTAATATGGTTTAAGAAAAATTCGTGAAATAACATTTAAGATGGTTTTTGATGATGCCTGATTCATTGGTGATATCGGCAATGTTGTCAAATCAAAACTTTTTCAGATATTGTGGGTAACTCAATTTTTCCAAATGGTATTTATTTCCATTTCAATTAATTCAGCGCCCCGTCGTTACTTATATCTGCAAATACCAGATTGTGAATTATTGTGGTTTTTGTAATATGAGGACATGGTTCGTTGAAATGTCTGCGAACGGTCCAATATTTTCAAAAGTGCTAGAGAAAATATCATAAAATTTCATAAAAATGGTTTTTGTTAAAACAACTTTTAAATAATTTTATTATTTTCCAATAGAGTTTCGAATCAAATAACAGAAACTGAAATGTATCTTAAAATCTAATAATTCTAATAATTGATTTTTCACAAAATAACACAGTTATACCAGTCTTATTCAGTCTTATTCAGTTTTATGATACAGAAGAAAGAAAATAAAAAATAAAAGAAAATTATGTCAATCATTCGTTGAGTATGCAGGTATGATAACTCTTGATTTTATTCTTAAATATACTGATATTAGAGCTGTCTATTATTTAGAGTATTATAAGTTTTCATACATAGTGTAATGGTATTATTTAGGCCAATATTAGTACGTACAGGTTCTAAAAAGACATTATTATGTGTTCGAGTATTGTATTCATGGAGCTGATTAACAAATGTAAAGTTGGTATTACATTTAACTTGTTCGTTTATTACCCTGTATGCAAATGTACTTTGTTCAATTTCTAGAATACCCTGCTGAATAGGCAATATCTTGGTTGTTCTGTATATGGTATCAGTTGAGGTTCTGTAATCAAGGCTGAATAAAGTTTTCACGACTTTGTTTTGAAGTGTTTTTATTTTTTTGAATAATGTCTGCCCACAGGATCCCCATATAGGAATTAGGTAGCTAAATATTGATAAGAAATATGCATTGTATATTTGGTGGAGTGAAGATGGGCATAGGTAGTTTCTACAACGATATAGGGCACCAACCATTGGGTGACATGATTATTCCAGCTTAGGTTTTCATCGACTATTAGTCCCAGATATTTAGTATTATGGACTCTCGTTATTTCTTTGACTCCTATTTCCAATATGACATCCTGTAGTTTCATGTTTTTCTGTGAGAAAATTATATAAGTGGACTTTTTCACATTGAGCTGAAGTTTATTTTTTGCAAGCCAACTGTGGTATCTTTCAAGGTCAGCATTTACTATTGTTTCGAGTTGTTTCAGATTTTTACCCTTATACACAAGTACGGTATCATCTGCAAATTTTAAATATCTACCTATAATGTTAGCAGTTTTCAAAGACAGAACATGTATTGTATAAAGTAGGAGTCCAATTACTGATCCTTGGGGAACACCTGCTATGGTGTTTTCAGTTTGGCTCGAAGAGCCATCAACTACTGTAAATTACTCGCGATCTAGAAGATATTTTTTTATTAATGAGAGAGCATTTCCTCTTATTCCCAATTCTTCAATTTTTGTGAGAAGTATTGAGAAATCAACCACATCGAATGCTTTTCATAGACCCACAAACACGGCAAGAGCGTGGTATTTATCATCTAGTGAAGAAGCAATGTGGTTGACAAAGTCTATGCTTGCACTCAAGGTGCTACTATTCTCTTGAAATCCGTATTGATATTGGTCAAAGTCAACATATTTTTTATGTAATTGATAATACGTTTTTTTAAAATGACTTCTATGAACTTTGATAGAGTAGGAACTACTGAAATAGGTCTATAGTTATCTATGATGTTATTTGGGCCAGATTTGTGTATGGGTGTTACTTTGCTGACTTTGAGAATATCTGGGAATATACCTTGTTTGAATAATTCATTCAATAATTCAACAACACAATATTCTTCTGTTTTTTAAACTCTCCAGCTGTATCCTGATTAAATGGATGTTTTATTTTTTCCATGAATAATTTATCGCGTTTTTTTATCAATTCTAAAAATTCCCTTGTATTCCAATCCTCACCTTATTTGTATTTCATCTCATACTGAGTTGTTGAACCTTTTTTACAGTCTTGTATGGCTGATGATTCGTAGTCGTTATAAATGAAAACTGTCAAATTTTCATTAAAAAATATTTGTTAACAACGAAGTTACAACAACTTCAATTTTGGAAACAAAGTATTTGTTTGTAATTTTTATTCAGATTATAGACATATTTGAGATCTGACAACACTGTGATCACCAAGTAGAACACCAGTGAATTTGTACAGTGAAAATCCGAAGTCAATAGCTCAATCCGTTCTACAGTTATAACTCCTGAAAATATGGTAATGTGATAGATTTGTGGTGCAAGCGTTTTGTAATAAAAATCTGACTACGACACTGGAAAAATGCACATTCTATAGGGGAGGTTCCATTTTAAATGGGTCATACTGTATCAAGTGCTCGAATGACGTACTTACTTAAAAACAAAATAATTGTGGACAATCATCATTATTGCAGTGGACCCTTCAAATACCGTGTTCAATATGGAAAAATGGAGTTACCCTCAATATCTGAAAAACTGTTGTTCTTTTCTCTGGGCCGTTTCTGAAATATGGGTCCGTTACGATACATTTAAAAGACACTGTATATTCAATTCAAAACAGTATCTTTGGGTTTTCGTTGCCACGAATATACCTGACGGAAATCAAAATTTAGCTGACGTGCTTATTGTATCCTTGAAAAATTGCAACATGGCAACAATGTCATGATTCGAAGGATTACATTATGAAAACATGTTACCTTCAGGACTTTTCGAGTATTACTCATCTAGGTTGTGTTATTTTGATTAACGCAAAAACATTGAAAATCAGACAGCATTTTGGAAATCATGATGAAAGGCGTTAAATTCACTGAAGGACGACAGGAAAAAAACAGTAGATAATCGAGATGTGGAAGTTTTTGTTTGAATTTGAAAGAGACCTCTCCACTTTCACAATGTATGGGCATCACCTATAAGTCTGTACATTTCAAGAATTCATACATCAAGAAATAAAAAATAACACCGTTACTTACTTATGTATGAATTTTCTCTAACGCTAGCTTGGAAACTTCCATTCAAAATCACGAAACTAATTTTCAATCTAATGAAGCATAGCTCACAACCCCCCTCATCAGTAGTAGCCCTATCGAACCCTCCCAAACAAAGTTATCCCACCGTTTCCAAATCCATAAAAATAAAGACCATCCCCGGATAGCAAACTCGTCCTGTCTGCATAAACTCCAGTCCGACCATTCCCAATTTGTTCCACCACTTAACCCCCGAATAAGTACGAGTTCCGAAGTCCGTTATTCACTTTTTTTCTCCCGTTGCAGGAGGCCAGCCCCAATACTTCCTGCTGGAAGTGTACGATTCGAGCACGGGTGTCCTTCTCGCCAACGTTTCCGCCAAGTTTCCAGTATTTATCGTGAGTGGACTCGATCCCGGGAAAACACTCAAGATGGTCGTGTATGCCGCCAACACCAAGGGAAGGAGCGAGCAGGTCTCATTGGAGGGATTCACGCTGAACATTGCTGAAAAACAAACAGGTAAATTTCTGGTTTTGTGTTCTTTTTCTGGGCGTAGCCCATTTCGGCCCGAAAATGTGAAATACCAGATAAGATGAATTTTAACGAGCTTGGGTAAATGCCCATTTCGGCCCACAACGATAAGTAAACTAATTAAAAGGTAATTTGAAGGATATTTGAATTGGGATAATTATTTATACATTGTTAGGTTAGGTTAGGTTAGATTATTTAGTTCCACAGTAACTTCTAAACTGTAATAATCTAGTAAAAAAGGCGGAAAAATGGGTGAATCGGCTAAGTTAAGTGAAATCACAAGCGAACGCGGTAAAACACAATTGGTGTTGAATCAGTTCAAATTCAAAGAACAAAACCGAAAATTAAGTTCGGAAGAAACAAAGTGGAGATGCATCAAAGATAGGTGCAATCCTACTTAAAGACTATGGGCAATTCTTCTGATCGTGTTTTGACAACATCGAATCAAAACTATTCACACGAGGCAGAGTTGGAAAATGTCTTGCAACGGCAAATATTAAGTTCTACAGCGAAGAGGAAAGCTGAATCGGACATATGTGAGAAACTCGCAAAAATAACAAGAAAAGCTTAGTCGAAGCAACCAGAACAGGATGCTCTCACCCGGAAGGACTTGAAATGTGTGAGGAAGAACATCTACTATGCTCGGAG
This sequence comes from Chrysolina americana, assembly GCA_958502065.1. Taxonomy (NCBI): domain Eukaryota; kingdom Metazoa; phylum Arthropoda; class Insecta; order Coleoptera; family Chrysomelidae; genus Chrysolina; species Chrysolina americana. Next base: position 104,644,233 of record OY293411.1, read on the forward strand.
GAAATCGCTGCCAGCATTACCCAAGTCAGTTACAGAAGTCCACGCAGTGTTAGCTGCAATGGAGTTAAAAACTAATAAGGTGAAGATTTTGTGTTAATTAATGACGAAACCTTAAATTCAATAATATTTTCCTGTCATTCTAATTTAAATTTTTTGTGTAAAGCAGAGATTTTGTATATGGATGGGACCTTCTCTTATTGCACAAAATTTTTTAAACAACTTTTCACTATACACGGCTATTTTAATGGACACTATATTCCGTTAGTTTTCTGTTTGTTAAAAGATAAACGTGAAGAAACATATCGCTTGTGCCTGTCTAAGATATATAATTTATGTGACAATTATAATTTAGTTTTTTCACCAAAAGAAGTAGTAATAGACCTAGAAGTTTCAATTCATAACGCTTTAACTCAAATTTGTACAAATATCAAAATTACTGGCTGTAGGTTTCACTTGACCCAAGCATGGTACCGTCAAATACAGAAACTAGGTTTGACACTATCTTATAAAGATGATAAGTCAGATGTTGGCAAATGGCTGCACTATTTTTTTGGACTTCTCTTTTTAGAACCCAACGAAGTAGATAATTTCTATTTTTTTGAATTATATGAAATTAAGCCTCAAAATACAAATTTAGAAAAATTTTCAGATTATCTTCTTGAAAATTATTTAACCAACGAATCAAAATTTCCACCTCACGTTTGGGCAAGTGCTTCTGCAGATTTAAATAAAACTACCAATGCTTGTGAATCGTTTCACGCACATTTTAACAATTCAATGTATCATACTCGCCCATCTATATTTATTTTTGTTAAAGAACTTTTGAATGTACAAATAGAAACATACGTAAATTGTAATAGTATTGGCATTACAAATATGTCTAGAAATTTAGGAAAGAAAAAACAAAAGTTTATGGAGGAACAAATACAAAAATATAAGAACAAGGAAATTTCAAAATTAGATTATGTGAAAATTGTATCATATTATCATTCTAATAAGTAGCATTGAGGCGATTTTTGTACATATTGATAAATTAATAAACTTTTTAACAAAATTGAATGATATATGTTGTTATTTCTCTATGTATAGTTGCAGATCTTGTGAACGCATTAGATTTAAAATTCTAATTAGGTACCTAATTACTAGTCCACCGTTAAACCATCCGGTCCGAAATGGGTACATTTAAACTAAGTACTTTTTGTGTTTGGGGCCGAAATGGGCTACGCCCCTTTTTCTAGCGTGAGAGGAAGGTGTATACCTGGTGATAACGTTGTTTCCATGGAAAGGAAATACTAGGTAGTGTGAACTAGATTATGGTCCAAATTCGTTGAAATTATTGTAATTTTTTCATCACTTATTGCTTATCATGTAAATCACCTCTGAGCAGAGCTGTCCCAAAGCACTGTACTTAGTGCTCGTGAAAGTGCTTAAAGCATTTTAGTGCTCGACACACTTTGCTCCCGAGCACTTTTTGGATTCAGTGCCTAGTGCTTAGTGCTTCGAGCATTCTACGAAAAGGCTTAGTGCTCAATAATCCAGATCACTAAGCACTAAACCTTTTCTCAGCTGCGGATCTATGAATGTTGTTGAATAACACGCGGTCAGAGGCACCCCAAGAACTACCGATTGCGTCTTTATATTATGCATATTCTAGGTTCGACGGCTCAGTCTTGACATAACTGTAGTTAAAAGTGTTTAATGTGTTATTAATATTACTCTTCTTTGTAACAGTGATGAGGTGAAGGTTTGAACAAGAATAACTTAATATTTGTTTTACTCAATGAACTCTTTTAAATGGAAACACTAACTTTGCTTCAGCACACTAGATTATTTAAGTACACAATTATTGTGTTGTATGGAGACGGGCAATTTGGCACAAAAAATCAGCTATTTTGATTTTTCATGATTTTAATATAATAAGTGTCATTTGCGGTATCAAGACGAATCTAACGAACGAAAATTCATCAAAATCGGTACAGCCGTTAGTAGTTAGAAGGAAAAAGCGACTTTGTTTTACAATATTTTGATTTAACATTTGATTTGTTACCTCAAACAAAGTTTACTGAATAAATATATGAGTTGCCTCACTCGGCTGTGTACCCCCTCTCCTGCCTTTTGCCCCGATTTGGCGGCCCGCGGTCCACGAAAGACTCTTAAGTTACATACCGTCAGATAATGTCAGATTTTGCTGACTCATTTTCTTTTCTCTGGGATTTTAACCACTGAAAATTATGTCAGTGTTGAGCAGAAGAAAATAAAATTTTAAAAATCTAACGCTTATGAATATGAACATTTCATATTGTATTGACTCATTTCCTTCAATTGCCGACCGAAAAGAAATCTTAATTTTCGATATCAAATCAATGTCACTATATTCAATAAGTACTCCCATCATATCTGAGTTCACATACTAAATTTGAGTTTTCCAAGTGAAACCGTTTCCAAATGCAACATGAACTTGTATTACACGAAATTGAACGCCCACCTTAATGGTCTCGCCCTTTTGAAAAGTGCTTAGTGCTCGTGATTCGCTTGTAATGACCGGTGTTCTGTTGACTTTTTGTCCCACAGGATTGTTTGAACAAAAGTTTAGAAGTGTGACATTAGTTAGTCTTTGGTGTTTGGCTAGTTTATGACTCTTGAAGAATTGAGTTTCTTGTCATTAAAAAATTCTTTGTTAATTTTTCTATAATGGAATAGACATCGCCGAAACTATACTCTGCATTGACATTTTAAAAATTTTTTATTTGTTTTTTTCTCGAGAAAATCTTACGAAACAATTTTATGCATTGTGAACAATCTTATCCAAACCGTTTAGTATTGGGTTGAAATTGGATCTGACATCCCTCAACATATTCGTATGGAACTGATTTCTGTCAATTTCCGAACCCTCATCACCCTGGGTAGAAAAAAACTCTCTTTCTTTCGTTATTTCACTGATTTATTCAGCCAACCAAGTGTTGATATAAAAACGATGAAAACAGTTTATTGCTGCATGATTGCTTCAAAAAACAATTGACGATTTTTTCGTTATTTGTCTGTTTTTACCTGACGGCAGTTTCGAATATATTTCATATCGAAAAGCGTATTATGACTATAGTATTTTACCCGTTAATGAAATACATTTTGCTGCTGTGCCATCGGTAACTGGAATATTTTCCATACGGCCTCTGTGCTAGTAAATTTTTCCATATAAACAAACAGCTTTCATTATTCCGAAACAGAACAAAAATTCAATCAAAACACCACATCGTCTTTTTATGAACCCACAACGCGTCGACGAAAAAACAGCTAAAGTTTGAAATAACATCAAGCGATTTCAGTCCTGTCGTCCAGTTGCCGTATCGACGTATCATGAAAATTGTAATCGTGGGGAACCAAGCCGTTGCAGGATCGAAAAGCACCCATTTTCAATGTATCGTAAAATTCAATCGGACGCCATAACAATAAAATGTCTAATACTGACGTATCCTAATGGAAACTAATAAAAACGAGGGATTTACCTGTTTGTTTTTCGGAATGAAGCTACGCAAAGGTTTTCCATTGAGTTTATGAGTCTGCGAATACTAGACTAATCCCGTAAGAGATTGCTTTCAGACGTACAAGACGAGTTTCGAAAATTTTCCTCAAGACTAGAGTCGCTAGTGTGAAAAATGTATATCAATTTAAGCAATACAATTACGATATATCAAGCCCCGTTGAGGAACCCTCCAGTAGGTGTCGCTCGAATCTCCTAGGTATGTAGATTGCTTGGGATTGCACGTGTGAAGACAGGGCCCTTGTAATTTCCAGCTAGCACCAGTCTTCTTTAGACTTCTGAGGGATAAACAAAAAAAAATATTTATTAGACATCAAAATGCATCTCAACAAATCCTCAATCTTGAATATTTTTCCAATATTGTAATGATATTGTACCAATATCATCCCAATCTCGCTGAAAATATTGGGTCCGATATTGTTTCGAGAATATTTTGTCAAAAATATTCTAAAAATGCCGAAGAAATATTATACAATTATCGTAGGTAATATCCCAAGACCATGACAAATGCCGACTATTATTTTCTTCATAATTCTATCGAGGGTACCTTGTATATTGACAATTTAATGAGACCATATGAACATTAATAATCTGAATAACTCCAGAGAGCTTTAGCTCGAGGGAGTTATTATTTCATGAACAGTATAAAATCATTCAAATATACTCGTTCATATACTCTTTACGTTTATTTCTGGGATGGATTTGCTTTTATATGCATTCATTTGTCATAGAAGACAACCCAAAACGAGACATTTCAATTTTGAGCGACTGGAGTTGTCAACGTTTGACACTTATACAAACAAAAGAAAGCTTTGTTTACATGAATAGCCGTGTTTACCTAAATATCCGGTTGTTTACCTAAATATAATAATAATACTGAATTTGAATATTTTACCAAAGGTTTCATAATATTGTATCAATATTACCCCAATATGAGTATACCAATGTTGCTGAATGTTTTTTGTCTAATATTTTTTCAAAACTATTTTGCCAATCACTATCATTTCAAAATTATCAAAATAACATTGGACCCATATCACGACAATTTTTCTCCCTGTTGTGTTCTTGAATACTTTGCCAATATTTCCGTTATGTTGTACCAATATCATCCCAACATAATTATATCAGTATCGCCGAAAATATTGAGGCCGATATTGTTTCGAGAATATTTCGACAACAATTATTCTAATTCAATAAGTTATGAAATCTCTTAATTTGAACTTCAAATACAAATAATTGGAAGGGCTCCAGTAAAAGCTTCAATCGTTTCTTGAAGATTACGGTTCCTTGCTTATTATAGTATTTATAATACAAGGAATAAAAATAATGTTGCAGTAAAAAACAAAGTCAAAACAACAAAGGTATCAAAAAAATTTCAAATATGCATTGCCCTCCCACTTTGATATGATTCCAAATCATATAAAAATTATTAAGTTATTATATTTTTTCAAAACACAAATGAAAAATGTATCCAAGAGTCTCATCAAAATTTTAATCATGATATCTTTTACTACAGTTAACTCATTTAGTTTATTTTATGTTATCATTTTGTTTGATTTAGAAAATTTATAAAACATTCATATGTATTTCTCACATCTGATTTTCTCGCAACAAGTTTTAGACTTCAAATTAAACGATTCATTCACCTTCTTCACAAATCAATTTCATCCTTTTTATTGAAGGAATTTCGAATGAACTTTAGCATTATTATTGTTTTCATCAACGACGTGTGCTCTGCATGCGTTATTACGTGAACACTTTCCATGAATGTATCCAGAACGTTGTTATGAAGTAGAAATAAAATGAGTCCTGGTAGGGTGCCTTGCGGAATACCAGTAAATAGTCATTTACATTTTGAACTGACGGAACTTACACTCTCAGAATAGAAAATTAGTACGCCCCACATGGGGATGGTTAGAAAACGAAGGGGTCGAATCCAATGCTATCCCGTTTTCCATAACAATTCATACTGCTGATGATGAATGCAATGAAAATCAATCATTATCTTCATTTGCAGTTCTCTCCCTCGGCACCAGAGATCACATCGAGATCGCCCCAATCCTCGGCATCCTCGTCGGCGTCGTGACGGCCCTGCTGCTTGTAACCGTCATCATTCTGGGAGCGCTCAAGATCAGATCGGCCCGCAGGGAAGGTTCCCATGCTCTCAGGCCGGGATTCCTGCCAGTCAAAGAGAAAGTTACGCTGCCGCTACGATCGGAATCCGACGAGCTCTTCGAGAAGGACGACAAGAATCCGGACGTCATTCCAAGTAACAAAGGTGAGGTAGACTTCGATGTTTGTTAGTTTTGCGTGTTGTTGTGCAGAAGGGTGAATGGTCAGGACCGTTCCTTCACTGATATCGCAAGAATCTACCTATGATGCTGCTACTGTTTCAGCTCCCCTTGTCAGAACTTCGTCTTTTCAAATTCATCCAACTTTGAACTGAGGACTTTCTTCAAATATTTATCAAACGACTGTGTTGTCGGTATTAGCAGTATCAATTTAGTTCACCAACTCATTTATTTTTTCTTCATTCTGCGCATTTCTGCCAATATTCTGCGACTAAAAGATACTGTGAGAAATATAGGAGGTAATTTCTCTGTATTCAAGCACCTGAGAAATTTTTTGGACGCCAGGCATTTGAGAACTCTGTATTTTGCACTACTTTTTTTTTTAATTGAAATCAACGTGTCTCGGCATCTAATGGCCACTGACACGGGATCTGTGATACATTTCATAACAAATTATATATCTGGGATAACATAGTAAAAATCAAATCAACAGTCGACAGTCTTTGAGGAACTCTATTACAGTTTTAAACTGGTTTGGTAGACCGAGAATGTTTTTAAGGGTTCCACTGAGTTTATGTTTGCAGCGAGTCGGGCTGTAGTGTGTGCAATTTAAAAGTATGTGCTCGATTGTGAGTCTCACGCCGTCACAGAATTCACAGGTAGGGGGATTGTGTGAAGACATAAGGTAACCGTGGGTGAGCCAGGAGTGACCTATTCTGAGTCTTCTTATAACACTTTTGTCTTTTCTTGTCATTGAAGGCATCTTCTGCAGGGACACTGTGGGTTGAATTGTACGCAGTTTAGTGTTGCTTGTGTTCCAATGTGTTTGTCAAGTTTGTATCATCATTTGTCGAGTTGCTGATATTAGGTTTTGGTGGAATTGGATTTGCTCTGCTGGCAAATCGGAGGAACAAATTTATTTCGCTGCCTGGTCTGCACGTTCGTTGCCTGTAATTCCTATATGAGAAGGGAGTGCTGTAATGGTGGCTGGTGTCTAGGATATCTCGAACCAAGGGATGTTGTGAGAAATTGTTCTTCATGGAGTGTATTAATGAAAGGGAGTCAGTACATATGGTGACTTTACTGTTATCCTGTATTGGAGTCCTCAAGGCTTGTAGTATTCCATAAAGTTCGGCTGTATGTATGCTACATAGGTCGGGAAGTTTGTGGGTTGCTTTTGTTGTATCTGGTGTGGTAACAGCACATCCGGTACCATTAACTGCTTTGGAGGCGTCAGTATAAAGGATTTTGTCAAACTGCTGGCTGCTTATCAGTTCTCTGAATTTTTGTAAGAAGACTATGTTAGGCGTATCGCGCTTGTTCTAGTTACTTAGACTTATGTTCAGTATCGGCGGTGTTTTGGTCCATGGAGGAGTTTTTGAAAGTTGTATCGGAGTTGTGACTGTGAGATTAATGTTTCTTGAAATGGGGTATAATAACTGTGGAGATGAAAGCGGCGTTCTGGGTCTGTTATCGGGAGCTGGTTGTATGGAATCAATTAATTTGAATACTGGGTTTTGTGGGTGGGCAGATATCCTGGAAAAATAGGATAGCAGTAGGTATTCCCGTCGTAAGAAAAGAGGTAGTTCAGAAGATTCAATATAAATGCTTTCCGCCGGGCTGGATCTAAAAGCACCTAGGCATATACGTAATGCTGTGGTTTGAATAGTGTCAAGACATTTGAGGTGCGTTTTGCAGGCACTCATGTAAAGGATACTTCCATAGTCCAGTTTGGAGCGGACTAATAATCTGTAGGTCCTTATTAGTATTTCCTCTTCTGCTCCCCATTGGTGATGTGCCAAGGATTTCAAAATATTAATCCGGTTTAAACAATTAGCTTTTGTATCCTGGATATGGTGTCTCCATGTGAACTTTTTATCAAAGATTACTCCCAAGAATTTATGGTGTGCAACCACTTGTAGCTGATCTCCGTTGAGAGCTAGTTGTGGGGGAAAAGGATTGAGTTTTCTGCTGAACTGGATTACTTTGGATTTGTTTGTTGAAAAGTTAAAATCAGATAAAAGAGACCAGTTATGGATGCTATCCAGAGCCTTATGAAGCAAGGTGCAGGTACTGGTTGTAACTTTGCCTTGGCAGTAGAGGATGAGGTCGTCAGCGTATATTGCATATTTGACAGGTGGAATTATTGAGGAACATATGTCATTAATACTCATCAGGAATAAGGTAGTGCTAAGTACCGAGCTTTGTGGTACTCCATTTTCTGTGAAATGTTGTGTAGATGACTGCCCATTTGTAGTAACTTTAAAGGATCTGCTCGTTAGGAAGTTTTGTAAAAGGGAGAGGATGTTTCCACTTAGGTTAAAGGCTATGAGTTTTTCGAAGATGGTAGTTTTACAAATCGTATCGAAGGCGCTATCAATATCAAGGCTTACGGCAATTCTGTCATTTTTACTTCCAATAGCTTGTGAGATATCTGCGTGTAGGGTAACAAGGTTATCCAGTGTGCTTCTGTTTGAACGAAAGCCTGCCTGTGCTGTCGTTAAGAGGTTGTGCGATTCTAAGTACCAGTGTAAGCGCCTATTGACCATTTTCTCTAGGATTTTGCATAGTGTGCATGTTAGCTATATTAGCCTATAGGAATTTGGAAGATTGGTATTCGAGTTATTCTTTTTGATTGGTATTATGATTGATTCTCTCCAAAAAGTCGGAAATTGTTGGCTACACCAAATTTTGTTGTAAAGTTCGAGAAGTTTAATTTTTGTTTCTAACTGTAAATGTTTTAGGAATATCATTGGTATATCGTCAGGTCCTGCAGCTGTGTTCTTCAGAGAGAGTAGGACTGAATTTATTTCGGAAAGACTGAAAGGGACGTTGAGAGAGTGGCAAATGTGAGGAGTTTGTTTAGGCTGTGGATTGTTTTTTGGGTTTGGAGGTTCGTAGTTGGATTTTGTTTTATTTTGGAAGTGTTGGGCAAGGGTGTTAGCGATTTTTTGGTCGTTGGTAATGACTTGCACTACTTCAATCCCAACTCATATATGGAATAGTTGGATGGGAAGGAGTAAATTTAATGACTGCTATCCGAAAAACCTACTTGTCAAACACAAATGGATTTGAAAATATTGGTGAGTGAAGGAGAAGCATACTGCAACGATAGTGTGTATAGAGAACGCTCTGCATCTAATATCAGGGACCTCTATACCCATCACGCACCATCTTGAAAGGCTATCATGAATCCCTCGGTTTCCGACTTCAGCCCACTTGACCTGAGAAAATCGAAGGTCAGGTTTCTGGATGAGGCAAGGTCTTCACTGTTTTTGATGTGGGCTTTTTGCTGAACGGGTTTCAACTCGGTAACAGACTTTGGGTTCGTCCGACCAGGGTCGAATACGAGACCAAATTCGTTGGCTGCACGGGTTGCTGCCTTGAAAAGAAATGCTTCAATCCCCACTTTGCATACTGAACAGAGGGGGGATCTGAAGTCCTGATGACTTCACAGGCTCCATCCAGTACCACTCTGTTATGTTGACACCACAAACTCAATAGTCCAAGGTATCCCCGTTGTCTGGGGAAGTATAACCGTGAAATAGACGATTTGGGATGCAAGCTCCTATGAAGATGCATCATTTTACGAGTTTTCTTGTTGAGTTGTCGCAGCTCTTCCTGATTCCATTTCTCTATCACTTCAAAGGATTGAAGTAAAATCAAAACGGCAAACATATAAGATACAACTTTGTTCTGATAACCAGATCTGTTGGAGCTTATTACAAATGAACATTATTATTATTATAACATAATTATCATTATCATTTTTATTCCATATTTGACTTTTCTGATCTGCTTTGATAGTCCATGTTCTTTTTTCCAACAGGTTCGTTACACCACAAAGTTCTTTTTTTTTGAGCTTCTGTTTTCTTGGATTTTCTCTATCACACTCTCCACAACATGAACTCTCTTGAATTTTCTTTCTTAGGTTCTTCGAACTTTCCTGATTTTTTTCCAAACTCTAAAAATTATCTTAATTTTTTTCTTTACAACTTTCGAATTTTTTAACAGCTTATATTCCAGACTCTTATCATTTACTTGAAGCTGTTTTCCAGACTTTGAAATTCCTTGAAGTTCTTCTTTCTTTGCATTGGGATCGAATGAATAATTTTCGGATTCTATTACCTGAATCAAGCTTTGCGAGAACCCTTTCTGAAGTATAAACTTCGTTCCAAGTTACCTTTCTTTCAATTCCTACTTCAAGTCGGTGACTTTAAAGTCCACAAGACGCACTTAGCTGTAGAAAATTCGTTGAGTATTTATATTTCACAACAAAAATTGCATGTCTCAAAAGCCACCATCAATGCGTCACTTCGAACAGTCGAATTCATTCCTCACCCCGCGCAAAAGGTTTGCAGGCATATATTTACGAAGATATGAAACTCGTAGGAGTTGGCGCTAATCAAGTACAAATTTCAGGATGGTAGAATCGGTTTTTTACAAAAACTGTTGGTTTAATGAAAGAGATATTTTTTGTATAATTTATATTTTATTCTTGAAAATTATCACAACTTAAAATCACTGAAGATCCCGAATATACACAAAAACATAGAGTTATTTGTTGAAGAAAAAAATCTCAAGCAGAAACTGTGGGCGTAAAAACGATTCCTGTTTCAAAAAAGTAGTGTTTGCTCTCAAATTCAATTCGAAATTCAAAAACTAATTACCTTGAGCACTTTGTTTTTGTGTCAAGGTTCACCATCCTAAACCTATTGCGCAACAAAAGTTTATCCCTTGATTTTCTTTTAACACGAGGCCGTATCACTACTCTGTATAGCAAAAGTTACCTTAGATTTTTGTTTTCTGCACCTTTTGATGGAAATATATTTTACTGTAAAATAAAAAAATCAATTACTCTTGAACCAAATAGTCCTCTATTTCAACTACAGCAACCATTTATATCTTTTATTCATTCGGAAACTTTGTTGTTTTCAATTGGACTGAACTGATGTTGGTAAATAACGAGGCAATCAATTATTCGAAAGCATCAATATTTGACGATTCGTATAACAGTTTTTAATGCAAACGCAAAACCGACAGACAAAACCTATATATTATGGAACTGAACAGTTGAATGCATATTTTTAATTATGATCAGATTCATTCCATTTATGAAACGCATAAACATTGACATCGATTCTGAATGAATGTTTGCTATTGAAAAATACTGGATAATAATTCACAGGAAGTTATGATTTTATAGAAATTACATTCATTCGGTTCAATATTTCGAAATATTGATGATCAACAATTGTTGGTATACGTGGAATATAAAGAAACCGTTATAGTAAGAATACACTTTACTACAATCCCCCGACTCGTTTTAACAAGTACCTATTTGACTTATATATATCATAGTATTAACTATGACTATTTGTATGCAACCAGACTAGCTTCTGTATTCAGTACTGACAACTGCGATCCTGATTAACGAAACACGAACGGTCAGGTCCAGCTCCAGCCTCCTTCTTAAATACGTTTTGCTCACTCTTAAAGTGTGTGGATATCTGCAAGATTTCCCATATCTCTCTAATAGGAGCAGCACTCTACGTTTTATGAGCACAGGATAATGAGAAATACTAGTGTAAGCATGATTTATAGTTCGTTGGAAATAAATTATTCATTTCTCTGTGATAATCAGGAATGAATAATAAACTGATGGTTTTTCAAATATGAAATTACTCAGAAAACAATTTTTTCATCATCATTCTAAAACATGATTATCTCCACCATTATAGTTGATGGTATCGAATGAACGACTGATTTCTTTATCCATTTCCTGTAAAACATTAATCACACCCTAAGCTGGGGTCGTTGAATTTGAAGTGAAAGTAGATGACTAATGCTCATTTTCATCAGTTACTCCATTTTTCCAAGCATCGTGAATATTAACGAAATATACAACGATGAAAAATAAACAGCAGTTATCGAAAGTTATTGATGTATGGACGATAAAATGAAAATCGACAATGTCACAGTATCCTTCCCTCCACACGTTTCCACAAAGTGGAAAAATGAGGCAAACATCCGACAGAACACAACTATTTCCATGGCTAATACCACGACGGACATTGGACTACATCTGACAGATATTTGGATAAAGTAATTCCCAATTGAAAGTGCTTATCCTGTAATTGAACAGTAGATTATCCATTCAACTAATATTCTCTCTTAAATAGAGCTGCGACCCACAACTGAGTTGGTAGCATATGAGTTAAACAGTAGATTATTATTCATGGGGCAAGGACAGGACAATTATAATTTTGTTCGACCTACCCTGACTCTGACAAGAGGCAAAACATTCATGTCTGCAGGTGGTCATCCTCAGCCAAATAGAGGATAATCTGCTGTTCAATTACGAGATGAGCACTTGCAATTAGGTCTTCTTGGAAGAACTTTGCACAAAAATCTGACAGAAGTAGTTCAATTTCCGTTGTGGTATTATCCAGGAGAGTATTTGTTTTCTGTTGAATGTTCACTTCATTTTTCTACATAGTGGAAACGTGTGGAGAGAAAGGGTACTTCGACATTTTCGGTTTTATTCTTTACTTTGAAGTGAGGGTTGATGTGGCAGAGAAGATAGTTTTCCTCTTATCGTATCGGACTTAGGCACCTTTAGATATATATTCGTTGAATTCGTCAAATTGGTCGTTATTCTGACCAACAATAAACTGCTATTTTTGAGATCACTTCTAAATATTTTAAATCAGAGCGCACCCCTCTGACGATACGACAATGGCCATGGATGATAAGAACTTGTTATTTGGACAGAAATTAAAGTATTCTGACTCACCATAAAGCGCGCCAACTCGAATTCTATTTGTAGGATCATTTCAAATTATTTTAAATCCGAGTGCACTACACTGACGATCCGACAATGACCATGGATGATGTAAACTTGTCATCTGAACAATAATGAATGTATTCTAACTCACTACAAACCGCGCCAACTTGAATCCTGTTTTTGAGATAACTTCAAAATATTTAAAATCCGAGTGTACTCTTCTGACGAACCGACAATGACTATGTCTGACGAAAGCTTGTTTTTTGGATGAAAATGAATGAATTCTGACCAACCACAATCCGCGTCAACTCGTATCCTATTTTTGAGATCACTTCAAAATATTTAAAATCCGAGTGCACTACTCTGACGATCCGACAATGTCTATTAATGATAAAAACTTGTTTTTTGGATAAAAGAGAATGGATTCTGACCCACCACAATTCGCGTCAACTCGAATCCTATTTTTGAGATTACTTCAAAATATTTAAAATCCGAGTGCACTACACTGACGATCCGACAATGACCATTGATGATGTAAACTTATCTGGACAATAATGAATGTATTCTAACTCACCACAAACCGCGCCAACTTGAATCCTGTGTTTGAGATAACTTCAAAATATTTAAAATCCGAGTGTACTCTTCTAACGATCCGACAAAGACTATGTATGACGAAAGCTTGTTTTTTTTTTGGATGAAAAAGAATGTATTCTGACCCACCACAATCCGCGTCAACTCGAATCCTATTTTTGAGATCACTTCAAAATATTTAAAATCCGAGTGCACTACTCTGACGATCTGACAATGACTATTAATGATAAAAACTTGTTTTTTGGATAAAACAGAATGGATTCTGACCCACCGCAATCCGCGTCAAATCGAATCCTATTTTTGAGATCACTTCAAAATATTTTAAATCAGAGCGCACCCCTCTGACGATACGACAATGGCCATGGATGATAAGAACTTGTTATTTGGACAGAAATTGAAGTATTCTGACTCACCATAAAGCGCGCCAACTCGAATTCTATTTGTGGGATCATTTCAAATTATTTTAAATCCGAGTGCACTACTCTGACGATCCGACAATGACCATGGATGATGTAAACTTGTCATCTGGACAATAATGAATGTATTCTAACTCACCACAAACCGCGCCAACTTGAATCCTGTGTTTGAGATAACTTCAAAATATTTAAAATCCGAGTGTACTCTTCTAACGATCCGACAAAGACTATGTATGACGAAAGCTTGTTTTTTTTTTGGATGAAAAAGAATGTATTCTGACCCACCACAATCCGCGTCAACTCGAATCCTATTTTTGAGATCACTTCAAAATATTTAAAATCCGAGTGCACTACTCTGACGATCTGACAATGACTATTAATGATAAAAACTTGTTTTTTGGATAAAACAGAATGGATTCTGACCCACCGCAATCCGCGTCAAATCGAATCCTATTTTTGAGATCACTTCAAAATATTTTAAATCAGAGCGCACCCCTCTGACGATACGACAATGGCCATGGATGATAAGAACTTGTTATTTGGACAGAAATTGAAGTATTCTGACTCACCATAAAGCGCGCCAACTCGAATTCTATTTGTGGGATCATTTCAAATTATTTTAAATCCGAGTGCACTACTCTGACGATCCGACAATGACCATGGATGATGTAAACTTGTCATCTGGACAATAATGAATGTATTCTAACTCACCACAAACCGCGCCAACTTGAATCCTGTTTTTGAGATAACTTCAAAATATTTAAAATCCGAATGTACTCTTCTGACGATCCGACAATGACTATGTATGACGAAAGCTTGTTTTTTGGATAAAAATAATGTATTCTGATCAACCACAATCCGTGTCAACTCGAATCCTATTTTTGAGATCACTTCAAAATATTTAAAATCCGAGTGCACTACTCTGACGATCCGACAATGACTATTAATGATTAAAACTTGTTTTTTGGATAAAAGAGAATGGATTCTGACCAACCACAATCCGCGTCAACTCGAATCCTATTTTTGAGATCACTTCAAAATATTTAAAATCCGAGTGCACTACTCTGACGATCCGACAATGACCATTGATGATTTGAACTTATCATCTGGTCAATAATGAATGTATTCTAACTCACCACAAACCGCGCCAACTTGAATCCTGTTTTTGAGATAACTTCAAAATATTTAAAATCCGAGTCTACTCTTCTGACGATCCGACAATGACTATTTATGACGAAAGCTTGTTTTTTTTGGATGAAAAAGAATGTATTCTGACCAACCACAAACCGCGCCAACTCGAATCCTATTTTTGAGATCACTTCAAAATATTTAAAATCCGAGTGCACTACTCTGACGATCCGACAATGACTTTTAATGATAAAAACTTGTTTTTTAGATAAAAGAGAATGGATTCTGACCCACCACAATCCGCGTCAAGTTGAATCCTATTTTTGAGATCACTTCAAAATATTTAAAATCCGAGTGCACTACTCTGACGATCCGACAATGACTATGTATGATGAAAACTTATTGTTTGAATAAAAAAGGAAGTATTCTGACCTACCGAAATCCACGCCAACTCGACTCATATTTTTGAGATCTCTTCAAAATATTTAAAATCCGAGTGCACTACTCTGACGATCTGACAATGACCATGGATGATGAAATCTTATTGTTTGGACAGAAAAGAATGTATTCTAACTCACCACAAACCGCGCCAACTTGAATCCTATGTTTAAGATCACTTCAAATTATTTGAAATCCGAGTGTACTCCTCTGACGATCTGGCAATGACTATGTATGATGAACACTTGATTTTTAGATGAAAAAGAATGTATTCTGACCCACCACAATCCGCGTCAACTGAAATCCTATTTTTGAGATCACTTTAAACTATTTAAATTCCGAGTGCGCTCCTCTGACGATCTGACAATGACAATGGATGATGAAAACTTGTTTTTTGGATAAAAAATAATTTATTCTGACCCACCACTAACCGCGCCAAGTCAACTCCTATTTTTGAGATCACTTTAATATATTTAAAATCCGACCGCACTCATCTGACGATCCGACAATGACCACTAATGATGTAAACATGTTGTCTGCATAGAAATTAATGTATTTCGACCCACCATAAACCGCGCCAACTCGCCAAATATTTATAATGTATTGCAAAGTTTGTTGTAGAAAACAGATATAATTCTACAGTCGTAGGGGGCAGTACTTGTTTTCTGCTGAATACTTGCCGACGACAATGCCTATTGTATAGGATTTTCAGCGGTAGATTTGGATTACCTAATCCAATATTTTTCTTGATTAGTTTAATGGTCTTCCGTCAAGTAGTGTCGCCCCTCTTCATGGCATCCGTATCTGTCTGGGCGCTCACCAGTCGATTCAGTCGTCTCGAATCGGCCATTCCCATCCGCGCATCCCCGTCCCGTCGTAGCCCTCTGAGAGAGATTTAAAATAATTTCCTCCCAAGTCGCCCTTCCAGCAGCCTCATTAATAATGGACGGATTAATAATTTTTTGCAGATTCCGACTACCAGTTGGGCTCGGCCGTACAAACTCCGGGTCTGAATAATTCAGTGACCGCTCCTGCTGAATACGAGACGGCCGCCCCCGCACCCCCCCAGCAGCAGAGCCCCGGAGCCCTGCAGGAGGCCTACATGGCTCGGGACAGGAATTACACACCGCAACACGTAAGTTTCTGGATGTTGGGAGAAGTTAGTGGAGGGATTTTCGGCGGGAGTTGAGTTGAGTTGAATTTGGCAGGGCGATGATGACGGACTTTCCCGTTTCAGCAATATTGTAGTATAGTAATAGTCTGGTGAATAGTATTTTTCCACACACAGCAATTTCTCAAAGTTTTCCAGAGTCAAAGTCAAAGTTAAAACATATTTCATTGTAGGAAATTATAAAAAAAATTTGAAGACAAAGCCTGTAACTTTTCACAGTGTGACCCATTTTCAACAGAAATATCCTTATAAACCGTTAATTTTTCAGTATTTTTCAACAGTTTGAAAGTTTCTTTATGTTCTTCCGATAAATATTTAGTAAGAACACTAGAACTCTCAAATGATTCAAAATGACTACAAGATTCCAGACAGTTTTGGAGGATTCTTGTCAAAAGTAGATCATTTTATAGAAAACTTTTATTTCTTATTTTTAATAATAATAATAATAATAATAATATGATTATTCAAATTAAAATTTATCCTTTGTCGAATTCAATTTTTGGGACATTATTCCAAATCAGCTTGTTGGGTTGCAATTTTTCGAAAAATGAATAATAACACTTTTTGAAAATTTGATGGCGCGAGAGTATTTTTATGGCACATCTTTTATCTAAGCATATCCATTTTATACTTTCGGGATCATTATGAAATTTCGGTAAAATAGTGCCAATTTCAAATGAATATGATTATTTTGTATATTTCTTGCTTTTCAAGAGTCTACCCTTCTGGATTTTTTCCGGGCTTTTTTTTGGTGAACGATCAAGAATAATCAACGAATTAAGGACAATTTTTGCTATTCTGACGAAAAAAATTGCCATCATTTCGAAAATACTTTGGTTGAATCAAATTTCTAAGACGATATTCAAAAGCAGCTCGTCGCTCATCGAGATATGTTTGAAAAAAAATGCGAATTCTCGAAAAATTAAAAATTAAACAGTTCGAAAATTCTATGGAGCAAGAAATGATCCGACGTTTTATCGCTTTTTTATGGTACACCTTGTATATCAGCATATCCAAATCATATATTTTCGGAATTAGCAAAAACTTTTGGGTATATACTGCTAATTTCAAATAAATCCAATGATTTTGTACGCTTCTTGATTTTTAGGGGTATACCCCTTGGGCTTCTTTTAGTTCATTATTTTTTTTTCACCAATTTACTTGAAACTCACTGACTATACTAATTTCGTCATTCTGAATCGATTGGCGTTCGCAGAATTGCTCTATCTCCAACCGTTCTCGAAGTTCATCCCAAATTGAGGGTTCTAATTTCCGCCCAATAATTTTTTCTCATCTTTGTTTTACTTCAGCTGTAAATTTCAACATTTGTTGTATATGCTCAGCAAATTTGAGATCGATTCCTGGCCAAATACATATTTTGTAGGGTTTTCAAAAAACCTATGCAATTTCGGGTTCAACCTTTTTCAAAAACTTTTAATTTCAATTTTTCAAAAAACTGCGAATTTCCTCCAAATGCATCTCGAAGAGCTGATTTCGGATTTTGCATCAAAAATCGAATTCGATGAGGAATTAGCGAAATAACAAAAAAAAATCTATTCCGACGAAAAAAATAGCCATCATTTAGAAAATCCTTCTTTGAATTACATTTCTGAGACGATATTCGGAACCAGCTCGTTGAGATACGTTTGGAAAAAAAATGCAAATTCTCGAAAAATTTAAAATCAAGAAGTTCGAAAATTCGATGGAGCAAGAAACGTTCCGACGTTTTATCGCTTTTTATGGTACACCTTGTATATTAGCATATGCAAATCATATATTTTCGAAATCAGCATAAAATTTTGGGTATATACTGCTCATTTCAAATAATTCCAATGATTTTGTACGCTTCTTGAATTTTAGGGGTATACCCCTTGGACTTTTTTTGGGTCATTATTTTTTTTCACCAATTCACTTGAAACTCACTGACTATACTAATTTCGTCATTCTGAATCGATTGGCGTTCCCAGAATTGCTCTATCTCCAACCGTTCTCGAAGTTCATCCCAAATTGAGGGTTCTAATTTCCGCCCAATAATTTTTTCTCATCTTTGTTTGACTTCAGCTGTAAATTTCAACATTTGTTGTATATGCTCAGCAAATTTGAGATCGATTCCTGGCCAAATACATATTTTGTAGGGTTTTCAAAAAACCTATGCAATTTCGGGTTCAACCTTTTTCAAAAACTTATTTCAATTTTTCAAAAAACTGCGAATTTCCTCCGAATGCATCTCGAAGAGCTGATTTAGGATTTTGCATCAAAAATCGAATTCGATGAAGAATTAACGAAATAACAAATTTTTTTCTATTCCGACGAAAAAAATTGCCTTCATTTCGAAAATCCATCGTTGAATTACATTTCTGAGACAATATTCGGAACCAGCTCGTTGAGATACGTTTGGAATAAAAATGCAAGTTCGAAAATTCTACGGAGCAAGAAACGTTCCGACGTTTTATCTCTTTTTTATGGTACACCTTGTATATCAGCATATTTTAATCATTTATTTATGGAATCAGCACAAAATTTTGGGTTTATAGTGCTAATTTCAAGTGAATCCTATGTTTTTGTATTCTCCACGATTTTTTAGGGGCATACCGCTTGGACTTTTTTTGGGTATTTTTTTTTCTCCAACTCACAGAGTATAACAATTACGTCATTCTGAATCGATTGGCGTTCGCAGAATCGTTCTGGAATTGAAAAGTTCATCTGGAGTTGAGAGGTGTAAGTTCTCGCCAACAATTTTTTATATTTGTTTTCTTATAATCGTAAAACTCAATTTTTTTTGTATATGCTGAACGAATTTGAGATCGATTCCGAGTCAAATAGAGATTTGGCAACCCTTTTACGGAACCTCTGCAATTTGCAAGTTGAACCATGTTTAACAAAATTTATGTTTTATTTTCAGAAAAATCGTGACTCTCCCTCATACGTATTTCAACAAGCTGATTCCAAATCATGCATCAAAATTGAATTTGACCAAGGATTTCCATTTCATAATATGAGAAACAAACGGTATTCTATTAAACACTTTTTTTAAGGTGTTCACTATATATTCTTTACGATTTTTCACTTTATGTCAAGCCAAATTAATCCTGAACTAAAACTTTGCATATTACAAACATCTACAGCAATTTTTTGCCTTCCCTCAAATCATATAGTTTTGTCATCACGTACATTTTACACCTACGTTTCTTCCGTACTTATCGCCGTGCGAAACTTCCTTCTGAAACTGTTACATTCACCTCAAGAACCGACTGTAACTCCTCCAGATTTAATTCTGAGCTCTCTTTGTTTCATCAAATTTGCCACAAGCCTCTCGAAAATTAATGGAACAAGCTACGTTTTCTTTCATCTCGCTAATGAATTAAACATTACCATCTAGTTGCCTACACGAATTAATTTGCACTACCAAACTGGAAACATCAGTAAAGGTATGCAAAACTCACCGGTGCCGGTGGACGGAATTATTTTGATTGCAAGAAACTTCATTTCGTATACTAAACGAAAACAAACGGTGTTATTGCGTGGTAGTGATCTACAAACTTTCAGAACTCATGCCTAATGTAACCGAAGAGAGAAAATTCACTGGAGTTGTAACCAAACCCATAGATTAAATCAATAAGACTAGAAATATCATTTAAAGTATCCCGGGACACCATGAAATATTGCCACCGGTCATAAAACTATCACTCGAGAATATACCAATGACAGTTTCAGTTTTCAACTCGATCTTCAACTTCAGAACCTTTCGAAATACATTTTACAAAAGATCTTTTGATAAAAAGTACTAAAATCTCATAAACAGGGACGTTTCAGACACAAATATTTTTATAGGGTAGATACGTTGATAATTCTGTGAGAGGCAAGAAATTTCCCTCTTATCATTGGAACGATTGTACATAAACGAGTGAAATTTGGGAAACTGAATATTAGAGGTTGTAAACTTCCCTACTAGTGATGATAGATAAAAAAATCGTCAAAGATGACGTCACAAGGCCATTGTGACCTATTATTTTAAATGGAACCCTACGGCAAGCGACACCTCTTTTGAGAAATATCGAAAAGACCTATTCAACGATACTAATCTTGTTTGTATTCATGGCAGTTTTGATGGCGGCAGATTAATGCCGCGCTTCAGTAAATCCCGAAATCCACGCCTGGGCTGCTATTAATGTATAATCGTTCCAAAGACATGAGGGGGGTGGGGGACTTTTGAGAAGCTCTGTATATGTATATATGTGTGTATACATTATAGTATTGCCAATAAGGTCTTTCTCTACACAATAAAGCATATTATTATCTATAGTCAGATGTTATCGACATTGTGAAAGTCTGCACCTCAGATGTAACCATGGAAGTACAAAGCAAAGGTCGGGGGTCAAATATATAACTTTTTCCTGTTGAGTAAATGGTTTATTTTGAGATTTCCGCCAATAGAGAACTCTAGAACAATAAACCCAGTAGTCATCGGATAATCAAAGTTCACGTGTACACCCACTTTCGAAAACCATTTATTTCTCAACCGAATCGTTTTTCATGAGTATGAGAATAACTCTGTTTTCTTTCAGGAGCGTTACACACCACTGTCAAATGTATTTTAATTTGTAAGTGTCGCAAAGCTTCTATAGAGACTGCTCTCACGTTTTGCAACTGCCAAGCACTTAAAATGCACTCTCTCAGTTTCTGCCAGCTTATGCAATTAATTTCGATTATTTACCTTACTACCATTCACGAAAATGCTGTTCGCTTTAAAATGGTGGAGCTCGTGAAATACTAATGACCTCTCCTTTTATTTGTATGTATTTATACAGGAAAAAAACGCGAAATGTCTCAATTTGGTTAATGCCTGTTTTTTCAGTTACTTTTGATTGCGACGAAGCGCTATTTCTTCAGATGAATTTCCGAAAGGCGTTCTTCACGAATTACTTTGTATTATTGTAGTACGCCTTTAATATACTGCAGGAATTCACGACTTATTTTGTCGATTATGTTATGTTCCATGTACACATTCCGGAAATAAACTTCGTTCGGAAGACATAACGTAATAATTAATATGAACTGATATGAACAACGAAGTCGTAAATAGCGATTCAGTTTCAAAATATATCTATATTAATTTTTGAGTGCTACAAGGATCGGTGTTAGGACCGACTCTTTTTCTTGTATACATAAATTATTCATTGAGTCCTCACATCTGGAATGATTTTCTGTTTGCCGACGACACCACAATTTCATTGCAAAGTGAAACTGTTAACGATCAGAATGATGAAATATCCAGAGATGAAAATTTAATAAAATCTTGGTGCGACTTAAGCATTCGAATTAAAATCTCACTTTTATTTCATTGTATTCGTTCAGAGAGCTGATATGAAGAAAAAAAAAAACATCTCCATGCTACCGATATCGCAAGTTGTGCAAAAAAAACTTCGTAAATTTTCATGGCTAAAATTATGCATACCATTTTCAATAAGATTAATAATTCAAAAAAACATTTTTTTTTAATATTTTTCTATGTCGACAGAAATATCGAAGATTGCCTATACTGAAACAATTCTATTTTAATGACCTGACATAATACTTTCATTTTCTCCACACCAGATGGCAGTAAATTTAAAAGAATGTTTTTAATGGACTCAGACTTTTACATAGGTTCATATCTAACAGTTGTATCAAAATTTCACAACTATTGTGATGATGTGGCAATCCAGAAAGGTGTTTTCTAGAAGTTCCTCAAGGATCCATCTTAGGTCCTCTGATATTCTTGTTATACGTCAATGATCTTTCCTAACATACTGATGCTAATTACACTGTATCATATGCCGACGACAGTAGCAGCAGATGATGCTGAAATCTCTACCAAGCTTGCCTAAAAATTTACACTGTGGTGCAAAAAAACTGTAGGAATGCAATTCTTTTCTAGGAATCAACTAACGAGCCTCTCCACTGTGAGTAGAAAGCAAGAATATTCATCTATTCACTGAGTCTATAAGCAATGCTTGAGAGTAATATTAGTTGGATATATAACATTGACTTTAAAAAACTAAACAGTGCTAACCATGTTTTACAGCAACTAAAGAACATTTTCTCCAAGTCCACTATTACTCGTGTATTCCACTATATCCTATATTATTCCAAATATTCAACAATATCCAAACCAAGAAAGATGAATACATTCTATCATAATTTTTATTATTATCATTACTCAGACGTTTGTTGAAGAACATTTTCTGTCAGATGTATTGGTATCTTGTAGAATATTGGTGAGATAATGATAAGAGATTTTTGCGTACACCAGGTGAATTTTATACTAAAGAAAGCGTGTTTGTTGTTCAGCTTTTGATCTTGAAAAAGTGTAAATAAAATAGCGATTTTCAATTTTATTGAATTATCAATTGACAGTTGGTATATGACGGTAAAACTGAATTGTTAACATCTTTACCAAATATCTTTTTTCAATGTCTTGCTTACTTACCCCACTTTCATTTCATTCCCAGTTTTTTTTTACAATTTTCCGCCATATTTACCAGTGATCATATTCACCTAAAAGAAATTTCCGTTACTCCAATAATAACATTTTTTCACATACTCTATGGCAGTCATTTCATGATAAAATGTGAGCATGTGCTGTGTTATATCTTTGTATTTTCTATCCCTTCACTGTGCTAAGAGAAACTGAATTATTTCAACAGAAAAATATATTTTGAATTGATTTAATCTGAACCAGGAAGTTTTTTCTACGACAAAATCGCCAGTCGTACCTAATAAAATTCAAAACAGAAAAAAAACACCTGATGAAAGTAAAAGTGAACTAAATCCCGAATCTGCTCTCCTTGCTATATATTCAACTCCAGCAAATGTCATCGATCGGATCTCGAAAGCTTTTTCATACTGTCAAATTCTGTGTGTTGAGAAAAGGTGCTCCTGAAATATTCATACCGTCCCAGGGGAGAGACGCGGAGGTTGGTTAGGTCACCCGATCTCAAATGAATGTGTATCGAGTCTGACAGTTGAGTTATTGTCGAGGGAATGCAATAGAAATTTTTCTTTGCGACGTCTAATTTTTCTCTGAATAATTTTGTAGCGCCCGAAATGTCCGGAAGTTTCGACAAGAATGAATTGTGGGAGTTCGACGCTAGTGGACTTTTGCAGTGTGGAAAACAGGAACTATTCGCAACAAAATGTTAAATGGAGTGGAATGAACGGATGAGGAGGATAAATGGATACACATTCGTCTATTTCACTCAAAAGAAAATGGTGTTAACGTTATCATCATAATAAGAGCAGAAACTACCATAAACCACACTCATTGAAATTATAAAATGTATTACTAGATTAAAGGAAGTATTTCGAGGCACTTTTTTTCGATTTGTCGAAAGTATTCGATATCATTCTTTATCGGAAGCAAACTGTATTGAATGGGTTTCTGCGAAAACTCCTCATCGTGGATATCATACATTACTTTCAGAGAAATGTCTGTTAAAATAAATGACACGACATTATAGCAGCTGAAGCTGAGAGGCCTGATGAACTACAAAGCAAATTGAATATATCAGCAAAAAATTCACAACTTGTTGTGGAGATATTATCTGATTGTAAATTCCGATGAAACTGCATGCTTGTAATTTAATTGCAGATCTAGCAGAATCGAAAGCATCAAAGTGAAAATCAAGCCTGGTGTAAAACGTCCCCATGAAAGTAGTAAATTCCTTTGGACTTTTGTAGACAGTGATATGAGTTGGGAAACAAACTTAATTATGTTTTCAACGGGTTGAGCAGTAGGTAGTACGCTATTCTTCAGTTGAGAAGTATTTTCAACACAACTCAACTAATAAGTATTCATTATGCAATAATTTATCCTCATATATCTTGTGATATAAACATTTGGGGCTGATCCAGCAATTGCAACAGGATAATTGTGTTTCAAAAAAGAGTTGTTATACTAATTTTCCATTTGAGAATCAGAGATTCCTGCAGACAGTATTTCTGGAAATTCAACATTCTAATTTTTCCTTCTGGATTCCAAAATTGAAAACTTCACCTACAGACCTACATCGTCCTACATTTTGCTCACAAGCTAACGGTGTTGAAGAAGAAGCATTTCTCAGCTTCTGTAGTTCGCAGGAGTTGAAGAAGTAATCTTCAAGGGCCTCATTGAAAAAACTCAATCCGCCCTTTTCTATTGAGAAACTCAAAATGCTTATATGTTACCTTTTTACAGAAAGTAACAAGGACCTGTCATGTTATATTCCATTATACTTGGGCGATTTATGTAAACTGATAGATGACAGTGCTGAACTACCCTCTTCACATATTTCTGGAGAGAGAGGCAAGATGGGCAACATACAGACTCCACCAAGCGGCCGTTAGTCTACCGCAGGCAGTGGTCATGAGAAGCAGCAGCATGCTGGAAGGCATAATAGCTCACAACATTCTGGGAATGCCCTCAGACATCATGCCCAAAACTATCAACCTTCACACGCCCTACACTGTGGTCTTCTCTGAAAGAGAAGACTGGGTTCGGAATGAAACTGACCTATGTAGGGCAAATGAACGTTGGTTTACCGATGGTTCCAAAACTCTAGAAGACGTCGGAGCTGGAATATACGAGATGAACCCAGTAGTGAAATGCTTATTCAGTATGGGCAAATTAACTACGGTATTCCAGGCAGAGGTATATGCCATTGAAATGTATGCAAGGGAGCTGGAAAATCGACACCACACACGAAAAACAATAAGCATCACTGAAAGCAATTGAATCCAACTGCTTCAAATCCAGAACAGTATGGAACTTCAGAGAAACCTTAAACCGACTGGCACAACGCAACAATGTTAACCTAGTCTGGATACCAGGTCACACGGGCCTAGAAGGGAACGAAATTGCGGATGCCCTAGCAAAAGGGGGGATTGAAATAACGTTCACTGGGCCACAACCGGTAATCGGTATAGCACATAGCTCTGCCAAGAATGTTATAACATCCTGGGCAGACAATAAAAGACTCGAGTATTGGCGTAGTCCACCGGGCCTAGCCCATTTTAAAGCATTTATTGCTTGTACAAGGAAAAAACAGGACTCAGACAAACTGCTAGAACTCAGTTGAGCACATCTCAGAGATATTGTAGGTTTTCTCACTGGCCACTGCGAACTCAAACACCACATGCATAAAATCGGACTTGCACAAGATGCAGAGTGCCGTCTATGCATGGAGGAGGATGAAACGGCTAAGCACATTTTATGTACATGCCCCGCAGCGGCCAGAACAACATTTGGCAATACAACAGTAACGCCAGAGAACCTAGTAAATTGTTCTCCCAATACACTCTCTAATTTCGTTAAGAGATTGGATATACTGGGAGAAATATAACCATAGGGTGAGCCACAATAGGCCATTGGCCGCAGTGGAGGGCCTGATATGGGCCCACTCACGTTCAAACCCAACCTAACCCTCAGAAATGCTCAGAGATAAACTTGTTTGTAGCTTGAAAACTGAGACTTTCCAACGAAGATTACTGCCTGAATCTTACTGACTGCGCCAAATAGTTGTGTTTTTGATGACAAGAACCCAATAGATTCTCTGGAGTAATACTGGCTGCAGAATTTCCAGAACTGTGTGGCCGGCTACAGCCAGTAGAGAAAGGCAGTACTGCTAATGATTTTCTGCTGG
This sequence comes from Chrysolina americana, assembly GCA_958502065.1. Classification (NCBI taxonomy): domain Eukaryota; kingdom Metazoa; phylum Arthropoda; class Insecta; order Coleoptera; family Chrysomelidae; genus Chrysolina; species Chrysolina americana. Next base: position 104,670,252 of record OY293411.1, read on the forward strand.
TTCTCGAGATATTCGAGGAATTTTTCATAAGGTATTTCCAAGTGATGCACTTGATAAGCATCCAGCTATCTCAAATTGTTCAATTTTGAAGAAAAACCATATCTGTTTAGTGACTCAGATTTCAGTTTCTCATTCTCTCATGTCCTATTCTGAGATGACATGGTATTTTACTGATATCATCATCATTTCGAGTGCAAAACGGAAATGATTCAGGGAATTATCTGGAATTGATTGGTGTTTGTTTTATAAAGTCATTTTTAGTTCATCAGTATTAGTTTGAAGTGAGGCAAAACATGATATTATCCCAAATTCATACTTAAGCATCAAGTCAAACATTGGTACCTTGCAGAACTTTGACATACTTATTGTCCCTTGTGCGTTTTTAAAGGATTATTTTTTGAAAATCCTTGCGACCAATCGAAACCATCAATTCAAAGCATTCATGTACGGTTAGGCCAATCACAGCATTATTATAGTGGGAATTTTCTACCTTGAAAATTGCCGCGGGTATTTTTTGTGGTATTTTGTTTTTATCATGTGACAACTAATACTTTTGATCTGACGTCTGTCATCAGTTTGCATGAAAAATGATTCGAAATCGGTTTAGTATATCATCCATTCGATGAAATTTTAAGAAAATCAACGAAAATGCATGTAAGAATACTATTTTGAGTAACGTATCAATTTGGAAACAGTTTCAATTGATAAAACCTAGGGACAGAGAGAAAGCAATAGCTTTCAATCCAACAGAAAAAAACAATATTACGGAATCCTCCAGCCAAGGACAAAACATCCCTAATAATTGTATATTTCATGATGAGACCTTCAAATTCCAAACTTCATTCTGTTTATAGTGATTCAAGTAAATTGTTGAAATAAAAATGTTACATGTATAGAGAATAGGTCTATGATTGGGGCATCAAAAATAATCTATCGAATGCCACACGACAGTTCGATAAAGTAGAAAATAATTCCCCAGATTTTTTCTCAAACTTGTTTCCATTTGGCATAGACACGAGAGCCCGAAGGGCAACAAGTTTTCGAAAAATCTGTCAAATTATTTTCACTTTATTCTCACTCTCTTGTGATATTACAACTGAAAATGAGGATTATTTTTCAAATTGCTTTTGTAGTCAAAATTCTTAGTTCTTAATTGTTAGTTTCGTTCTTAATTTAGTTGTTGTGACACGACGTGACTCTCTTTCGGAATACTGCAGTTCCAGGCCCCAGCCTCCTTATAAGTAGATCGCCTTCCCAAACAAGATCAGACTCAGCATTTCTACCATCAAATCATCTTCCCCACGCAATCTTGGCACTACATCATTCAAACTGTTACGACGTAATACGTAACAAACATGAATACGGAATGAATATCGCAAACTTCCAGTGAAAATTTATGCAAAACATCCACAGGACTAAAGAGGATACGATTAAATTTTTAAGCGAGGTGGTCGTTTAGCGGTGATAGAACATTCGTTTTCATGGCTGAGGTGGGTACTCAAGAGTGAATAATGGATCGCACTATCATTGACCTGAAATGCGCTGTCAGTCAGAAGCCTTGACTTCAGTCTGCATGGATTCTGGCACCAGTTCTATCGGCACACATCAGTTATTCACGTTATACAAGAGTAATGCATCAAAATAATTCGCTGTGAAATATAAGCAGACGTCACTCTAAATATCCAGGCTTGCCTTGGGTGTAGAAAAGTTCACAAAGCCTATTTTCACTACTGTTTTATCGATATTGCTGAAAAGTATTCAACCATTATTGACCTAATATAGCGTAATAATATTTGTTCAATATTGGTGAGATAATATCAAACCAATATGCTACCAAACTTGGATATACAATATTGTTTTTATCCCTAGAATTGATACGAGAGACATTTTGTGTCTGCAATATTGATACTATATGTTGAAGACAATATGTAGACCATATTTTTTTTATATTGCTGAAAATGATTCAACCATTATCGACCCAATATAGGGTAATAAGATTTGTTCAATATTGGTGAGATAATAATATCAAACCAAATTGCTGCCAAACTTGGATATACAATATTGTTTGATATGAGAGATAATTTGTGTCTGCAATATTGATACTATATGTTGAAAACAATATGTAGACCATATTTTTTTTCGATATTGCTGAAAATGATTCAACCATTACCGACCCAATATAGGGTAATAAGATTTGTTCAATATTGGTGAAATAATATCAAACCAATATGCTATCAAACTTGGATATACAATATTGTTTTTATCCATAGAATCGATACGAGAGACATTTCAAGTCTGCAATATTGATACTATATGTTGAAAAAACAATATGTAGACCATATTTTTTTTCGATATTGCTGAAAATGATTCAACCATTACCGACCCAATATAGAGTAATAAGATTTGTTCAATATTGGTGAGATAATATCAAACCAATATGCTATCAATCTTGGATATACAATATTGTTATTATCCCTAGAATCGATACAAGTGACATTTTGTGCCTGCAATATTGTTACTATATGTTGAAAACAATATGTAGACCCACTGTAGGTTAATATAATTTGCCTAATATTGGAGAAATGATATTCAACCAAAATGCTACAATATTGATTTTATTCCTTAAATCTGTACAAAAGAAATATGTTGGGATCTAAATGTTTGAAACAATGCATTGAAGATATTGTTTCATTGACATTGGTGAAAAATATTCACCCAATATTTATCTAATATTACAGTGAAAATCTAAATTCAGATAATTTTTTGCCAATATTCCACCAATATTATCAGTACAACATTGTATATTCGATATTCATTCATATTGGGTCAATATTATTTTCATATTTATAATATATTTTTTGACCAACATGAAACCAAGATTTAGCCTATATGAAGTGCCACCCAGGAATGCTACTAACCAAATCTAATGGCTTTGCCTGTTCTTTTCCATGAAATTATTATAATAAGTAACACTCTGTACAACATTAGCATTATTAAAATTTTTAATAACATGATCGATCAACTACGCATGAGATTTTGCAAGTGCGACATGATTGTTCATGTATATAGTTTTTTTTCAAATCAAAAACAGGGCAAGTCGAGCTGAACGCCTCCGACTATTTTGGCCAAATCGTATATTTTGTCAGTGAATGGCCTTGAAAAGTATATGTATGTTGATCTGTAGTACATTTTAAAAATAATGATTTTCATACAAGGTGTTTGCGATAACTCCTGAAGCACCACATTTAGGCATAGGGAAATATTATAAAGTCCGAAAGGGAATGAAGGAGAATATGGTCACGTGAAAAAATACAGGGTGTTCTATTTGAAATAACTAAAAAAGTTATTAGAGTTCAAATATGCTGTAATTTTTCCTGATAATATGAAACACACTGTATAATATTGATCGTCGTCTGAAGCTGCAGTAACTACATGACTGGTAAAAATTTCGTACATCTGCCGTGGATAATTCCAATAATATTGATTTTTCTTGGAAACGTTACATTTTGAGAAAAAGTTGAACATCTCATAAAAGGAAAGAGCTGGTTGAAGGGACACTTTTAGCAAAGTCGGCTCATTTTTCTCGAAGAATTAAAAAATGCAAGAGAATACAGGGTCCTATTTAAAAAAACATTTGATATTTCACGCTTTCTTCAAACACCTTGTATAAAAATCATAATTATCAAAATGTACTTCTTATCGACATATATACAGGGTGTTCCAAATTAGGTCGGCACCATTGCCATCTCCGTTATTATTGATGCTACGAATTCGGTTAAATCGGCAAACTAGTAGTATTTTTTTGCCTTCTCGATGCCAAAAACAAAAAAAAAAATAAATTGACAGTCGCGTTTTCATAACATTTCATAAAATAATATTTCTTTCGATGGAACACCCTATATTTTTTCATGTATTTCGATTCGTGATAACATTCTCAACAACAAATCTCATTTGACTTTTTTTCGAAAAGGAGAAAATAAAGTTTTACCAATAGGAAACATTTTATAACAAACGGATATGATAAAGCGCTATAAAATATCGAGTAAATGTTCGAAAGCACCGCTTTCTTGTTGAACACATATTTGGACCCTTCTATTGACACTACGTGTGGCCATCAGATCGACCATCAATTCTATTAATTATAGTATCAATATAATTTTTCAGTTCATCTACATTATGTTTCATTTTGTACACCTCATTTTTCAGAAGTCCCCAAAAATACGAGGGGGCCACTCAAGAGGGCCATTTGTAGCAATACATCTGTTTCCAAAACAGCCTCACAGCATTCTTTTTACGCCACTGATATTATGTGCTGGTGCTCCATCCTGCTGAAAATAGATCATCTGACGAGTCTCCAGATCAAGATCATCGAAAAACTCTTCCAACACTCTTGTTAATAAATTAATTTAACGGGGTCCGTTCAAAGAACCATGGTAGAAAAATGGACCGATATTTCTGCCCTCTAAATGCGGATTGTGGGGATGGACTAGAAATGGATTATGTCTACTCCAAAAATGAAAATTCTTTCTATTATACATCCCACGATTTGAAAAATTAGCTTCATCGCTCCATATATTTCTATAGAATTGACGATGAAGCACAGCAAAAAAACGCCGATTAGGTAATCCACGATCGGGGAACGAATTGCTGTAGTGTTGGAGTGCTCTTTCGCTATTTTTCTGGCAAACCAAATAGGATTCTAACATATCACATTTTGCTTGATGGGAAAACGGTATTTAGAAAAATATTCGAACAGTAGCTGACAGTTACAATAATTTAAGATATTGTCATGATATACTTGAGAATATTTGACAAATAGGTTTCAACAAAGTTTCAAGGCAACTTGATTGCTCATAATAATTTTGTTTTATCGAATCAAACACATTTTTTCCAACCACATTCATATGACCCTCCAGTATTTTCTGTTCTGTACAAAAACGGCTTCAAAGTTATCATTACAGCAGACATATTTTGATTCACAATATAAATGCGGCTAGCGGAATGGCTTTAAGATGGAAATTATCGTTTTGAACATTTATATCAAATAACTCAGTGGTGTCAATTGAGTGGTGCGACATGATGATCACGGGTTTCACGAGTTCATATCCCAGCGCAACTTTTTCTTTTTACTGTCTTATTTTGCTATTAGTAACAAAATATTGTCATTCGTATAAGTACCAAAATTGGGTGTTTGGACAATCATGAGGTTTTATTCGCCAAAACAAAGACATTTTTTGTACTAGTGAAAGAAATAAATATTTCCACATAAGTCGCTCATTTTCCACTTTAGGAAGAAAGTTGATATGAGCTTTGTTGTTGAGAATGTTATTACGAATCGAAATGCATGAAAAAATATAGGGTGTTCCATTGAAAGAAATATTCTTTTATGAAATATTCTGATAACGTGACTGTCAATTTTCTTTGTTTTCGGCATCGAGAAGGCCATTAAAAATGCTACTAGTTTGCCATTCAACCGAATTGGTAGCATCAATAATAACGGAGGTGGCAATGGTGCCGACTTAATATTCAACACCCTGTATACAGGCCGTTTACTAAAAAATATACCATTTGGCCAAGAAAGTCGCAAGCCTTCAGCTTGACTCACTCTGTATAATCTATGAAAAATTATATTGTGATAAATTTTTCATCGTTGTTCTTTTCTTTCACAGGTTGGCAACGAAGTCACCTACGCTGAACTCGCGCTGGCCCGCCCGAACACCCTCGACACAGTCCGAAACGGCGGAAACCAATACGGCACGCTACGCAACAGGGACGACCCCACGATCTACGCCCAAATCGACCACAATCGGAGGCCGCCAACCGTCAAAGCCTCCCCGATAGTGTCTCCCTCCACTGCGGTATTTCCCCCCTCCAAGGGCGTCTACCACAGGGAAGTAGTGACGGTTCGGACGCCACTGATGGGCTGCCAACAGGAAAGTTGTGTATAAAGTGGCCTAAGGGATATTATTTCTTGTGAATATACCGAAGTTGGGTGTCTTGTATGAGGGTGTCTCTTGTGTGTTGAGTTTCACGAGACTTAGGGGTTCGGGATCGTTCGCGGTAACGGGTGGTGAGATGAATCGGTTATGTACTGGATTTGACAGTGATGTATACGGTCAATAAGGTGTGAGTGGTCAAAATACAAAAAATAATTCATGGGGAAATTACTCTATACATCACAATTTTTATGTTCTCAGAAGAATTTCAAAAATTGCATACAAAAAAATACACCGGATGAATATATTGATACTGATCGGGTCTATGGCAGAAGGGGGTGAACAAGCTGATGTATCTGACCATATGCAACAAATGCTATTGCCAAGGTTTGCCAATTCTATACAAAAATATTTTGAATAGTAATTTGGGGAAAGGAGGTAAGTAAAAAAGAGTTTATTGATGTCTGTGGTGTTGCAAAATGAGAAAAAATATGTTGGCACATAATTCAACTTTATGCCCAAATGAGTATTTCGATCATCAGGTTCTATTGAGTCAAGACACATCAATGAGTTTCAGTCCCATTTTTTTGAATGCCAATATGTAGCGTATACATACATGGCAGATAGGGAACTTGGTTACAGCTGGCATACCATATCGTGGTAAAAAGTGCTTTTTTGTGAATTTTAACTTATGTTTTGCTCTAATTTGTTTGTTGCTATTGTAACTGTTGTACCTATTCATTATCCTGTTCTATACATTAATTTTCTGAAACGAATAGTAAAGATTGTTATTATTATTATTATTATTATTATTATTACCCAAGTTCAAATTTTTATTTAATGAGAGCCTTATTTAGGTTCTGAATACGATAACAGTCATTGCTACGATCAAATGGTTCTGCTGTAACAATATCTATAAAACTTCTATGAAACTGCTATAGGACTATGGAGACCCACTTATATAAAGGTTCTCAAAGTTACTTTCAATTTACGTCATGGAACTTTCTCGTCTCATTTGCAGGATCATTAACAATCTCCTAGGGGCATTATAATTCTAATACATTGGGATTTTATAAAACTGCATGTTCATAACGGAATTTATTTGGCATCGAAATTACTTTTATGTAAAAATGGGCTTAAATTATTGAAATTATGCATTGATAGGTTACGAAAACCTGTGTGACTACCTAACGAACCAAAAATTCAATCATTGCCTTCTAATAGATACGAGTATATTCGAAGTATATAATAATAATAAAAAAAATTTAGAATTTTTTTTGACAAATTTTCAATGCGAAATAGCAGTAAACATGATATGAGATGAGATTAGAACATATGATAGTATATGTCTACCCTACTAAAATCCTGAATAGCTGCACATATTGCCATTATGAAATATTTTCACCTTAAAATAACTTTCTCCTAAAAGAGCATGTTCAGAAGAATTCAATCCACTTTTTGTCAACCTTTAATTTCTCAATTCGTGAATAATATTAATCCCTATGAACACGTGTACAGATCGGTTTATTTTTTAATTTGCATATTTCGTATATGTTATGAAACTTTTGTCACTATTTCAGTTCATTATTACCGTGTAGGGGAGCCACTGGCATTTGAGCAGAAATAGTTTTATGCCCTAATTTTATAGCGGTTCTCGGAAGTACATCTTTAAATCATAATGAAACCTTATTGCCAGTTAGATGATGGCAACGACTTGAGGAGTGCTATAAAACCGTTATAAATTTATGTTCCTGTATGGACTATTTGAAGGTCTGAAAGAGTTATCGGTTGTGTAAATAGCCATCATGAAAACAAATATTACTAAATACTAGATGGTTTCATGGTATAGCTTATTTTAATAGTGGTTTGAACGGATTCATACATTTATTAGCGCTGTGAAAGTGTTAGGAACAATTCAAGAACAGCATTATTCAAACAAGCATTCACCTAACTCTCATAAAACTATACTGAAACTAGTATAAAACCAAATTACATTAAAATTGTTACTTGGGTAATAATCATTTCCAGAATACAAAAATATTACTTTTGAAAAATATGAAATACCTATAGCAAATTTAATGTGAAACTGCTGTAGTGGTGGAAAAACGAAACTATATTGAAAACGAAAGTGGAAATTGTTCTAGTCTAGTCTATTTTTTTCAATTACACACTATTACCGGTGGTTCATGCAAAGCACTAGGATAACGGTTTCCCAATGAATGAAAACAGTAGATTATTGATGATATATCCATGTTATTTATAATCCCCATTTTCATGTTGTCGTATTAAATTTCACAATAACACCTGAAAAAATTATTTTTATGATAGATATTTGCTCAAGTTCATGAAATGTTCAGTAAATTCTACAGACTCACCCCTATATATATTTATTGGTGGGATCTAAAGTTCAACCAAAATTTGACAAGGTACCAATATTTTGACAAGGTGCCCTAAATACTGTTCCGTGAGTTCTACAGACTCACACTGTGGACTAAATCGTTGGTAAAAAATCCATGCCCTGAGAGGGTTCTGCAGAAAGGACTGTCACCGCTTAGTTTTTTTTGCTAGCGAGTGCTGAAGTTGGGCAATGGGCGCATCCACCAAAATATTGACACTGTACCCTTAAATATGTACCGTACATTCTACAGACTTGCACTTTATACAAATCGTTAATAAGGATCCATCAGATGTTGATGATGAAATAATTATCATTCCTCAGAATTTAGGTTGGGTTACGTTGAAACTCCCTGCATCACGAACTAGACATAAGATTGATACTCCTTTCCAGTACGTTAAACACACAACAAAAATTTAAAATAATCCAAAAGGCGGCCACCTATTTTAATTAATCATTGACAATGTAATACAAATAATTTCGCCAATAACAATTTTTTTTTCATAAATATTTCCACAAATCAGAACATGAGGCGAACATCTATGAAAACCCAACCATTTTTCTGGCTTCTATTACAATTATATCGAATGACATGGTTATCGAAATATTCATCTAGGAATGAAGTACTTATATGTGTTTGTTGAAAATGAAACATGCGATTTTTTCTCGGAAGACGAGAATCTAACATTTTTGCGAAAATTGCACGTTCTGACTACTTGTTTATGAAAATTCATTATCTGCATAATTGATTCAGGTAAGGAAGTTGGGCAATATGAAGCCCTCCATACTCACCTATGGAATTCAAATAGACCAAGATCTCATTACAGAAAGTACCGGAATAGTTCTATAGAATTCCCTTGATACTGCTATAGAATTGACAAGCAGTACTTGTTCCTCTCTCTCACTCCACTTGATTGAACGATAATCTGTTTACGTTAATCAGTATCTAAATTCACAGACTCTGTCCATTCTGTATGTTTTATCCACATTCGTGAATATCCAACTAGGGACAGTGTTAGATCTGTCAAAATCGGAAATTTTGTACATACCTCTAGTAAGTTGAATCCAAACGTAGTTTATACTATGCACCTGGGATGTAAACATTCTTGTCACAAAAAGTTTTATTCCATGACTCATCAACATCTGTCGTGAAACAATTTTTATACTCGTTTGTATGTGATACATGATGTAAATATAGGATGAATTTGTACATATCGAATAACTGTAAAATTTACGAATAGTCTTTATATGGTAATATTGATATAAGTGTAACTCTAACCATGACAATATACGTACTTTTGAATAATATCACTTTTTTCGGAACATTATCTTCAAATATCAATTAACATATCTGTAAAGAGATGTCCATATCAGTATGAGCTTTTGAAGCAGATGCTAAATACTGTTTCACATTCTTTTGATCCATCCCAACAAAAAAATAGGAGGATTTTTTTTATTTTGTCAGTCACTTATCGCATTTTGAATTTGCCTATGAAAAAAATTATCAGGTTAATTGAATGAAAAATTCTTGAAGAAAAAAACGCTCTTAACTGCATATTCAAAGAAAACGAAACACTTTGTATGGGGCAAAAAAATCAAATCGATTCTTCCAATTCCACATTTTGTTTGGATATTCAAGATTCTTTCATATCAGTTTTATTATCAGATATTTTCTAGTCAAATGAACTTGAATCGACAAACATAGTTTTGAGACTATTCTGTTCCGACAGAATTTCTGAGCTCTGATTGGTTCGATCGGTTGAAACCCCGAAAAACGTTCCTGTAGTCCAAATTATATTTACCAAATTTTATATATAACATTAATAATTGTAGTGTACATGTTAACGAATAGGAGTTTTGTAAGGAAATATATAATTTTTTATCTAGATGGAACGGAAGAGAATATTATATGAACAAGTAAACGGTCAAATGAAATCAGTTACATACAGAAAATAAGTTTCTCAATAAACGAAAATTCAATCACAAATACCTCTCCGTAGTTTTTCCGAAAATATTGTTATTATTTGTAGGAAATTTTCATTTCAACTGATTTTGATATGATACTCGTTCTCCCCTTGATTGTTTTTCGAAAAAATCAATTATTGAAACTGATTTCCTTTGAATCGTATGACTTTTAGCACAATTATGTACAAAATGTACATACACATCTTTAAATATTGTTATTTCGATATATGTGATCATATACACGTTTGTGAAGACGGAAAACGTAAGGTATAAATCATTGAATCATTCTGTAAAATTTAATGTTTGAATTCTCCATATATGACTCTCTAAGAACTATGTAACTATTGTAAACATGATATAATAAAGCGTTCAAGCTATAATAATGCTGCTTTTTAATTTTTCCCAGCAATCTTTTCCTGTAGTCAAACGTCTGATTAAATCAATAAAGTTGAGCGCCATCATCATGGTATGATGCAAGTTCATCATCACAAAAAGGACATAATCTGCAGTAGAACACTGTTCAGCTAGTGTTGATGGGTTGACCGATGTGTTAAGAACACAAAGTGTAGTCGTTATGTTCCATTCTGGCTGAAAGAAAGAGAAACTGAGTTTCTGCAATGGATATTATAACGTTGTTATCCTTAAAAATGGAAGCTGGGAATTGTGACAACACAATTTATGAAAAAGAAAGCGTACCTAGACTGAAAGTTATCAAAAAATTCCAGATTGCAATTTTTCTGATATCCAAACGGTTCGAAGTCGATGTTACAGAAAGCCGGTAAAATTTAGGACTATTTTCAATAGTTTTTCCAAAAACTGCATTGTCAACGTTATATTACTCACCCACATTGTATGCTCTTCACGGACTCATCAAGAAAACTCGTGCATAACGTCATTAGTCTCGAACATTTTCCATTTAGGAGTGAAAAGCGAACAAAAACGCGATTAAAATTCATTGGCATCGCATGTGCATTCAAATGAATGAAGTTCAGCTTGAAGAAGAGCATCAAGAAGCGGAAAACTCCAACTAGACACGCAATGTTGTAGTCAGATCCAGAATAATAGATAGTACGGATGGAAAGCGATAAACCATGTGAGAAAAGCTTCCAATGGAAGTCGGTTTCTGTCGCGATGAATTGTCACTAATCGAAGGATATCAGTAACATTTCGGATGATGGTATTTATTGATTTGTTTGGGAAATTGGTGAATGGAAATTTAAAGTGGAGATATTTTGAATAGAATGATCACACTTCAGATACATTTTCTTTAGAGTTAATCTGCTATAGAACTAAATTCTATTTTCGAAAAAGTTGACCCTTTTCTGGAGTCATCTTCTTTAAATATTTTTTTCTGGTAGTTTTTTATTTCAAAAGTTAGGCGAAAACTGGCGAAAACAACTGATAAATGGTCTATATACTTCATCACCTCACTCATCATCATTCTGTTGAAAATTGTAGAATCCTATAAAAACTTCAATTGATAGACCTACATAACTTTGAAAAATCTCGCACGTCCACGGTTATACTTTCCCAGTCTACATAACATAATGGTAAAGGAAGGAGCCTATACAGTCATCAGGATTTTAGATTCCCCCTCTCCAACTGTTCAATGATGTAATATGATTTTTTTCGTAGAGTTATATTTGGGAATTTAAATCTTTTTCATTCTGAGAAAAAACGTCCAACGAAAATTAAAAAAATTAACCTATACACGATATCAAATTTTCTTATTCAAAAATATAACTGACAGACTATTCAAGTCGAGTGATGGAATTGATATTGAAGAATACCGATTTTTTTTTATTTTGAGAAAAATTGTATTGTTTTGTCAAATGTATTTCGACGAACTAATTCCGAATTATGAAAAACTCGTGAACGGTAGGAGATAGAGCAATTTTGGGAACGCCAATCGATTCACAATGATTCAAATGTCAGCAAGAAAAAGAAATACTCGGAAAAAGTCAAAAATGCAAAGGAATGCTCAGATACAAGATTTATCATGAAAAAATTATATGTAAAAAATTTGCTCACACAATTGAATTTTCGAATGTTTCCATTTTCAAATACAGATGAACTTCCCAACTTACGAATGCTTAGAGATAAATTCTGCGAATGCCAATGGATCCACAATGAGAAAATTTGTGTACTCTGTGAATTTTAAGTCAATCGGCAAAAATAAATTGTTGAAAATATTCGTTGACCTACAAAAGTTATGAGAAATACAGAATTGTTATTGTTGTTATTGGTGTTAAAATTGTTATATCCGTCAACCGGTTGCACCCCTGCGTGCAACCCTCAAAAGTCACCTTTTAATACCGGCAATACTGAGATTTGAACTCACGCTGTTTGGCTTATGAGGCGAGAACTCTACCCGCACACCACCACTTGAAATTCGCACTATAGACGTAAAATTTCATGCTGATTTTGAGAATGTGTGATTCGCGTGTATGCTCAGGTACAAAGTTCAACATAAAAAGGAAAAAGACATCACAAATTTCCTGGCACGATCGTATTTTCACTTCCTGTTTTTAAAATAATCTCAAAAGTCTCTCAAATATATCTCGATGATTTTGAATCATACCATAAATAAGAATTTCGATGACGAATTCGAACAATTTCAACAGATTGTTGTTGAAAAATGCACCTACAAAATAAACACTTTCTAAGTGAAATAGCGTTGGAATTCAAAAAACCTGAACTGATTTCGTATTTTTAAGGATTCGCAGACATTTAGAGTCAATATTCGATATTGAAGGAGGTAAACTATTTTCAAAAATTTTAATTTTTCATAAAAAAAAATTCGAAATTTTTTATTTTTTAAAAATAAAATTAGAAATGGCTGGAAATTACCCTTAACTACAGATGAACTTTTCAACTCGCAAACGGTTAAAGATAGAGCAAATCTGCGACCGCCAATCGATTCACAATGATAAAATCAGTATACTCTGTGGATTTGAAGTCAAATAAAGAATATAACAAATTACTCGAAAAAAGTCAAAAATCCAAGGGGGTAGACCCCGAAAAATTCATTGAAAATACAAAATCATCAGATTCACATGGAATTCGCACTTTATACGCAGAATTTTATGCTGATACCAAAAATATATTGTTGTATATGCTCAGATACAAGGTTCAGTATGAAAAGAAACAAAAGTTTACAAATTCCCTTGCACGATCGATAATTAAAAATGGTCAATTTCAATTTTTTCAAAAAATCCCAAACGTTCCTCAATTACATCTTGACGAAAAAAATCCGAGTAATACCATGAAAATCAATTTCGAAGAAGAATTGACAAAATTTTATCAGATATTTTGATGAAAAATGCACCTATCCACGAAATCATTGCGCATTTTCAATAGATTCGCGCATGATTAAAGTCAAGTAAGGCAATATCCAATATCGAAGAAGGAAACCTATTACAAAAAATTTATTTTTCTTTTAAAAAGAATTCCTCACAAAAAACTAACTGAAAATTACCCCCCTCAACTCGAGATGAACTTTTCAACTCGCAAACGGGTGAAGATAGAGCACATTCACAATGGTAAAAGTACTGTCAATCTGAAGTCTGGTGGAAAAAAAATAAGTCGAAAATGTCAAAAATCCGTAAATTTATTGAAAATACAAAATCATCAGATCAACATGTAACAGGAGAATACATCTAGAAGATATTAGGACGAATTTATTCAGTTATTTTATTTGAAAACGCGGGTAACTCAAAAAAATCAACGTTACTGCCCAAAATAACTACCATATTTTTCTATACAAAGTTCAAACCTACTGACTGGTTTGATAAACTACCAGAAAATATGTAAATCCTACATACAGTTTCACTCACAAATTATACAAAAAATATATGCTTTGAAAACGCTCTTCATAGTATTAACTAAAACAGTTTTTTTTTTCGGATTCACAATCTATATACCAAGACATTGAATGAAATTCAATATTTTGGATTTCCATCATTCTTCCGTTTCAAAAATTCTATCAATTTTGGAAATTTGCTTATGTTTATATTATTATACAAATTCAAAGTAGACTGCAACATTGAATAGTATGACCACAAAGAAGGTGGTTTTCCTGATGATGCCAACTCTGTTGGCGAAACGTTTTTATGATTTCACAAAAAATTATTTTTGGTGAAGTGACGATAGTTCCCGAACTTTCCAAAAAGCATTTTTTTATTTTGATAAGCTACACTAGTTGATTTCCCATTCATTTCCATCGAACTGAACACTTCTTTACCCAGTCTCCACCTCATGTTCCGCCAATGGTAACAAGAGAATTTAATCAAACACTGATCTGAATGAAATTCTTCGATGGACATCAAGCTGTCAGTCTTTAGAGCCATTTTGCTTTCATTCCCGAAGAATCCTGATAAATGTTTGAGTTGAGAGATACGAACCGGGAAAAGTGTTTCACTCACAAGGAGAGTATCAATCAATAATACATTGTCGAGAACTTTGGAACTTTGGAAGGTGAGGCGGATAGCAAAATATTTGATTCGAGGATAGTTCTGTACTTCATTTGGATAGTGTCGCGAAAATTGGATTTGAATAAGGAATACTTGTCGAGAGTCCTTGTTTTTCGTTTGATTTCTTGATTCAAATGTAATAAGCTATTTATTTTCTTTAGAAAAGTTTTCGAATATATATATAGAAATTAGTATTCAAGACCAATGTAATGAATTTGTTGGTATGTTGTTGGAATATGCTCCAAAAGTAATTCGTAACTCTCTAATGAGTACGTAATGAAAAATCTTGAAATAGATTTAAAATAATCAAGCCTTTCGCAAATGTTTTATGTTGTGGAAGTTTTGTCATCAAGTGTCTATTTGAAAAAACCTCTATCAGAACTATTGACGATAAATGACCAACACATTAAAAAGTAAGGCCCTAATATTTTCCCTAGTTCACACAAGTCTCCCAAAGACTTCTGAGGGTTGCTCATAAGAATGCAGCTTCTTGACGAAAAGGACAAATTTTTAACAAAACTGCTTCTATATTGTTTCTGGAACCACCAAACCTCAAAGCAGAAAGTATTGAAGCAACATGTACACATATTTCTAGCGCAATTACACAATTACGATGACCAGTAATAACAAACCTTCAATAAGTTTAGTCTCAGCTAGTTCTAAAATAATTTTCACTTTTCCAATGATGACACAGTTATTGATCAATTTATTTGCAGAAAAGTATAGCATTTGCATGACAAGTGTGTGAAGGCGTTCAACCTCTCAAGCTTCAATTTAGAAATATGTCAGGGCTCATACTGAAGAGAAAGAAAATGATCTAGAATCATATTTTTTTAATTCTTTAAATTTCACCCAACTCTGTATCAAAATCAAGCCTTCAGTATGGGACAGGAATTTTGATTATGAAAATCTTGCTATATTTCATTCATCATTTCATTGCCAAATATAACAGAAATTCCAAGCAGATAACAATAATATGATATTTATTGCCTACGAGCACAAAACTAAAGTGAAATTTTTGGTAAAATTATTCGATTTATCATACAAAAAGAGAGTATCCAGGTGGAAATTGACGCCATGGTTCTATGTGAAGAGAGACTAGAAGAAACCTACCTCACACAAAGATCGATCAAAATTTCCTCGAACAGTCAAGCCGTAGCTTTGAAACCACTTGGCTAGTATCGATCAACGTCCAAGCTGGTATAAACTGCCAGAGAAGACTCTCTTCAATAGGAAGACTCAACAGACTGTCTCTGATCTAGATTCCTGGCCATTCCGGTATGGAGGGCAATGAAACGGCGCACCTTCTTGCAGGAGAAATTTATTGAAAAAAATGCTAATTGCAGTTTCTCCGCCCTTTATTAGAATGTTCATCGCCGACGACCAAAAAAGACGATTATTTTATATTTTCATGACTCGATTGTTCCTGAACGAACTAACCTGGTGACAGATTCGCCTTTCTGCAAGGCTGGAAAATCAGTTGTTTCACCCCTCTGTATTGTAAAATGAATCAAATATGGTCTGGTTTCTTTACGTTGTTGTTTATTTCAGGTAATAGATTATTGAAAGGTCCGCAATTTTTGTAATGGGGACCTTTTGTGTCGGTGCCCAAAATGCATGTTGAATTAGTCCTTTTATTGCCTTGATACCAAAAATGAAAACTCCTGGTCCTTCAGAATGGAAAAAAGTGATTCAACATTTTCGAACCATTCTTAGAATGCAACCACCAGTTCCCGAATCCAAACGTTATGCATGCAAAGGGTTGAAACTGAATTTTTTGAAATCTTTAGAAATTCATAAGCATAAAAACTGTAGATGTAACCTACCGAATGATCAATTAGATTTGGTATTTTTGCAAGTTTTTAACTCATTTCGTCCTCATTGTCAGACAAAAAAATAAAATACAGGTAGTAATCCATAACAGGTCAATTTAATTTTGTTGTGAAAGGACCCCGCAATTTTCTTATGTAAAGTGGCGACCGTTCAAATTTTCTGAAACTTTGGTATGTTGTTGTACTTGACCTATTATCCAAAAGTGTCAATGTGCCCGACCAAATCCTATGACTAGTTTTCTTGATACGGGATGTTGAAACTGAGAATTGCCGAGATTTTTGGATTTTTTTGGTTAACTTAAGAACGAGATTGTATTTATATTGCATAAATATGTGTGCTACATGTTTCAGTAAAACAATGGTGAATACGTATCACTAAAAATATTTATATTTACGAGGTGACTCACAAATGACTGACAGTGATTTTTTGTAAAATCTCATTGTCTCTACTGTGACCTTGTCAAAGCATATTTTCGAAAGATATTTCTTGATATAATATTTCGAGAAGAAACTATCGCAAATAAACATTTTCTATACTGGGTGTTTTATAAGGCAAAAGATATTTTTATTCTGAGATAAGTAAGTGTTCAAAAATTTCCCTGCTCAAATTCAACCATACTTCTCATTACTTCTTATTACCAGTTTTCTAGATAGATGTTGCTTCATTATAAGTTTTGATTGGAGGTACATTGAATCTTACAGCTAGAAATATTTACTGCTACAGGGTGATTCACAATTAATACGTTTTTTAAACACTCAACAATTCAACATTTGCGCCACAGAGAACTTATTTCTGGAAGTACATACTAAGTTACTCGTTCACAATTTCGAGGATAAAATATTTCGATATCATTAGTTTTGTACAGGGTGAGCCATATGACAAACTATCTGATAATGATAACGAAATTATTTAGCCTCAAAATCGTAAACGTGTAAGTATAAACTTCAAAAAATAATTTGTTTGAAAAACGTATTGTGAATCATTCCTAAATCACTCTATAGCAGTAAATATTTAGCTGTACCTTTCAATGTACATCTGACCAAAACTCATATTGACCTTACATATCCTTTCGGAAAATCAACCACCTTGTATATCCTGAAGCTTACAGAGCCCCATACATTAATGGTAATAATTTATCCTTAAATCAATCTATAGGTACAGGGTTTTGAATTAATCAATGGAAAAAACTATTTGATATTGTGGTTTTCTCTATGAAACACACTGTATGAAAAATGTGTGCTATGCGTTATATTCTCCTCAAAATACTATATTGAGGCGTTATTTTCGAAAACATGATTTCCTAAGTTTACAGTAGAAAAAGTGGGACTTCGCAAAAAATTACTGTCATTCATTTGTGAATTTGTATATAGATGAATATTTTTTGTCACATGTACTCACCATTGTTTTACTACAATATGTAAAAAACGTATGTATGAAAACAGAAATTCAATCTAGTTCGTAAGTTAAAAAAAAATCCGAAAATCTGGGTAGTTTTCAGTTTCAATACCCCGTAAGAAAGCTATTCATAGGAAGGCTAATCATGGGATTGGATTGGGTCCATTGAAACTTTTGGTTACTAGGTCGAGTACAACAACATACTAAAGTTTTATAAAATTTGACCTGTCGCCATTTTACATAAGAACAGTGCGGGGTCCTTTACGTAATTATTTTATGATAAGTTATGTATATTCATTATTTCAGGTAATATGTTCGGGTATAATAGGTACATTTTCTTTTCTTCAAATATCGCAGAATTTCACTCTACGTGGAAAGCAGAATGTAAATAAAAACTATTCAATTCCACCCAGCAAGCTTCTCTTAAAACATCCTGGCAGCATTGCTTCAACGCACCCCTCAATTAAAACAATCGGAAAGATGATTCCCGTCACCCCCTCCCTTCGTGAATCCCAAATTGAAATGCAAATTTTTCGTCAACCAAGTTAAACACGACTCTTAACACCCCAATAATTGTATGCGCAAATATGCAAGCTAGTTGGTGCAGAGTTCGCAAAGTTGCTGGCTTAATAATTTCAATTGGGGTGTATAATTAGTGTTCAGCTCGGTGTGATATAGGAAAGCCGGGTGGAAATTATCGGAATGCGTCCCGATAATTTCCACGGTGCCGTGACGATTCGAAACGAGTCGGCAGCGTGCAGATTGGAGATGGATTTCCATTTGATCGACGCCAAACATGCAATAATCAACTAGGCTGTGTATGAATGTCCTCAATCAGAGCAGTGAAGATTATTACGTTCGTTAGGGGCTGATGGTTTTAATCTATAGGAACTGGCAGTTATATAGCGCTGGTATATCGTCCTGAGATATAATGTATAATTGTGCTGCCACATGCTGTTCGTATCATTCGTTATTCTGACATAATTTTATATTGCAGTCCATTTATAGATCCGTATATTACCCATCTTATTAACTACAGTGTAGAAAAAAAGACAGTTCCTTCAATATGGAAAATATCACTTGGTAGGCCTCTACCAAAAATACCCAAGCCAACTTCTTTTTCTGACTTGAGCATAATTAGTATCTTACCATGTTTATCAAATATTCTAGAGAAGCTTATCTGTGCTCAGATTACTGATTTTCACTAAGTCAAACAGGCTTTCAGAAAAACCTAAGTACTGCTGACTCACTTGTGAGGGTAATTGATGACGTAATTACAGGATTGGACAAAAAAGAAAGTACAACTTTGGTGTTGTTAGATTTTTCGAAAGCGTTTGATACGATCAACCACAAACTCTTATTTGCTAAATTGAAATGTTATGGATTTTCTAATGATGCTCTACTTCTAATTAAATCACATTTTACAAATCGGAAAGAAAAAATTTTAATATAAATATTAATAATATTACCACTGGGGTACCGCAAGGTAGTGTCCTTGGCCCGTTATTTTTCATAATATATACCGCCGATATTCTCAAATCTTTACATAACTGTAATGTTTGTGCGTACGCGGATGACACACAGATCGCTATAAAATTTAATCTAAACAGCCTACAACATGCACTTATGCTTCTTAATAATGATCTCGATGTACTGGTATCAAAAAGTACCTTACACAATTTACGACTCAACCCAGACAAATCCAAAATACTTCTTTTCACCCCGCGTAACCAATACGATCACATCGAAAGTAATTTTCAAGTTTTTATAAATGGAACACAAATAAAAATCGAACATTCAGCAAAAAATTTAAGTCTAGTTATAAAGGATGATCTCAGCTTCAAATCACATACAAATAATTTACTTAAGAAAACATTCACTACTCTAAAACTCCTATATTCCAATAGAGATGTTCTTAACTTCAATATACGTGAACAGTTAGCTGATACTCTTGTGCTTTCACAGTTCGCATTTTGCGATTTTCTTTATGGACCATTCCTTGATACCATTTTCGAAAACAAAATACAAAAGGTACAAAACTTTTGTATTCGCTTTATCTTTGGACTCCGAAAGTTTGACCACGTAAGTCATAAATTAAAAGAACTCAATTGGTTACATATGGAACATCGTAGAAAGTTTCATCTGGCCACATATCTATTTAAAGTCATGGCAGAAGGTCCGGAAGACAAGAAATAAACTTGTTCCTCGATCGCATGTGCATTCAGTTATCGTCAGAAATCCATACAAAATAACGGTGCCCCAACACTCAACTGCTCTATTTCAAAAAAGGTTCTCATATAATTCTATCAAACTATTCAACCATTTGCCAATCGAAGTGAAAAATTATAGTAGATATGATTTCAAATCATGGTTCAAGCACAAACTCCTAAATGACCACTAGTCCTATCTCTATGTAATTTCTGCCTTATCAGATCTACTGTTTTTTCGAATGCGACATTCTTATGTTTACTTACGATTATTTTATTCAATAAGTTTAATCACTACTCTTTCTTATCTAGAATGATCGTTTTGGAGTTCGGTGTAAGAGTAGCTGAAGCTAAACCTCGCTCAATAACGACTAAAATGAAAATGTATTTTTTTTAATATCTGTCATTCAGTTAATAACGACTATATGACCAGGTCAACGACATGTGAATAAAGCACTGCAATAAAATGAAGATATTGATTCAAGACCAATTTGGATTTTTTTTTTTATTGAAATAGTAGGTACAGTTCCTTCATTTGGTAATTTTTTAAAGATCGTGTTTTCACGAAATGAAATAATACTGTAATGATCCATTTCACTTAGTTATTGAGACGAAGCACCACCAAATTCAGCATGTTGTAACCATGCCAAACAGGAAAAAAGGAAAAGTATTGTTTACTGAAAATCCGGGTGTACAGCCCAAACAAGAGTTGATTTGAAAAGAAATTAGTATATTTTTAACAAGAGATGAAAATACTGTTCTTTTCGTGAGCTGAGAATTTGTCTACGTATTTCATCTCGAGTAGGAAATGCTATTTTTTACGATAGATAATGAAAAGAAATACTGGAACATCAATTTTCAGAACTTGAGTTATTCATAACACAGACTTGATAATAATACTGGGTACTATACAGGGTGTCCCGAAACTATGGTGCCAAACTGAAACAGAAGATTCCCCTAGAAAAATAAATAGGACTTTCCTGATATTTCTTTCCCCGAATGTCGTTCGTTGCAGAGATACAGGGTGTTGAGTATGAAAAATTAAAAGTTATTTTTATTCATAACTTCCACAGTTCTGAAAATTTCTTAATAAAAAATTAAAGAGTATTTGTGTTCAATTGGTGCTTTATTTCGAGAAAAAAAAAACATATTTTCAGTTGTTACCAGTGGCGTACAAGAAGAGCATCATGGTCCCTTTTCTCCCCTATTTTTACGCCCCTGGTAAAATCAGGATAATTAAATATGTTTCGCATTTCTCATTCAATTTTCAGTAAAAATGTATACTTGTTTGAATCCGGAAAAACTAACCGTTTTCAAGATAATTGCGCTTTTATGAATGAAAACATACTAGGAACGAAAAATTTGTTCGGCAGAAATTAATTTTACAATCCTGATTACTGGTCCAAATAACATCTAACTGATTTCTTTCAAAAATAGAGCACCCATTGAAGAAAGGCATACCTTCAAACTTGTTGTTGATTTTTTGTAACTATGAAAGTTGCCTTTTTATTTTCCAGGTTCAACGACCTGTACCTCTGCAAAAAAAATGCATGTGGAAATGTCATTGATTTTTTTGGTAGAATAACTATTTGTAAGAGTAACCAGTAATTAGGATTGTAAAATTCACTTCAGCCGAACATTTTTTTCATTACTAGTTATGTTTGTATTCATAAATGCGCAATTATCTTGAAAACGGTTGATTTTTCTGAAATGAAACAGGTATACATTTTGTAGTCACAATTGAAAGGGGAATGCAAAAACTTATTAATTTTACTGATTTCACCAGTGGTGTAAAGGATAGAGGAGAAAAGGGACCATGATTCCCTTCTAGTACGCCACTGGTAACAACTGAAAATGTATTTTCTTTTTCGAAATGAAACTCCTATTGAACACAAATATTCTTTAAATATTTTTTCAGAAACTTTTAGAACTGTGGAAGTTATGAATAAAATTCACTTTTATTTTTTAATATACAACACCCTGTATCCCTGCAACGGACGACATTTGAGAAGAGAAATATTACTAAAGTCCTATTTATTTTTCAAGAGGAATCTTCTGTTTCAATTTGGCACCATAGTTTCGGGACACCCTGTACATAATGAGTAGTGACAAATTGTCTTTCACGATGCAATTTCGTTTATAAATACTTATTGGAAGTACAATTGTTCGAATTATTGATAGTCTGATGTAGGAATTTTGTGCTGACTTTGGCCGAAGGTATGACCGCCGAAGTTGTCGCTGCTGCTGTACAAGTTTGACGTTTTGCTGTTGAAATATTATGTTTCTTGATCCAAGTTAACTTCGGTTTCGAGTACGTTTGTAGTTTTTGATATTTTTTCTACATTCATGCAAAAAGCAAAACTTTATTGAACCATATTCAGTGGAAAAAGAAGCTCTTTAATGCACTAGTGCAATAAAGTTTTTATTGCACTCATCTGTCATTCTATACTTCAACGTGCTGTCATCTTAATAAACATATACGTTCAAACCCACTACATATTTAGCAGATATTCTGTGAGATTGGCCATACGTTTTAAACAGCTACATATTTTATATTATTTTGTATTAATGTTAGCAGTCAGAGTTGAACAAACAATGCCTTCCCGAAAATATCTCTATAATCAAAACCGATCCGCTATGTTCTAAACCGTCCACCTGCATAGAGCAAACTGCCTGTACTATGACCACACCTCGTGATAACATACGCGCTCATGGCTACTCTGATTTTGAATATTATAATGCAACTGTGGATATATAAACGTCAGTCAAAATTTACTTCTGACAATTACAGAACTGAAAGTTTTAAAATGTAATATTAAGTAAAATTAATGGAAAACTAGATGATGGTGATGAAATCGATAGTAATAATTATTTATTTACTCTTGACAAAAGTATTATCTAACATCTAATGAAACGAGACTGGCGTCACAGAAAATTCCTGCAAGTCAAGCACCCTTCAATGGCAGCGCCCTGGCAGAATTCTGAAAGGTAAGTGTGAATTGGATAGTCGAGAGTGATACTATCGAAAAATCAGCTTGTGTTGTGTTGCGGGCTGCATCTTTATCCACAACGTGTTCATTCAAAATGGCATTGCAGTGCCCTTTCAACAAAGAATGAGGGTAGACCAGAGCACACATAGCAAAACTCCATCCTCATTTTCTTTGTAGTTCAATGAAGTGATATTAATAGGGGCTACCAGAAGTTTGAATACCCCTGCATCGACTAGCAAGGTTTGGGGTTACTACGGAGTAAGAAAAAAAATCCTTGGTCCTAATAAACCGATAGAAAGCGATAGAGAAGGAGAATCAGAAAGATAAAGAAATTAAGAAGCAGATGAACTGAAAAAAGATTAAGTGGGGTAATGTATTCAAATCGAGTAATGACTCAAATCCAATATTTCACTTTACTTTTTTTGATCAGTGTAGCCCATCAAGAACCTCAAGGTTGAGCATGGAGCACACTAACCGGAAGAAGATGTTCAAATTTTAATTTTTTCAATTATTCATTCTTCAGTTACTTAATTTCTTCCTTCTCTTTTCTCCTTCCATTGTTTTCTCCTTCTAATAGCTGTTTCCTTCTTTTGTGTTCTTTTCTCTACTTCTTTTTATCTATTGTTATTTTCTTTATTTTTTTCTTGTTTTTTATGATTTTAGAATTGTAATAATGTCTTTGGCATCTGAAATTCTTATATATTTTTCGAATGTCGATTTTAAAAGAGATTATGAAGGATTAGATTCAAATTGATGGTGAAGGAAACATGTCATTTGGAAACATGTTCTATCTAGTGATAATTTTGTAATGTATCTTAAGATCATCGGCATACACCAAGTGATGGATGGTGTGTCATCAACAATATCATTTAAGAACATTTTGAAGAATGAGGGGTCGAGGTTAGTTCCTTGGGGCACATCTGATGTTGAAAGGAATTCGATACATCTGTTATCTTGCGAACTGACTTTTCTAAGATGGAGATAAGACTGAAATAAACATGTGAAACATGATTTTAGATTATTTACATAGTGTGAGAAAAGTATAAGTGAATGGGCATGAGTTGAACAAAACTCGAAGCGGTTTAGGAAGGCAGATTCGAAATCTCGTAAAACAAAAAATTGGATATTGTCAAGTCGACTAGATGATTTGGGTTTCAATTCTTTCAATCAGAATAAAACTTGGTCTTCAGTCACTTCAGTTATTGCTATAAAAGGATTATTATTGAATCGATCAGAGATAGTTGAAATCTTTTGTAGTTGTAGTTGACTGCTGGAAAAATGGGACAAATCGAAGCCACTGTGTTTCTCTGAAATCTGATTATAACAATTCAATAACACATGCGACGTCCGCAACAGGATCATTGTGTGTGGTTGTCCCACAGGGATCCATATTGGGACCCATTCTCTTCCTATTATATATATATCAACAGTTTTGAAGATAATATACTACACTCAGATTTCGTTGCGTATGCCGACTATTAATCTATCAAAAAGTTATCGACAAATACACTGGTATTAAAAAAGGGAACCGAAAAAATTTTTCTGTGCAAAATAGTTTTTATACAGTGCAAGATTCCTTGAATTGTCCTGTACAAAAATAACACTTTTTCGGATTACGTTTTTATTTTTGGGTATTTTTCTGACGTTTCCGACACAATGTAATTATTGTCTTATGAAAATGAATATTGATTCTATTTCAACCCCTGTTGAAATCCACCATTGATAGGTAGGCTGTCAGATGAATCTCCATCACCCTGTACATGAAGGGATACGATACGTCTAGAAGAAATCTAGATAGCAATGCACCTAACTGAATAATATAAGTAGAATGCACATAAATCCATCTTTCATTTCAATCACGACAGCAATCAAAACACTCATTTTATTGGAGTGAATTTTCCATCTTTCCATTTCCGCAATACCAACGAAGAACTTGATTTGAATTAGGATTAATGTAACTTGAAATGATTACAAAAGAACTCGCGTGTTACTCGAGCATGCAGTTCCTCGTTTAGATAATCTCTTGCACGAAATGCTCACTGAACATTCTCAAGTACGGAATGAGAATCTTTCTTCACGCTCCGAAAAAATTTAGAGTAGTATTTCAAACAATTCTTTATTTCTCACGTGAATGACCAATTTGTTTATGTCACCACAGAGTATGTATACTTACCACTGAAAAACTAACTCAAAACCCGAACTACCTTATCAGAAGAATGGTGGTCATCCTGATTTAAAATCTGCATTTACATAATATTTATGTCTAGTGAAGTTTCCAGTTCCTTGTAATGGTAATTCCCAAGGTTTATACAATCAGAATTTGTATAAAACAAACACCTCCATCATTCCTAGGCAACGTAAGATCAATGATTCCCAAGTTACAGTATACACTCTCTAAGTTTCTACATTCGGACTTTGTACACATCCTGCCATCTATCCGCCAACAGTCATTGTGTAGAAATTTTAGATGGTGCGACATCTACAGGTCTTTGGTTGAACTGACATAAGGTGGATCTTTTCTGCTATAAGCGATACGGCGATACTGTATCTATTTTAATGGTTTTCACAACATGGATCTATTTTTGGACAACAAATGGAGTTCAGAGATATTCTCTAGAGTTTATAGTTTCAGGATAAATTAACTTGAAGAAGCAGCAGGATTCGAAAGTTCCATTACTTGGCGTAGGTATTTGCTCATTGCAATAGTATCACAGACAAACATTGATTAAAGTTCGATTATTTTATCTTCACCCATGCGTCATCAATTTATGATCAAGGAAATCACACATCCTCTATAGAATATCTCTTTCTAACAACCGCCATGAGCGATTCAAAATTCGTTTACATTGTCTGCTAAGCTAAGAATTATGGTATTGTGATGATGACGCACGAGTAAAGATATAATAATCGAACTGTACATTATTTTTCCAATACAAGAAGAGAGTTATACACAACACAGCAATGTCTTCGTGGATGAAAACGTCTGAAAAACTCATTTCAACTCTCGACATTACGACTACTATACGATTTCGCGCCTAAATTCTGAGCGCCATCTAGCGGAAAAGCAATTTGCGCATAGATTTTAGCATTTTCAGTTCATTTTATTGATTTCAATGCTAGCACAATGTTGGGGATATTTTTTAACGTGTCGGTACCAGTTGAAAACTCCTTTTGAATTGATAGTACAAATTTGAAGATGGAGCAACCTGTCTTATTCGAAGAATTTTTGGGTAACCAAGAGAAACGGTCACAGAATAAACGATTTCTGCAGCAAAGATGACACATAGATTTTTCTGATTCCTAGAATCACTATAGGGGAGATGTTATGAAGAAAAAAAACTTATTAGGATGGGTTCAGGACAACGATTCGTTTTCTGCCCATATGAAAATATTTTGCGTCGTTTTAACGGCATTTGTATGCGAGAAAAGTACTCCTCACTTGTGAAGATAATGAATATTATAGGCCTCAGACCAAAATGACATATTTTTCATTTCTCTGGCAGAGAAAACCCTGTGATCTGTGGTATAAACTCACACTAGTTTGCCTGAATGTGTCAGCTTCATATCAGCCTTCAATTAAATAATAATTTTTTTTTTTTATTTTCATATTTGTGTTGGTCTGAAAAATTTTGTATCACACGCCCAGAAACTCTTTTGAGAGTGCTCGTAATAATAGAGTCTTCATCCTCCAACCTCTGTCTTCAAACATTAGATAATTACACTTA
Source organism: Chrysolina americana (assembly GCA_958502065.1). Classification (NCBI taxonomy): domain Eukaryota; kingdom Metazoa; phylum Arthropoda; class Insecta; order Coleoptera; family Chrysomelidae; genus Chrysolina; species Chrysolina americana. Next base: position 104,697,170 of record OY293411.1, read on the forward strand.
CAAAAATACAGTTTCCTGCCATGTGATACAAATAACTACTATTCTTCATGAGCAATGGAGTGAATGTGAGAATGTGAAACACATCAATATATAGCTGATTTCAAAAAATCATTACAAAATTATCGTACTTCGCCATCTAGCAGCATTCGGTGAAACGAATACACAACATTACATATATCGGTTTGGTTGCTCTACCCATCGTTAGATGGCGGCGTGTGTATGAGTTCCGTATTTTGGCGTTTTGAAACTGGTTTCGAATTATTAATTAATCAATTATTAAACATTTCGTTACAGCTATTTCTTAAAATTATTCGTTTCATTTGTTTGAAACTCTCCGACACACTTTTCGAACTTCGTTCGAATTTATGTATTTGATCTTACCGGAGTCTGTACTTCACAGGTGAGTGCTTCTTGCATAGCCCGAAGGAATTGAAAATTTGTATTACAACGTTGTAGGTAGTCGTTAAGTAGAAGAATTTTTGTTAAGGATGTTTCAGACATTCCTGATCGAAGTGCAGATATTATTATTTACGACACTAGCTCGTAAAGGAGGACTTGTTTGTATGAACGTGAACTTTGTTGAATGAGGCATAGTTTGAGTCAACGAAACACGTGAGTGAAAAAACCCTCCTCAGGGAAATGTAATATACAAAATTTTATCTACGACAGTTATATTGACAAATTGTAGCAATGGTATGTTGGATTTGATTGTTTTGTACGATTTAATTTTAAATGACATATAAAATCTACGCATTTTTATTTAATGCATAAATGTTTATACAGTAGATACGTATATGTATGTTTTATGCATTCGTGCTGAAAAATTGAACGTACTTCAAAGAATGCGTAAGAACACACTTTTTGCGTGTGATTAATCAATATATTTGGTCTAAGGGCTAAGGGGGTAAATAAAAAAAAACGGTAAAATTTCAATTCCCTGGTGGAAATCATTCGAATTTTATATCAACCTATTCATAGAGTAGGCGTTGTTAGGTAGCAATTTCGGCTGCTGGGTTTCTCTAAAAATGAGTAATTTTTTGGTTTTTGTGATAAATCAAATCTTGAAATCCATACGAGATATAAAAACTTTTGACGAACAAATGCAAGTATTACCGAATAGATTGGCATTCAAATTACTTCATTTTCAACCTTTCGCGAGTTGAAAAGTTCATCTGAAGTTGAGAAGGGTGATTTCCCGCCAAATTTATAATTCTGAATCAGCTTGTCGAGATACATTTGAGTGAACCTTGCATTTTTTTGAAAAGTTAAGAATGAAAAATTCCAAAATTTCGGTTTCCTTCATTATCACATAATACATTACTTGACTTCAATCATCTGTGAATCTCTCAAAACAGCGAAATTAGCACGTATTTTGAATTACGTCATTTCAGCCAGAAAATGTTGATTTTTTGGATCAGAATTAATTTCTGTGGTATGATTCGGAATCAGCTCATTTAGAAACATTTGAGGGACTTTTGAGATTATTTTTAATGATTAATTAAAATTATTGAATATTTGTCAGTGCGAGGGAATTTTGAGGATTTAATCATTTTTTATGCTAAATCTTTAATCTGAGCATATTTAAATCATATATTTTTGAAACCAGCATAAAATTTTGCATATATAGTACTCATTTCGAGTGAATCTGATGAATTTATATTTTTTATGATTTTTAGGTGTCGATTGATTCGAAATTCACAAAGTATACATAAATATGAGGAATGTTTGAAATTTTTTTGAGAAATTGAAAGTGAACATTTTCGAAAATTTTATCAAGGGAATTATTGACAGTTAATTCTCTCTTATGCTAAACCTTATATCTCAGCATATACAAATCATATATTTCTGGAATCAGCATGACATTTCACGCATACAGTGCGAATTTCAGAAGAATATGATGATTTTGTATTTTTCATGATTTGTATTGGTCTACCCCTTTGGACTTTGTTCGATTTGTCGAATAATTTTGTTTCATATCGATTGACTTGAAATTCACAGAGTATACTAATTTCGTCATTCTGGATCTACTGGTTTTTGAAAAATTAAATGAAAAAAGTATTACAATCGATTGTTGCTACATGTACCAAGTCAAGTGGTGTTGCTTTTGTCAGGATACGAGGAACGAGGTGGTTCTACCACTTTTTGCTTTTTGTCCCCGAACGGACTTGTGGGTTACCTGCCCCCCTAGCTGTACAGGGTACTCAAATATTATTTTTGCTTGGCTTGCATGTGTTTATAATTGTATGAGAGGCCAGATATTTCAATAGTCCGATCGTCGAAATTCGAAGGGTTCTTTAAAATAACGGGCAGTCGTAATTTCAACTCGGATCACTCCAGATGTAATTTATTAGTTAATTATGTAGTGTTGTGTAAATTCGGGAATCATTTTCATAAGTTATCGGGTTTCAAATCTAATTTAAAAATGAGAAATAATTCAATTTTCAGTATAAATAATTTAGTTTTCTAAACAATTTTTCTCATTTCTCTAGAAAGTTGATTCTTTCAATCAGTTTTCATATCAATCCTCATGATTCTTCCATTCAACTTTTAGGGTATTCAACGTATTTTGATCTATGCAAATTATTGTTTTACATATCTTGAAGATGATAGTAACTTATCTTACCTCGTTTATATTTAATCCATAATCAGATCTTGTTATATTTTAATATCAGTTTTGAAAACTGTTCTTTGCTGAATGTCCTTTATTAATGTTTCATTGATTGTTTCTATTTTGTTAATTAATTCAATATAAACATTGAAGTGTTGTTGAATCCTGTTTTTCATTTATAAAATTTTATAAACGGGCTCTTTCAGAACTGATAAGTTGATAATTAATTTCAATGAGTTGGAAACCAAGAAAGTACCGATTACCTTTGCGAATGTAAATTTTTTTTCGATAAGTTCCAATTCCATTCAGGGAAGAGAAAAAGTAACATCATAGCATGCAAAGGAGGCAAAACGATTAAGAAACTGAGGTGAGATGACAAAATTTAATTCTGTGAAGAGCTCAAAAACAATATAAATGAAATTTTGATCGCTTAGGTATGGAGTTAGCGGGAAGTTGGCCTATAGGGTCAACCCTTTTCCAAATTTATATCAGATTAGACGAATCCCTTTAGATAATCGTCAGCTTAGGAGACAGCACATCTAGGACATAAAGAAGAACCATATATATCTTAATATGACGCATTTGAGTATTTCGAAATGGCGATTTTTTTTTTCATATTATAATAAAGGAATTTTTTATTCTAGCCTCTTCGGACCCAACCATATAAAACAGCTGATTTTCAATGACTTTACTGAATTTTCAAGAATATGGGATATCATTTACGACCCTGGTATATTTAAATTTTTCATTTTCATGTTTTTTCGAAAAAAATACGAGGTATCACATTTGATACCTTGGGGCTATAACAACACTACATTCTTTATTAAAAATGTTTCCCATATGGCAACAAAATCATAAATCACAATATTGTATTGTATCTTTGTTACAACAAAGGAATATCTTGCAAGCAGAACAAGAAATGAATGTTAATTTTTTGCATCCAGGCTTTCTACACTTAGATCGACTCTGTTGTTCTTCATTACGAAAAACCGGGAGATGATTTGCATTAGATGTAACGAATCTTCTGTCAGGAATAACTGTAGGTTTTCTGGGACGCTTGCATGGAATTTCATTCTCCTGATTATCACCATCACTATCATTATCATTCTGGACTGAGAACTGCTCCATGAGTTTTTCAGCTACTGCAAACTCAAAATCTAAATAATCTCTGATCTCTTTTTTTGGTAAACCTCGACTTCTTGCATCAGCCCTGTACTGCTGCCAACTTGCAGCGACGCTGAAATCTATGAAGTGATAAATAGCTCGTACTGTCCACTTGTTTGTTCGGTATCTCATTGGATATTTCCCAATCACTCGATCAAGAAGATCTACGCCACCCATTTTGGCGTTGTATTCCTCCACAATAGCAGGCTGCTTCACTTGGATATACCTCTAATCGGATTTGCTCCAACGTCTGCATTCTCCTTCTGGTTGACAACCATGAACAGAAGACAAAAAATGGACAGGTCTAGTATCGAACCATTTTACCAATGCAAGTTTTGAATCATCCCTAACCATTTGTTCATAGGTTCCCCTGCCTGATTTCTTCATTTTGTTATCAGGAGTCAATTTGATCATTCGTGGAATTCTATTTTTCATTAGTGTCCCAGTCAGCCCAATCGATCGAGACAATAATTTGTCAATCAACTGCGAAGACGTGAAATACCTATCTGTGAAGACACTGACTCCGTGGCAAAGAATCGCATAGTTTCATCACGAATCTTCCACCAACATCGAGTTTTTCTGGTGTCTCACACAACGCTGACTCTATAGATGTTCCTTTTCCCTCATATAGTTGAAAGTCCAGAGGAATACCTATCGGTGTCGTCATCATGAAATTTTTCAGTCCCAGAGGATGTGGTTTCCCTTTGACATACTGTCGCATGTGTACCTGACCGTGAAATGGTATCATTTGCTCATCAATTGACACTTCCGGAGTTCTTTTATTTGATAAACAAGCTCTTTGAATTCTATTCAACATTGGTCTGATCTTCCAGAAACGATCCAAAAGTCTAGCTTGTGGCGATACATCATTATCATCAACCACCTTGATACGTGCTCTCAATTGGAAATAACGATTGCGTGATATACTATCTGCAACAATGGGTACTCTTGTTCGTTTGCCCCAATACATTTTTATTCGAGGTAACCCATAAATTGCAATAAGCATCGAACAAGCAATGAACTTCTGTATCAGAATCCCTTGATGTTTCACCATCAACCATTGTCAAAGTCATAGGTGGCTGGAAAATATTTGATAACTTCCACTTTTTCGTTTCTTGGGGAATAAGAGCTATCAGAGGTAGGTCATCTTCAGATGAGTATTCCCCATCAGGATCAACGTTATCGATAACATCCTCTTGATAGGCCTCGAATATTTCTTCTTCCTCTTCATTTTCAATTGGAATGAAATCTTCATCTATATCGGAATTATCCAGATTCAAATTATCTGCCAACTCTTGAAGTTCTCGTTCAGTAAGAGGCCCTAACAACAAAAAAAGGAAAATTACTAATTGATTGAATGAAATATAATAAGGTTGTCTTATAGATCCAGGGTATCACCCACGATACCTCTTAGAAAAGACGTCGTACCTAAGTGAACATCATCATAAAAGGCAATACCTTTGCCTTAGATAACTCATTGTGTCAACTGAGAAGTCATCCATAACAAAATAGCAAATTACTTACTTTTATTCGGTTCGTTATCCATTTCACAATGTCAACGGTTTTTACAGGTTATATTCACTCACAATACATATCAGGATAAATACGTGAATCGACCGCGCGAATTGCCAGACGCGATGGTGGGGAGGTATTTCATGCGATACCAACGGAACGTTTTCTATCAGAACAATGCTGTTCATGCAAAAACATTACAAACGTGGGGTATCACATATGATACCTTGGAACCGAAGAGGCTAGGCTAAGATCCAAATGTTAGGAGTTTCGAAAATTGATTTAGAATCTCAAAAAATGTTTGTATTGGGTGCTATTTCTCGTGCTTGATAAAATTCGTAGAAAATGATTTCTCATCGTTGAACTAATTCTTCATATTCCGAGAAACTGTTTTCAATGCTGTCCCCGACTGAGTCTCCGAAAGTGATGCATTTACTCCTGAATCAAAACTGACAACCATTGAGAAATTGTTTCTACTCAACTATTATGCCAAATATAGTGATTCTAACAAACCGACCCTATATAAGTTTCCCGCCGTATCTCCGTTACACATGTTATTGTGAGTGCTCAAAAGGCATTAAAGTAGATCGAGCAGGCCCCGCACGATAATTCAGTTCCTGCCCGTTCTCGAGCTCCTGAGCTCAACGAGTCCGTGTTGGTGCTAAGAAAGATCCAGGGCCTACGATGATTTACAGCGGCAGTGTATCATGTTTGCGACAGCGTAGAAATATATATAACTCTCCTCATCGAGGTATGGCGTTCGGACGTAGAGGGGAATTCATTTTGGGAATTTATGTCGTTTTTTAATCTGGAGTCAGAAGCGGGATGATTGTCTGTTATTTATTCCGTTTATTGAATTGGGTTTCGCCAAGGCTGGCTGGGATGGCAGGTGGTTATGACTTATGCGCCGCTCTCATTTAGGTTTGATATGACTTGTTCAGTTCCGTTGATGATCTATTTATTTTGTGGGACATTCATGATGAATGTAGGATAGAGAAATTAGTAATAATTTTTGTCTTGTTCATCAAAATTCTTTAACTCTAAGTTCAGAGAGCTTACAAATTTTACACCATCAAACACAGTTTTAAATTCTCTAGACTAAGCAAATAAGCTTACTAACATTGCCTGCAACTAATATCTTTTAATATTTCCGATCAAATAACATAACCTAGATGAGTAACTCGCCGCACACGCATTAGGATTTGTGTGTAAGGGACATCTTCCCCCCAACGGCAGTATCGTGCGTTGTTAACAGAAATATTGAGGTTCAATAAAATCGAATATGGACTGGAAACCTGAAATTATGATGAAATAATCTTCACAGGATTTTGAGAACAGCCCATGCTCTAATTGACATGTTTTATCATAATTCATAAATTTTTTTCTTTTCCAATTTGGTTTCCCTTCCTCGATAGTTACGACACTGGTAGCTTCGAATGATTGTTCTGTCAAATATCAAATGCAGCGTTGTCGTACTGACAAAACTATATCGACAACGTAGAATCTCAGTTTGGCGATGGAAATACTATCGTTTTACATGCTCCCAACAAGCTGCATGAACGTTTCAATTGCCATCTTATTTGACAGTATTTTTCGTTGCCATGAATCTACCCAACAGATATCAAAATCTAGCTGACGTGCTTGTTGTATCGACATGGCATAATGTCATGAATGAGGGATAACATTATGAAGTATTACTCATCTAGGTTGTGTTACTTGATCGGAGTTTGATATGGAAAACATGTTTTCAAATGTTCCATCAAATGAATGCCTCCCTCTGTTGAAAGACATACTATATAGATGAACTCAAAACTAACCCATATATCACTGAGGTATATAGATTCGCTTTGATTTATATCTCGAACAAAATTATTTCAAATTCAACCAAAACTTCCACCTACAAAAATTAGACTTTCCAATGGAGTCACTTTTGAGCCACTTACTAGCAGATATTTTTATAAATAACTTAGAAAACACACGTAACTTGAAGAATACCTCATCTCTTAAGCATATTTCATTCTGGTTTCAATATGTAGATGATATCCTCGTAGGATTTGACGGCTCAACGAGATTTCAGATTATCATATACAGGGTGTTTCAAATTAAGTCGGCACCATTGCCAACTCCGTTATTATTGATGCTATGAATTCGGTTAAATGTGCAAACTAGTAGCATTTTTAATGACCTTCTTGATGCCGGAAACTAAAAAAAATTGACAGTCGCGTTTTCAGAATATTTCATAAAATGATATTTCTTTCAATGGAACACCCTACATTTTTTCATGCATTTCGATTCGTAATAACATTCTCAACAACAAAGCTCAAAATATCAACTTTCCTCCTAAAGTGGAAAATGAGCGACTTATGTGGAAATATTTCTTTCTTTCACTAGTACAAAAAATTTCTTTGCTTTGGCGAATAAAACCTCATGAGTGTCCAAACACCCAATTTTGGTACTCAAACGAATCACAATATTTTGTTACCAATAGCAAAATAAGACACTATAAAGAAAAAATTGCGCTGGGATGTGAACTCCTGAGACCCGTGATCATCATGTCGCACCACTCAATTGACTCCACTGAGCTATTTGGTATTAAAGTACAAAACGATAATTTCCATCTAAAGCCACTCCGCTAGCCGCATTTATTTTGTGAATCAAAATATGTCTGCGGTAATGATAACTTTGAAGCCATTTTTGTACAGAATAGAAAATACTCGAGGATCATATGAATGTGGTTGGAGAAAATGTGTTTGATTCGATAAAACAATGATTATGAGCAATCAAGTGGCCTCGATACATTGTTGAAATACTATTTGTCAAATAATCTCAAGTATATCATGACAATGTCATAAATTATCGTAACTGTCAACTACTGTTCGAATATTTTTCGAAATGCCATTTTCCCATCAAGAAAAATGTGATATGTTTGCCAGAAAAATTGCGTAAGAGCAATCCAACACTACAGCAATTCGTTCCCCGATCGTGAATTACCTAATCGGCGATTTTTGCTGTACTTCATCGTCGATTCAGGAACAATGAAAAAGTTTTTGAGAAGAGGAGAACTTAAAAACGTTTTGTAATATCTGCAGAGGTTTATCTAGATAAATAGCTGTTCCACTGTCTGGTATTCAACGAACTCTGATAAGATAAGATAAGATATGATTTCTCCTTACAAGTTAAGACCAGTGCAAACACTAGAACCTGGTGATCCTGAGAGACGATTGGGGTTTTGTCGGTGGTTTATGAATAAATGCAGACAAGATCCAAACTTCTATTGAAATAGTATATGGAGTGATGACGCCAATTTTTCAAATCGTGGGATGAATAATAGAAAGAATTTTCTTTATTGGAGTAGACATTTCTAGTCCATCTCCACAATCCGCAAACACGATTTAGTATTAATATTTGATGTGGTCTATTTAGATGCAAAATTTTATCGGTCCATTTTTCTACCATGTATCTTTGAACGGACCCCGTTACTTTAATTTATTACAAGAGTGTTGGAAGAGTTTTTCGATGATCTTGATTTGGAGGCTCGTCAGATGATCTATTTTCAGCAGGATTGAGCACCAGCACATAATGTCAGTGGTGTAAAAATAATGCTGCGAGACTGTTTTGGAAACAGATGGATTGCTACAAATGGCCCTCTTGAGTGGCCCCCTCGTTCACCAGTTATGTCTAAATTTTTATTTTTGGGGACTTCTGAAAAATGAGGTTTACAAAATAAAACATAATAAAGTAGATGAACTGAAAAATTATATTGAAACTATGATTAATAGAACTGATGGCCGAACTGTGTTGAATGCCACACGTAGTGTCAATATAAGGGCCCAAATACGTGTTCAACAAGAAGGCGGTGTTGTTGAACATTTACTCGATATTTTATAGCGCTTTATAAAATCCGTTTGCTATAAATGTTTCCTATTGATAAAACTGTCTTATTTTCACCTTTACGAAAAAAAAACAAATGCGATTTGTTGTTGAGAATGTTATTACGAATCGAAGTGCATGAAAAAATATAGGGTGTTCCATTGAAAGAAATATCATTATATGAAAATTTTGTTTTCGGCATCGAGGCTATTAAAAATGCTACTAGTTTGCCCATTCAACCGAATTCTTGGCATCAATAATAACGGAGTTAGCAATGGTGCCGACTTAACTTGGAACACCCTGTGCATAATATAATGTGATTGAATTATTATAAAATATGATTGAAGTTTATGCCTTATCTGCTGTTAGGTTCTAACAAAATAATAACATTAATGTTTTTGGTACCTGAGTTACGAGAATATAATTGAAAATTCGATACACACGTTCGACTGAATGCATCCCACTGTTCTTTCTCATAAAAAACTAGCCTTTGTGAAAATATAATTCATCACAAGCTCCAAACGGGAACAGACAAAACACAACTAATTAGTTTATAGCTTCCTGAGACGGAACTTAATCCTTTCCCAAGGAAAAACATGTTTTCGTCTCGATACACTGTAGCAGAGCTTACACCATCGCCTTCTTGACTGATACCCACCATATCCTGCAGTCAAGAAGGAATGGCCCTCAATAAAAAGTCTCTGCTCAGTTTTGTTTTCATCACTTTCTCCGGCTAATGTCAACATTTTTTAGGCCGGCTCTTTGTTTTGGAGACGAGAGTCTCCACTCATTGTTATTACAGTTCCTATTTTCCACAACCGGGATTAATAGATCGCATTAGTGTTGTGTTCGGGATAATCACGGTGGAGATTTGGTTCAGGGAGAAAAAAACTCACTTCTTTGCGGTCGTTTAGAATCAAATGGTCTCTACTTACTGTAAATGACGTCGATGTGTTTGATTTATATTTCCTTATTCGAATGCTAGATGCCATTAATTTGAACGGAGAAATGGTATAATGCAGCTTCTAGGTAGATCAAGAAGGAAAGATAAAGGACATTGAGGAATTTTGATTTTGATGAAATATAATAATCGGTCAGTGAGCGATTTTTCTAAATATGCAACATTAAAATTTTAGGAAGACGGTTTATTCGTAAAGTGCAGAGGTTCCGTAAAAAGCCTACCAAATCTATATCTGACTCGGATACGATTTCAAATTCGATAAGCGTTCACAAAAAAGATTGAGTTTTACGGAAATGGAAACGAAAAAATTCAAAAAAAATTTTTGGGGGAAATAACAGCGCTTAACTTTAAATGAAATTTTCAAATCGAGAACGGTTTGAGATAGAGCAATTCTGCGAACGCCAATCGATTCAGAATGACATAATTAGTTTGGTCTGCGGATTTCAAGTAGATAGGCAACAAATAATTTATTACATGAAAAAAGTCCAAGGGGTATACCCATAAAAATCATGAAAAGTACAAAATTATCAGAATCACTTGAAATTGCCACCATATACTCAGAATTTCATGCTGATTCCAAAAATGTATGATTTGGATATGCTCAGATACAAGGTTCATCATAAAATAGTGATAAAACGTCAAAAATTCCCTCGCACCATACATTTTTTGAAAACATTTATTTTTGATTAATCGAAAAATTGCAATACGTCATCTTACGTATTTTGCCGAGCTGATTCCGAATATATTATCAAAAATGAAATTTGATGGAGGATTGAGCGAGAACTGAAAATGAATTTGTCGAAATTGCAAAAATTTCGGTCATTTCTTTAATCCTTAGTGGAATTCAAATTTTGACATATAATCTGAGATCAGCTCGTCTAAATACGTTAGAGGTCGGGAAGCGATTTTTCGAAAAATGTAATATAAAAAATTTTGAAAAAGGTTTATTTCGAAAGTGCTGAGGTTCCGTAAAAGACCCACCAAATCTATATTAGACTAGTAATCGATTCCAAATTCGATAAACGTTCACAAAAAAGATTGAGTTTTACGGAAATGAGAAGAAGAAAATAAAAAAAAATTGACAGGAAATAACAGCTCTCAACTTTAAAAGAACTTTTCAAGTCGAGAACGGTTGGAGATAGAGCAATTCTGCGAACGCCAATCGATTTAGAATGACAAAATTAGTTTGGTCGGTGAATTTCAAGTAGATCGACAGCAAACAATTTATTACTTGAAAAATACGTAAGAGTTCGGTGAGCGATTTTTCTAAAAATGTTAAATGAAAAAAAAAATTATAAAGGTTTATTTCGAAAGTGCAGAGGTCCCTTAAAAGGCCTACCAAATCTATATCAGACTGGGAATCGATTTCAAATTTGATAAGCGTTCAAAAAAAAGATTGAGTTTTGCGAAAATGGAACAAAAAAAATTAAAAACATTTTTGGGCGGGAAACAACAGCTCTCAACTTTTAATAAACTTTTCAAATCGAGAACGGTTTGGGATAGAGCAATTCTGCGAACGCCAATCGATTTAGAATGACAAATTTAGTTTGGTCGGTGAATTTCAAGTAGATCGACAGCAAACAATTTATTACTCGAAAAATACGTAACAGTTCGGTGAGCAATTTTTCGAAAAATGAAAAATGAAAAAAAAAACGATAAAGGTTTATTTCGAAAGTGCAGAGGTCCCTTAAAAGGCCTACCAAATCTATATCAGACTGGGAATCGATTTCAAATTCGATAAGCGTTCGAAAAAAAGATTGAGTTTTGCGAAAGTGGAAAAAAAAAATTAAAGAAATTTTTGGGCGGAAACCAACAGCTCTCAACTTTTAATAAACTTTTCAAATCGAGAACGGTTTGGGATAGAGCAATTCTGCGAACGCCAATCGATTTAGAATGACAAATTTAGTTTAGTTTGTGAATTTCAAGTAGATCGACAGCAAACAATTTATTACTCGAAAAATACTTAAGAGTTCGGTGAGCAATTTTTCGAAAATTGAAAAATGAAAAAAATACGATAAAGGTTTATTTCGAAAGTGCAGAGGTCCCTTAATTGGCCTACCAAATCTATATCAGACTGGGAATCGATTTCAAATTCGATGAGCGTTCGAAAAAAAGATTGAGTTTTGCGAAAATGGAACAAAAAAAAAAATTAAAAAATTTTTGGGCGGGAAACAACAGCTCTCAACTTTAAATAAACTTTTCAAATCGAGAACGGTTTGGGATAGAGCAATTCTGCGAACGCCAATCGATTTAGAATGACAAATTTAGTTTAGTTTGTGAATTTCAAGTAGATCGACAGCAAACAATTTATTACTCGAAAAATACTTAAGAGTTCGGTGAGCAATTTTTCGAAAATTGAAAAATGAAAAAAATACGATAAAGGTTTATTTCGAAAGTGCAGAGGTCCCTTAAAAGGCCTACCAAATCTATATCAGACTGTGAATCGATTTCAAATTCGATAAGCGTTCGAAAGAAAGGTTGAGTTTTGCGAAAATGGAACAAAAAAAAATTAAAAAAATTTTTGGGCGGGAAACAACAGCTCTCAACTTTTAATAAACTTTTCAAATCGAGAACGGTTTGGGATAGAGCAATTCTGCGAACGCCAATCGATTTAGAATGACAAATTTAGTTTAGTTTGTGAATTTCAAGTAGATAGACAGCAAACAATTTATTACTCGAAAAATACTTAAGAGTTCGGTGAGCAATTTTTCGAAAATTGAAAAATGAAAAAAATACGATAAAGGTTTATTTCGAAAGTGCAGAGGTCCCTTAAAAGGCCTACCAAATCTATATCAGACTGGGAATCGATTTCAAATTCGATAAGCGTTCGAAAAAAAGGTTGAGTTTTGCGAAAATGAAACAAAAAAAAATTAAAAAAATTTTTGGGCGGGAAACAACAGCTCTCAACTTTAAATAAACTTTTCAAATCGAGAACGGTTTGGGATAGAGCAATTCTGCGAACGCCAATCGATTTAGAATGACAAATTTAGTTTAGTTTGTGAATTTCAAGTAGATCGACAGCAAACAATTTATTACTCGAAAAATACTTAAGAGTTCGGTGAGCAATTTTTCGAAAATTGAAAAATGAAAAAAATACGATAAAGGTTTATTTCGAAAGTGCAGAGGTCCCTTAAAAGGCCTACCAAATCTATATCAGACTGTGAATCGATTTCAAATTCGATAAGCGTTCGAAAAAAAGGTTGAGTTTTGCGAAAATGGAACAAAAAAAAATTAAAAAAATTTTTGGGCGGGAAACAACAGCTCTCAACTTTTAATAAACTTTTCAAATCGAGAACGGTTTGGGATAGAGCAATTCTGCGAACGCCAATCGATTTAGAATGACAAATTTAGTTTAGTTTGTGAATTTCAAGTAGATAGACAGCAAACAATTTATTACTCGAAAAATACTTAAGAGTTCGGTGAGCAATTTTTCGAAAATTGAAAAATGAAAAAAATACGATAAAGGTTTATTTCGAAAGTGCAGAGGTCCCTTAAAAGGCCTACCAAATCTATATCAGACTGTGAATCGATTTCAAATTCGATAAGCGTTCGAAAAAAAGGTTGAGTTTTGCGAAAATGGAACAAAAAAAAATTAAAAAAATTTTTGGGCGGGAAACAACAGCTCTCAACTTTTAATAAACTTTTCAAATCGAGAACGGTTTGGGATAGAGCAATTCTGCGAACGCCAATCGATTTAGAATGACAAATTTAGTTTAGTTTGTGAATTTCAAGTAGATAGACAGCAAACAATTTATTACTCGAAAAATACTTAAGAGTTCGGTGAGCAATTTTTCGAAAATTGAAAAATGAAAAAAATACGATAAAGGTTTATTTCGAAAGTGCAGAGGTCCCTTAAAAGGCCTACCAAATCTATATCAGACTGTGAATCGATTTCAAATTCGATAAGCGTTCGAAAAAAAGGTTGAGTTTTGCGAAAATGAAACAAAAAAAAATTAAAAAAATTTTTGGGCGGGAAACAACAGCTCTCAACTTTTAATAAACTTTTCAAATCGAGAACGGTTTGGGATAGAGCAATTCTGCGAACGCCAATCGATTTAGAATGACAAATTTAGTTTAGTTTGTGAATTTCAAGTAGATCGACAGCAAACAATTTATTACTCGAAAAATACTTAAGAGTTCGGTGAGCAATTTTTCGAAAATTGAAAAATGAAAAAAATACGATAAAGGTTTATTTCGAAAGTGCAGAGGTCCCTTAAAAGGCCTACCAAATCTATATCAGACTGTGAATCGATTTCAAATTCGATAAGCGTTCGAAAAAAAGGTTGAGTTTTGCGAAAATGGAACAAAAAAAAATTAAAAAAATTTTTGGGCGGGAAACAACAGCTCTCAACTTTTAATAAACTTTTCAAATCGAGAACGGTTTGGGATAGAGCAATTCTGCGAACGCCAATCGATTTAGAATGACAAATTTAGTTTAGTTTGTGAATTTCAAGTAGATAGACAGCAAACAATTTATTACTCGAAAAATACTTAAGAGTTCGGTGAGCAATTTTTCGAAAATTGAAAAATGAAAAAAATACGATAAAGGTTTATTTCGAAAGTGCAGAGGTCCCTTAAAAGGCCTACCAAATCTATATCAGACTGGGAATCGATTTCAAATTCGATAAGCGTTCGAAAAAAAGGTTGAGTTTTGCGAAAATGAAACAAAAAAAAATTAAAAAAATTTTTGGGCGGGAAACAACAGCTCTCAACTTTTAATAAACTTTTCAAATCGAGAACGGTTTGGGATAGAGCAATTCTGCGAACGCCAATCGATTTAGAATGACAAATTTAGTTTAGTTTGTGAATTTCAAGTAGATAGACAGCAAACAATTTATTACTCGAAAAATACTTAAGAGTTCGGTGAGCAATTTTTCGAAAATTGAAAAATGAAAAAAATACGATAAAGGTTTATTTCGAAAGTGCAGAGGTCCCTTAAAAGGCCTACCAAATCTATATCAGACTGGGAATCGATTTCAAATTCGATAAGCGTTCGAAAAAAAGGTTGAGTTTTGCGAAAATGGAACAAAAAAAAATTTTAAAAATTTTTGTGCGGGAAACAACAGCTCTCAACTTTTAATAAACTTTTCAAATCGAGAACGGTTTGGGATAGAGCAATTCTGCGAACGCCAATCGATTTAGAATGACAAATTTAGTTTAGTTTGTGAATTTCAAGTAGATCGACAGCAAACGATTCATTACTTGAAAAATACGTATGAGTTCGGTGAGCGAGTTTTCGAAAAATGTAAAATGAAAAAAAAAATTATAAAGGTTTATTTCGAAAGTGCAGAGGTCCCTTAAAAGGCCTACCAAATCTATATCAGACTGGGAATCGATTTCAAATTCGATAAGCGTTCAAAAAAAGATTGAGTTTTACGAAATTGGAACAAAAAATTAAAAAAAAAATTTGGGCGGGAAACAACAGCTCTCAACTTTCAATGAACTTTTCAAATCGAGAACGGTTTGAGGTAGAGCAAATCTGCGAACTCCAATCGATCCAGAATGACAAAATTAGTATGGTCTGTGAATTTCAAGTAGATCGGTAGCAAACAATTTATTACTCGAAAAATGTCCAAAGGGAAGAAAACAAATCAAAAATTCCCTCGCACCATCGAATTTATGAAAATAATAATTTTTCATTTTTTGAAACATCGCAAACCACCATCTTGATCTTGGGATTGCAATATTCACTCTAGATGTTGAAAGCAACATGTAGACCATATTGTTCAACAAATATCAGTTATTAAATCGACATAGGTTTATAACATAAAATGCGATCATTTGCGTCAAGCTTAATCGAGTTTTCACCACCCAGTTCTTGACCCCAATCCAAAGAAGTATTTACCTTGTACAGTGCTTCGGGATCAACTTATATCTTGTTACCTTGCCAATCAATGAACACATTCACGTTTCTGTTGCTGTAAAGAACTCTCCGCGGTCTTTTATTCAGACGCCGGCTAAGGATTGTGTAAAATTCTAGCCCTATTACGCCAGAGATCGAGATGGACGAGGAAACGAACTTTTAATTAAGACCGGGATTCCATGTCGAGATTTCTTATGAACCAATTCCACACTCCGCTCTCTTTCAATTCCGGATCTAAGTGAAACCTTGGAGAAAATCATCAGAAATCCACGTTAGAAAGAAACACAGCATCATCAATTTTCTTAGGTAGGAATGCCATAATAACGTGGGTGAACAAACGATATTTTCTCTAGCGGGTTGTACATTTTTGTCCCAGGTTATCATTGAATGAAGCAACAGATTAATAATTCGGGAGTGAACGACTAAAAATTATGATAAAGTACAAACGTCGAATAACCATAGACAAAGGACCACGCACACACCTTATGGGAAAAAGTCTTTCGGTGAAAATGGCTGAATTTTTGGTATGTTGTAGCTAGAGCCATTCTAAGTAAAAGTCTCCATTGGCCCAACTTGATCGTATGACTAGATTCGGCACTAGAGGGCGCCAAATCATGAATTTTGTGAATTTTGGAGAAATTCAGCTGAATGAAAAAATATTAAAATCTCATTCATATTCAATATTGTGTGCGACTGGGCATTCCTAATGTTCGCGAGAAATATTTTTCCATAATGAAGAGAAAAAGTTCGCCGTTATTTTTATACAGGGTAGTCAACAATAAACTCAATTCTTCAGTGATTCGCGAACATTAAGAATGCCCAGTTGCACACAATATTGAATATAAATGAGATATTGTAATTTTTTCATTCAGCTGAATTTCTCCAAAATCACAAAATTCGTGATTTGGTGCTCTCTAGCGCCGACTCTAGTCATAGGATCAAGTTGGGCCAAATTCAGCGTGGTCCTTTGTAACAACGACGTGACTTCTTGAAAAAAAAATTGACTTCAATTAAAAAAATTTGGATTTTTTCGTAGAGAAGAAAGCTATCGGGAAATGACTTCGATAGAATGAATGGAATTACAAAGTAGTCCTGTAATACTTTTAGTATAGGTACTAAGTTAGGTTAGGTTGGATGAGGTTGATGCCTCATATTTAAAGCAAATCCGTATCTTTGAGCTCTGTAAATAGTGTTACCGGTCCTTAAATTGCAATGAGGAATATCTGCAATTGTAGACAAGAGGTGAGAATATTATGAGAATTATGAGGATGGCCAGTCCCAGTGATATTTTGCAAAAATTGCTACTAAATATACATGGGCTCTTTATAACTGCTTTCGAAATTTCATCCACACAAGTAGTTGCCACCTTTTTAATACTCTCGGTTGGTGCTTTAAAAACTGTCCTGATCAGTTAAGTTTTTCTTGTGTAAATTTTTTGAACACGAAACAAACAGCAATGCGAGGAATCGAAGCTTTGTAAACTGTTCCCGAGTTTGGATTTCATTAGAGTATATGAATTGATTCGAGAGTCAGGGCTATGGAAGTTTTCATTGCCATACTTGAATTTCTTAAAACTTGAAGCTTTGAGTGTGTACATATCTGTCGACATTTTGTATATTCTTGGACGTTCGCCAGTTCATCAAGATTTCTGGACGAGAACTCCATTTCTCTGCTCACAGAAATCAATGTTTTCAACCCTGCTTGAGAGATAAGACACCAATTCTGGGAAAATATATCTGTATTGCAAATAGCACAAATTCTTTGTTTTTGTGACATCCTACAAACAAACGCATGTTCCAAGTTTCAACCATTTAAATCTACACTTATGTTCCGTCCTATCCGACAGGCATTTATTTCTATATAACATAACAAAGCAACTCATAAATATGATATATTATCATTTATAAGAATATATAGAAAATGTATTTCTTCATATAATTATCCTGGGATGGAAAAATCCCTTTGGTGTGTGTACGTACTCTCAATTCTGTACAAATTTCAATATCCTGAAAACAGATATGTTGGCACACAGCTATAATATACTTGCGTTTCCTTCAGAAAAGATCAGTGCATTATAATAAATAAGATTCCATTATTTTTTTCAAACAAATTGCACAATATGGCAACCAAAGCGATTTGGCAGAAAATTTCACAGATGATTCCAGAAACACCAAAAACGATAAATACCCTGAAATTTTTCTGCGGAAATGATTGGAAAATACTTTTTTTATGAAAATACTCTCAATGGTATATTTAAATAATAAAATTCTTGTTATATCCAATTAAAAAATCACTCATTTCAGTAAAAGCGTTGAATGTCAAATATCAGATATAGGAAATAGTCAAAAGAGTATAAATCGATGTTGTAAAAAATTCCACATGGATTCAAATGGAATATCACTTCGTTGGGACGTTGGGAGAGAGACCGTTGTGGAACCTATATGTACTTGACAACACTCTTGTTCTTCGTCAGAATAATTCAATACCCTGACACATTTCCACCCCACTTCTTGAATAAGATGAGCACTAATAATTTTATAGGAACCACAGTATTCAATACAACTCCAATTCACTCTGATTTGTGAGGTCTCGTCTGCTCAACATTAAAATTCTACTAGACGGACTATTATTTTGTGTCTTCCACTATAAAATTTCTCAATACTAACTGAAATTTTCACGTCAAGAACAAAAAACTCTGTATGACAGTAGGGTTTAACATGTTAAGTGTGTCCATTTTTGGCTTACATACCTATTATGTTTCGATGATCCTGGTCTATGTTTCATGTATGGAATAAACAGATAAATTTATTTTCTCCCGTTTCGGATAGTCAGGGGTTTCTAACGAAGTTATTCACCGTTTGGAAAAAATGAGTTTTTGTACAACTTTCCCTGTGTTTATGGCTTAACAGAATTGTAAAGTGCAAACCTCCAACTTGAAATTTCATACTTAATTTTGCATGCGGGATGTATAAAAGCGACCATTTTCAACATTTACTGGATGAAATGTCTGAATTATGAGGGAGTTGAAAATGAGGCAGGAGTGAAACCGAGATTTTTTTGGTGTGTGTGAGACCTGTTTCACTACTCTTAAATCATAGCATAGTGTCTACAGAGGATAATAGTTCCTAGTCTTCAGTGCAATTGTTCCGGATTAACTGAAATATCTACGATTTTTGTATCCTCCATAAATAACGCAGTAGGATTATGTGACATAGTAAAAAAAAACATTATTTTAGTAAAGTAGTAGAAAAAAGTATTACAGAACTAAACAAAATATGACCTTGTCGTAGAAACGCAAGAAGAAGGTACATATGTGAATTGTCTTGCAGTTTTCAAGCACAAGTGTTGTAAAAGTCTATGCGTGTATAAATCGCACGTACTTTAAAAACCCTGCATGGCCAGGCATGCATCTGAATCGGCCTTTATATACCACAGTCAAGAAGGAAAAATCAATGCGACGATACACCCGAAAATTCATTGAGACGACACAAAAGCCAACAAAATGAAAAGGCACACCGATACATCCTGATATGACTAATTCGAGAAAACAGCCAACAAAGCAAAATTGGAAATCGTAAAGATGTTCCACGCTTACGAACGTGAAAAATAATTTTGTCTGCCTCTTTGTTCGGATGACTTTCCGTTGGTCTTCCTGATTTCACTTTGGAGCGGAAGTCACGTGTATCGATCCGGATATAACTGATGGCGGCAAATGTCATAATATAAAGAAGCAAAAAACGAAGTTTGCTTGATACGCTGAGGGAATTTCTGCATTGTTTTTTCTAAAGAAAC
The DNA here is from genome assembly GCA_958502065.1 of Chrysolina americana. Taxonomy (NCBI): domain Eukaryota; kingdom Metazoa; phylum Arthropoda; class Insecta; order Coleoptera; family Chrysomelidae; genus Chrysolina; species Chrysolina americana. The sequence continues at coordinate 104,716,940 of OY293411.1, forward strand.
AGTTTCGCCTTTGTTTGTAAAAAATGAAACGAATAAAGTAGAAGTCCCTTTTTTATCCACACGTTTCCACCAAGTGGAAAATTGAGGCAAACATCTACCAGAAAGCAACTACTTCCCTGGCTAACACCACGACGGACATTAAACTATATCTGACACTTCCACTTGAAAGTGAAAAAATAAGTTAAACAATGTTCGAAATTTCAGCGCCAATCTCTGAGCACCCTGTATAAATATTTTGAAAAGTTTTCGAATAATAAGGAAGCTTCTGGCCTTTTTCAGACAAATTCTGAGAAGTTTTATCTTGACTCTCTTCATTTCCAAAATACAAATGCAATATGTATTTTATTAAATGAATAATATATGAAAAACATTTTAAAAATAGTACACTCTACTCAGTTTTCAGACGAGGATCGGTTGTAACACCATCAAATTTGGCATGCTAGTAGTTGAAACAATGTCAAACAAGAAAAAAAATATTCGAAAACAGAATTGTTTTTTTTTTGTTGTCGTTCAATTCTCTACAAGAACGATCCTTAGTATTTCCCTATAAAAATGAGCCCGTTTTCTCAGAAAATTTCAGGCTCGTTTTAGCCTGCCGCTGCAAGTTCTGGCGGTGCCAAACGTTCAATGTGTCATAACTTTGCTTAAAATGACCAAAAAATGAGCCATGATGTGTGATACTAAAACTAATTATATGTGTAATGCTCTTCCCTATCTGAGGAAGGAAATTGAAGATGGAAAAAAGAATAAAGTAAAATTCAAATCAGGGCATCCCAAGGAATTACTGATACCAACAAAATACGTTTTACAACTTACCGAAACTATTCAAGGGACTAATCGGAATGTGACTCTTGACAATTGGTTCAGTTCTGTGGAGTTAGCAGATCAACTTTTGTTGAAAAACTGACTATGGTTGGCACCCTACGAAAAAATAAAAAGGAAGTTCCCTTGAGCTTTCTTGAAAAGAAGCGTAAAACTATACCTTCTTTAGCGTTTGCATTTACGAAAGACAAAACTCTTGTCAGCTTCGTTCCCAAAAAAAATAAATGTGTTCTTTTATTGAGCACTATGCATTTTCACAATGATGTAGATGAACAAACTAGTAAACCAGAAATTGTATTATTCTATAACTCGACAAAGGGCGGGGTTGATACTTTCGACCAGCTATGTCACTCAAAAACGGTGGCACGGAAAACTCGGAGATGGCCATTACGAGATTTTTACGGAATGATGGATATGGCTGCAATAAATGCATTTATTTCATACAGGCACAAACATTTTAATCGTAAATGCTCTTGAGCGATATTTCTCAAATCATTGGCCACTTGTAGAAAATCATATGAAGGAGAGATTGACAAATACAAAATTACCAAGTATTCAACAGTATTCAAAAATACCTTGGTCATTCTGAAAATTTGCCTCCTGAAAATCGACAGACTGGTACAGGTAGGTGTTAATTTTGCCCACGAACACGCGACAGAAAAGGACGCCATATTTGCACCCACTGTGGAAAGAACTTGTGTGCTGAACATTGCCATGATATTTGTGAATACTGCAAATAGTTGTAAAGTGACTTTGATAGTTATTCATTGAATATACTACAGTTAATTCATGTTATATATTATATGTTTATTAGATGCGAATATTTTTTACGTTGTTTATGAGGCATAAATGTTCAATATTTAAAAAAATTAGTTTAATTTTTGCGATTTGCTTCATCATAGAGATCCCATTGTCCATAGGGTCATATAGGACCCCACAGTGTGGTATTTGCTATAATAAATCACCGTGTCGATCTAGGGTTAGAAACTTATTTATTTCTTTTTTCATGAATGATCTGACCCACGAAAATAACCGCAGACCATCATAATATATGAACACCTAAAATCAAACCCACTTCCAAGCTCAAGACATGCAATACCTCACAAGAATTTCGATAGAAAAGCAATAACTTCACATGTTCAGTGTATACTTCTGTCACATATCATGTTTCAAAGCATCCGAACTGGCGAGCAACGAAAAAAATATAATGAAGACCTTTTTCGAGAGTTGTTATTTATAGTCTGACCTGTTATTTTTGTAATGGTAACATAGATCACAGTGCCCTCGGGGTAAACAACTCACTTTATTATAAGCTATCGTTCGTCCATTACTCCTTCTTTTTTATGAAACGTTGTAACTTTATTTCATCTGATGATGAAATGTTTTGTGCGCCGTCAATTATACGTATTATGTTTTTTTGGGGGCGGTTTCGAATTTATGGCCTTGTGTAATCAGTGAATTTGAATACATAAATCTTGAGATTACTTTTATTGGGCCGGTTTTCTTATTTGCCCAACTAGCTGGAAGCCATATAAAATAAGTAGGCAATTCGTTTAATTAGGATTGAGTGGAAAATGGGGTTGGGGACAATTAGGTAATAAATTATTTCCTCACGTTTCCAATCTACCATTAGAAGAAAATCGATAGTACTTCAATCAAGTATAATTGAATTATACCTCAATATTAACTTTAAAAACAGGCCAGGCCGTATCATGAAGAAATGTAGACACTTAAAGTTTAAACGAAGTCAATAATTGAGATACCTAGCATTAAATTTCAAACTGGATTCACAATCCTTCCAATCCTTCGTGAATTATGGGTGGCGAAAGAATTTTTTCCTACAAGCGTGCGCAAAGTAGTACTTTGCTGCATACACTTGCGTGCGCACGTTTCCTTACGTCATGCATAAAAGACTTTTCCGCAAGTCGCTACAAAATTTAGGCATTCCTGACAAAATTTATTAAAGAAAAAGTCAAGACTTACTTATTGTAAGGAAATGTCATTTCCTTAGTGCAAGAAAATTATATTTCCTTACAGTTGTTAGTGTTCTACGGACAGAAACATATCCAGATGTATGTGCCAAATGCTGGCTACAAGAACTGCTAAAACGAAAGTAGGCGTTACCTGCTTCCGGATCAGCACAAACAGGGGATGCCCATGAGGAGGGGTACTATTACCTCTGATGTGGAGTCTCATAGTAGACGAACTACTCGGAAAACTAACCGGGAAAGGAGTCACTTGCCTTGGATATGCTGACGACATAGTCATTATGGCCAAAGGCAAATTCGAAGGAACCCTCCACGATCTCATAGAAAGGGAGCTAGAGACTACCAGAAGATGGTGCCTTTCTGTGGGGTTGAGAATTAACTCATCAAGAACCAGCAGCAGACTTCGAATGGAAGCAAGAGGTGAAGTATCTAGGGCTTACCTAGACTCAAAACTTCTCTGGAACAGACACGTAGAAAAGATCGTTAACAAGGCAAAATCGTCACTGATGGTGTGCAGGAACATTGCAGGAAAAACGTAGGGCTGTAACCCATCAATACTGCGATGGATGTACACCATGATAGTAAGACCTATGATCACCTACGGAGCAGTAGTGTGGCACGGCAGAACAGAACTCGCCATAACAAAGAAAGCCTGGAGAAAGTGCAAAGACTAGCATGTCTTTGTATAACAGGAGCAATGAGGTCGACTCCAACAGCAGCAATAGAGGTAATTCTGGATCTCACTCCTCTCCATATTATGGCGAGGAGAACTGTTTGGTGACAAACCTCAGGTTGGCTAAAGTCGGACTAAACGTGATAGCACACAACGTAAGGGGCCCAACCCCCAACGAAAGTGCACACCTTGCCGATCTCCCAACTGACGAAATCACCAGGAAATTTAGTATCGAGAAATTTTTTTGATCGGAATTAAATACCAAGAGTGGATGGAGCATAGAATCCATTCGAGCACTGGGAAAGAATACCATAACATGGTACACGGATGGGTCCAAAACTCCCGACGGACCTGAAGCATGAGTCTTTTGAGCCTCGCACCAACTATTCCGATCCCATGGGAAAGTTCCCCAGTATTTTTCAAGCGGAAATGCACGCTATTGAAGGGTGAATTCAATTCAACCTCGACAGGAAATACCGGAACAAGAAAATCGCAATCCTCTCAGATAGTCAAGCAGCCATCAAAGCGTTGAGCTCATATAACATAAACTCAAAGTTGGTCTGGCAATGCCTAGACAAACTTAATGATCAAGACAGGTACAACAAGGTGATCCTCTTCTGGGTGCCGGGGCACGTCGGAATGGAGGGCAATGAACAAGCAGATACCCTGGCACGAAAAGGGGCATAATCGCCACTGATCGGGCCAGAACCATTCTGCGGACTTATAAAAAATCTTACTTTCAAGAAGAACCCAATAAAACTGAAGAAGCAATGAGAGCAACATACTGGCAAAGATTTCCAGGGCTAAGGCAGGCCAAAGATCTCCTCGGCAACTTCAACCGAGCAAGATCGAAGACATTGATTAACCTCAGCAAAACTAGTCAATTCTGACGGGGCACTGCAGACTCAAAGAACACCTAAGGAAGCTAGGCTTGGAGGAGGACAGCACCTGTAGATTCTGTGGGGAACATCCAGGAACACCACATAATATATTGGTGGAGTGTTCAGCTGTACAGCACAAGAGATTGAATATACTGGGATCACACCAGCTGACTGTGGGAGAAATATCACGAATAGACCCTCTCAAAATCCTTGAAATTCTCAAGGAATTGTGGATTAGCTCGCAGCGCATCAGTCACCATCCATACCTATCATTACCATTACCATTAGTGTTCTACGAAGTTTTGAATATGTAGATATATCTACATTGTATTTAATTGCGAGGGTTGACTTCAACAATGAATAATTGGCCCATAATATCGAAAATTTCATCTGGAAACAAAGGTTTAGGAAGTATGCCATTACAACATTTTCTGAGAGAGAACTTGTACTCTTGCGATAATTCATAAAACGTTTATATGCATACTTTTCTCTGGATTCCTTTGCCAATAAAGCAGTCTGCATCAACCAACTCTGGAGAATTTATAAGCGTCAAGTTTGATAATTTAACCTTAACACGTTTCCATAGTAACCATAGTAACATCTGTCGAATTTCCTAGAGACTTGCGTAAAAATAGTATGTTTACCTCGTAGAAAAAACTACTTTCCTGGACTCTGTGTTGCTTGCACCTCGACTTAGCAATCTACCCGGTAAACAATATACTATTTCGGAAAGTAAAACTCCTCGAAAATCTCACTGGTATGGAAACCTTATATTTATTTTAGTTGCTTTAGACTATTTTATAAAAAACTAGCAGCAAAAACCCATAGATTTGTGATGAAATAGACAGGTCCGTATTTGAAAAAAAATAGTAGATGATGGCGGTGTTGACACGAAACGTTTTATTAAAAATTTATCGTTACGTAGTTCTAGTACATTTTAAATACAATAAAACTTTCTTTTTTAATTTTTTTATATTTCTGAAATAACAATTCTATTCGTAAAAAACCGAAAACAGCATTTTCAGTTTTCCCTGTATAAGTCGAGAAGGGCGAGAGTCCCCATAGATTTTCTCTGACCAATGTACTGCTCACCATAATAGTTAAATTTTTTCCCATTTAATCGTCTTTGTATCTATTACGGTTTAGAATATAGCTATGTTACCACATGATAAAAGAAACGGCCTGTATATGAATATACAAATAAAATTCATGGAATACGTTTTTCAACACTTTTCTGCGGCGTAATACAAAGACTGACCTTCAACGTAAATACCTACAAAATTTCATTGTTATATTAAATCAGGTGCATTAGATGGACCCAATTGAATGTGAACTAATGAAAATCACGGTCACACTTACTCAAGCTCACCTCGCTTGTGAATCGCACGCATACATCTGAATCGACCTTTAGAGTGATGAGCATTATAGCCTTCACATCGTGGTGAGGATACGTATCATGATCTCTTTTTCGATAATTTTGGCGCCCCAGAGCTGTAGTGATATGGAATTATATATTCCTTGCCCAAATCGACTCTGCCATAAATAGCTGTCTCCGCGTGCCCAAACGAAAATTATACACATTCCACCAACTACCTTAAAGTGTGCATCCACAGCGAGATTCGCACCATAATTTGCCGTGCAATCCAAACAAAGGGACTGCCATTCAAGATGATGAGATGATGGCAATATCGTGTTGAAAACTTGAAGAACGCCCCGAGAAGAGGACTGTTTCGCTCCTCGTCAGTTTGTTCAGTGCGAATTCATTATTGCTGGGAATGTCAACTCAGGTGGTGAATATTTCACAGTGAATTTAACGTTTTCAGGAGTTTGGAATGTCTCGAATTGAAGTTGGATGTGGGATAACAAGTTAATGATTGTAACCAGTGAATCGGTTTCTCAACTTTCTATGAAAATCAATAATACCGTTGAACATCAAAAAACCTTATCAACACCTCCACAACTGGCCCATAAATGAGACAAATTAAATTACCCCAGAAAGAATTCAACTTTCATATTGCAGTTATCAAACAGTATGCTCAAAATAAATATGACCATTTTGTAATTTTTAGGGGTAAGGTAAGCTCGGGTAAGTGTGAATTTGGGGCAAGTGTGAGTTTGCTCGCTATCTTCGCTAAACTGGGCGACAGCCCAATGCGATCTATTGACGAATAGCCTACACTCATAATGAATCCATAACCATCATATAAAATACAAAAGAGATCTTGTGAAATTCAAATATTATCCCCAATTTTCTAACCTACAATTCATCAACCCGAACGAGTATAACGAGTTTATTTCAAGCTTTGAGTGTATTGTTAAAATCTAAGATGAGAATCCATTTCATACACTTTTCTTCTGCCTTAACAATGAATCTGACTATGGATTGCCGTTTTTTCATGAAGTTGTTTTTTATACATTTTTCCATTGCATGTCACACTTTCCCCGAAATTAAATGTTATTGGGGATAGTGTGACCTATCTGTCGGGGTAAGTGGGAACCTGGTTCATTTGGCCAATCTAAACAGTAATACTTTTTCAGCCATAGTACGAAATTATATACGGAAATCTCAGAGAGCCAAACAATATACCTGCCAGATGTGGAAGACATTGATATACTTTCAGAGGAAGAAATAACATATGTGCTTCCATCACCACTCGTCAGAAGATGGGGATCAATGAAATTCTCATTCGATTTTTCAGATTTCTACCTGTAAATTTTTCTTTTCAACAAATGTTCACTTTCACGATTATTTTTTGTTTTTTTCCAATGGGGCATTTCAAATTCAATATTAAAAAGTTCCTAACTATGTTTTGAATAAAGATATCTCGAAACAAATAAATTGTTGTGAAAGTTCTTTCACTGTTTACTCACACCTGCCCCAAGAGAGATTTACGTGCATTAATATCTTTGAATTTGGCCAGAATCACACTTGCCCCAAATTTCCGGGGAAGTGTGACGTATGGAGATGTATATCTGAATATATAAATAAAATTCATACAATACGTTTTTCAACAGTTTTCTGTGGCGTATTACAAAGACTGATCTTCGAAGTAAATACCTGCAAAAGATCATCGGTAATATTAGTTCAGGTTCATCATATGGACTAAATTCAATGCGAACTAATGAAAATCACGGTCACACTTACCCGAGCTTACTATAATTTCCCGACAATATCTTCGTTAGTTTTTTTTTTCGATATTGAATATGAACCTCTGCAATTTCAAGTTGAATTTTTTTCTGAATAATTTTAATTTTTAATTTTTCGTTAAACCGCTTTTTTATTTGGTTTCAAGTGAATCTGATAATTTTTGACTGTTTCGAGTCATATACAGGATGTTACATAAGTACGTGACCAAACTTGAAGAAGTGATTTTTTGAGTGATTCTGAGCCGAAAAGTTTTCATAAATATAGGTCCGGTAATGCTTCGTTTTGAAGATACAGGGTGTCGAAATTTTCAGAAGAAATCGTCTTTATCGTATTGTTATTATCATTATTGCATTAATTGTGATAAATATTCTAGAACTGGGATAGGCTATTTATATTAAAAAAAACAATAACACCCCTGTTTTTGAAGGTTCAGTAGTTGAAATGTTTTATTGTGTTGTCCCGGGGACTTACAATAAAGTGATTTTTATGTGTTTTCTCCAAATCAAAGCAACATAGGAAAAAAATTTAGGAACTAAAGAAGTTGTAAGAAGTTTCAGTTGCTAGATGTGAAACAAATACAAAAATTTCAAAAAAATTAGTGGCGCACATTTTTTCTGTCAAAAATATTGGTTACGGTGCCTTCCGGGACGCCATTGGACATGATACTTTTGATATAGTCAGGGCTAAATTAGCCCTTTATAACCCTTAATAACACTGTCAAATTTCAATAAAATGTGTTGAAGGAATAATAAGATATTTACGAAAACAACGATTTCTTTAAAAAAAATTGACACCCCGTAATTTGAAAACGAAGCATTACCAGAGCTATATTTATATGAACTTTTAGTCTTAGAACCTTTCAACGAATCACTCTTTCAAATTTGGCAACGTACTTACTTAACACCCTGTTTGTTTTTCGTCGATAGACTTTATTTTTGGATCGAGTGGAATATATTTTACAAAAAATAGTTAATTAATGTAGGTGATCCCTTGGTTGAAAAGTAGAGTAGTTCACCGCAAGCAAATTCATGAGAAGTTGTTATTTGGACAAGATTGGATGTATTCTGACCTATCTCCGATCGGGCTAACTCGAAAACTATTTTTGAGATCACTTCAAAATGTTTGAAATCCGACCGAACTCCTCTGACGCCCCAAAAATGACTTTTTATGATGAGAAGTTGTTATTTGAACGAGAATGAATGTGTTCTGACCAACCACCAATCGGGCCAACTCGAATCCTATTTGTGGGATTGCTTCAAAATGTTCAAAATGTTTTAAATTCGACCACACTGCTCTGATGCCCCAACAGTAACTTTTGATGGTAAAGAGTTGTTATTTGAAGGAAAATGTATGTATTTTGACCTATTACCAATCGGGACAACTCGAATCCTAATTTTGGGATCACATCAAATTGTTCAAAATTCGACCACACTCCTCTGACGCCCCAACAATGACTTTTATTAATGAAAAGTTAGTATTTGGACAAAAATGAATGTATTCTGATCCACCACCAATCGGGCCAACTCAAATCCTATTTTTGAGATCACTTCTAAATGTTTAAAATCCGACCACACTCCTCTGACGCCCCAACAGTAACTTTTGATGGTAAAGAGTTGTTATTTGAAGAAAAATGTATGTATTTTGACCTATTACCAATCGAGACAACTCGAATCCTACTTTTGGGATCACTTCAAATTGTTCAAAATCCGACTGCACTCCTCTAACGACCTATCAATGAGTTTTGATGATAATAAGTTGATATTTGGATAAAAATTAATGTATTCTGACCTACTACCAATCGGGACAACTCGAATCCTATATTTGAGATCACTTCAAAATGTTTAAAATCCGACCGCACTCCTCTGACGCCCCAATAATGACTTTTGATGATGAAAAGTTGTTATTTGGAGAAAAATGTATGTATTTTGACCTATTACCAATCGAGACAACTCGAATCCTATTTTTGGGATCACTTCAAATTGTTTAAAACTCGACCGCACTCCTCTAACGACCTATCAATGAGTTTTGATGATAAGAAGTTGATATTTGGATAAAAATTAATGTATTCTGACCTACTACCAATCGGGACAACTCGAATCCTATATTTGAGATCACTTCAAAATGTTTAAAATCCGACCGCACTCCTCTGACGCCCCAATAATGACTTTTGATGATGAAAAGTTAGTATTTGGACAAAAATTAATGTATTCTGATCTACCACTAATCGGGTCAACTGAAATCCAATTTTTGAGATCACTTCTAAATGTTTAAAATCCGACCGCACTCCTCTGACGCCCCAACAGTAACTTTTGATGGTAAAGAGTTGTTATTTGAAGAAAAATGTATGTATTTTGACCTATTACCAATCGAGACAACTCGAATCCTACTTTTGGGATCACTTCAAATTGTTCAAAATCCGACTGCACTCCTCTAACGACCTATCAATGAGTTTTGATGATAAGAAGTTGATATTTGGATAAAAATTAATGTATTCTGACCTACTACCAATCGGGACAACTCGAATCCTATATTTGAGATCACTTCAAAATGTTTAAAATCCGACCGCACTCCTCTGACGCCCCAATAATGACTTTTGATGATGAAAAGTTGTTATTTGGAGAAAAATGTATGAATTCTGACCAACCATCAATCGGGCCAACTCGAATCCTATTTTTGGGATCACTTCAAATTGTTTAAAATTCGACCGCACTCCTCTGACGCCCCAACAATGAGTTTTGATGATGAAAAGTTGTTACTTGCACAAAAATTAATGTATTCTGACCTACTACCAATCGGGACAACTCGAATCCTATATTTGAGATCACTTCAAAATGTTTAAAATCCGACCGCACTCCTCTGACGCCCCAATAATGACTTTTGATGATGAAAAGTTAGTATTTGGACAAAAATTAATGTATTCTGATCTACCACTAATCGGGTCAACTGAAATCCAATTTTTGAGATCACTTCTAAATGTTTAAAATCCGACCGCACTCCTCTGACGCCCCAACAGTAACTTTTGATGGTAAAGAGTTGTTATTTGAAAAAAATTGTATGTATTTTGACCTATTACCAATCGAGACAACTCGAATCCTACTTTTGGGATCACTTCAAATTGTTCAAAATCCGACTGCACTCCTCTAACGACCTATCAATGAGTTTTGATGATAAGAAGTTGATATTTGGATAAAAATTAATGTATTCTGACCTACTACCAATCGGGACAACTCGAATCCTATATTTGAGATCACTTCAAAATGTTTAAAATCCGACCGCACTCCTCTGACGCCCCAATAATGACTTTTGATGATGAAAAGTTGTTATTTGGAGAAAAATGTATGTATTCTGACCAACCATCAATCGGGCCAACTCGAATCCTATTTTTGGGATCACTTCAAATTGTTTAAAATTCGACCGCACTCCTCTGACGCCCCAACAATGAGTTTTGATGATGAAAAGTTGTTACTTGCACAAAAATTAATGTATTCTGACCTACTACCAATCGGGACAACTCGAATCCTATATTTGAGATCACTTCAAAATGTTTAAAATCCGACCGCACTCCTCTGACGCCCCAATAATGACTTTTGATGATGAAAAGTTGTTATTTGGAGAAAAATTCTGACCAACCATCAATCGGGCCAACTCGAATCCTATTTTTGGGATCACTTCAAATTGTTTAAAATTCGACCGCACTCCTCTGACGCCCCAACAATGAGTTTTGATGATGAGAAGTTGTTACTTGCACAAAAATTAATGTATTCTGACTTACTACCAATCGTGCTAACTCTAATCCTATTTTTGAGATATCTTCAAATTGTTCAAAATCCGACCGCACTCCTCTGACTCCCCAACAATGAGTTTTGATGATGAGAAGTTGTTACTTGCACAAAAATTAATGTATTCTGACCTACTCCCAATCGCGCCAACTCGAATCCTATTTTTGAGATCACTTCAAAATGTTTAAAATTCGACCGCACTCCTCTGACGCCCCAACAATGAGTTTTGATGATGAAAAGTTGTTATTTGAAGAAAAATTTATGTATTCTGACCCACCACCAATCGGGCCAACTTGAATCCTATTATTGGGATCACTTCAAATTGTTCAAAATCCGACCACACTCCTCTTCACTTCACTTCAAGCGAATTTATGTATTGAAGCAATCGCTCGTATAGCTTAGAATGGGAGTATAATCATTAGTTGAATATCAGTATTATTTTCAAAAAATATTCCCCAACTAGGTGAACAGTATGTGTATATTTGCTTAAAGCTATTTTTCCTTCTTCTCTCTCGCTCTTAGGCAAATCAAACCGCAAACAATCAAACAAATTACTCAACAAACATCTGCAGTAAGTCCCAACAAAATTTGATTCTTTCGAACTGAACAGTTGCAATTGACTGGCGATTATCGGAGAATGAAACCAGAACAGCACGAGTTCCAATCGGCAAGAACGTCAGGCCAACGATTTCATCTCGGCGCAAACTTTGAAGGACAATCCGAAGGAAAGTTCTCGCATCTAGAACAGTAAAAACCAGAAATGGAAAATTCAATTAGATTTATCAGACATTCAACGTCACGCTTGTTATAAGCTCAGGAATTAGTTCTTGGAAATAAAGGAATCTCCCAAATTGAGTTGACTCCTTGAAACTTTTATGAGGATTGGCCTCGTTGGAGCGTATGTCATTTCCGCCGTTCTATGGCGACAAATAAGTGCGGAAAATGTGCTTCATGCAGATAACAGTGAAAGGCCATCTAGTTCTTTATTTCACTTGCAAAAATTCGACTTGGATCGATGGCGGAACTTGAGTAAACTTCAACGCGACTTCACTAGGTTTTAGTCCATGGACCGATAGGTTCAAGTGACTTCAACACTATCACATGACTTCATAACTTTATTCAAGATAACTGAAAACCCTGGTGTGCCGACTCATACTTAGTAGCACAAGTGCTACATGAGTTGAACTCTGCCTTTTATTTACAGCAAAATGCGGTATCTGTATTTTATTTTCATTCGTTGTTAATATTATTATTTTTTTCCCTTCAGGATTTACCCAGACAGGCCCTGTCTCCGGAGCCCCGAAACTTCCGGAGGGCGCGCTGGTGTGTCATTAACCACAGTAAACACTGATGGTAGATGGTAGTACAACATTCGTAGGGCCGCGTTATGCATTATGGTCTCAGCTGACCCAAGACACGCTTTGCATCTAGTATCAGGGACTTCTATATCCACCACGCGACTATGATAGACGAGGATGTTGAAGACACGATCCTGGCAGGCCATTATGAATCCCGCGTTTTCCGACTTCAGCCAGGTTGACCTGAGAAAAGTGAAGGTCAGGTTTCTGGATAAGCCAAGGTCTTCAATGTTCTTGAAGAAGATCCCATGCATTGGCTTATCCTTATCCCTGCTCTTTCATGATCAAATACCAAGCAGAGAAGGGGATCTGAACTCCTGACTTTACAGGCTTCATCCAGTACCATCCTGTTGTGTAGACACTCCAAACTCAAAAGTCCATGGCCTCCCCGCTGCCTGGGGAAGTATAACCGTGGTACAGACGATTTAGGATGCAAGCTCCTATGAAGATGCATCATTTTGCGAGTTTCAATAACGAGTTGTCGCAGCTCTTCCTGAGTCCATTTCATTACTCCAAAGGAGTAAAGTAGAATCAGAACGGCAAGCATCTTAGTTGCAGCAACTTTGTTCTTCCCCGACAGTTCTGATGACTAGATCTGTCGGAGTTTATGCTGATACTTGCCGCAGAAAGAGTTTTTGACAGTAGCTACCTCTTGGGTGTGGCGTTGTTCCACCCCTAGGAAGGTATATGTCTCTCCGGCATCCAGACGATGTAGGATGCTTCCGTCTTCAAGCTGAACCTTCTCTCCGCATCTTTGAAAGAAAAATTGAATAGTAGTAAAATTTAATCGTCAAGTCCAATAATATTCGACATGCCTAGGATCGCACTTCAAAACGTAAGACCCTCGTCATTCTCAGGACGTACAAGCCTTCTGGAGACAGAGGGGTGCAGCTAGATGAAGGTTAGAACAAATTTTGAACAAAAGCTTTTTGTATAAAAAGACGAACAAGATGAGTGCACACTTCCCTAGTCTACTGACTATACAACGCGCGTGAAGTAACCCTGAGAAAAAACCGGCAATATGGTTGAATATTTTAATAAGAATGAAGCGAGAAAAGCTGAAATTGTTTTTAAATCTAATTTGCGACTTCACTCGGTATATTGCTAGGAGCATCTAATAGTTTGCATCTTACTAGCGAGGTATTCTTTGAAAATATTCAGTCTAACGAATTTGTTTCCAGTGTTTCCGGAGAATGAGAAAGGAGTTGGAGGAAAAGCTTTTTCAGCTTAATCCAAATGAGGTGGAAATGAATGGCGAAACAAAAGCGGGAGAGATATTCAGCATAACGTTGAATATTTTGGTAGGTTGGCTGATTCAATATTCATATCCTTCTGAATATTCTCACGTCGTCTTTGTGCAGTGATCGTGATACCATCTACTTACAGAAGTATATTGTGCCTTTTTTATATTGGTATATTTTCTCTTAAATTCCTACTCACAATACAGAGGGAAAGTGTATCAGGTAGAAATGCAAAAGTATGGAGAAATTCTGAAAAACTGAGCCTATTTTTGTCCTGTTGACTACAATCAATCACAGCATGAGTGAGAAGAAATAGGTCGGTAAATTTTCATTTTAACGAATCCCATTTTTTCCCAGCCAAGCTGAGACGGAGTTCGCTCGTGAAGGGAACCCTTAATCAATGGTTGCGATGCCGGACGCCTTCAGCTTGCTTTAGGAATTCGAGTGTAATTACCACCTTTCACAGGAAGCCGCAAACTTACAATGATGCGGTCGCCTGCTGCATTCTAAACCTTGTTAGCAGAGCTGAATCCAGCCAGAAAAATGTTTGCACGCTCGACACTTTGCAGGAAAGTTGTCCGCGGGTGTGTGTTTAGACTCACACATTTCAGTTGTATCTTATTAGTTATACATATGAGGATAATGGAATCTTTCAGTATTTTTGATAGAAAATAGTTCCTCAGTAATCTCACAGTTTGAAAATTCAAATTTGCGAATAGATGCGAAAGATTCATAATCTATTTACATTTTATAAAATGTGAATGATTTCGTTTTGGCATTATGATATTATAAAATTATTCAGAATGATTCAGGCCATACTTGACGAAAGATTTGATTATTGGTGAGGATTGGTAATACACCAACTCACAATCACACTTTCTCTGCTTGTGGGTAGATTCAACTTCGATTTCTAAGGACCTCTATGTCCTTGGCGCTTGAATAGCCGGCTCGAAGGACCAGAAGAACTTGTATTTCATAAAGTTAGATTTGTTTTTGTGTGACAAGGACTTGAACTATCAACGTGCGATCCCAAGTAGGGCCGAAATTTCCTCAAGTAAATGCCCGTCAACGGAACTAACAAATATTTACAAATAAACGTCGATAGGAGAGAAAGACACGCAAAAAAATGCGACATAATTTTTATGCACGAAAGCCTCATTCAGTTCTCACAGCTACGACTGAATACTCATTTATTCCTGTAGATGTTGATGAAGTAACTTTATTCCCTTTCTTGCATCTTCCTGTCAACAAACCCAAAGCACGGATTTATTTTTCGATACCCATGCATTATTCAACGTAATATTATAAATTACGACTTTCTGAAACTGAAATATCAGAGATATCCCTCGAAACGCCACAAATATCGTATATGCATGCAGAATCTGATTCGGAGACGTTAAAGAATTCAACGACCGAAAAATACGCCGACGGAACCCCCCGAATGGGGAAGGATGGGGAAAGTGGACAATAAAAAAATACAATGGAAAATGAAAAGTGTTTACGTCTTCACAATCGGCTTGAAAATTCGGGAGAGATAAAATAACCAGAATCGCGGTTGTTATGAGATTGTCTTTCTCGATTTTTTGAATTTTCACAGCCCTCAGCATTATGCAAACTCTTGCCTAAATCCACACGCTCATGACTGATCCAAATGTAAATATTCTCCAAGTTGGAATGGGTGGATGTAGATCTACCATCCTTGCATTGTATGTTTTTTCTTGCTTTAACTTGCAAGACATTTGCGTGATATTCATCATATTCATCTTCATCTCAACTCATTATCTTTTCATGTATATTTGTGATAATAATAAAAAGCATTTATGAAATGCTGAAGTTTCAGATACACGCTGTATGTCTACTCAACCACAAAAAAGGAACTTTAGAATACAAAAATTATAATAATATTCAATCTGAGCACAATGTTCATGATTAGTTGAAAATGAACCAAAGTAGGATTACCCAAAAAAACATGAAATGGATAACTAAATTACTCGATGAAACTTATTGAAAGTACTTACAATGGAAATTCAATACTACATTTCATGTATACCTTACTTAACGTAACCTAACATCTTCTGTGAGTATGTATTTTCTTTTGTTTGTTTTTGGGTCACATATTATTTCATTATTGGTCCATCAATTATGTTAAAAAGGAGAGGAAATATTACTTTGGTGATGCGGAAGAAAATGAGACTATATTTATAGGTTCCTGTTCAATGATTAGTTATTTCGTCTATTAAATATCAGTCACCAACCAATCATACGTTTGTTTCCTATTTGACAGGACAACTCAACACGCTCTATTAGCGACTATTTGCATGGTACACAATAGTCAGCATGATATCTATATATTAACCATTGAGCGCACGCACGCGGTCTCTCAGACCATTGAAAGTATACTTCGGCCATAATTCACTTATTATCTACTGCCACGCGCTAAGCGCTTCAGTATGCCTCCAGAGTGAGACAGTAACAGATCGACCGAGTGCGCACGAAATTGTGTTGGTAAATACGGGAGCTACGCCATATTGCGGTCCCAGGCACCGCTGCGTGTTTTCTGTCACTTTTTTCTCAGGTAAAATAATATTTAGCCGATATGATTTTTTTATTAATTCTGTGTACATTTTGTATTCAGTGATGGCCAGTTACGAAAGAGACGTTGAAAGACTTCAACGTTTGTGAGAAGAAGTAACTACAGATGATGAATTCGTTGATGAAGAGGATCCTGATGAGAAAGATAATGTGGCTGTCCAAACAGATTTCAGCGACACAGAGGAAGACATTGATGACCCCGGTCTTACGTTCACACCAAATCCAAATGTACCTTATTTTTTGGGAAAAGATGGCACAAAATGGGCAAAGCATTGCTCAACAAGGACTACTAAATCTCCCCAACATAATATAGTAAAAGTATTACCAGGAGTAAATCGCACACTAAGACACTACTAAATGTTATATTAGAAAGCACAAATATCAAGATAACATCAGTTCAAGAGAAATATAGTCAAGAGAGGGATTGTAAGCAAATTACCTTGATAGAATTGAAAACTTTAATGGGGTTGCTTTATCTTGCTGGTGTTCGAAAGACATCATCTAAATCTAAATGACATGTGGCGGACAGATGGAGCTGGAATTGAAGCATTTCGCCTCACCATGGGTATCAATAGATTTAAGTTCCTTCTTCAGTGTTTGAGATTCGACGACATCCATACCCGAGAAGAAAGGAAACTTGTCGACAAACTGGCCCCCATCCGTCAGATTTTTGATGAATTTGTAAGGTGTTGTAAATCTTCATATAGACATTCAGAGTTGGTCACTATTGACGAAAAACTGGAGGCACTCAGAGGCAAATGAAGTTTGCGACAGTATATGCCAAAAAAGCCAAATAAATATGGCATAAAATTTTTTGCCATGTGTGATGCAAAAATGTGGTATACATGCAATGGAAGTGTATGTCGGCCAATAGCCAGATGGTCCATTCAGAAAGGATAACTCTGCCAAAGCTATTGTTGAACGGCTGACGGAGCATATAAGCGGATCTAATCGAAACGTGACCACTGATAATTGGTTTACCAGTGTTTCGTTAGCTGAAAATTTAAAATCCAGAAAACTGACCCTTGTTGGAACTCTCAGAAAGAACAAGCGGGAATTGCCAGCAGAATTCAGAACAGACAATGGAAGACCAGTTGGATCCAGTATGTTTGGGTTTGGTTCTGACTGCACAATAGTATCGTATATCCCCAAGACGATAAAGTTTCGAAGGAAAATGGGCTCCCTGAAATAATTGTCGATTATAATGACACCAAAGGTGGTGTTGACGTTGTCGACCAGCTTTGCAGTTCATACAATTGCGCACGCAGCACTAGGAGGATTTTGATTTATTTTCTGATTAGTTATATTAAAAATGATGTTTTTGTTTTGTCATGCAATATTTTTAAGAATAAATGTGTTAACGATGACTTCATTGAGTGTTATTAATACCCCAAAAGTAATTATTATGGATTATAGCTACTTTTTATGATTATGGTCTTTGAAACCACTGCGTGTAACCAAGTACATATTATTGATGCGTGTGCTGAAAGGTTAAGGAATCTGTGCATCTGACAGTACTCTAAATAAATACATCTTAAACGTCAAATAGAATCAATCGTGTTGAAGTGTATGAGTATTTGAAAACGAATCGGTTTGGAGGAACCAAAAACGAGGAGAAAGATAGGGTATCGAGGCTATAATCCCTGACAATACAGAGTCATTCATATGACTGATTTGAACTGATTGATGAAGAATTGGATTCAAGAAGTAATCTTCCTAAATATAACACGACCTTGATTAATTGTCGATTATTTTATTGTTAATAAATTTATCTTGTATTTATTAATTTAACGAGACATTACTTTGGCATTAATAATCAGAAATGAATGCCCTCGAAGATTGCTCTAGGGTTTTCATCAGATTATCAAGGCCAAAATAATGTCTGGTTAAATTATTGTAAAATACAGTCGAATTTTAGATGCAATGAAAATAGTCGACTATGTATCAATGTCCTGTTATATTACCTTTGAATAAACCTTCAGTTCTTTTTTGAATTTGAACTTCTCATAAGGTATCGGATAAAATTTTTTTTGTGGCTGTGAAAATTTCGAACAATTTGGGCTCATGAGGGCTCAGCCCTTGGTAAATGTATACAATTTTTTATGAGATGTTTTGCTTTGGTAGGGATGATTGAAACCTTTTTAACTGAAAATCAATTAGGCCAACCATTGTGGATCAAATGAAGTTGACGAAATTCTTCTCATAATCTATTACTCATTGGAGAATGTCATGAAATATTTGGTATTTTTTTCACTAGAACTTTGATGCCTTTTGATGAATTGATTGAAAATAACATGAGTGGTTATTTTTTCCTCAATTCCTTGAACTTGCTTATACATCTTTTCAAAAATGGGGAACTCAATGGTTAACTCACAAATAATCTCAAATTGAAATCACAAATAATCCATTCCTTCACTTCACCATTTATTTTAATTGATTTAAAAAAATTTGATTCCAGTTATCAATTTGTTTTTGGAGGGAAAAAACAGCTCTCTACTCCATATAAACTTATCAAATCGAGAACGGTTTGAGATAGAGCAATTCTGTGAACGCCAATCGATTCATAATGACGAAATTATTATAATGCAGTTTATAAACTTCAAATCGACAGACGAAAAAAAAATTTGAGAAAAGTATACCACTAAAAACCATGAAAAGTACAAAATAATCAGATTCACTAGAAATTACCACTATATACCACTATATACTCTCTCGCACTATCGAATTTTCGAAAATTTTTATATTTTATTTCTTTGAATATAACAGAGCCCCTTCAAACGCATTTTGTCGAGCTGATTCTAAAAATATCATTGAAAATTTAATTCGATAAAGGATTATTTAACAGAGAGCAATAATTTTGTATAAATCGCAAAATTTATGAGGTTATTTCGTTAAAAAAAAAATTGTTAAAATTGTTAAAAAAATTGTTAATAATCTCCACTTGATTCATTTCAAATTTGGTGAGCATATACAAAAATACATATACGAATATGAGAGTAAAAAGACAAAGAAAGATTTAGCGGGAAAAAACAGCTCTCAACTTCAAACTTTTCAAGTCGAGAACGGTTGGAGATAGAGCAATTCTGCGAACGCCAATCGATTCAGAATGACGAAATTTGTGTAATAGGTGAATTTGGAGTTAATCGACGTAAAAATAAATTACTCAAAAAATTGAAAAATACCCTAAAAATCATGAAAAATGCAAAATTATCAGATTCACTTGAAATTCGCACTCTATACGCAAAATTCCATGCTAATTCCGTAAATATATTATCTGTATATGCTCAGATACTAGGTTTGGCATACGGAAGGAGTCAAACGTTGAAAATTACTACTTTCAACTCCAAATGAACTTTTCAACTCGAGAACGGTTGAAGATAGTGCAATTCTGCGAACGCCAATCGATTCAGAATGACGAAATTAGTATATTCTGCGAACTTCAAATCAATCGACGGAAAAAATAAAAATTAAAAGCCCAAAGGGGTAGACCCCTAAAAATCATGAAAAGTGCAAAATCATCAGATTTACTTGAAACTACCGCTATATTGTAAAAATTTTATGCTGATTCCAAAAATATATGATTTGAGTATGCTCAGATACAAGGTGAACCATAAAATGGCGATAATAATTCAAAAATTCTCTGGCACCATCGAATTTTAGAATTTTTTTTTTCTTTATTTTTTCTATACTTACAAAGTCAGTTCAAATGTATTTTGTAGAGCTAATTCCAAAAATATCATCAAAAATTGAGTTAGATCAAGGATTAATTAAGAAAAAGCAATAATTTTGTCGAAATCGCAAAATTGTATGTACTCACGATACGTAAGAGGGCAGTTTGGGATTTTTTTAAAATTGAATACTAAAATTTTTGAAGAATGGTTCAACTCGTAATTGCAAAGGTTCTGTATAAAGCCTCCCAAATCGCCACTTGACTCGGAATCCATTCCAAATTTGTTGAGCATATACAAAAAAGATCAGGTTTCACGAATATTGTAATAAAAAAATAACAAAAAGATTTCGATTGTAAAAAAAACTCTCAACTCCTGATGAACGTTTCAAACGTAATTTATCGAGCTGAGTCCAAAAATACCATTGAAATTTCAATTGAATAAATGATTATTCAAAAAAAAGCATTGAAGTCGTCAGCCATGTTGATTTCAATTCACGATATAACGCTTTCATAAGATCAGAAATTCCTGGAATAACTTTAAGATATGTGATTTAATGGAAAACTATTCTCACATGACAGTGATTCGCGTGCAGCGCCGCCATTTCTTGAACAAACGAAAGAGTGAATCCCAAATCAAAACATTGAGCGATATCATCTGAAAGTTGTAGAATTTTAGATCGGTCTAAGTCGGCAAGTTCTGTCTTAATTTTAATTATAGAGCCGGCAGCAGGTTGAGTATGCTTCATCAAATCGAAAAATGAATTCCCTGCAGAATTCCTGAAACTTATCAGAGTTTCCTCTATCAATAATGAACCACTCACCTGGAAACCACTAATGAAGTTGTTGCCGTAATGTTCATCAACGGAAGTTATCTAATGATTTTTCAATAATTCAGTGAGAGTAGCACTCAGTTTCAGGTCGATGGAGCAAGTGCATCTGGAAATTGAATTAGTTCTTGTCCGGTACTTTTTCAATAAGGATACAGGGTCTTGTGTAACTTCATCAATACATGTTTACCTAATGTTAGCATTTTTAAATAAATACTACGGAAAAAAATATAAGTTTCTGATAAACTCAGCTAATTCAATGAAAAAGGTGGACTGGAAAAGAATAGTATATAGAAAATTAATAACAATGGACTGAAAATACACATCATATACGCACTGGCGGAAATTTAAAATACTTGAGCGGTACTGGAGATTATTGAAAAAAATTAAGCAGGTATTTTTATTTGATAATATCTTGACTTCAAAGTAATATTGATTATCATCATATACATTTTCTGTGAATACCTATGAACTAAATTAATCGTTTTTATCAATTCGCTAACAGAAGTTGATCTGTTTTACTCACGTCAATCTGTTAAGTAACTGTATTGTTATCAAAATATTTTATAGTACCATGACTATATATATTTATATGTTTATACCTACAATTTTATCAGTTTGCATAACTTGACTTAATTACTATTACCATCTGCTCATAGAGAGCATTTGCGATTTATGTACTTTTTAACTATATTTAGAGGCTTTGTCAATAAGAATTGTATTCTTTAGATAATAAAGCATGCTTTGACTTTGATTTCGACTTTTCGAGTAATTCGTTATTTTTTTGTCCTTTACATTCAAGCCAATTGCCTCAGCACCAGATTTAGTCCATCCATTCATTGTATTTCTTTCGATTTTGATTGATGAACAGTCGTGGTGAGGTGATATTTTCGCCTCATTTTGAAGTTTATGAAAAAGAGGTACAGGGCAACTTTGTCTTTCACTATTGGAAACCATCCATTTACTACTTGTACAGTTCTTGGAACCGACTTGGTATTTTTTACTGATCACCGGATTGTATTCAATGTGATTTGTTGGAGAGCTATCGTTATTTTTCTCGATTTAAAAAAAGTCCACCAGACAAGCAACTGCCTCTCCATTTCGCCACGCTAATTCTACAGCAGCAATATGGTAAAATTTATTCCATACCAATATCATTTTGGTAACTACAAACGAATTTAACGAAACTAAATTGGACTTACCGAAGGACAAAGTCGAGAAATCAGAGAAGTTTGGTATTTCCGTGTTCAAATGTAAAAACTGCGACAAAAAATATTATGGGGAGACTAATATAGGTCTATAAGAATGAGATATAAAGAACAGTCAGGACATAATAAATACAGTGGGATGAAGAAACCAGCGGTCACTCACCATGTTTTGCAATGAAACCATTTTGTAGACTATATAGTTTATCAGGATTACTTTTGCAAGTTAATATTAACAGGCAGTTAGATGAAAGCATATAGCAGCTTTCTATGCCTTATATCCTCTGAACTTACTGAAATAGGCTGTGAGCTCACTATATTCACAATGTCTTTGTTTTTATGGACATTAATAGCGGCGTCCAGCTCCAAGTACTTCGACCATATGGATGAAATTGCATACTATCTCAAATTTAAGCTGAACTTCCTTATTTATTGCCGTTATTTTCCGTTTTCATTTCATTCATTGAATTCGGAAACAACTCCTTTATAATGTTCCCTGGAATTGACATTAATTGTCCAGTTGCTTCCTGAACTTCTTCAAGGATCAAATCAGGAACAGAATTATTTTCTTGCATTATCATCATCATTATTATAATTGATTTTCCATCAAGACTTAGTCATTTGATAGTCATTTGAAGGAATCTTTCATAGTGGAATGAAAAGCCAAGCTCTTGTATGAACAAGAAGTTTTATCTTTGTCTTTTAATGGGACAATAAATTCAATTCAAATTTGTGATCGTCAAGATATGAAGAAATGTCTCCTCGACAACAGCCGTCATCATTATCATCATATGGTATTGTGAGGTATACAATTCCATTGCCTTTTATGCTGAATATTCTGTTTTAGCTTAACGACTTTTGGCATAAATTAACTCATTACGGCACGTCCGTGATTTGGAATTCGATTGACGTCTTATGCGCTGTTTACCTCCATCATATCTGACTCGGGATCCATTTCATCACTGAAATGCCCCTATACGGACCGAGCGGGCCCACTAATTATAAAGGACAACACAATTTATATGCAAACACTTCGCGAGAGACCATTTATAAAATAAAAATATGCAAATCTCCCGGAGTAAATATAGCTTTTCAGCAGTCTGGGCTTCATTAGTTCATCTCAGACCTTCGCGGCTATAAATCAATTGTTTCATTATCAAAACACACGTTCACATTGCGGGTAGCTGGTAATCAAATTATTATTTAAGTTTTGAGATGGGATCCGGCGATATAGTGGCATGATTTATCTTTTTATCGGGTGTTTTGTATTAGCTGGAAACCCACGCAGAGGCTATATGGGTCAGTGGCGGGTTTTCTGAGGAATGTTCGTACAAAAAGAAGGACGAATCAACCAAAAGTGATTTGAACTTTTTTTAAACCGTTTATCGAACTAACCAATCAAAACGTACTAAAATTTTCAGCTGTTGAGCGATACTTTATTAACTCTTTGAGAGAACAATGTGTATTGCTTAAGCTGTGAAATAAAAGATCACTTACAACCGATTTTCAACAAACTTTCATTGCAATACCCGTATCCCATAGCAATGGTCTGAAAGTGACATTCAACAACTTCGAAACTACACAGGAAATCCCTCCGGGAACTGCATCGATCAATATATTATAGAAAACCGAATTTGAAAATTTGAAAGTTCATTACTGTTGGTAAGTGCTCTCTGGCTGAAATATTTTGAAGAATGTGGCACTTCCGGTTATACCGGAAATGGACACCAACTCCGTTATTTTGAATGGAACACCCTATATATTCACGTAGTTTTAGATTTTGCGCATGATTCTGAACATGTTTTATGTATAATGTCGTACACCCAAGTCTAATTGTTTTCGAAATATTTCAAATTTCTGGACATAATAATTCATTTTCCTAATTTTATATTCTCACTCGATTCAACATCGTAATTGAAGCTAACTTTGAATGAGGTTGTCTATGCCTACACTCAACAGTTTTCGAAATATTGGCGAATTAACATGTGTCAGTTCCAGAAAATCTCGTATTCTTGAGTTCACTTATTCTTAGTTGGCCATGGCGCCCGCGGTTGGGATGGAAACAATCAACTGCCACGGAAATGTCACTTTAATTAATCATGCCGGCACGTTTGAATTATTTGAATGAAGATTACTTAAATCTATTTATTAGTCTGGTCAAATTAGACCAGAAAATAAGAGTGAAGTTACCTAAATTCCCACCAAGCTGAAAATCGGTAAGATTGTTTGAAATATCATTAAAAACAAAATTTGAAAGTTCCCCATCTTTCCCCTGTAAGGAAAAAATTTTATTCAAGGTCAAAGGTAAAAAAATGAGTTTTTCGCGACTTTCAGCAAAACGGTAAGTTTTATCATAAAAATATTTCAAACAAAAATTGTAGACCATAAAATTATCTTCAAAAAATTAATCAATACTTTTTTTTCTACGAGCCACCGTTTTTGAGATATAACGATTAAAAAAGATGTAAAAGTTGTAATCGTCATAATATGCATGAAAATATATTGGTAAGACAAGCTAATAATGATGCTGATGTATTGATAATTGAAACAGCAATTGAGCAATTCAATTTGACAAATACAACTATTGTTGTTGGTGAAGATATAGACTTACTCGTATTACTGACTGCTCGAACTCCAACTGAAAAAACTATTTTCTTCTTAAAACCAGGAAAAGCTCAACATCAATCGGAAATGTATTCACCAAAAAGTTTATCTACTTTTGCAAAGTGTCAAACTCATGTACTATTTTTACACGCAATAACTGGCTGTGATACGACATCTGCATTTTACAGGAGGGGTAAAATAACAGTCTTCAAACTATTTAAGAAACAAAATTTAATTGAATGTGCTGAAGTTTTTAAAAATAGTAGTTCTACTCGACAAGAAATTATTACTAACGGCATTCGCTTTCTTCTTTCTATGTATGGAGCTCCTAAAAAAACTACCTGCTTAGATAAGTATAGATATGCATGTTTCGTTAAAAACACCAAAAGTAAAAAACAAGTACAATTAGCTTGTCTTCCTCCAACCTCAGTTGCTGCTCATCAACATCTTTTTAGGGTATATTACCAAGTTCAAGTGTGGCTTGGTTGTCAGCTAGACCCTACAGACTGGGGTTGGTCAACAATTTATTAGAACCTGTGCACACTTTACTTCCACCTGCGCCGGAAAAACTGCTGAACTCGATTTTTTGCAACTGCAAAAAGGGATGCAGTGCTAAATGTGGTTGCAAAAAAGTCGGACTGTTCTGTTCTCCGGCATGTACACATTGTCAAGGCCGGTTGTGCTCTAATATTGAATCACCAACAGTAGATCGTAGGATCCGTTTGATTCCAACGAGGCAACATGCGATACATCGCTATTAACGCAGTTTACATGCACTCAGGATGAAGATGAAGAAGAACAAGAACAAGAACAAGACGAACAAGAACAAGAAGATCAAGAAGAAGAACAAGAAGAAGATTTTGAAAGTTACGACTCGAACGAATAAATTTCACTACTTTTTTTTAACTTAAATTGCTTTTATCTTTTCAATCTCTGCTAATATCCATTATTTTTCAATAGTTTCATATTAAACAGGATCAAAACTGACCCGTGGAATACTGGGGAAACCACAAAAAAACGCGCTAAGTACACTACCTCATAGGTGGCGAGGAAACGTGTGCATATTATGACGATTACAACTTTTACAACTATTTGAATCGTTATATCTCAAAAACGGTGGCTCGTAGAAAAAAAAGTAATGATTAATTTTTTGTAGATAATTTTATGATCTACAATTTTTTTTGAATTATTTTTATGATAAAACTTACCGTTTTGCTGAAAATCGCGAAATACTAATTTTTTTTACCTTTGACCTTGAATAAATTTTTTTCCTTACAGGGGAAAGATGGGGAACTTTCAAATTTTGTTTTTAATGATATTTTAAACAATCTTACCGATTTTCAGCTTGGTGGGGATTTAGGTAACTTCGAATGTCTAAATAGACCGGACTATTTATGGCGAATGTAATAGGGTTATCTCAAGAACATGTGATATATTTGCTATTTGGTATCCGCAGAAACAGAAGCCCTCACACAACACTGTTAAACGAACTACAGAAAACTTCACATCTGCCGATACAGAAATGTAGATAAAGAAATTCTTAAACAATTGGAATACAAGAGAACAATTAACGACATTGAGAGGTATACAAAAATTATTTGGTCAGTAAATGTTCGAATTGACGTCCTTCAACCTCCAAACATTTTTCAAATCTCACTAATAATTCTTGATGCGTTTCTTTTCGTATAAAATCGGGTCTGACAATCTCAAATGAATTCCTCTTCCTCTTTGCATACAATCTTCCATGGTAGTCAGTTGAGGTTCATAGACTTGATTTTCAATTGTACCCCAAATGAAAAAATCGAGCACTCATAAATCTGGAGAGCGGGGTGGCCGAAGAAATGGTCCATTGTTGGCTATCCCCTGGTCATGAAATAGTTCTTGTAAACGAGTATTGACTAAGTGGCCATTAGGCGGAGGTACCCTGTCATGTTGATAAAATAGGTTTCTGTGGTCAGCGATTGATAAAGTGAGTGTCCAAGTACTCATTTTCGAAAATATGCAAGATATTCAAATATCCTTTATCTGCAAAAAATTACATCTCATCCTATTCTTGTTTCGAAATTGACATCTGTTTTTCACTTACCATTTAAGTTTTCTTGATGAAAATGCAGTGCCACGACGCACAAACATTGAACTGCCAAGACTCTTGAAAATTCAGTTCCCTGAATACATGTTGATTTGAGACACTCCAATAATGGAAATTATGTAGGTTGAAAACACCATTCTTTGTAAATGTAGCTTCGTCTGTCCATATAATATTATCCAAAAATAATTCGTTCCCTTGCGACCAAATTAAAACGAATTCACAAAATCTCACTCTTCGTGGAAAATCTGTTTCTTTCAGGTGCTGAACTATGGAGAACTTATATGGGTGGAATTTATGTTTGCGCAGTATTCTATGTACTGAGTTTCGTGACAATCCAAATTCTTTTGCAACTTGTCTCAAATATATTGTTGGATATAATGGCTATTTCAATATCTTAGTCATCAATTGGCTTATTTCTCTGCATTGTTGCTTTGACGGATCTGACGTTTTTTCATAATTCATTTGACAGTGTTTTGTGGGGGCTTTTGCTTCTGCGGATACCAAATAGCAAATATATCCTGAGAAATATATATTCTTGAGATTACCCTATTCTATTCGAATAATTCAAATGAGCAGGCATGATTGATTACAATGACATTTCCGTGGCAGTTGATTGTTTCCAACGCAACCGCGGGCGCCATGGCCAATTAAGAATAAGTAAACTCAAGAATACGAGATTTTCTGGAACTGAGCCATGTTAATTCGCCAATATTTTGAAAACTGTTGAGTGTGAGCATAGATAACCTTTTTCAAAGTTACCTTCCTTTTTGATGTCCTGTTCGGGTAGAAGACGGTTATTACTATTTTGCCTTGGCGCCCTGGATCGACTTGGTTTTTGGTGGCGTATTCACTTTTCAGCTGTAACAAAATCCAGAAAACTCCAAGCAAGCATCAGACGTCGGGAATGGCATCAAGACAATTTACATTGCCTATCAACTTCTATGCAATAGAGGAAAAAATATCATTTTCCAGCATACAAACCTGGCCAAATGCACGCGGAAGTTTGACAGATCTGGTCATCACTACTGTCGGGGAGGAACAAAGTTGCTGTAACTAATATGCTTGCAGTTCTGACTCTTCCCCATGAATGTGGAGAATGAATATCAGAGTCTATTCAAGTTACAAGAGGGATCATCTCCGAAAAGCTGCGACATTGCGGCCATTGTTATCAACATGATGAATTTGTCAAAACCACCAAATTAGCTTGCTATCCTCATACCCACGATATGGATGATACTCTCTTGTTATCTAACGCTATGGATCCATCAGATGTGAAAGGGCAAACTCACAGATAGTTATCTGGATAAGGAATGTCAAATGTTGAGGAGTTGACAGTGATCTGAGTATCTGACAACAGACCAAAATCTTTCTTGACAATGTTACCCAGTGACGAAACGTCGGAGATATCTGGCAATAAACGTCGGCCTGAAAAACAGGAACACCATCACGTTGACCAACATTATTTTTTCACATCTAGTTTATATCATTATCAAGTTCCACGTCACTGGTTCGTAGCCACTCACAATTTCCTCCACCAATTGTTACAGTATGCCAGAAGATAATAATAAAATTTTTATTCTTCATAAATAACGAGAATCCTTTCATTCCAACCTCAGCGTGGAGAACGGCTTATGAAATTGTTTGGTTGTTAAATTTGTTTTAACGGTCCGTTTTCCTGATAAGATTGAATGAGGCTGGAATGAAGGAATATATAAGATTGTTGAGGAATTGATAGTGACAACGTGCGGGGTAACTTCTACTGTTTATGAGTGTTGTTGGTTGTTTATATTGGTAGTGTTTTGAGTAGGGGATGTTGTGAGTTTTTACTGCTACTCTTCGGGGAAAAAATACTGTAAACAGTGAACTATCAAGTTCCAACTCAGTCACAATGTCGTGGCAAAATCTAATTGGTGGTGATGAAAAATCCTATCATCAAAGGGAGTATCGCTGCATTCGCCAGCATGTTGACACATCTGAGAATCTAAAGAGTATCCAGACTTAAGCCCAATTCGAAATACTTGCTCTCGTTTCGTTGATCCTTTGTCGAATTATATGTATGAGACGTTGTTCAAAATCAGCTTGTCTAAATATGTTCGAGGCTAATTTGCGATTTATCCGTAATTCTTAAATGAAAAATGGCAAAAATTTGCTTTTTTAGGGTATATGAAAACATTGCCTGTTGATATTTTTCATTCAAATTCACAGAGTAATTTCAACTTGAACTTGAACTTGAAACTGAAAAAAGTTCAAGGGGTATTATACCCTTGAAAACAATGAAAAGTACAAAATTATCAGATTCACTCGAAATTACCACTTTACCGGGTGTCCCAAATCTTTTCATACAGCCAATATATCATTTATGCTGCTTAAAAAAATTGAAAAAAAAACACACTTATATCAAACCTGTATGACTTTGAAGCTATTGTGTCAAAGTCAATTTCTGTCTAACTACCCCTGAGAAACCACCCCCAATCTCAACTTTTTAAGTACATTTTCTTTTTGAATTGTTAAATGCAGTTAATTCTAACTTCAACGATGTTTCACAACTGATATTTGGACAGATTTGAAACTGACAGGATCAGTTTTCTCGTACATCATGGTGCAGTTGTGTACAATACAAGTCAATTTTTCTAATTTCATACACGATTTCCTTCTAATACCCCCACATAAAAAATCTAACGATGTCAGATCTGGCGAACGTGCAGGCCGTCTAATAGGATCTCTCTTTCATATCCACCTAAAAATATTAAAGTTCCTTATTTTGTGAGTTTGAAGCCTGTCAAAATATCAATCGTTATACAGAGATGAAGTCAGAATTGATATTGATAACACTTCACAAGTCAAAATATAGGTTGGGGCGGTTTCTCAGGGGTAGTTTCACCTTTGGCACAACAACTCCAAAGTCATATAAGGGTTTGGCATAAGTATACTTTTCTTAAATTTTTCTTCTTCATACATGAAAAGATCATACAGTCAATAATTAGTCATGCTGCCAAGAAAAAAAATCAAAAAGTACTTATTTTAAAGTCATATGACTTTGGAGCTGTTGTGCCCTATACGTTCGCCAGATCTAACACCTTCAGAGTTTCTCCTATGGGGGTATTTGAAGAAAATCGGGAATAAAACTAGGCCAATGGACTTGAACGACTTATAAATGAAGATTGTATTAACCTGAACCACGTTAACGGATGAAATGATTAGGAAATCTTGTACGAAAATACTGGTAAGATAATTTTAAGCACGTACGAATAATTATATACATTTTGAGCAGCTTTTATAATTTTTGTTATCAACAAATTATCTGTTATGGCATTTTGTACATTATTGTTCAAACTCTCTTAGTCTGTCAGTTTGACATTTGTCAAAATATCAAATGTGATACATCGTTGATGTTAAAATTGCCTGCAGTTCACAGTTCGAAAAGAAAATGTATAGGGTGCCACTTGAAAAGATGAGGTTTCTTAGGGGTGGTTTGACAGAAGTTGACATTGACACAATAGCTTTAAAGTCATACGGGTTTGATATAAGTGTATTTTTTGCTTATTTTTTTTTTCAAGCAGCGTAACTGAGATTTCGGCTGTATGAAAAGATCTGGGACACCCGGTATATTCAAAATTTCATGATGATTCCGAAAATTAACCATTTGGATACGCTTGGGTACAAGGTGTAGCATAAAATAGTAATCTCGTACCATCAAATTTTCAAAAAATGTTATCTTTTATTTTCTTGAATATTTCAAATTCCCTTCAAACGAATTTTGTAGAGCCGATTCTCAAAATCATGAAGAATACAAAATCATCAGATCCACTCGAAATTTGCACTTTATGCTCAGGAAAAATTCCACGAAATTACTCTTTTCTACTGTAGACGAACTTTTCAACTGTTGAACGGTTGAAGATATAGCAGAACGAAAATCGATTCAAAATGATGAAATTAGTATACTCTGAGAATTCCGAGTGTAATGGGGACAAAGAAAAATTATCGGAAAAATTCAAATTCGCGCTATATACGCAAAATTTTATGCTGATTCCGAAAATATATGATTTTAGCCTGCTCAAACACAAGGTTTAGCATAAAAAAGGGTTAAAACGTTAAAATATTCCTCTGCACGATGGAATTTTTTAAAGTTTTCAAATTTAATTTTTTCCAAAAATCGCAAACATCCGTCAAATATATTTCGACAAGCTGATTTCGAATAATTCCACAAAATAATTTTTTATTATGAATTGACAAAATTTCAGAAGATTTTTATTCGAAGAAATGCATCTAACCTAAAAAGAAAAATGGCGTTTTATTTAAAAAAATACGAGAAATGTTTTGTGTAAATCAATTTTAAAAAATTAATTCTTATATGAATGAAGTTTATTTGGAAAATCTTCTATGGTCTACTATGGCCGAAAATACCTTTCTCTCCACACATTTTCACAAATTGAAAAAATGAGTCAAATATCTGACAGAAAACAACTACTTCCCCATACGGACATTGAATTTCATCTGTCTTCCGTTGGTGCAATGTTCCCCAAGGAGGATACTACTGCAAGTGCTGATAGTAATAAAATTTATTGAGTAACAAGTATTGGTGAAGGAGAATAATATAGATGTTTCAATTTTTCCTTCACATGACTAGGACCAAGTTACTCAATGGCGGTTTCAGGATCCTACTCTTTTAGTAATTTTCAAATTCGTAGCAGACAACAAGATATTGAAGAATGTATGGTAGGTGGCCTGAATAATTCACACCAGCAATTATAAGTTATTAAAACCACTTTAGCTTGAAATTGGTTAGATCACCTCACAGTGTGAGAGATTCCAGTCAACCGAAACAGAGAATTTTGTATATACAAGAACGAAAGGAATTCAGAATTTTACTAATAAATCAATAACGCAGTTGAACCGTATCGGCAGCTCAGACAACTAACTACCATAATAGCACTACCAATCACTCTTTCTTCTATAATTGTTTGCCAGGCAAATGCAGGCCAACTTGCATATTATCTGAATTGAGTGGCCACACAAAGTAAATGCATGGAAATGCATTAGCGAAGTTTGAAGCAAACGGATCAATAAACTTGTTTTTGAGATGATTTCCCCGAACTGCAAATTGAATTGAATTTTACGTTTCAGCAGTCTGCATTCGCTTTTCATTTCGATAATAACTTCTACATATTTGATGGAAGAGGTTGAATTATTCATTGTAAAGTTTTCTGTTCAACCGAAATATTCATTGAAAAAATCGAACACTTTCTTGATCATGTCGAATTTGTTTTCAGTTTTGCACTTTTTCATAAGTACGTTTTTATTTTTCTACCACCTCTATAGAAAACATGAAGTGATCAACTTTTTTTACAACCTGCATCACAATTTTTAACAGATTCAAATAGATTATTTAAAATTTGATTTCGTATCCCTTTTTGGCTGAAACTTTCGAGGATACAGTGAAAAGTGGAAAATTGAAGTATCGACAAAATAAAAAAAAACTCATCGCACAAATGAAAATACAGACGTTCATTGGACAAGCGATGGCTTCGGAATTTGGTTGAACTATACAAAAAACATTGAATTTTACGCATATGATATGGAAAAAAATTTGAAAAATTTGTGACGGGCGCAGGTCAGCTCCGAACGACCAATCCGGGATACTAACCCATATAATCGACCAAAATAAATAATTTCGACAATTGTGGAACTTTTTCATAATTTTTCTCGTATTCTAAGCCATTGATTGCATACGACATATTATTGAAAAATTGAAAAAAATCAAATTTAAAATTCGACCTGTTTGAAATGACGTTCGTTTGAACGCCTACTGACACTATGTTCGACCAGCGATCGCTTTGATTTGGTGTAACCATACAAAAACATTCCGTTTCACGAATGTGATATAGAAAAATAATGAAAAATTGTCAAAAATTAAATTTCAATTTCGAGGCCTCTGTCGATTTAAACGTTCGCCGAAACGCCAACAGAAACTATATTCCACCGGCGATCGCTTTGAAATTCAGTGAAACCATACAAAAAATATTTAGTTTTACGTATATGATATGGATGAAAATTTAAAAAAAATGTGGCGGACGCAGGTCAGCTCCGATCGGCCAATCCGGGATCCTAACCCATATAATCGCAAGGAAAAATACTTTCCACAATTTTGGAATTTTTTCATAATTTTTTCCGTGTTTTACGCCATTGATTCAATACGAAACACATTCGAAAAATTGTCAAAAAAGAAATTTTAATTTCGAGGCCTCTGACGATGCAAACGTTCGCCGAAACGCCAACAGAAAGTATGTTCGATCGGCGATCGCTTTGAAATTCAGTGAAACCATACAAAAAATATTCAGTTTCACGTATATGATATGGAAAAAATTTTTAAAAAATTGTGTCAGCCGCAGGTCAGCTCCGAACGGCCAATCCGGGATCCTAACCCATATAACCTCGAAAATAAAAAACTTTTGAATGTTCTGAAATTTTTTCATTATTTTTATATACAAGAGAGACTAACACATCAAATTGGACTAACAATGATGGACAATCCCAGTGACAGCAGTAAATCAAAACAATTATGTTCATACCTTTCCGATGTAAATATAATCAATGACATATAATAGATTGTAAAAGCATCTTGTAGATTGATGCGACTCTAAATTTTGAATAAAAAAAAAATATATTGTTCCAATATAATTTTGTGATACATAGTTAATAATGCACGATATTTTACCTGAAACCATTTGTTAGGCAGGAGGAAAAATATTTTGATATTTGAATTATAAAAAAACTGCATCGAAAACGATAATAGTGATATGGAATTCAATTTAGAAAATGTTAGTTTTGTTTACATAAGGCAACACAGACAGAGATTTTTATCAATAATGCACAGATTTCGCAAGTGTTCTATTTCCTACCAATATCCAAATGATAATGAATCATTATATCTAAAAGATTTAAGGCTAATATTGCTTCAAGAATATTTCAATGATTTAATGTTTGATATTTCCAAGCACAATTGGTAATATCGCGAAAAGTTTCCATTTTTTTTCCACCAATAAAACATTTCAATATTTTGTCAGTGGTTTTAAGATATTTTCCAAAATATTGTCATGCTATTTATTATTGTGGTAGTCGGCCAATACAAAAGTATCTTGAAAAATCTAATAAAATATTCCTCCTCCCAGCGAGTGCACCTACTTACGACTAAAAGGTATTGCTGTAGTTGTAGGAATCTGACTTTGCTTCCGCTGGTGGATGCAATTGCCCATAGAGCATTATTCATGTTGTAGGTATGCTATGGTAACACATATTTATTTCTGTATCTGTATAGTTTTCAATGAAAAATTATTGCAAATAGTCTGTCGGAATGTGTTCTTACAGTGACAAACATGAAAGAAGTTTCGAAATGAAACATGTAAGACAATGGGTCAAGTGAATATATAAACTTCAGGAGAAGCTCTTCATATTCACATTCCACATACTTCATTACTTAACACGAATTTGTATGTCTCGAAAAAACTATTAATAGCATTTGAATGTATTCATTCACATAATTCCTATGTTGCTTGTTTGCGAGGAGCACTATTCGGCACTATGGCTGGACTAGAACAGCCGGTAACATTGAAACAACAGTTCTTCGTTTTCTCATTTCTAACCGTAACAACCTTCAAATGTTCGTTGCGTTCGTGGTGGGGGTAATTTCCGTCAGAATGTCAGCAAAACATCGAATAACCACAGCATGGAACAGAGTAGTCGTAAGTAGGTTCTTCGAGTAATATTTTAGTGGCAGGTTGACAACTGTATTACCGTAAGTGGATGAACTTCTATGCGATGATCCACTTATCGTAAGCGAAAACCTTACGGCCACAGCCATGTAATTCATTAGTGAATATTCACCTGTGGAATTATGATTTTCTGATTGAAAAACTCACTGTCCGAGACTGACTGCCTAATAGTGACAGTATTATACCTACCTGTTGCAGAAAAACCACCTTCAGCAAAATCGTTTTTGCTGCCATAGAATTTGAATGTGCTACTTCTATTCTGTAATTTGTTATAGTAATAGTATTTCTTATTACAGTAGTAGGCTCTAATACATTTCTGTGTACTTATCGATTCACCTGCTTTCGAAATAACGACCGCTTTGAAAAACCACCAGATAAATCATTTCCAACATCGTGTAGTGTCAGCATAAAAAATTCTTCACTGAGAGTCCTCACAACTTCAGATGAAGCTAAGCAGGAGAATGGATAATTAGATTTGAGCCAACAATCCTGCAAACACGTAGAATCCTGAACCACCAAATAGCTAGGGACTGATTGCAACACACAAAGTAACAAACAGGAAATTTGTCGGTTTTCCTACTGTTTTGCAGGGATCCCGAAGTTTGCAGCAGGTAAGAAATAAACTTCTTCGTAGAGGATAAGTTGTCGGAACATGTAAAGAGAACTACACACGAGCGAACAGATGAAATTGTTGGGTAAGTTTAAATTGCGCTTCACTTGGAATCGAAAGTTCGCTTTGTCTACGGCAATGATGATAGTATTAATGTTAATTCCTTCAATTTCCACTTCAATAGGTCCTTCAAAGTTACCAATAATGATATTATTATTAGTATAATTATTGCAATGAAGTTATGTTTACTTGACCTCTATTTGCCCTACGCTGTTGGGATCTAATTAATAATAATAATTTGGTTTATACAGGGTGTCAGAATAAGACCGACAAACTCCCACTACAGATTCCTCACCTCATTTTGAGGTGAAAAGTTCCTATCAAGGTATGTCCTAAAAAGCATCCCCTCTGAGATACAGGGTATCAAAGTCCAAAAAAAATAAGATTTCATTTTATTTCTCCAAAATTCCGAAAGCAAAAAATATCAAACTTGGTACTCTAATCAAGGTTCGTCAACGTGATAATTTGAAGTTATAATTCTTAATTTTCGTAAACCAGTCGCGTAGTTTACGTTGATATGTGGACAAGTGCACTTCAGTTAGGCTCATCGATATTCAACTTAAAATTCATAACATTCCATGTACCAAAAAGTAAATATTTCTGAGGAAACTGAGAAAAACTGAAGATAATGTCCTGAGTAGCAAAATAATTTCAAGTGCAAAAATCGCATATTACTAAGTTCTTACAACATATCGGAATATATGTCAACCTCCTGAACATTTTTCAATGTTGAAAGAATAGGAAACATAAAACGGATTGGTTCGAGTTTGACGATAGTTGTATTACCAAATACTCAGACGATATCTAGGGTTTATTGGATCCTCTGGAGACACCCTACATTTAATTTTACGAGAGAGACGACATTGGCAGATCAAGATCTTCAGATGATGTGGTGCTGTAGGTTTTTCCGGGTTTTCCTGCAGATGAAAAAGCAAATGCGCCATTGGAATCAATCAAGTCGCCCCGGAGCGCCAATTAATTTTTGATGTGTACAGAGAGTTTGGTATATTTTGCTTCAGGAATTTTGGAGACAAAAAAATAAATCTGTTTATTTTTCGTACTTTCGACATCTTGTATATGAAAGGGGATGCATTTTAGGGCATTGCTTGATAGGAACTTTTCACCTCGAAATGAGGTGAGGAATCTGTAGTCGGATTTTATCGGCATTATTCTGACTCACCCTGTATATTTCAGTAAACATTTTCTGCAAGTTTTTGGATTTTTTTCAGGGTTTTATATGTTTTCTAAGTTTTGGCCTTGATTTTTTAAGTTTTTTGTTAAACTATAATCTTTCGGGGCGAGTTCAAAATAAATTACCCAGTTGCTTACTGTTTTCTATTGATTTTCTTCAAAATAAAAATAATTTGTCTCTTTGCAAAATACTTGAAATTATCAGTTGTACTAAAAATTGTGTTTTTAAGGGAATATTGTAGAAACAACAAATGATATGAATTCTCTTGGACATAACACAGCAGAAATGTTGCTATTTCTTCTTGGAATTTGGGAGATGGGCATTATAATACTGAACAGGTACAGATAATTTCAAATGTACGCCAATGACAGTGACAAAGGGAGATAACAAGCTCATACAGTTTTTCGTCCGGCAATCAGCTAGACCACAGGTGTATCTTACTGATTCCCTCATCAACTACTTCATTTGTCCTAAGTAATCAAACGAAAATAGGAAGTACAGTGCTAATCAAGTATCCAACCCTTTTCCTATTTGCTCTCTTGGATACGGTCTCATTTGCTTGATTCTATATACGTAGTAGAATAGAGAGAAGTTATCTCTGACTGATATTGATAGGAAGATAATTTAATTCAACTTGTTTTTGTCACTGAATACATATATTTTTAGTTATTCATAGTTTTCAACTCTGCACCGACAAATTACATGAAAAATAAGCCCCAAGACCACATACTAACATTTTTTTGATAATTTTTCCAGTAATTATAAATCATTCTACTATCAAACTGAATACATTATATGATCCACCGCTGCCAACTGATCTAGCAAATAATAAAAATGAAGAGGTTCCTGAATCCTGAATCAGAATTGTAAAATTATTTTCTGCCGAACAAATTTTTCGTTACTACTATGTTTTCATTCATAAAAGCGCAATTATCTTGAAAACGGTCAGTTTTTCCGGATTCAAACAGGTATACGTTTTTACTGGAAATTAAATGAGAAATGCGAAAAATATATAATTTTCCTGATTTTACCAGTGGCGTAAAAAATAGGAGAGAAAAGGGACCATGATGCCCTTCTTGTACGCAACTGGTAACAACTGAAAATGTGTTTTCGTCCCCAAAATAAAGCACCTATTGAACACAAACACTCTTTAAATTTTTTTTGAGAAATTTTCGGAACTGTGGAAGTTATGAATAAAAATAACTTTTAATTTTTCATATTCAACACCCTGTATCTCTGCAACGAACGACATTTGGGAAAAAAATATCAGGAGAATCCTATTTATTTTTCAAGGGGAATCTTCTGTTTCAATTTGGCACTATAGTTTCGGGACACCCTGTATATTCCTGCATAATATATTCACTTTTATAGGAGGTAATTTCAGTTATATTAAGAGGAATTTGTATTTAATATTGTTTTTTATATTATGTAACGTGAATTATTTTGTTTTATTTTATGCGGTTCCAGTTTTTCAACTATATGACTTGGCATAAATTAACTTTGTATACAGTGCGGCTTTTAATAATCTCCCCTGTTAACTTTTGAACGGTTTGAGATGTACGAACATAAAAAAAAACATTGGGATTGCTCGATAGCTGGTGCGGGGGGCACATCAACTAAAAAATTTCAAAGGTCATGTGTCACATCGTTGAAAAGATAATTCAATTCTCTTCACAACCATCTGAAAATTTTTTGAATATCGTTCCAGTCAAAAAAAAATTCTGTCCCGTTATTTCACGTCAAATCATTCAGAAGTTATCGTGGTCAAGTAAGAAAAGGTATTCAGACTGCCACATTCGCACTTATTCTGACATTTCAAATGCATATTGTGAAAAAACGTATTAACGAAAATCTAAAAAAGTTATATGGTTGAAAACAGAATTGAAAACAGGTGAGATATAATAGGAAAGTGAAA
Source organism: Chrysolina americana (assembly GCA_958502065.1). Classification (NCBI taxonomy): domain Eukaryota; kingdom Metazoa; phylum Arthropoda; class Insecta; order Coleoptera; family Chrysomelidae; genus Chrysolina; species Chrysolina americana. Next base: position 104,755,363 of record OY293411.1, read on the forward strand.
AAACTTACAGTCTAACTCCACCAAAAATATTCTTTATTGTAGCTGTCATGTAGTCAGAAGACTAACATCACGTTGATATCATGTAGTCAGAAGACTAACATTGAGAGGGAGGACATGTTTCGAAGGATTAATCATTCATCTTCAGCAAAATTTGAGTTAGTTACAAGTCGATCATATTATGGTGGAAAATGCACGATCAGTGGGAAAAATATTCTTAAAACAATCTTAAACTAAACATTTTGGTCCTAACCACGACCATGTGGTCCGCATCTGGAGTGGAGGCCACAACTGTAAACGTCACGGACCATGGTTGGTCCATCCAACAAAAAACATCGTCATATTATTTAAATTTGAATATAGAATGATTAATTGTTTACAAAGTGACAACTAGGAAGAGGAAGTGACAATGGAATTATCTTTTCAACGATGTGACAGATGACTTCCCATGCCATTTGAAATTTTTTAGTTGATGTGCCCCCCCGCGCCATCTATTGAGCAATCACAATGTGTTTCATTTCAAAAAGTAGTATCGGTGAAACCCTCCAAACGGTTTATTTTAAGTTTATCAAACCGTTCAAAAGTTAACAGGGGGGGGGGCTATTTAAAGCCGCACTGTATAATAAAGAGGTCAAATTAACCACTCTTTGATTATTATCAAATTTTCAATCGAAATTACTAGAAAATCAGGAAAGTATCATCTCTGATCAGTTATTTCCATTTTCTTCTGACTGACCACGTCTCACGGTTCTATTTTTGAATCTCAGTTAATTTACGCCGACAAAAGAATTCTTTTATTTCCCAAACTTCCCGAGTAATGGTGGGTGATTAATTCACAGAGCTCAGATGCGTCTTAGAGGCGATACGTCGAAAGAAAACAAATCGCAGGAATTAAACTTTTCCATTCCCCGTTTCTCTAATGCACTTTATTTAACCCCATTGACCACCTAACCGTTATTGTGTAGTGGAAAGTCTGAAAATTTATAGCGGTGTTCAATATAGCTAATGAACTTCGAGAACATAAATCTGGACATAAGTCTAGGAAAACCATGCATTAGCCAGGAAGAAAAACACCAAATACATGTTGGTGGTATTTGTCATAAATGAAATAGTTCTGTGGTGCTTTTATTCCTGCTTAGTTTGTAACACTATCCGATACACGTGCATTACCCAATCGTAGAATTCCTTTCAACAGCAATATCATTAAAGTGGGACAAAAATATTGTCATGTGATTTGCTTGAACTATAACATTTCATCATTGTAAAGTTCCTGCTTAGACAGTTGTTATGACTCCAAATATACTCAAAAGTTTCAAAATTGGCTAGTGGAATAACAAAATCTCACCAAATATTCGAAAATTTTCATAAAAAAATCTTGACGAGCTGATTCGGAATATGAACACGATATTTTCAACCCGAAATTACAGAGGTATCCCAAAATTATTAATTAATTTGAAATCGATTTTTATATATTCAAAAATTATGAATTTCATAAAAATTGAGGTGAAAAATAAAAAAAAAAGTTGGTGGGAAATTTACCATTATCAACTGCAGATGACCTTTTTAACTCGAGAACGAGTCAAGATGGACGAATAACGTGAATGCAACAAAAACAAACTGGCTGTCAATAAACCACAACACTCGTATTCGACACGTAATGCCGCCTTACTTCATCCTAGTCAACATCGCACGGCACTCTATCAAAAAAGTTTCGAATATCAGGTATGCAGACTGTATAACAATCTTCCCGAGGCCATTAAAATTTCAAAGAATCTATACCTCTTTATATGTAGGTTTTATTTTAAATACTAGAGTTAGTTATATTCAAACATTTGTTTTCGAAGTGACTGTGACAAGTAAATGAGGTTTTTATAAACATGTTTTTCTATATACATTATATATTAATATTTATTCATGTTTGTTTTCTTATTGTTTGTGACATGTAAGTGATGTTTCTATAAACATATATTTTACATATAAATTTAATATTTATATTTTGACTCATTGATATTTTATGCCGATTTTTTTTAATTTACTGACGTTTTTCTCTTTCTGCAGTTCTACAGAGCCACTATTTTGTTTACAATGGCCCACTTTGTATATCGTTAGTTTTATTTGTTTTTCCTATTCCATTCACATACAGTGAGGGGCAATATTATGGAATAAATTCAGTTTTACGAGAATAGGCAACTTTTGAGAAAAATCCCGAAACACGTCGATTTTTATTTCCAAATTATGATTTTGTGGCAGATATGTCATACTAGTGACGTCATCCATCTTTGCGTGATGACGTAATCGATGATTTTTTTAAATGAGAATAGGGGTCGTGTGATAGCTCATTTAAAAGGTTATTCAATTCTCTATTCAGTGATATGAACATCAACATAATTATTTATACAGGGTGGCCAAAAAAATATTTAATTTGTAAATGAAATTAATTGTCACAAAAAGAAGTATTATCATTTATTAAATACAAAATTACATTGTACTACTGTCGGAAAACAGAAAAAAAAATTATTTGACAAATAAAAATTGCTTTTCGCTTAAATTAAATGTTCAAATTGCCACCCACCGGCCTCTTGGCAGTAATGGAACCGACGAATACATTCTTCTTGAACATTGTGGATCATTTCTGGAGGTATATTACGAATTTCCAATCTAATTCTATTTCTTAAATCTTGTAAATTCTGTGGTCTATCGATGTAAACTTTTGATTTTAAGTAACCCCATAGGAAAAAATCAAGTGGTGTAAGATCTGGAGATCTTGCGGGCCACTCTATTGTTCCTCGTCGACCAATCCATCTCCTAGGGAAACATCTGTTTAAAAAATCACGAACAGGACGTGCAAAGTGCGGAGGTGCACCGTCTTGCTGAAACCATATGTTTTCATTTGGCGAATTACGATCATTTTCATTTGGAAACATGTCTGTAAGGGCGGGTATAAGTTCATTTTGTAAAAAATCAAGATATATTTGCCCCGTAAGAGACCCATCGAAGAAAAAAGGACCTATAATTCTATCCTCGACTATCCCTGCCCACACGTTTAGTTTTTGAGGGTGCTGAGTGTGTACCGCAGTCATCCAATGGGGATTATCTTGACTCCAATATCTGCAGTTTTGCCGATTCACTGTTCCATTTAAACAGAAGGTTGCTTCATCAGAAAAAAGGATTTCACGAATGAAGCGTGGATTTTGATTACATAAATCTTGCATTACTTCACAAAACTGCATTCGGCGATCTGGATCATCCTCATTGATTTCGTGGACATTATGAATTTTATACGGATGATATTTCTCTTTTTTCAGCACACGTAAAACAGACCTTTTAGAAATGTTTGTATCAGCTGCAATTTGCCTAGAATTAATTTGAGGATTCTCTGCCACACTTAATAATACAGACAGTTTCACATCCTCATTCATTGGTGGACGACCAGCATTTGCAACATGTTTCACGTGTCCAGTTTCTCTAAATTTCTTCTCAATTTTACTAACAGTGGATTGTGTGATAGGCGTATTAGGATATTTTATGGTAAATAAATTACATACTTCTTGTTGTGTTCTGGTTCTATCTCCATATCCAACCATAATTAATACTTCGATTCTTTGTGTTTCAGTTAATGGGGCCATTATTTATTTATTTCATGAAATAAACTAGTCCTTATGAGAAAATGTCAAGAACTGACTTACATTTGACCCAAGCCAACTCGATTTGTAAAAACTATACTTTTTGCTATCTTTTTAGTTCTCATTATTTATTTGCCTAATATCGGAATTTATTTTTGTTTCTTCATAGTAGTAGAAAGCACAGCAGTTCTAAACATTTATTTATAAACTGTTTCAAGTGTTTCAATAGTAGACAAAATCAATGAGGATGATCCAGATCGCCGATAGACCACACATTTCCAAGATATGACAAATAGCATTACATTGGAAATTCGTAATTCAACTCCAGAAATGATCCACAATGTTCAAGAAGAATGTATTCGTCCGTTCAATTACTGCCAAGAGGCAGGTGGGTGGCAATTTGAACATTTAATTTAAGCGAAAAGCAATTTTTATTTGTCAAATAATTTGTTTTTCTGTTTTCCGACAGTAGTACAATGTAATTTTGTATTAAATAAATGATAATACTTCTTTTTGTGACAATTAATTTCATTTACAAATTAAATATTTTTTTGGCCACCCTGTATAAATAATTATGTTAATGTTCATATCACTGCATAGAGAATTGAATAACCTTTCAAATGAGCTATCACACGACCCCTATTCTCATTTAAAAAAATCATTGATTACGTCATCACGCAAAGATGGATGACGTCACTAGTATGACATATCTGCCACAAAATCATAATTTGGAAATAAAAATCGACGTGTTTCGGGATTTGTCTCAAAAGTTGCCTATTCTCGTAAAAATGAATTTATTCCATAATATTGCCCCTCACTGTATAACGTCGAACATCCTGAACAGTCCATTGGTATAAGGACTAGAAGAAGAAAATGAACAGTTTTCCCACACAGTTCTATAGACAAGAGCTGTGTCCTATATGTTCATAAATCGATTGTACTGATGAAAACTACAAATTTTTCCCTTGTTATTTATTTGTTCATGTTATATCGCACAGTGCATCATTTATACGAATGGATAAATGCATAAATGATGGAAATATTTCTCCTGTAAGAATTCACTGAGACAACTGAAACTCGCATTTGCTAACAGTAGACTTATAACTCAATCTCACAATAGCACTTCGTTTCATGAATTTATTACATCGCACTTCATAGAATCTCCGGAACAAGAAAGCTCGTCTACATTAATTGAGTCCGATTTTCCATCATGTGTTGGTTGGGTGAATAATATTCCCGAGAAAAATGCCTGAAATATCTCCAATAGTTCTCTCATCTGAATTCTGGGTATGAAGCTCTGTTTTGTTAATCAAAGGGCCGTTGACATATTTAATAATATAAAACTTTTTCTAGCTCGAGCTAATTTTAGTTCGTGAATTTAGCAGATTCCAAATAATCCGAGTTTAACACGAAAAAAGTTTTAAGAATTAGTGCGGAAAAGGACTTTTCCATTTAGGAACATTAATCCTTTCGGATAACAATGCAGAATATTGACGAAAACAATTTTTTTATCGACAGTTTCGTTGCTTGGTATTTTTTAAAGATTATTAGATTTTTTTCTCAAAGTATGGAATTTCTATCACAATGGACAAAGCTAAACTAGCAGTCAGTATGAAATGTATTCAGGAAGAGAGTAAACATATTCACCTCTCTTAGCTTTCTGCAACTTCACAGATCACCATCATAATTAAAATGCGAAAGTTTCCATACACGAAAATTCTCCCACTTCAAATTTCAATTATAGCTGGTCTAATTTCTTTCCGAAAAATAGCAAATTTTGAAGGATCTATTATTAGCGCTCTTAGTATCGTACGTGCCCGAGCAGCCAATAGGCGTAATCGGGTTGATTCTGACGTTTAACGGCAACGTTGCGACGCTTCTAAAACTATAAACCAGAGAACATAATACCGTAGAGAAGTGACAGAAGACACTATTCCCAATTTCAAACGACGATGGCGAATTTGAAAGGTGTGAAAACCACCGTGAAAACATTGGACTTGTTATAAAACAATATGTTTGAATATAAACAAAGAACTGGATAGTTTCAATGTTGTGAATTATTGTGGTCCATAAAAATGATGTTCGAGAGAGAAAGCTAGTCATTTATTTTTGTTTTGCCTCAAAGGTATTTCAGAGTTTGAATACCTTTTTTCCGTTTATAGGTACTAGTTGAGTGAATAACTATAAATCATAAACCTGGTTATTAACGAAAGCGTTTCCTGGTGAAAAGTCACCATTATGTCATTAGAATCACAGAACGACAATCATCGGCAGTTTGCTTACACGTTCGGTTAACCAACTTTGGTAACAGTGAATACTTTACTGCTAAATCGTGTCACATCTAGAAGACAGTAATTATTTGATATGTCACTCCTCTTCTCATTCTGAATTTGACAACTTTCTACCCAAAGTAAAAGAGGGATCATTATATTCATTTGTTTTTGTTTTTGTTTTTGGTTTTGTTATTTTTGGTGTGATATATTGTGACTGCGAGATTATTTGTAAATCGAAAGTGTTATCCTGAAAACCACTTGGCTCGAGTTTTCGGATCACTACGAATAGAAATAAACACTTTTCACTATTGTTCAAACAATTGGATCCGAAACAAACTTCAAGAGGCATTCTGAAAAAAAAAGCAATTTCTTAATACACGATAAACAACCACAGAATAAATATAAACAACAACAAAAAACAGAGAAAGGACCACCCCTTTGGTACGATACCAATTTGAGCAGGCGCATTGCTGCGTTACTTGTCTATGACCACAGATCAGAAAATTTCTTCGTCTCAACATTTGTGTTTTGTGGACATAAGTATGGCAACGTTGCTAAATTAATTGACGCTGTCAACTGTGGGATTGGTTGCTCGGGGTAGTACGTCACAATGGCGCTAAAAAGAAGCCATTTGAATTTATGAACTTAAAATAATTTTTTTCAAGTTTCAGACAACTCGCAAAAAAACAAGAACATTGTCAACAGAGTATTCATACTCTGTCATATTTTGAAAATTTCGTGTCTTCGCCTATTGTTAGTGTTCTGCTGTAAGGAAATGATATTTCTCTAAGCGTTACCACAAAGTGGAAAATAAAGGCAAACATCTGTCAGAAAACAACTACTTTCCTGGCTAATACCACGTCGGATATTGAACTACAACTGACAGATATTTGTGCAACGTTCTTCAAAGAAGACCCAATTGCAAGTGCTTGTCTCGTAATTAAACAAAAAATTATCCTTCATTTGGCTGGGAATGACCACCTGCAGACATGCATGTTTCGAGGTTTATTCCCTCTCATCAGTGACAGGGTAGGTTGGAGAACATTATAATTGTCCTGTCCCTGCCAAATGAATAATAATCAACTGTTTAACTAATATTTCCCCACGGATACCACCACGATCTACAACCAAGTTGATCGAAGCGCCATATGCACGGAATAAGACAAAACACTCCCAAGCAGCACAGTCTCCGGGAAGAGAAATCTGTAAACATTCGAACAAGTTCGAATATATTGTGCCAGAGAGGTATCAACAATGTTGAAAGAATACAGGGGTACCCTATTCTCTAAGCGTTTCCACAAAGTGGAAAATAAATGCAAACATCTGTCTACAACTCTTTCCGCTTTGATATTTTTTTTTAGCAGTAGTAGTTTATTCACATTCAAATACAATCAATTACAAAATACAATTCGGTATGGTATATAATTGTGTATGTTACAAAAATAGGTTTTGAGATTCCATTTCAGAAAATAGTTGACCCACCTAAGCATCGGAATGCTTGTGTTGTGGTGTCATTTGCTTTCTGATTGAACCTGAGTTTGATGAAAACTAAATTAACTAACTCAGCAGGAGCATAGCATGTGACCAATATTGAGAGTAGAAGAGAGAAAGGGAAGGAAAGGACGATAGGAGAGAGGTAGAGAAAGAATAGAATAAGGAGAGAAAATTGAAAAATGAAAAAGTGAGAGAGATGGACTTCGTGGTTTGTAATTTTCTTATATTATTTTTCCTTTTTTGTACTGGGCGAAGATAAAAATAGAAAGGCAGTTTTTTTGTATATATATTTTTTTAGAAGATATCTCGTATATTTCTATACTGAAATATGAATATCCTAATTGAGTCTTTGTAGATTGACAAACAATTGATAGTTTTTATGTCGTATGGTAGATAACTGTACAATTTCGGTCTATAAAAAAAGATGAATCTTTGTGTATGGGTTTTTCTAAAAATTGGCAAGACAATGGACTTATTATATTCAAATTCAAATTCAAATTCAAATTCAAATTCAAATTTATTTCCTCAAATTATAGTACATATTTCTTTACATATTATTTTTTACGTGTAAAATTTCAAGATCGAAGCACACTAGCCTAGGCATGATTGCACAGGGGAGAGAATGCCAATGATGGTAAGTTTTTTTTTTTTTTTTTTTATGTAGTAGAAGTCGAAGTAGAAGTCGAATTCAGTATATCATAAAATTTCTTAGAGTATTTCGTAACGAATTTTTTTGTTTCAGTTTTATATTTCTTTGCGTTTGAAATCTGTTTTAGGTCAATCGGTAAGGTGTTGAAAAATTTGGGACCGAAGAAAAAGAAAGTTCTTTGCGTTAATGTTTTTTTAAAGTGTTTAATATTTAGTTCCATATTTGTGGTAGACCTGTTTATTCTTATCCTTTTTTGATGGAATTTTTCTTGATTCATGAACATTCTTTTCAAACATTGGTGAGTATATAATAGTTTAACATTTAATATATTTGCTTCCTCATGAGGTTTTTTCTGTCCAGGATATCTCTAAAATTAAAGAATTTGTAAATTAGCTTTCTCAACCTTTTGGTAATATGTACTATGTGTTCTTGCCATCTTAGATGCTGATCGAGTATAATGCCGAGATATTTGATGTTCGATGTTTTTTCTATGTTAGGGCAATGGCATGTATTGATGTTATTACATCCATGTATTTTCAGAGAACTGTAGAGAGGTTGTTCGGTTTTGTAGATCGAAAATGAAATGAATTTAGTTTTTTTATATTTAGGCTCAAAAGATTATAGTTTAGTCAGATTTGTAAATTTTTTAGGTCTTCTTCTGAGTCAGCCTGTAATTGCTGCCACGTGTTTCCCGTGTATATAATTGCTGTGTCATCAGCATATGAGACTATAGTGCCTTAAAAATTTGTTATAGAAGCAATACTGTTAATATAGACAAGGAACAGTATTGGACCCAAGACTGTGCCTTGTGGTACCCCAATTTTAACAACATTAGGTTCACTTTGACAGTCATCGATTTTAACAATTTGCGATCTCTGTGTCAAATAATTCTGCATCAGATCAAGTGCAATACCTCTTATACCATAATTTTCAAGATTTTTCAGCAGCAAGCTATGGGAAACCGTGTCGAATGCCTTTGCCAGATCAAGAAAGATCGCTAGGCATCTTTACGACGTGTCTAAGGCACTAACAGTTTTTCAATGAAATCCAATATGGCTTTTTCTCTATTTGAATTATTGCGAAAACCAAACTGTCTATCCGTTATGACTTTATGTTTGGTAAAGAATGCAGTCAGTCTAGTTTTGAACAATCGGTCACTGTTTATATTTTCTGGTCTAAACGAAACATACTTTTAATCAGGTATGCCAAAAGCTTAGATTCTAGGTCTTCTTTATCGTGTAGAGTTATTTGGACTAAATAATCCATTGTACAGGCCCCAGAACTATTAAATATTGAAGCTACCTAAAAAAGATTATTGTATAATCTAAATAGAAATTGAAACCTTGTAAATTGCCTTAATCATTAAATTTTCTTAATCTGGAGCATCCTGGATAGGTTTTTGAATTTCTTCTTACGTTAAAATCATAGATTTCTTAGCCCTATAACCTTATAACCTTGAGCTTGCCGTTTCAATTAAAAACGAAGTTTTGAATATAAAGATATATCTACATTGAATTTAATTGCGAGGGTTGACTTCAACATTGAATAATTGGTCCATAATGTTGAAGATTTCATCTTTGAACAGAGGACTAAGAAGTTTCTGAGAGTGACTCACACAATTTGATCTTGATGAATGTATTTTATATATCTTTATGAGTGTATAATACGCGTAACTTTCCATATGATTTTTTTATCAAATGGTTGACATGAGAATTGCATTTCAGATCAGAATCAATGTATAGTCCAAGATTTTTAGTCGATATGATATCATTAGCTTTAATTTCGAACCTGGGATCATGGAAAATTTCGTGTTTGTTATAACCAAAAAACATGAGTTGGGTTTTTGTCTCACTCAGTTTCGAATTTTGTGATTCAGATAGCTCTGCTTTACCTATACCGGAGGTCAAAATTAATTTTTTCGAATACAATGTACATTTTTTCTTCCTAAAAGGATAGGTATCATCTGCATATTGATGAGTTTTGCAGAATTCAGTGTACCTATGGAAGTCTGCAGTTTACGCAAAGAACAATAGGGGTCCTAGTATACTACCTTGAGGTACACCGCTGGAAATTGTGCAGAAAATTTTATTTTAGTAAGTTGCATTCGCCCCTCTCAGGTAATTATGAAAGAATATACTACCAGCTTTGCAGTACCGGCTTTAGTTCAATTCTTCAACAGAAGCTCAAACACCCTTCGCCCGTATTTACTATTATTAACTGTAGTAATTGTTTCAGTATTATTATTCACTGCTATGTCAACAATTTTGGACTTCGATTTGAGAGGTAATCCAATTGGTGGATTAAATTATGGCGAAGGCTCTCACACAGACTATGTAAGAGGAAAATTATTTAATTCTGGCGATCCTGATTATAGGAGCTTATGACAGGTGAAGTCCTCCCATTTTACACTGCCTTTTTAAGGCTTGATATTCAACCCTAAATTATGAAAAATAGACGGGTTCCTGGCCGCCGCACGTGTGCACTTTATAAGGAAAAGCGCTTTTCTTTTTGTGGAGAATTTTCCTGTTTTTTCACGATTTATACTGCCTGCCGTTGTAATATACGGAAGTTCAAACAAATTGAAACGCTACTAATTGATGGCATGCAATTCGCAGCGACCGAAAGGACTCAAAGAGTTATGAAAAACTGAAAAAAAATAAAGGGGACTTCCATGTATTCAAATTGCATGCCGATGTGAATAATTGAAGTTTAAGTAACGAAATCACTTTGGAAAAATGGGCATGCGCCCCTCGTCTGACCAACGCTGGAAAATTGCGGGAAAATTCTGTAAAAATTTAATACGGGTTTTACTTGATTTCAAACTGCATGCCAATAGAAAGATACTTCATTTGTATAATCGATTAATAGTAGGTAATTTGGCATGCACACCAGGATTTCGCAAAATAGAGGCATGCATGACGAAAGTTGCATAAAACTGTGTGAAAATTTAAGCGACTTTGTTTTGCGATATCCTGGTGTGCATGCCAAATTACCTACTATTAATTAATTATACAAATGACATGCAGTTTGGAATCACGTAAAACCTGTATTAAATTTTTAAAGAGTTTTCCCGCAATTTTCCACCGTTGGTCAGACGAGGGGCACATGCCAATTTTTCCAGTGCATTTTTATTACTGAAACTTCAATACTTCACATCGGCATGCAATTTGAAAATACAGAAGTCACCCTTAGTTTTTTCAGTTTTTCGTAACCCTTTGAGCCCTTTCGGCCGCTGCGGATTGCATGCCATTAATTAGTAGCGTTTCAATTTGTTTGAACTTCCGTATAGTACAACGGCAGGCATTATAATATCGCGGAAGAACACAAAAATTCTCCACAAGAAAAGCGCTCATGAAGTGCACACGTGGGGCGGCCAGGAACCCGCCTATCAAGCCTTAAAAAGACATGCAGTGTAAAATGGGAGGACGTCACCTGTCACCGGCTCCTGGTCTATTCGATTTGAATGGTAAATCCACTAGGCGGATTATTTAAAATTTTGGCGAAGGCGCTCACACAGACTATGTAAGAGGAAAATTATTTAATTCTGGCGATCCTGATTATGGGAGCTTATGACAGGTGAAGTCCTCCCATTTTACACTGCCTTTTTAAGGCTTGATAATCAACCCTAAATTATGAAAAATAGACGGGTTCCTGGCCGCCGCACGTGTGCACTTTATAAGGAAAAGCGCTTTTCTTTTTGTGGAGAATTTTCCTGTTTTTTCACGATTTATACTGCCTGCCGTTGTAATATACGGAAGTTCATACAAATTGAAACGCTACTAATTGATGGCATGCAATTCGCAGCGACCGAAAGGACTCAAAGGGTTATGAAAAACTGAAAAAAAAATAAAGGGGACTTCCATGTTTTCAAATTGCATGCCGATGTGAATAATTGAAGTTTAAGTAACGAAATCACTTTGGAAAAATGGGCATGCGCCCCTCGTTTGACCAACGCTGGAAAATTGCGGGAAAATTCTGTGAAATTAAATACAGGTTTTACTTGATTTCAAACTGCATGCCAATAGAAAGATACTTCATTTGTATAATCGATTAATAGAAGGTAATTTGGCATGCACACCAGGATTTCGCAAAATAGAGGCATGCATGACGAAAGTTGCATAAAACACTGTGAAAATTTAAGTGACTTTGTTTTGCGATATCCTGGTGTGCATGCCAAATTACCTACTATCAATTAATTATAAAAATGACATGCAGTTTGGAATCACGTAAAACCTGTATTAAATTTTTAAAGAGATTTCCCGCAATTTTCCACCGTTGGTCAGACGAGGGGCACATGCCAATTTTTCCAGTGCATTTTTATTACTGAAAGTTCAATACTTCACATCGGCATGCAATTTGAAATTTAATTTTAATTTTTTCAGTTTTTCGTAACCCTTTGAGCCCTTTCGGCCGCTGCAGATTGCATGCCATTAATTAGTAGCGTTTCAATTTGTTTGAACTTCCATACAGTACAACGGCAGGCATTATAATATCGCGGAAGAACACAAACATTCTCCACAAGAAAAGCGCTCATGGAGCTCACACGTGGGGCGGCCAGGAACCCGCCTATCAAGCCTTGAAAAGACATGCAGTGTAAAATGGGAGGAAGTCACCTGTCACCGGCTCCTGGTCTATTCGATTTGAAAGGTAAAACCACTAGGCGGATTATTTAAAATTTTGGCGAAGGCGCTCACGCAGAATATATAAGAGCAAATTATTTAATTCTGGCGATCCTGTTCAGAATAATGACACTAACTCATCGAAATATCGTATTGTCATCGGTCCTTGATGAGTGTACAAAGTTTCAATTGAATCTGTTTGTTTGAAGTGGGTCAACACATACAGGCGGAGGTAAATAAAAGCTTGCAAAAAAATATTCATGGAAATTTCCTGTATCTTTCCTGCTGCGAATTCAACTAGTGATACGGCAGAGTGAGAAAATATATTATCCAACTCATACATCGCCCTTTAACTTATTAATTTCCCGCTCGTCTCCATTCCAAGATCAAACCCCATTGTACTCCCACATGTACGAATTCAAACTTGAGCTGACAGATCTCATAAAGAACTCTCTCTCTCGCCATGATGCCGTCGTGTCTGTCTGAATATTATGAATGTACGGATTAAGGGCATGACTTACGACCCCTGTGTACCAGTCATCTAACATTTCTTTGTCGGCTGAAGTGCCAACGGTTCTGGAGTGGCAAATTTTTTGTATACTCCCCTGGAAACTTGCCTGATGTCTTTTCACTTAGCTTGTAATTTTGCACATTTCTCTTCTCGAGTTTAACACGGTAATTTTTTGTTGCAGGAAGACTTCATTGCTTTGTGCTGTATGGAGGAACGTGTCAGTCGAGTTCGAATTCTCCCTGCGTGAATGGGCCAGGATATTGAGGGTTGTTTTTGTGACACATCAATAAATGAAGGAACTCATTCATCGAAAAGTCAATCCGGGGATTCGTGTTGATTTCCGGCTTTCGGAAAATGTATTGGGATATATCATCAACAACTCTAGACTGTCACCGCCCTATTTTATTATTTTCCCTCAGCAGTCCAATTTCGAAAGACGAAACGATATCTTTTGATAGTAATAATAACGAAAATAAACGAAGAGAATTAAGGAATATGGTCGTTGGCTGCAATGAAGACCCTCAACATACAGGGTGTTGATTAAGTACGTTGACAAACTTCGAGAGATGATTGTTTGGAAAATGTCGTGACGAGAAGTTTCTACAGTGACCGGCAGAAAGTACGCATCATATGGGAAATTCTTTTGTTAATAAATTTTGACAAATATCGATACGTGCAATCGCTTCTGCATCTAAAGAAACCCCAGAAGACGTTGTACAGTGCCGTTCGGGAAATTTCAAAAATTTAAAATTTTTGTCTCAAAACACACTTATTTGAAAACATATCGAAAAATGTTATTCGGAAAAGTTGTTCAAAACGACATTTTATAGCTATGTACAAGTTTTGAGAGAAATCTGAGATAAAAAAATAAAAATTAATTTTTTGACATAAAAAATTTTCTGTTTGGAAATAATAGATTTCTGGAATAGAAGCTCATTTGTAATGACAACAGTAATTATTTCAAATAATACTTTGTAGAGATTCACAAGCTATATCTATTGTATTCAGAGAAAATTTTAAATCTTTGAATTTGCCATGTGTTCAGCTGCTTCATCAGAGGTCACTGAAATATCTTCAGGACATTATAATCCCGTTGTAGAAAATTATTAATAAAGATCCATGTTTCTACACAATTTCAATTTGAATTTTTCATTAGAACAAAGAGTTTATGTAAATTTTGACATAACAAGAACTTAAATATTTTTTACTTTTTATTTTCAAACATTTGTTATTAAAAGATAATTATAAACCAAACCATTTGATATATTCTGCAAACTTTTCAATTGTCCGTTACTCGACATGTCTACCCTGACGTTCAATACAAGTAGCTGTTCGGAATTTCATTTCCCTGGACATATTTTGCAGCATTTGTGGTTTAATATTATTGATACATTGCCGTATTACTTCTTCTAAATGGTCGATATTATGAAATGGCCGATGTTTATAAACCTCACTTTTAAGGTACCCCCATAAAAGAAATCCAAGGGCGTCAAATCTGGAGATCTTGCTGGCCACAGATTTTCTGAATAACGTCCTATCCATTTATGAGGAAACTGTTCGTTGAGCCACGCTCTGACTTCAAGGGTACTATGTATTGACGCTCCATCTTGTTGAAAAAAAATTTCAATTCTTCTTTGCCATGTAAGAAATCTAAAATCTCGTTATTTAAAAACTCTAAATAACTTCGTGAATTAAGGTTGCCCCTAAAAAAGTAAGGCCCAACGATCTGAGTATCTAATAAGCCGCACCAAACATTAGTTTTGAAGGAAAATTGACTTGTTGCCTCTATCTTCCAATTTGGATTCTCATCAGACCACCATCTACTGTTCTGAGAACTGACAGTACCGTTTGATGTAAAAGTCGACTCATCAGTAAATAATATTTTCGTTGGAAAATTTTGGCATGATTCAATCATGCCTTGGAACCAGAATGGAAAGTCTAAGCGCTCATCGAAATCTCTATCGAGCAAGGTGTGGATGAATTTTGGTTTGTATGCACGAAATTTATTATTCTTAAAAATTCTTCTTATGGATTTTTCTGATATACCAGTTTTTTCTTGCCTCTCCGATAGTGCCATTTGTGGATTTTCTGTGACCGATAACAAAACATTAAAAGTATCTTCTCCATTAGTGACAGGTTTACTATGTGGAATTTTGTAACGATTTTCAGCACTGCCTGTAGCTTTAAATTTGTTCAAAATACGCAACACACTAGATCCATGGATATTCTTATTTGGATGTCTAGCATTGAATATATCTGCTGCTTCTCTGGAACTATGAATATACTCGCCACATATTAAGATGAGCTCAATTTTTTCTTGCAAACTTAGCTTTTCTTGAGGCATCTCTAATTTTTGGTAATGCACAACAAAATTACAAAATAACTTTTACAATGGAAGAAACTATGCAAGAAAGATTCTTATGAATCTTTTGACAACTCTTAATGACATATTAGCATTACAAGTCAATGGTTTCATGGTCGCTTCGATCATGAAAAAATCTGTCGATGCAGGTATCAACAATGACAATATTGTAGGTATGCCTGATTCCAACAATTTGCCAAATATCATTAACTTTTTGTTCTAATAAAAAATTCAGATTGAAATTGTGTAGAAACATGATTCTTTATTAATAATTTTCTATAACGGGATTATAATGTCCTGAAGATATTTCAGTGACCTCTTATGAAGCAGCTGAACACATGGCAAATTCACAGATTTCAAATTTTCTCTGAGTACAATACATATAGCTTGTGAATCTCTACAAAATATTATTTGAAATATCACTGTTGTCATTACTAATGAGCTTCTATTCCAGAAATCTATTATTTCCAAACAGAAATTTTTTTATGGCAAAAAATTAATTTTTATTTTTTTATCTCAGATTTCTCTCGAAACTTGTACATAGCTATAAAATGTCGTTCTGAACAACTTTTCCGAATAACATTTTTCGATAATTTTTCAAATAAGTGTGTTTTGAGACAAAAATTTAAAATTTTTGGAATTTCCCGCCACATACGAAAAGACGAACGGCACTGTACAACGTCTTCTGGGGTTTCTTTAGATGCAGAAGCGATTGCACGTATCGATATTTGTCAAAATCTATTAACAAAAGAATTTCCCATATGATGCCTACTTTCTGCTTGTCACTGTATAAGCATATGTCCCAAACGGCTTGGTTTTCGAGGAGGTACAGGGTCATAAAATACATTTTTCCAAAATTTTTTTAAGTTTACCCCGACATTTTGGACGATAATGAGTTCAGATACCCCCCCCCAATATTTTGGTTTCTATAGCTACAATGGCATTCTTAAGATCATCTTCGGTCCAAATAGCCCTTTCCGATCGTATTTTCCTTTGGTATTTTGTAGGCATTCTGAAAAAATTACAATTAAATCTGGTTCATCTATCCCGATCCGATAAGTTCCATCTATCCTTAATTTAAGGGGTAGATGGACCACTCCTGTTCAGAATGTCCAAGACTATAGAGGTATGTACTGAAAGTATATGAGAAGAAATATTATGATAAGCTTCAAATTTTCATCAGGTAATCGAACTTTAATACATACATTTGGCCAGAATCCCAACTTGAATTTTTCACCACGTGTGAACACAAAAACAAATATTCCCAGATTTGAGCGAGAGACACTCACATCGAAAAAATTCGACAGTAACTGAAAATCGTTTGGGTACGTGTCTACATCTATAGTTCTCCCCTCACACTTTTACGATGGAAAGTAGGAGATTGGTCCATCTGAGGCGGTGGTCCATCTCTCCCGTAATTACCCTATGCTAATTTTCGTCATGTTGGAAAATTAAATTTTTTCAAATTGAGATATAACAAACCGTTCTTTATTTCATGGTCACCCGGAATTATATAGTCACCGACAATCATTATCAATGCGCCCGATTTCTTGGAAAAAGGCAACTTTGTAACATGCAAATGAATGCGTATAAAAACTAAGTCATGATCATATATCATCAGCATTATCCAGTCATTCGGAAAATCTGCGAAAACAGCCCTGCGCCTTTTCATGCAAATTTCCCGTATATGGACCCTCCAGTCTGGAATATGTTGGATTTTATGTCTCAAATTCATCACACTGCCCATTTCAATCAGGAATAATGTACATAACAAAACTGAAAATAAGTTTTCCGAAAATAAGCCAACTCGGAAATAGCATTATCAGGATTTATGTGATGATATTCTTACGTAAGAGAGTTTAGAGAAAAATAATAAACTGATTTGAATATATGTTAATACGGACATTTTTCAGGGAATTTACATGTCTACTACATGAATCCACCATTTTCCTGCTGCGGGTGGATATGAAATTCTCGGAAGATTAGATGAGTATATTCATTTCTATCATTACTCAAAAAGATGCTAACATTGGAAAAGTTTTGAAAAGGGGCGGATGTTCTGAAGCGTATTTTTGTCAAGGTAACATTGCTATATTCTAAACCATAAGAGACAGAAGACTAGCTGATTCGTATTCAGCTTATCGAGATATATCTGGGGAGAAGTTGGGATGAAAAAAAAAAAAGTCAAAATGTTCAACTCGAAGTTACAAAAGTTTCTTTCTCTCCACTTTATTACTCATTTCAGACAAAATCACATTGAAACAGGAATAAATGCCACCGAAATGTGGTCTCACACAATATTTCTACAGAATAATAAGATACTCTTTCAATTTTGTTTAAAAAAATGTGTTGACACATAATATTCGGAGATTTGGAAGTAACGTCTTAAAAAAAAGCTTTGCTATTATTTATAAAGCAAAAACTAATTTGATTTCAAATTTATGAAAATACAGATTAATATTATAAACAAAACGCAGGTGGTACAACTATCAACTATTACTAGTGAATATATCACACATAATATAAATTGGGGATTTCATCATCAATCTAGTTTAAGTAGCAACATTGTAGAACATGTTTGATTGTCGACTGTTTGATCTCGGAATGAGAAAATTAATTTGGTTCAAAATTTTTCGACGTCTTTCCAACGAAATCATTCCGAATCTGTCTAGGAGAATTTGGATGTCTATTCATCTAGACGGGTAAGTTCCAGTTTCCTTCATTCACAAATATTTCAAAACTTTTCTCTGAATACTTTCAATCCTGCTTGTATGATATTGGGTTATAGGATACCATCATATAAGTATACCATATTCAAGTTTTGATCTTACAAACGAGTAGAAAAGGAGTTTAAGTGCGGTGTTGTTCCTGAAATTTCTACAATTCCGGTAAATAAAACCTAACATCTTTGAGGCTGCAGATATAACAGTGTCGACATGTTTGCCAAATGTGAATTTCGAGTCATATAAAATACCCAAGTCTGTAGTTTCCTCATTTTGTTTCAGTAAACTACTGTTGATGGAGTAGTCATATGGAGTTACGTATTGCTTTCTGGAATATGTCATGCTATTGCATTTGGATCCATTTAGGTTGAGGCGAGTCGTATCACACCATTCAACGATTTCATTTAAAGACTGTTGTAGGTCGTCACAGTCTTCGATATCCTGAATGGAACTAAAAAATTTCAGATCGTCCGCAAAAAAAAAGCTGGGACATTTTATCAATGTTGCCAAATCGTTTATGAATATCAGACAGAGAAGAGGACCCAGATTCGATCCTTGTGGAACACCAGACGAGACTGCATATATATTTGACTTGATACCCATATATTCAACAAACCAAGTAGATGGCTTTTGAAAAGATTCAATAATCCATCGGAAAATCCGACCGCTTCTAACTTATTCAGTAATACATAATGATCGAATTGATCGAGAGCTTTCTGAAAATCTAAATAAATAACGTCTACTTGACCCCTGTTGTCCATCTGTTGACAAATAAATTGATTGAGACATGCTAAATTATGCATGCTTTACATGATTTTTTACTTAAAAAGCCGTACTGATTTGGTGAAATTATCATCTTAACATTGGTATAAACTTGATTATACCGGGTGGCTACGGAAGTATTGCCTACGGAATATCTCAGTTATTGTATGAAGTAGGTTTGTGAAATTTGGAGCGTCGATATAATGACATAAGAGCTAGAATTTGAGCATATTGACATGTCGAAGTTAACTTCCGGTCTGAACGGAAGTAACATCAACTTTCTTATTTTAAATAGAAACCCTATTTTTTTTCTTTTCGCTTTATTCAGCATTCAATTCCCTTTCTAATGACATATCACAAGTTGGTATCTAACCAGAAACTAGATCAGAAAAAAATTATTATTGAAATTCACCGAGTAGGCCATGGAAGCAAAATGAAAGCCAAAAATTGAAAAGTTACGTTACGTCACTTGATAACAGTTGCTCTTGCTCTATTATCGCCATAAGCAAAAATAACATTAAAAATAATGTGGAATGATAAATTATATCCTGTAGGTTCTAGGTTAAATAGAAACATAATCGTACTTGGTCTGTGCCATCGTCCATAGATATTCTAATATCTACCTATGGACGATGTTTGTGCTATTCAGAATAATCATTCCATTGCAATAATCATTCGAACTAAAATATTAACAAGTAGGCTGATTAAGATGTATTTTGGAATGAAACAAAAAAGAAACGAGAGCTCTCACGAACGCTGCTATCCATATTATTTTGACGTTCGAAGTAGTGTTTTTGATTCTGCCATTTTAAAAGGGTTTGGAAATCGAAATAAGTTAGTGGAATATTCAAAAAATGCCCCGTTATTCACGAACCGAACAAATTGACATGCTTCTCATTTATGGTGAATGTTTAAAAAATTCTTATGCCGCTGAACGATTGTATTTAGAGCGATATCCAGGGAGGCAGCAACCGTCAAGAAGGTATTTCCAGTGGCTTGAAGAAAAATTAAGAACTGAGCCTGATGTTCACGAAGACCAAGAAACATTTGATATTAATGAGGAAACTGAAATTAATGTATTAGCTTTATTACAATATGATAGCACAATTTCCTCAAGGCAGATTGGCGCCGAATTAGCTATAAGTAAGGACTCTGCTAGGAAAATTTTGAAAAAACATCGATTTAAATCCTTCAAGTATCAGTTGCATCAACGTTTGTATGAAAATGACGGTGAAAGGCGCCTGGAATATTGTAATTGGTTTCTTCGACAAAATGCTGAGAATCACCTATTTAACTATTATATCTTGTTTACGGACGAGTCAAGATTTACCAACAATGGATTATTTAACAAGAATAATACAAGGTAGGTACTGTACTTTATTTGGATTATTGTCGATAGTCGAAGTGTAAAGTGCTAAAAGTGTGAACGGTCTTTTGTTTCAGGTACTGGGCGATAGAAAACGAGCACCGGTTTCGACAAGGTGGCTTCCAGGAGAGATTTGGTGTGAATGTTTGGGCAGGAATAGTTGGAACTCATATTGTTGGCCCCATTCTTTTTCAAGGCCAACTAACCGGAGAGAGATACTTTAATTTTTTAACGAATGAAATTTCGGAATTCATTAACAACCTACCAGCGGAAATAACTGAGAGAATGTACTTCCAGCAAGATGGCGCCCCTCCGCATAATTCAAGAATAGCGAGAAATTATCTTCAAAATCGAGAGACTTATAACAACCCATGGTCCAGTCAGGTGGCCACCAAGGTCACCTGATCTTACTCCGTGCGACTTTTTTCTATGAGGGCATCTTAAAAATAGGGTGTATTCCACACAGCCTACAACTCTACATGAGCTAGAAGTGAAAATTCGTAGAGCTTTCCAAGATATCACGCCCCAAATGTTGAGAAACGTTTTACATGAAAATATCACCAGAGTCAATAAATGTATTGACGCTGAGGGAATGCATTTCGAACATTTGTTTTGAATTTATTTTATCTTTAATCCTATCAATTTGATTTTTTTTTTCGATAAATCTGTTTTTTTGTTATTTGAATAATAATAATTGGAATTTTTGGTATTTCATTTCAAAATATTACTTTCTATTATATCATTAGAAAGGAATGGTTATGCTGAATAGTACAGGCAAGAAAAAATTGTATATTCCTATTTATGTTATGGACCTACAGAGTATTGTTTTTTTCACAATTTTTCCAATATTTTTTTGGCGGCTTTTTATAACGCCGACGAATGAAAATAAAATATCACAGTAGTAGCAACTGTTATCAAGTGACGTATGGTTTCCATAGCCAACTTTTCAATTTTTGGCTTTCATTTTGCTTCCACGGCCTACTCGGTGAATTTCAATAATAATTTTTTTCTGATCTAGTTTCTGGTTAGATACCAACTTGTGATATGTCATTAGAAAGGGAATTGAATGCCGAATAAAGCGAAAAGAAAAAAAAATAGGGTTTCTATTTGAAATAAGAAAGTTGATGTTACTTCCGGCCAGACCGGAAGTTAACTTCGACATGTCAATATGCTCAAATTCTAGCTCTTATGTCACTATATCGACGCTTCAAATTTCACAAACCTACTTCATACAATAACTGAGATATTCCGTAGGCAATACTTCCGTAGCCACCCGGTATGCATGGGAATTATAGATTTCAAAACTCTGAGTTATTTTCTCGTGCAACCATTTTGAGTCCCCAATATCTGCCTTTGTAGTTTTTCTCATCACTCGTCCCACTTCAGTCCATTCTGACGAAACGTGACTATCGTAAGTCACAATACTCCAAATGTAGATAGAGTTTATCGCACATCATGAAATATCTGGTCCATTGGAACGTATAAAAATCTCCCAACTAGATTAGAACTTTTCATGGAGTTCAATAAATTTGTCTAGAAGCTAACATATTTCAATATCTAACTACACTATTCGTTCTTCCTACGGTAGATTTATTGAATGAAATTATACGATATCTCACTGTATGAAACGTGCTTTGCATCGACCATTGCTAGTTGAAGATAATTCCTGAACTGAATATGTTGTTTGACACCGATTCGATAAAATCGGGAAATATCTGAAAACTTTCAGAGGAGACGAAGAATTTTTCCCCCGACATTTGGACCCATACAGGACACAGGGGCGCACGTGATTGGGATATAGATATGTTTTATGAAGGAGGTAGTATCTCACAAAAATAATGAAAAAAATTCAAAAGGTCACGACTGGCCTAGACGAGCTGTCCTTTTAACTACTACTACTATGGAATAAAATTAATGTTAATGAAAATTATTTTATTTTATCATCATAGATACAATACAAAATATTCATAATAATTAATTTGTATGACATATTACGAAACAATCCTTTGGATGTACACCAACGTTACACTTTCGACAAATGAAATTAGATTTTTTGTGGCATCGTCGCTGATTTTCATTGTACAGAACTAGGTGGTCTATTCTGCCATAACGAGAAAACTCATGAGAAATTTTAGGCGATTTTGAAGGACCCCTTTTTGTATTTCTTTTGAGGATATCGAATAAAGGCCTCAGATTGGAGTATGAATCTGCCTAGTTGTGTATTGTCGTTGCCATGAATATTACTCATAATATACTGAAATATGTCGCGCGCTATGGCTTCACATACTAATTTGTTATTAGTATCATCCCTATTTTGCCAATACATCTTTTTTTGTGGTAAAGACACGTAAACACAAAGTAGAAGAACTCCAATTAAACAAAATATCTCATAGAGTAATATCCCCTGTACGATTTTTTGTTGTGCATATGTATTCGTAAAATATACAATCAAATCTATCACTTCTTTATCAAAGAACAATCGAAAAATGTCGCAAGGTGAAAGGTTCATTGCCACAGATGATGGAACTTCCCAACATGCAAAATCCGTCACGACCAAATCTTGATTTTCGTAGTGAAAATCTTTTACTTTTTTTGGTGTCCTTTCCACGAATGTTAATAGAGATTTGTCGTCGTCACTATCCCATGCCTGCCCAAGTTCTTCTTCTAATTCTGATGGCATTTGAACTTCAATTTCTGGTAGCAGTTGTGCTCCAGGTAAATTATTAGGTTCAACTACGTTCTCATCCCCTGAATCTTCATCAGTATCACAACCGTCGTTAGCATTTTCTGGAGGAAAAATCACTATTTGTTCTGGAAGCACAGCATCCCCGTCATTTTCCAATTCTGCCAGCAACTCTGAAAGGGTCAACGGATTTTTCCAATAACTAGAAAGAAAGATAGTCAATAGCAGTGGATAGACCTACTGTCCTTTTAAAAGGACAGTGTTGTTTCTTGCCATTTATTTTGCAAAATTCAAAGAAAATTCGAGTTTATCATAATGAAAAGATTCATTTTTCATTAGTTTACTTAGAAATGAAAGTCAGAGTCAGTCAGAGTCGCAAAAGTCAGAGACTTGTGCGAGCTAGGGAAGACGTAGCCCTTCCCTTTTAATACGTGTGATGCCATGCACGAGACCGGTGGCGATGCTGAGATTCGAACTCACGCTCTCTGTCTTATGAGGTGAGGACTCAATCAAAAGCATGATCGTCTATATCACGGCCACCTACTGCAACAAACCATGTTAATATTATATTCTCTACATTAGAAGTGTTATGGATTACTTTAACAAAAAATACATTTCTACCACCTATAGTGACCTAAAATTATGAAAGGGCGATAGACTGATCTAATACCCATCTAAGTTTTAGCATTTGGTGTAACTGAAGTTGGTAATATTTTTTATTTAACGAAACCTGTTGGACTTGACGAGCAGTGAAATTAATTTAAAATGTCAGATTGGAAAAAAAATATCCAAATTAGGTATGGTGTGAAATTTTCTTACCGAATACCACGCAAGCTTAAATTATTTCCGGAAATAATTTAAGCTTTTGTGATATTATATGTGGGAATTTTGCATTTTATCCGGATATTACTACTGAAAATACCATATGAAGCGGAACATTATCGAAAATTATTTTTTTATTAAATTTTTGTTACTCAAACCATTCCATATAAAGGTTGGCGACGACTGGGGATAAGAAATACCTCATCGAAAGTCCCTCCGGTTGATTGAAGAAGCGGCCTCTTTTTTGGAAATAGAAATTATGTAGAAATATTTCTAGTTATTCTAATATTGCTCGGATAGCTCTTTTTGATTAAATCGATAGATTCCTCCATAGACACATCAGTCTATAGGCTTTCTACATCAAAGCTGACAAAACGATCTCTAGGTTGTAATTTGATGTCCTCAACGATGTCCAAAATGTACAGAGTTTTTTATCAGGGAGGTACTTTTTCCTTAAAAGAGGAATTTGGCCAAATTGAGTGTTTGGAACTGGTTATCGGTCTCAAAGGCATACCGGCCTAGTGTATTTTTGGAAGGCTATATAGGTGAGGAGGTTTGCTATAATGTGGTGTTAGCTGTGTGCGTTGTTCGTATGAGATTTATGATTCGTATTTCTTCAAAGCATTGTGAATTTTTCTCTTCATCGAGAGTGTTGAAACCTTTTGCAAGAGCTCGTAGTTTCCTTTCCGTAATACATCCTCAATTTTCTCGTTGTTCGTCTTAATGTTCATATTGCCCTTGAACACAGCAAAAATTTTCATGTTTTCGTCTTTTTGTATAAATGCTTAAGTGCCTTTTTCACTCCGGACTGGCGTTATTTCGGAGGGTTTCCTTCTTCTCCTTTTTCCAGTGCTTCTCTTACTTTCCATATACATCTACTTGGACAGGATCCATTCTACTGCTAGTAGATTCCACGGGACTCACAATGTACTGTTATTGGAGTGACTGCGTGATTCACACATTTCTGCAGCAGTGATTCCTCAACCGTAGATGAAGATTCTGATGATACATTCACATCTGTCTTTTTTTCATCTTTGTACCCACTTCGGCAGTCCTTTGCTTCTTGGTTACTTTGGTCCACTTTTTTTGGTGTCCTCTCCTGATCTTTTCGTATTCTTGAACAGGTTTCATCACTTCTGCAAAAAAGGGTTCACTGTCTTCTTCCGGGGTATATATTCTCTAATTTCCTAGTATTTGGCTGTGGCAAGAAAAAACTTTTAATAATATTATTGTTTAAATTGATATTAATGAGCAATAAGAGAAATTTGATTGAATCAAGATTGTATTTTTCATTATTCCACTAGTGGAAAAAAGTTATTTTAATGTGGATAGAACTCCAATTAGAAGCTGGTTATGGATACAATTACATATTTTGATTGTCCAAAAGAATTTGCTTTGAAGGTTTGTATCAACAAAAATATATTATTGCCCGAGTTTCCTCAAATTTTCCAGTAGGATGTCAGTCTTTTATTCAAATGTTAGGTATGCACTTCACCCTGAGGACACTGCCAATACAATTACTTCGTCTCATCAACTTTTTTTTTTGATATTTCATCAGTTTTTGCAATTTTTCACTTATATACACTTTTCCTTCGAAACTTCCCAAATAACCCACCCATGCCTCTATGCAATGAAGAGTCCTTCAAGGAAAACTTGAAATACGTCCAATCATTTGTCATTGTCTTCGGGAAATAACGTCACGTTTTTAGCATACGTCATTTAGGATATGGCGGCTATTCGTCGACTCATACGTGCAAATAACAAAAAAGTTCCCAAGATTTTTACGGAGATTGTCATGTCACATATTGCTTTTTATGTTGCCAGCGCCAATGGGTCCTAACTGGGAATATTTCACGGAACTTATTCTCTCAGTGATAGTTATAAAATATTTATTCAACTCTGCGAGAATCCAGCTGGGACTGCTGGGAATTGCAGTCTTTTGTAGCGGACGTAGTGTGAAAACACTGTCGCAGTGCTTGTTATTTGATGTTAACTGTGCTCATACCTACGATATTGGGTCATTTTCAGATGTTTCATTAACAGAAGTATTCGAAGGGATTTTTTTGAGGAATATTTGATAGAAACTCATCAAGGAATTCCGATTGTCCGGTAAAGATATATTGATGAAGTGTATTTTTTTTTATTTAGTCATATCAATATTATCTTTGACATTTATGCTTTTAGTTATAATAATAATGATGCTCGTAGACGGAAGCAACCTACATCATCTGGATACCGGAGAGACGTATACCTACCTAGGGGTGGAACAACGCCATACCCAGTAGGGTCTCAGTCTATATCCACAGGCATAACGCGGCCCTACGAGTGTTGTTCTATCACCTACGACACTCGTACGGTATAGACGAGACACCGGTGTTGCATTATGCTCCGGGGGATATTGAGTCCGTTGTGAAGAATGAGAAGTGCCGAATCTATTGGAACTACTCATTCCCCACCCTCAGGCAAGTACAAGCCAATAAGCCTGATAGTCCTAGACTTTCACTCCGCATGCTTCACCCAAACCATTCGGTAAAATTACTGGAGTATTTGGTGAAATAATGAACACGCTGCTTTCGAATCTGAAAATCATACTGGCTTGCCGTGATGCGGCAGAAAACCTAGCTGGTAGAATGCAGGATGCCGTAATTTTTGGTTCCCTCCGTTTACTCAGGGCACATGATTCTCGGACCCAGTTATCACTCACTCCACGGACATGAGGAGTGTTTACTGGGGTGAGTCTCACACCAGCACGTCCTCTGGATGTATGGGCTGACTGGGATATTCCTGATGGAAAAAGTTATTATAATAATGAAGCGTCTTCATTCTCCTACAACATAACATAACAGAAAAAAGCATAACAAGGTTACAGACTTGTTAGTATAGGTATATTAGGAGATGTTGAGCTAAACCCTCAAATTGAATTGGGCCCTTTTGATTTTTTAGATTCTAGGAGGTTTTGGGATACCGAATAAGTCTAGCAACTTTTCATAAAAGTACGGGCAAGGATTTTCGAAATTAAGGAAACATTTTTAGGGGCCAATTTATAGAAAATTTTGTGCTCTACATTTTTTGCTTCGGGTCTTTTTTTCGAATTCCTCGTAGTTTTCGAGTTATTCGCGATTCAAACTATTATTGAGTATTTAAACCCGATTTAAGGTGAAAATTTTGAGGTTAGGAAAAAATACCTGAAATAATTTTTTGTAGAAAATTTTGTGTTCTACATTTTTTGTAATGGCAGTTTTTTTCAAATTCATCATGGTTTTCGAGTTATTCACGATTCAAAATATTTTTGAGTTTCAAGTCAAGTCAAAATTTCGAAAATCCGTGCCCGTACTTTTATGAAGAGTTGCTAGACTTATTCGGTACCCCAAAACTTCCCACAATCTAGAAAATCAAAAGGGCCTAATTTTTTTTGGGTCTTATCCTATTTAGCCTGTACTATGTGGTGAAATGGCATCTTCCATTCAAATAAAAATTAAGATTGTGGAATCACATTATTACATGATCTTGAATTGATAAAGCTCCATGGAAAATAAACAAATTAAAATACCTCAGAAGGCTCAACTTGCGGAAAGGGAATGATGACTGGGAATATTTCAGTAAGTAAACAAATTCGAATTTGTGAGCGTGTTACATGGGGTTAACTTTATACAAGAACATCTAATTTCTCAAGGGACTTGATCCTACTCTCGCATTTCATTTGGTTCTTCACTCCGATTCTGATTCCATGCGCCTCTTTGTGAGAGATTCGTTACTTTGTAATTGCGTAACAGTTAAACCATAGCTTGAAATCTCATCGGAAACAGTGTTCGCTTTCTATTTGTCGTTGTAAATTATGTTTTGAGTAAATGGAGTTTTCGTTGAAAAGAAAAACCGTCAGTCATCGGTAGGGAGAACTTTTCGGGACATCAATTAAAGATACTATAATCAAAAAGTACCTAACTATGTTTAGCTGATGAATTTTTACTGTTTATACTAACCAATAAGATTTCTTCGAAATGAATAATCCAAAACAACTGAAGGACTCATCTACTCTCGTTTTGTTGGATTATTCGTTTGATAGTATACAGTGTGTTACAGTGATTCTTTGGATGATTCTAAGACTGAAAGTTCATATGAATGTATAGGTCCGATAATGCTTCGTTTTCAAGATACAGAAATTTTCAATATGATTCCTTACGATATTGATGAGTCCACTGATTATTTTGAATAAGGTCGATTTGTTGTCTTTAAATTTTTGATTATTTTCATATTTTTTTTACGTTCTCCTGATTGAATGATTGTGTAATTTGGATGATACTTGAGAACGCTATACGTTTATTCACTGTCTCATAAATTAGACTACCAACCATCTTCAGTTAGACATCTAATCATTTGAGCACGTTTCTCAAGATTCGCCCACAGCTGCTACTGTTTTTTTCGAGAATGCAGTGGAGACATGAGTTAGGCGACCCACCAGGCTCACTATCATTTGCGTCAACTTTGCAGCATCCATCGCAAAATCATGGCGAATAAGTGACAGCACAATAACTCGTTGTGAATATGTTTCGGGTTTTGAGAAATATACGATCGATGGGAACGGACGAAATGCCAATTAACTCAGCCGGAATTGATGATCAAAATGCGTGAATATAATTTAGATTGACTGTTTTGGTAATGAGGAGGATGAGTGGACGATGAAAAGAGATCATTTCAAAGTTTGATTTATAAAGGATGTGAATTGATTAACTTTACTGTGGTTTCAGATTTTCAAGTAAGTAATTATATCTCACATTAATATGAATATAAGCAGTGTCATTATTCAAAATCAAGTGGTTGGATGGCGAATACATTCCAGGGTTCTCTCATAGAATATTAAAGGAACTTTGCACAAATGAGGTGTCAAATCAATTCAATATCGGTAAGGAAAAGTAGTTGTTATCCACCATGTGGGAATATGGGGAGATACTGGGTAGTTCGAATTGGACGATATTATTTGTTCCACATTTTTAGAACTCTGATTTATTATCTGGGCAAATTTTTCCTCGAAAATTCCAAATTCACTCCACAATCAGTCCACTATGTTTTGGTTTCAGTAGTCTTCGTCTTTGAGACATGCTGACCATTTCCCAAGTTCTAGTTTTTGGATATTTGATATTGATTTAGTGGAGAGTGGTACGTAGCACAATTATATTGAGATTATTTTGGTGAAACATTACGAAATTATTCGTAAAAAACATTTTGCAATATTTTTCAGCATGAATTGATTGATTCTTGTATTTTTGTTGAATAATTTGATCCATTAAGGGTTATGTACAATGCTTTCATTTTAATTTGTCCACCTGGTTCGAATAAAAAATGTAATTGTAGTCTTTTTCGTTAAGTTTCAGGCTCCTCAGTCAAAAACTTTATAAATTGTCAAATGTCGAAATTATTGACACAACTTATTGACACCAACATGAAAAGTGAAAAAAGTCTTGGAAAAGAAGCGAAACAACCGAAAATCAATGCTGGAGACAAGACGGCTCTGTAAACACTGCAAATGGACCATTATAAAACTCTTCCTGCACACAAAGGAAATGCCACAGTGTTACTGGACATCCAGACAAACTGTGACAAAAATGAACCTGCACACCAAAAAGGAAAAACTACAAACTCCTACAAAATGATCCAACTTCCATGATATAAAGGAAAATCTGTAAACCAGACATGCCATTGAGACCACTAGTACCGGAACTCACCGACTCATAATCTAGCTAAATACCTCTTACCAATACTAGAACTTTCGCAGGATACCAGCAGTTAATTCGTCAAAAATTCGAAATGGTCATGATGGTAGAGCGCTCCTAACCTAAGAGTCATGGGTTCGACTCCCAGCATGGTCATCGGCATCACACGTTAAAAGGTGAGGGCTGCGTCTTCCTTAGCTCGGACAAGTCTCTTGAAGACTTTTGGTGGTTGTACTCTTAAGGGTGTGCAGCTTGTTGACGGAAATAATAATTTCAACAAAAATAACACTTTCAAAGAGGTTCAAATACAATCTGAAGATCGTGTCTCCATAGAAGAATCCATTAGCATTAACAATCAGAGAAAACTGAAAGAACTGACCTACCTGTATACGCTATATTGAAATTACTGCACCCAAACCAAAATTATGGATAAGAAACGTGGATGACACCTTCATCATATGGAACTACGGAGATGAAGATCTTGGGGACTCCCTCTCAAGAATGAACAACATGAGGAACTTGATAAGAACAGATACTGGCATCCGCACCTAGAAAGAAACCCCACATAGGACAATATCTCAATTTCTGCTCCAATCACCCAAACGCCACAAAGATAGAAATTGTAAGACCATTGGTGGAAAAAGCGATGTAAATTTGCAATAAACAGAAGTCACTGGATGCGAAGATAAACTACATCAGAAAGGACCTATGCCATGGATAGATAATCTTAGAAAATCCTAGAAAAAATATAGAAACAACATGATAAGACCAACACGATCGAAAAACGACCACAAAATCACGTTATCATCCTTCCGTACCTCAGAGGTATCTCTGAGAAAATCAGGAGAATCTGAAATGACTACAACATCAAGAGCTGCTTTCAATCCGGCAGTTACTTATGGAGCTTCCTCACCGAGACGAAAAATGAAAATACAGTAGAATTCAGCAAAAATTGCATTCACTATGTCCTATGTGAATGTGGAGATTCATTGTGGTCGGTGGATCAGCGATCACCCAAGGTGGTGCTGTAGGTTTTCCGGGTTTTCCTACAGCTGAAACATGAATACATCACCTGAAACATAAGTAAGTCGCCCCGGAGCGCCACGGCAAATAATAATCATAGCCGTCCTGTACCCGCACAGGCTATGCCTTTGGGTACACTCAACGAGTGTTTATGAGGTAGTATTATTATTATATATTATATATACATTGGAGAGACCAAGAGACTGTTATCTGTAAAAATAACCGAACTCAAAAAGTGAACTCAACGAAACGAGATATCTTTCTTTGGGACGAGGCTAGTGTTCTTCATCGAGAAGAACATTGGTTCAAATGACAATTGATCGAAACCGCGTAAATTGAAGTCAATGGCGCTTTCAGTTAGCCAAGAGTGGAAATTGAGAACGTGTGGAGACTGCTCATAGACCACTTTGGAGGAGAGAAAAAGCGCGAAACTACACGTGCCACACACAGCCATAATTATACAACACGAACTGACCTATGAATACCTCGTATATCTGAACTTGTCAGTATTCTTCAAATGAAGACGATTGCGAATATAAACGATCAAAACGTTGTGAAAAAAAGTGAAAGGAGTCAAACATCTTATCAACCCATTGAGATGATGGTGGAACCAAAGTAATCAAAAAGATCAGTGTTATGGAAATATAGAATTGAACACCGTCCAGAGATCCAACTATCTGTTCATCCCTGCAGCTTCATTTCCGTAATGAATGAAGCGGCCTCAGCAGACAGCGCAGCCCGGGATCACACTTACAGATGTTGGAAGGGCAATATAAAGTTGTAAGTACAGCAACTTCCTGTCCTCGCACGTACTCACCGGAAGAGAGTCTTTCAGTTCATCCTATCTGTCAACATACTTTAACCTTCGCCGGAAAAGCGGCTCCATGCGGAAAACGTGATCAGTCAACATAAGTGAATTTTATCTCGTGTCGACCGGCCTACAATAAACCCGGCACTCCTTAAATTGCATGCTTGTAACTGAATCTCTTGTTGACACTGAAAATTCCGAACTCAATTAGAGAATTCCATCAGGGAGCGCTTTGATCTTTGACAGATATGAAGTGGCCGAATGGAAATGGTGGAGGAAGACAGTCGGAGGAGTTTCTTCGATGGGGAAAATTAGTTGGAAATTTCTTGGGGCGTTTCTCTGCTTCGATCGGGAATGAGAATTGAGTTGGTGAAGTTAGATGTCTTGAAAGAATATGTATAGCATTGAGGTCAATGCAATAATATTACAATTTTCATTCGATGATGACTGTTACTTCCACTGAAATTGGAAGTATATTTCCATATATCTATGGTGGGTGGGAAAAACAGTATAAGTCAAAAAATTGCGAAAATAATTTTAATACAAATTTCGATATTAGGTGATGTAGTCTGCAATATGGTCTAACCAGTATAAGTCATATATATACACCTGTTTGAATGAAAAGATTTCGGTGGGAGAAATAGTCTAATATGACTTATACTGTTTCGCATCAGTGAAACAAAAATATTCTGGTGGGAAAAACAGTATTATCTGACTTGTACTGTTACGCACTGACTATCTGACACGCACAGACTTGCAGAATTTGTAACGGTCATCAAGAGTTAGTTGGTAGGTGTCTTTTGAACAGGTTGGTAACAGAAAGGTTAGGAATGTCTGTAACACGAGGTAGAACGCTGGTGAATATGGTAAGAATGGATTTAGGTGAGAAACCAGTGCCCTTTGTTTTATTTTCTTAACGAATTTTGACTTCAGGTTTGCCACCTGTACCAGATTCTGCATATTCAGAAATGTACACTGCTAACGAATTGCTGTTAAATGACTTAGGTAAACATACAATTATTCATAATTCAATTTCGAAATTTTTGTACAAATTCTTGTTTATTCTTTATGGTAGAGACGGAATGTGGTAATAACCGAACCCAGGATTTGTCATTACTCTCAGCAGGATGTTCTTCTTGGCCAGAGCCTACTGACTCTAGTAAACAAGCGAAAGCCTACTCTGAAGAAGAATCAAGTGATGACAGTTTAGGAGATAAAGACTATGTACCAAATATTGACGAACAGTCTTGTGATGCAGAAAGTGTTGTTGATGTTTATCATTTGCAAATACTGAATGGAAAAAGGCCGCAAAATCTGGAGGTAGAGAACGTAAATGACCAGACAAAGAAACGAGTAAGAACGAAGGGTGGTTCGCATTCAAGAAATAACCGAAAGGGCGAAAAAACAAGAGAAATTCAGGACAGGGTTATACTACAGCTAAGGGCATAGAAAAAAAACCCAGGCAGATGAAAGATTTATCAAACTGTAGAAGAAACTGTGGCAAAAAAATGTCTCATTTCGTCAGAAGTAAAATTTATGAAGAATACTGGTCTTTAGGGGTTTAGGGTTCATCATAGTGAAACCACAAAAACAGCAACAAAACGAAAACGAACTGATGACCCATCGAAAGAAAAAACCCGTAAAGTTAGTCATTAATTTTTTTTTAAATATTAACGGCGAATGAACAAAAATCTGTAGAGGATGTTTTATGAGCGTTTTGTATGAAACACAAATGATTGTCACGTTGGCATTAAGCAATGCAGCAAAATCTGTATCCGGAATTATAAGTGAAGACAAAAGAGGGATCTGTGTGCCACCTAATAAACATAGCACTAAAATCATTAACAGTGTTATAGAACACATCAAGTCTTTTCCATCTTACGAGTCTCACTATACAATACAACATAAAGTATCTAGCTCCACATTTGTCATTACAGATAATGTACAATTTGTATTGTACTCGAGAAATTAAGGTTTCCAGGCGCATTTATGAACAAAAGTTCCATAAACTGAAATTGGCATTCAAAAAGCCAAAGGTAGACACGTGTCATAAAGGTGATATCCTACAAATGAAACTGAAAACTGTTGAAGGTGAAGATGAAATGAAAAAAAATGTAAATAAAGAAATAGATGATCATCATGCTGAAGCCGATAAGACGTATATCCAGAAGGATACAGATAAAAAGCTGGCTGTGGACAATAACAGAATTAAGTGCTACACGTTTGATTCGCAACAGTGTCTCCCAATACCATATGTGAATTCTTTAGTATCTTTTTATAAGAGACAGTTATGGACATACAACCTAACTATACATCAATTAGGAAGCGGTGATGTAACATGCGTTATGTGGCATGAAGGGGAAGGAGCACGAGATGGAAATCAAATTGCTTCATGCTTATTTAATTCGCTAATGGACTTACCTCCACATGTAGAGCACGTTATATTGTACTCCGATACATGTGGAGGACAGAATAAAAATTCACATATAGCTGCAATGTTTCTTACTGTACTGCAAGAAAAACCGAATATCAAAATTATTGATCACAAATTTATGGTTCCTGGTCATAGTCACATGGAATGTGACGTTGACCATGCTATCATAGAACGTCAGAAAAAAAAACTTGCCATACAAATTTTTCATCCTCATGATTGGTACCAGTTAGTGAGAAATGCAGGAAAGAAAAGGAAATTTATGGTAAGAGAGCTTACATTTGATAAATTCCTGAATTTTGCGAATTTAAACAAAACTTCCTTGGTTTTGAGAAATACAGATTCCACAAGAAACCCCTTCATATAGCATGACGTTCGCTGGTTTGGATATACTAAGAAAGCTGAAACAATATATTTTAAACAATTTCTAAATGAAGAAGAGCCTTTTAAGGAAATTTGCTTTCCAAGACGAGGTATAAGTAGCTTAAACCCAAAGCCATTATATGATCGAAATCCATCAATTTCTGAACAGAAAAAAAAACGATCCCATTGATTTATTGCCCTTGATATCACCACCATTTTGGTATTTTCATCTCAATCTGCGAACCTCAGGTGATGCTCCAGACAGTTATCCTGATGTCGAAGAATTTTCAGAAGATAGTACATAGTGTCAATTTTGTGTGGGGATTTGTTAAAATAAATGTATTAAAAAAAATAAAAAAATATTGAAAAATTTCTTGTTGGTTGATTTAATACAAGTCTGCAAAGTAAGTGGGAAAAAAAGTAAAAGTCACCTCAAAAACCAAAAATGAAAAAAAAATTGAAAATTTCCATTAAAATAATATACCTCACCAAAATTCAAAATATTTTGTCAAACAAAATTTATAATAGAAGTGACCATTTTCTACTAATAATGCTTGATAAAACGGAAGAAATTTCTATCTGTCACTACTCAAAGTGAGAAATATTGACTTGTACTCTTTTTTCCACCCACCATAGATATTATGTACTGAAACCAAAAAATCTCTGAAGCCCATAGAGTCTGTACTGATATCTCGTCCTAGCAATTCAAGATTCACGCAGTCAATCTCCAGGATAGAATATCAGTTCTGCAGC
Source organism: Chrysolina americana (assembly GCA_958502065.1). Taxonomy (NCBI): domain Eukaryota; kingdom Metazoa; phylum Arthropoda; class Insecta; order Coleoptera; family Chrysomelidae; genus Chrysolina; species Chrysolina americana. Next base: position 104,790,333 of record OY293411.1, read on the forward strand.
TGAAAATTACCAAAATAACATGCGGTTTGCAAAAACGAAACTACCAGCTACTAAAAAAAATTAACAAAAATGAATTACATTAAAAAGCATACAATATGAGAGGAGAATTACTCTCTAGTGAATGAATGGTAGTCAGCAGTGTGCAGCGATACGGTAATGCAGACGGGGAACAGGGCCGTATCTAAGACAGTGAGTGCATCTAGGTGACAGTTAAGGGAGAATTTTTTGAGCACTCATCAACTCCTTGACCATATTGAAAATATTGGACCATTCTCAGATCTTTGAACGAAAATGCCATGTTGTCGTATTTCAAAAACCACATTAATTCAAAATCTGATATTTGGAAACATCTTTCACGGATTTTTCTTGAACCGTATTGAAAATATTCGAACGTTCCCAGACTTTTTAACGGAAAATGTTGTCATATTTCGAAAACTGTATAATATAAAATCTGATATTTGGAGACGTAAGTGATGAGGCGTCGCTGAATTGATTGCAACCTCTCGCTCTTCTGTCTAGCATGAGAGCTATGAACACAGTTACCAAATTCGATCACCAGTTGACATTTTTGTCTTCATATATACCAGATATCTAGGATTTTTCCACTCATCCCTAGCCTCCTTATGATACCCTGATGTTTCAGAAACTCCTATAAATGAGTAGGCACTGGTCACTCACTAGAGAATTCTCCGACATAATAGACATACAGATTGTTAAGAAAAATCACTTACTCCTTACTCCATCGACGTTTGCTCATCTCTGCCTCTTCTTGGTTCCGTTGAGTCTTGGCATATTTTGACCCCCTTTCGGATTTCTCAGCTTTTTCTGTAATATTGTTCTCTTTATCTGACTAGTTATTTTGCTTCTATGGAGGATTAATTGGAAACACTATATGAGGCGCTTTAAAAGTCATTTGCGCTCGATAGCTTCATGGACCTCTTATATTCAGCCCTATGGCGAGTAGAAGCCCTTGCTTCTTGCCCTCCCTGTTCCAGATTCTTGGGAAGAAGCCTGAAGCTTCACCAATCTCGTAAATAGCGTCATAGGTTTGCAGATGTTTGTCTCGCCATAGCCTGAGCCATGAGGGATCCATGATCATCAGAGTAGCGTCCTTTCAGAGTGTAACGTTGTGAAATCTTCCTGAAATGCCACTCTTCGGAATATTTTTTGACAGCCTTGAATAAAAGCTGCTCGAGCTACAGCCAGTTTAACCCAAATTGGGTGGTTGTAGTGCCCATGTAGGTCTCGTCTATAGCATCTTCTACGGCATCCAGAAATTCTAGCAGCTGGTCTTCACTGAAGCCAGTTTCTCAGCGAATCACCAGCAGTACAGCCTTACGAAAAAAAGGTCTTACCGTCATCTGACTGTGGTGATGAGTAAGTAAGAGCTCAGAATAAAAAATAGGTAAGGGAAGAGATAGGGGGTCGTTTAAGATTTTCCCTGGGTGGTAGAGTTCCTGGGTGGTTTGCTCACTTTGATGATGTAGAAAACCCACAGTCCATTACATTCACTTTATTTAATTTTAAATATTCGGGAAATGGCATCTCTTGCAGCATCCTGGATCATTTGAGATGCATCCTGATTACCAATCATAGAATAATGACAGTCAATGGCACAAACTTTTAATTTTTGACATTACACTTTGAGGAAATATAACTGACAAAATCTTTCCCTGAGAGGCAGAAAGGAAAATGGATTCAGGTGGAAGGAATAGGAAATTAATATATGTTTATTGGTCTCAATTATTGTAATTGTAATATTCGAGAAGGCGCCTCCACCATTTATTACAAATAATGGGGTGTGACCCCATATTCTATTGCAAACTAAGGGATGTAGCTTCAGATGAAAGGAACATCCGAAATAGATTCTGGTTCACCAAATAATCCATTATCGAAAGTCATAGCTGAAAATAGAATAAAAATACTTCTTCAAACGACCACAAACTGTTGTGAAGTTTGCAGGAGAGTCCTATCATACCAAACACTTAGTCAATAATAACATAAAAAGAAATATCAAACTCTAAAAGGGACGAAACCCTTTCAGATACATCAATAGGGCTCTAAACGACATTGCCTTCAGTAGTATTTCCTACAAACACTCATGAAAGAATCAATCAATCCTCCTTTTTCGAAATATAGACGAAGAATACCTATTTGATGCCATAACTCTCGTCCTCATCTAGGGTCGAGAATACTCTAACTTCAGCCCTGTTCTAATATAATGTTAAATAATTCCAAAACCGAACGATTAGTTAGAAAGCCGCATAAGTTCGCAAACTAACGTCTATTTATATCGGTTAAGGGGTGCAATGCAGTTCAAGATATAAATTAAATTTAAAGTAGATGTAACATGTGTTGCCTAACTTTGGGAAGTTTGAAACGTAATTAACCTTAGACTAAATGGTTGGATATACACTAGACAACTTTCCCGCTTTTGAGATAGCTCCATTATTGGAGTAACTGTCGAGTGTCAAAGTTTCGATTGAAGTTTGGTTAAACATTCATATTATCTTGATCTAGGAAAATTGAGATTGCAGGTACATGGGTAAGTGACTTCATGTATCTATCAGCAATTGAGCAAATAAAATTTGGTCGTCAAGTATGGAGTTCATGGAAGATAAAAATTTCTATATGTGTATTCACGATATTAAGATGTTGATTGGTGTGTTATAACAAGTATGAAATATTTTTTGTTTCCTTGTCTATTGTGTCATTAATTTATTTTGATTCATATTCATTTACCTTGTTGAAAAGGAAAAAAAAATCGTCATTATTAAATAGATTGAGAAGAATCGTTAATGTTCTTCAAATATATGGGAATGTTGGGCTTTACTTTCCAGAAATGAGAATCCTACCTCACAGAAGTAATAATTTTCAGTTCACTTTAGTTTTTTCATCATTTTCCGTCCTCCTTGGATGCCGTACTGTTCATTTTCCTTCACAATCTGGAATTTCACCACTTACTCTGGTTGTTCAACTCTCGTAATTGAGATTCCTATTTTCAACTTAACAAGACTATAAGAGCCAGCATATTATTATTATTATTATATTGAAACAAAGCTGAATTTGACGGTTTGAACGTTTTTTAAATAGGACCAACAGCTTAGTTGGCATATAATGTAATCGGCTGAAAATTGCCATAGCCCGGGTTGAAATTCCGCTTGCTCCAACTTTTCTTTATTCTGTTTAATTTTTCATTTTGCTGTCTGTAATGTCATAAAGATATATTCGATTTATATTGGAACAATCTGACACATTATTTAAATTAATTAATGACATTATATATTCGATTATTCTGTTTGTTTTCATTCATGAAATGGATTGGGGCAATTTTTTCGTCGGAAAATAGTTGTTAATTCGTTAATAATTCATGGAATTCAATTATTCATGCATGATTCGGAATTAGTTCATTATGATACGTATGGAAGAAGTTTGTAGTTCAACGAAAATTATATAATAAAAATTTTCGAAAAAAGGTTCACTCAAAATTGCAGAGGTTCCGTCCAAAGTCTACCAAATCTCTATTTGACTAGGAATCGATTCAAAATTCAGAATGCTCATATAAAAAGGTTGATTTTTGCGAATATGGAGAAAAACTGTTAGAAAACAATTTTTTATTCAGATATCTGCTCTCAACTCCTGATGAATTTTTCAACTCGAAAACTATTTGAGATAGAGCAATTCTGCGAATGCCAGTCGATTCAGAATTACAAAATCAGTATAGTCTGTGAATTTTAAATAGATCGGCAGCAAAAACTTCATTACTAGAAAAAAGTCCAAGGGGTATACCCCTAAAAATCATGAAAAGTACAAAATCATCAGAATTACTTGAAATATCCACCATATACTCAAAATTTCATGCTGAATCCAAAAATGTATGATTTGGATATGCTCAGATACAAGGTGTACCTACCATAAAATAGCGATAAAACGTCAGAAATTCTCTCGCTCCATCGATTTTTCGAAAATATTTAATTTTTATTTTTTTTAAAATCGCTAGCCGCCATCCCACGTATCTTTTCGAGCTGATTCCGAATATATTATCAAAAATGAAATTTGGTGAAGGATTGAGCGAGAACTGAAAATGAATTTGTCAAAATCACAAAAATTTCAGTCATTTCGTTAATCCTTGGGGGAAATCAAGTTTTGATACATATTTCGGAATCATATCGTGGAAATACGTGAAAATTCGGTTATCGATTTTTCGAAAAGTGTTAAATAAAAATTTTTGGGAGAAGGTTTTTTCGAAAGTGCGAACCTCTGCAATTTAGAATCAGTATACGTGAATTTTAAGTAGATCTGCAGCAAAAAATGTATTACTTGAAAAAAGGGATGAGTATATCCCTAAAAATCATGAAAAGTACGAAATCATCAGATTAATTTCAAAATGCTGATTTGGAAAATATATGATTTGGATGAACGCAGATACAAGGTTCCCAAAAAAAAATGCAATTAGAATTCAGAAATTCTGTATCTCTGGCATAATCAAATATTGGAAAAACCTCGAAAAATTGCCTAATTTTGCCAAACAAGCTGATTTCGAATAACGTCTCAAAAACTAAATTCGACAAAGGATTAACGGATGAGGGTGATTTTGCATAATGTTAAATCAGCTCGTCAACATACCAACGTTTTAGGGGAGCTGGCGACTTTCCGAAAAATAAAATTGAAAAATTTCGATTCTCTGTGTCAGGGTATATTAAAAATATTGTTCGTTGATATTTTCATGTATAATATAACAAGTGCTGATAAAATTGCCGATTATTCTTCGACTTTACTTGACGAGTTATCATAAAGTTTGAAAATTTTGAGTGCGTAGCACGAGTTGTATTTTCTAAAATTTTATGATAACGAGTAATTGTGAAGGACAAGAATATTCAGTAAAATTTTATCGACATGAGTTGTATTTTATATGAGAATTTCACAATTTGTGCTCTTTTTCTTTTTTAATGATTGGGACTAGAATTTATTTCCATTCATTAAGATACATACATACATAATTACAATTCATTACAATTGAAATTCTGAACATTGAAAGAACAGTTCTGAAATACTATTTTTAAATTTGTTTGCTCATTCTTCGTCTCATTAGAGCTGCTACAAGAGAAAACGTTTTTGCTGGCATCGCTGAATGTAGAACTGGAACTCGCTCTCATTTTTGTTAGGATTTCAGTGTCTTTTTGGGTGCATATTCATATAAGATTGTAGAGAACTGGAACTGCTGTGTCCTGTTATCTTCATCATTTCTTGTTCAGACACTTCAGCTTGGGCAAGGTGAGTGACAGCGGTAGATCTATGGCTGTGATTGCTGAATTTTTTGTTCTGAATATCCAAACCATTTTCTGACAAGTTTCTTTAGTCCATTTTGACAGAGTTTACTCCAATAGGACAATTTTTGTACCAACCGATACTATCAGGATCCTTCCATCTAGGAATTGGAGTTAGGAAAAAGCGGTCGGACGTGATGTGTCCTGAGCGTTTTTCCATCACTCTGTGGAATACGAACAGGGCAAATATCGGGATCTGCAGTATTTCTTATTAGCCACTTGCTTGGAGTACATGATTTTGACCCACCTTGATTGGTTTTGTTGAATACGGGATTATATTCAATACATCCAATATTATCCTTTTCTACTATAAAAAAGTTTACCTTCGAGTAACATCCTTCAAGCAAGTTCTTTGGCTGCAATGAAAAAAAAATTCTTGATGAGTCCCTTCGGATTGTTTTCTTCACAATATCTCAGCAATCTCATATTTTCCTCAATTGTAAAAGCAGTTGAACTCTTTTCGACATCTCCTTGGAGTAATTTTCTCTTTGCATCACGAGCTGATCTAAATTCTATGTCAGCAAATGGATTTATTTTCACATTGTAATCATTGTAGAACTTGTCTTGGAGCAGTTTTGCGACAACATTCCAATTGAATTTTATAACAGTTTCTCTGTAATCACTACCATTCTGCTTCTTCATATTGGAGGCATAATCTTTCAATATATTCGCAATTTCCACTGGGGTAGTTTCCTTTCCGACAACATAATTTCTATTACGGCAAAAGTCTATAAATTGTTTCCATGCATACTCCTTAGATTTCCTTGTATTTTTAGGCGTATTCTGTGCTATTGCCAAATGGATTTTGTCATTTGTAACAGTTCCCCATCTATTGGATTCCATTTCTTGTTCAAATTACCGAATAATATTCAGAAAGCGAAAAGATATTGAAACGTCAGTTACGCGTCATAATTTCCGTTACCATGGATATCGAGCTCGTGGTATAATCACATATTAATTTGCTGCAGGAGAGAATAATCAACATAGCTTCAACCTTATTGGATGTGTTTTATCATTAGAAACGTCTTCATTGGTTTTGTGACAGTTGCGTGAAATTCTCATTTTAAGTTCACAGAGTTTACCAAATTTCCAATTGACTCTGAATCAATTTCAAATTCATCAATGATATAATATTAAGATACTCGTACCTGGTAAGTTCTCACAGTCTTCCATCGTCCACCCTGTAATTTTCATCCTGTGGTGCTTCCAAAACATGTTTTCCTCTCAAATAATCGTCCACTTCCTCAAAACCAATTTATCGAAAATGTATAGAAAAAGATACCCTTGGGCGAAGTGAGATATGAATGGAATGGAAAATGGTATTCGGAGTAAAAATATAACAAATTGATTCTGCAGGTCAAAGGCCAGTGCGTACGAATGCTGACGCCGGATTTGACAGCTTGCATGTCCCTGAAAATGCGACTGGAGTTTATTTTTGTTCTTACAGAGTGACCACTCTAATGGTTTGTCCTCCACGAGTTTTTGAGTACCGTTTGGAAAGCATGTCAAGAAGTCATGAATGGAAAATAGTGTGCAGTGAGTCCAAGATGTTGGATATCAAGATTGGCTGCGATATACTTTTTAGTTAGGTTGATATACCGGGTGGCTACGGAAGTATTGCCTACGGAATATCTCAGTTATTGTATGAAGTAGGTTTGTGAAATTTGGAGCGTCGATATAATGATATAAGAGCTAGAATTTGAGCATATTGACATGTCGAAGTTAACTTCCGGTCTGACCGGAAGTAACATCAACTTTCTTATTTTAAATAGAAACCCTATTTTTTTTCTTTTCGCTTTATTCAGCATTCAATTCCCTTTCTAATGACATATCACAAGTTGGTATCTAACCAGAAACTAGATCAGAAAAAAATTATTATTGAAATTCACCGAGTAGGCCGTGGAAGCAAAATGAAAGCCAAAAATTGAAAAGTTGGCTATGGAAACCATACGTCATTTGATAACAGTTGCTACTACTGTGATATTTTATTTTCATTCGTCGGCGTTATAAAAAGCCGCCAAAAAAAATATTGGAAAAATTGGGAAGAAAACAATACTCTGTAGGTCCATAACTTAAATAGGAACATACAACTTTTTCTTGCCTGTACTATAAGCATAACCATTCCTTTCTAATGATATAATAGAAAGTAATTTTTTGAAATGAAATATCAAAAAATCCAATTATTATTCTTCAAATAACAAAACAGATTATCGCCATACGCAAAAATAACATTAAAAATAATGTGGAATGATAAATTATATCCTGTAGGTTCTAGGTTAAATAGGAACATAAACGTACTTGGTCTGTGCCATCGTCCATAGATATTCTAATTTCTACCTATGGACGATGTTTGTGCTATTCAGAATAATCATTCCATTGCAATAATCATTCGAACCAAAATATTAACAAGTAGGCTAATTAAGATGTATTTTGGAATGAAACAAAAAAGAAACGAGAGCTCTCACGAACGTTGCTATCCATATTATTTTGACGTTCGAAGTAGTGTTTTTGATTCTGCCATTTTAAAAGGGTTTGGAAATCGAAATCAGTTAGTGGAATATTCAAAAAATGCCCCGTAATTCACGAACCGAACAAATTGACATGCTTCTCATATATGGTGAATGTTTAAAAAATTCTTATGCCGCCGAACGATTGTATTTAGAGCGATATCCAGGGAGGCAGCAACCGTCAAGAAGGTATTTCCAGTGGCTTGAATAAAAATTAAGAACTGAGCCTGATGTTCACGAAGACCAAGAAGCATTTGTTATTAATGAGGAAACTGAAATTAATGTATTAGCTTTAGTACAATATGATAGCACAATTTCCTCAAGGAAGGGTGGCGCCGAATTAGCTATAAGTAAGGACTCTGCTAGGAAATATTTGAAGAAACATCGATTTAAATCCTTCAAGTATCAGTTGCATCAATATTTCTATGAAAATGACGGTGAAAGGCGCCTGGAATATTGTAATTGGTTTCTTCGACAAAATGCTGAGAATCACCTATTTAACTATTATATCTTGTTTACGGACGAGTCAAGATTTACCAACAATGGATTATTTAACAGGAATAATACAAGGTAGGTACTGTACTTTATTTGGATTATTGTCGATAGTCGAAGTGTAAAGTGCTAAAAGTGTGAACGGTCTTTTGTTTCAGGTACTGGGCGATAGAAAATGAGCACCGGTTTCGACAAGGTGGCTTCCAGGAGAGATTTGGTGTGAATGTTTGGGCAGGAATAGTTGGAACTCATATTGTTGGCCCCATTCTTTTTCAAGGCCAACTAACCGGAGAGAGATACTTTAATTTTTTAACGAATGAAATTTCGGAATCCATTAACAACCTACCAGCGGAAATAACTGAGAGAATGTACTTCCAGCAAGATGGCGCCCCTCCGCATAATTCAAGAATAGCGAGAAATTATCTTCAAAATCGCTTTCAAGAGAGACTTATAACAACCCATGGTCCAGTCAGGTGGCCACCAAGGTCACCTGATCTTACTCCGTGTGACTTTTTTCTATGGGGGCATCTTAAAAATAGGGTGTATTCCACACAGCCTACAACTCTACATGAGCTAGAAGTAAAAATTCGTAGAGCTTTCCAAGAAATCACGCCCCAAATGTTGACAAACGTTTTACATGAAAATATCACCAGAGTCAATAAATGTATTGACGCTGAGGGAATGCATTTCGAACATTTGTTTTGAATTTATTTTATCTTTAATCCTATCAATTTGAATTTTTTTTTTTTCGATAAATCTGTTTTTTTGTTATTTGAATAATAATAATTGGATTTTTTGGTTTTTCATTTCAAAAAATTACTTTCTATTATATCATTAGAAAGGAATGCTGAATAGTACAGGCAAGAAAAAGTTGTATGTTCCTATTTAAGTTATGGACCTACAGAGTATTGTTTTTTTCCCAATTTTTCCAATATTTTTTTTGGCGGCTTTTTATAACTCCGACGAATGAAAATAAAATATCACAGTAGTAGCAACTGTTATCAAGTGACGTATGGTTTCCATAGCCAACTTTTCAATTTTTGGCATTCATTTTGCTTCCACGGCCTACTCGGTGAATTTCAAAAATAATTTTTTTCTGATCTAGTTTCTGGTTAGATACCAACTTGTGACATGTCATTAGAAAGGGAATTGAATGCTGAATAAAGCGAAAAGAAATAAAAATAGGGTTTCTTTTTAAAATAAGAAAGTTGATGTTACTTCCGGTCAGACCGGAAGTTAACTTCGACATGTCAATATGCTCAAATTCTAGCTCTTATGTCATTATATCGACGCTCCAAATTTCACAAACCTACTTCATACAATAACTGAGATATTCCGTAGGCAATACTCCCGTAGCCACCCGGTAGATACATATACGTAATGAAATATTCTGTACTGTCAAATTTAATAAACACACATTTTCTGCATTTTCATTACGATGATAAAAACAACACAAGATATGGTTTTCCACCACGGGATTATCTGAAAGAATAATAAATACTGTGTTGGGTAAATATGAAAAAAGCTGCGTAATAGAAATATAACAACCACGTAAAAATTAGAAATTCCAAAAACATTGTTGATTATGAAATTGTCACTATTACAAATTGTTGATTATTTTAGAAAAACAAAATTTTTAGATTTTTGTTGGTGTTATCTTCGGAGCTGGTATAAGACAAAAAATTATTGTTTTCTAACACCCACTTTGAAAATTGAATTTTTCTGTCTTTTCCTAGAGTTGAGAGTGGTAATTTTCCTTCCTTTCACATGACTTTTGTCAGTTTATATTTGCATAATTTTTTTAGTTTTTAACAATAACATTAAAATAAAATTACAATTCTACTATTTATTGAAAAAATGTCAATGCTGGTATGGTTAATAAAAACTCAAAAAAAATGTCTTTTTATTTTAGTTTTGTTGTCTGGCAGTAGTATTGGAATAATAAAACCTCATCTCGTGTCATTCAATTTTCATATCACCATATATCGCAATTATTAAAGCAGTATACGAAAAAACGAAAAAATAACCAATAAGTAACAAAAAACTGTTTAATAATGGCTAAAATACTATATTTCATCTATTCTGGAAGAAATAATAGCTTTCTTGGACTTATACTCAGCCCCTGATTTATTTAAAAATGTTTTCAACTTTACGGTACTTTGTATCCATATCTTCCTTTATTGAAGTTATAAAATAGAACATTGAATGTTTCTACCATTATGAGAAAGGCTTAAAGGTCTCAGAGAGTTTTAAAAAATACGCCAAAATCATCCCTTTCCTATTTTTCTTTCTTTTCTCACCAATTTATATAATACCAGAAACTTGATTTTGTCGTCAGTACTATTTTCTTCGTATTATTTTGATGCGTCAATATTTATACAGTGTGTCATTTAAATTCGCAAGACATAATTATTCTTTTTCTTATTATTGATTTTACGAACATAAGTTATTCATTATAAAAAGTTATGCATGATCTAAAACTTGAAATACAATCATAAGATATGAAAATCTTTCAGTTTTATACGAGATTTTTTGAGAACTGTGAATTCCATGCACGAGAAAGAAATATTATTTTTTACAAAGTGGAAAATTGTTATCAAAAAGCTTGTTAAAAATTGAAAACTACGTTCGAATTTCCATGCAAAATTTTTCATGCGAGAATTTTTACTTCTTGAAGACGGTCCTGTCATGCAATACGGTGTAAGAAAAACCACATACAAAACCTTGCACTTCGAAAAACTCCATAAAAACTTCTTCGGTAACATCGAAAATGAAAAACCGAATTAATAATTCATCAAAAAAGTTGGGTCATTAGGCTTAGGGGTTATCAAGAGTCATTATGTATTCAAAATTATTCGGTACCACTGATGGCAGCGTGCATTGCGGAACTCCGGCAGATTGTTTACTCTCGAGAAGAAAACATGATGCTACAGTTTCCTCTTAGTTTCGTTTATTTGACTTCTCAATTTCCCAGCAGACTCGAATTCTGAATTTGGAAGCATAGATGTAATTAAAATTGGAAAGATAAACCACCGCATGCCGGCGTTTTATCATATTGTTCCTCATCCGACGAGGATGTTTATTATCTCTGACTGAGAGGTCTTGAGAAGTTGGCTGTGCAAATTTATATTTGGTTTTCGCTTCATTTCGAGCATTGGCGTCGCCACAACACTAAACTTTCAGTATTGTTTCTCAAACTTAATTGAGATGGTGAGCTAACAATTCGATGAAAAACATGACTTATTTTTCCACTGGATTTATTCTTTTAGCTTTGTGATTATGGTAATTGTGATTAAATAATTTTTTCATATACTGTGGCACCATTAAAGTCAGTAGTTAGGTAGATTATAGATTGTGAGGGGGTCGTACAGACTGTGCAGCCTCATAAACACTTCGGCCTATAAGTTCTTTTGTGCGTGACACTTGATCTATTCGAGGCCCCGGATTCCTAGACTTCTTGCGAAGTTTCGTGGGAGCCAAGTTCCTGATGTCAAAGAGCATTAAGAAGGCCCCTTCCAAGAACTCAAGCCTCTTGACCTGGCACCCACATTAGGTTGACCTGATTGTCTACTGCCAGTTGCCTTAGGAATTGTTTACAGTCCCAAGTCAACAAAGACTATAAATAGATGGATGTAGCCATTACTACGTTGTAGGAGATTATCATAAGAAAAAGAAAAGAACCATTTCTATGTTTTTATTCCACTTCAACTTGTAACACTTCGTTATTGCAGTTTCGTCCTATATGGACATTCTCAAACATAGAAATTTTCTTTTCTTTTTCTTATCAACAAAGACTCACAGGTGCATGACCTCAGAGCTTTTAGTGCTGCTGGCTATCTGACAGTATCTAGATTTCTGCCCATCGAGTGCCTCTATCAAGGCCTTCCTGCACACCTAATTCTATAGCATGCGTGAAAGATGGTTGGGGTGTTACCAAAGGGTTTTGAGAGCCTGAAATTTGGCCCTGTAACGCCCACTCCAACCCTTCAGTCTATCTTAGATCCATCTGTGTATCACACTGATGCATCCCTTCCCAGTTAAGGTCCGTTATCTGTGCAACTTTGGTGGCTGTTTGTGACCACATCAAACTGCATTTCGAAGTCGTACCTAACTGGCATGAAATCTGTTGGTTTCGACATGGCTTCCAGGGAAATGTTTCCCAAAATCTACAATTGTCCGATCAGATCTCCTGCTCTTAAGATTTTGTCTAGCTCAGTCTGAAGGCACTATTTGCTGCTTCTTTCATTACACATTGGTGCAATTGCGGAAGGTTTAGCATTGCCCCTAAGGCTGCAGTGGGGCACGTAAATATTGTCCCTGTGATTCCCAAACAGACTAGCCGCTGCACTTCCTGCAGCTTGACTTGTGCCAAAGTTTTTTGAATTTTTGGCCACCATACCAGTGAGGCGTAGGTCACCATGGGTTTGATGATTGTTTGTGGTATGACCAATAAATCATTTTTGGTTTCAGACCCCATATCTTACCAAAGACTTTGCGGCATGTCCAGCTTGTCGCTATAGCTTTGGAAAGAATGTGGTTGATTTGGCTGTTCCAAGTCAGTTTCTGGTTTATTATAACTCCCAAATGTTAGCTGGGGTCCATTCAGAGTTGGGGCTTTAAATTCGTACTTTCGTCTCTTGGTAACACTATTTTGCTAGGATTGACGTTGAGTCCTTCCTCAACGCACCAGATTCTGATTGTGTTCAGGGCTAATTGCATGCTGTCGGAGATTACTCCGTCCTGTTTGCTCCTAAGGTGACGACTAGGTCATCGGTATAACCTTGAGTCGTGAAACTAGATTCGTGTAGTTTTACTAGCAGGTCGTCGACAACCAGTGACCACAGTAAAGGCGATAGAACTCTCATTTGAGAGCAACCTTTTCTCTGCTGTCATCTTGACTGCCTCTCCCCCAAAGGGGAGAAGGTTAAAAACCAGTTGACGTAATTATTCTTCCGTTTGAAAATTACGTTGATATACATTGTTTTTGATGTACCCCTAAAGATAAAAGTCAGGAGGTGTCAGATCTGGCGATCGTGGAGGCCAGGCAACTGCCGAATGCTTACCTATCCATTCATCAGGAAATGTCTTTCAAAGATATGCCCATAGTATTGGAACCAAATGTTACCGACCTCTGCTAGTGGCAAATTGGCCTGAAGTTAATTTCGATACTGCTCGGAAGTGAGTGATTTATGGTAAGGAATTGCCCAACTATCCTTAATTCCAAAATTCCCACCCACATGTTGAAACTGAAACGGTGTTGGTGCCTAGACATTTTGTACAAGTAAGGATTCTCTCTAGACCAAAAATTATCATTATTCCCAGATCCATATAACTAATAGTATCGGTTATTACTAAAGGAATAATGATGAACACAGGTAGTATCTATTCGAAGCTCCGAAGACAGGGCCTGATTGGGAAATCCCTAACGGATAAAATAAAAATAACCATACTTATTTAATACTTTTGGAAGACAATGTATATGTATGTAAACACTCACAAATAAATGGATAAATATACAGTGTGTTTACTCAAGCTCGCAGCATATGGGAAACTCCCCCATATAGATTTTATAAAAAAAAGTTATCGCCCATAAAAATACCACCATCAGATGAACATCCCCTTCAGTCACACAGGAGGCCTCCTGAACACTATGAATTCCATGCAAGAGCAAAACACCCTTATTCCTAATAATGTCGCTATCAGGCATTCGAAAGGGGTGATATACATTTAAACCAGATTGTGCTCAGATCGTTTGTCCCTTTTCCAGTACTCACAGTGCCATAACTGGGATTAGGTAAACATTTTTTCATATAACTTCGATAAAAATGAAGTTCAAAATCGGAATCTCTTGTACTTCACCGTTCCACCATTCCAACTGATTAGATATTTTGGTAATAACAACGCACCTCTCCGGTACATCGTTCGCTACGCTGAGAGCGACGTGAACTCGTACCGGAGAGAATATTTGAATTCTTTGAAGGAGAATACTCAATTATATCGGTATAAAGGATATTCAATTTTCTTTCCATTTCTCAAAGTGATGTTAAGCCAAGTGAACTTTATCGAGTTAGCGATTTTTATTTCCTTTGCGAGACGTCTCCGACACAATTAGCGCGGAATAATGTAACATTTATCGATTTGAGTAGCTGTTAAATCGAGTTACTGATTACGGATCTGAAAAAGCTTTCATTATGTTCTAGAGGGTGATAATACTCACACTTCGATGAAGTTATTGTTTTAGGGGGCTGTCATTTTGAACACCTGGACTATGTTGATTTTCCTCATGAAAGAGGGGCGACACTACTTGACGGAAGGCCATAAAACTATTAATGAAATATGGTGGATTACGTAATCCAATCTTCCGCAAAAAAACCTATACAATAGGTATGGTCGTCGGCAAGTATTCAACAGAAAACAACCACTGCCCCCTACGACCATTGAATTACATCTGTTTAATACTTGGCAAAGTTTTCTACAAGAACCACTTTGCAATGCATTTCAAATATCAAAGCTGAAATTATTTTTCGATTTAATTGGGGGAACACCTCTGTACCGGTTTCATGGTCATTGCCAATTATCAGCGAAGGCTAGTTCGACCCAATTGAATCGAAAAATCCTTTCATCCTAATTGGAAATCCCTGAGACAAACACTAAGGTATGAATTCAGCGCCATCTCTGTGTTCCAGTTTAAAATGCACTCCGACTACGTGTCGACTTCAATATGTCTCCAATATGTCGATATGTCAATACGTCGAACTGATTGGGAAGAACTAGCCTTCGCTGATGATTGGCAATGACCATGAAACCGGTACGGAGGTGTTCCCCCAATTGAATCGAAAAATTATTTCAGCTTTGATATTTGAAATGCATTGCAAAGTGGTTCTTGTAGAAAACTTTGCCAAGTATTAAACAGATATAATTCAATGGTCGTAGGGGGCAGTAGTTGTTTTCTGTTGAATACTTGCCGACGACCATACCTATTGTATAGGTTTTTTTTTTGCAGACGATTGGATTACGTAATCCACCATATTTCATTAATATATTGATTTTATTGTGATTTTTTGCAAGCTTCACTTTCCGAAAAAGTGCTTTATATGGAAGGAAAAAACCTGAACTTAGAAGAAATCATACTCTCTAAACACCCTCTTCATTGAAAACATACAGTGTATATTAACGTTGCTCTGAGAAAAATATCTGGGATTTCGTGGCATTTTTTTGTCGTGGCTCGCATCTTATCTTGAGTGTCGGAAAATACGTGTGAAGGTGGATGATTGTTGATCTCAACTGCATGATGGTGATTTAGGAGTTCCCCAAGGATCAGTTTTAGATCCATTGATTCCTCATTTACCAGGAATATATAGAATTCTAATATAGGTATGTTAAACTCAACATCAGCAACTTCTCTAAAATTTAGAAAAGCACCGTACTTCACTTTACGAAATCAGTCCTAATTATAATGAAATACGATTTTTCAATAATCTCCCCAGTGATATAAAAAATGAGAGAAATATTAATAATTTTAAGACAAAATTGAAAATTTATTCAGTGGAATACTGCTTTTAAAACATAAATGAGTATTTTATAAAACTTAATTTGCCAATTTGTTTGTCTGCTTGTTTGTAAGGATGATATGTTTAAAGTTATTTGTGTACTGTGTACTATATCTGTATATGAGTGATGTGTATATATACATTTTATGACTTGTCTTATATCATATGATGATAAATAAAGATTATTATTATCATTATTTTTATTATTATGTGATTTGAAACCCTGTTAGTTCGGAACCCATGGACCGATTTTGAAAATTGTAAATTCCTATTCTATTCAAATATGTTGACAGATATGAAGTATTCTTCTTTGAAGGCCTACTATGCTTTGCTAAATGGCTCCAAATCTCAAGAACGACCATTGAGAATTTTTCTCTAGGAATAGTGGACAGCTTATTCAATTTGAACATATTTCGAACACCCACATACCAAGTTTCAGGGCCAATATCGCATATAGGGTGTGGAAATCCACACTGGGTATCGGGAATTCTAAGTGGTCATCTTTCAAATATTCACCTTGACAGAATGAACAGAAATTCACCCTTCGTTCATTCATATGATTTTCTGTTTGAAATGAATAACTATATTCTTTTCGAACATGTACTTATTTTAAATACATCAACGTATATGTTTCTTGAAATCTGCCTTAAGATATATTTCGGATTTTCTTGAACATACTGTAGAATTTGTTCAACAATCTTTAGACTTTCTCTTTGTCTCGGTATATGTTCTTAATGAACTCTTCCTCTTATTGACAAATCTTGTAAAATATGAAAGAAATAAAAACATTTAAAATAAACAGTTTTGTAATTTCCACTCCACTTTACGAATGTCGAAAAATTAAAAAAATGTTAAACATATATATGTAAAACGGACACTGTATAAAATGAAAAAATTAATAAATTTTCAATACGTCTAACAATTAAAATATAAAAAAATTGGAAATGTGCTCTTAAGGTCAAATAATGAAGTTTAAATTGCGCTTTCAACAGTTATACAATACAAGATATACATATGTACATTAAAATAGATACGCCATGCAATAATTGACTTCAGAATCATCACTGTTTCATCACAATTGAGACAAATTTTGGTAAAATGAATGTATATTTGAACCGACGTTTACAAACATTTGACCCAGTCTATACATCATCAGAAATATTCAAAATAATCAACTATGGCCAATGAAATAACAATCGAATTTGATAGGGAATATGGAAAGTATCGATCAGTTTGAATTCCTCCTGCTGATATCTTTCATTAAAAATGAATGATCCGAACTTTTCAACTCTGGAGTTTGATTATAAAAAGTAATTAGGAGGCATAATTGAAATTCCCAAGAAAATGGAAGTTGATAGAACGACTTCAGAGGAAAAATTATACTCTTCAGTATTTTTCTCATCAAACAAACTTGCTGAATATTTCGTCAGCAGTTGTTGAATGATAAGCAAACGGCGATCTGAAATTCTTTGCTGATTAATTGTTTTTCTTTTCGTTCAATGAGTCTTCTGTAGCAAGACAAACTTATGTGGATATAACAGAACAAAATTTCTTGCAGAAAAAAGTAGATTTGCAGTGAACTAGTTAAACTGATTTCAAATTCTAAACCATTTTTGAACTGTTTTGCCTGCTACTATGATTTATCGAAATTTCGGTGGTTCAATCGACGTGTATTATATATCATATAGCAAAAGCGCTTCAAAGACTTTCTGTTGAATTCTGATGTATTTATGGATTCTACAAAATCACAATTTTACGGCAAAAATTACGGAATGTTTCTATGAGATTGTTTCCGCAGGAAATGTTTCTGTTTATTCCTCTATCTCCGTCTCTTCCCTACCGAAACTATTTTTTCGATTATATTTAAAATCTATTCCAAATCGATCAGATTCACAACTAATGAATGATCATCAATCACCAGAAAGCAATCCTTCAAAAACATACCCATTCAACCCCGAGGATCCACGATACCATTACGGCGTACTGCCGCAACATCGTCTCTCTCTGAGATACCATCGTCAGAGAATCATTCACGTTAGGAATTCACTTTGTACCTCGAATCCCGTCAATTATTCCCTGTCGAAGTGGAGCGTCCTTCTGAAGACAGATAAATGGAAGGTATCCGATGGCATCGCAAAGAAAACGGAACAGGACGTCTTATAGAAACGACAGTCCTCACTTCGGTGATATGTATAAATAAATGCAAGAGTTCGACGATGGGCCATGTAGATTGATTCATTTAATTTCGAAGATGGCTGAAGGGATACAGGTTATTCATGAAAACATCCTCTATGGAGAAGCAGCCAGCGGTATTCGGTTATTCAATGAGTTTGGGTTTACATATTATTTACCGATAACAAGAGTGTATATTCAACTTAGTCCTTTCATATCTGTTCTAGCTAGAATTCTGTAAACATATTATCAACCGATAACAATATAAACAATTCAAGAAATGTAAGCTCCCTAATTCTAAATATTAAACTCAGCCCCTGCCTCTGCCTCTGCCTCTGCCTCTGCCTCTGCCTCTGCCTCTGCCTCTGCCTCTGCCTCTGCCTCTGCCTCTGCCTCTGCCTCTGCCTCTGCCTCTGCCTCTGCCTCTGCCTCTGCCTCTGCCTCTGCCTCTGCCTCTGCCTCTGCCTCTGCCTCTGCCTCTGCCTCTGCCTCTGCCTCTCTCTGCCTCTGCCTCTGCCTCTGCCTCTGCCTCTGCCTCTGCCTCTGCCTCTGCCTCTGCCTCTGCCTCTGCCTCTGCCTCTGCCTCTGCCTCTGCCTCTGCCTCTGCCTCTGCCTCTGCCTCTGCCTCTGCCTCTGCCTCTGCCTCTGCCTCTGCCTCTGCCTCTGCCTCTGCCTCTGCCTCTGCCTCTGCCTCTGCCTCTGCCTCTGCCTCTGCCTCTGCCTCTGCCTCTGCCTCTGCCTCTGCCTCTGCCTCTGCCTCTGCCTCTGCCTCTGCCTCTGCCTCTGCCTCTGCCTCTGCCTCTGCCTCTGCCTCTGCCTCTGCCTCTGCCTCTGCCTCTGCCTCTGCCTCTGCCTCTGCCTCTGCCTCTGCCTCTGCCTCTGCCTCTGCCTCTGCCTCTGCCTCTGCCTCTGCCTCTGCCTCTGCCTCTGCCTCTGCCTCTGCCTCTGCCTCTGCCTCTGCCTCTGCCTCTGCCTCTGCCTCTGCCTCTGCCTCTGCCTCTGCCTCTGCCTCTGCCTCTGCCTCTGCCTCTGCCTCTGCCTCTGCCTCTGCCTCTGCCTCTGCCTCTGCCTCTGCCTCTGCCTCTGCCTCTGCCTCTGCCTCTGCCTCTGCCTCTGCCTCTGCCTCTGCCTCTGCCTCTGCCTCTGCCTCTGCCTCTGCCTCTGCCTCTGCCTCTGCCTCTGCCTCTGCCTCTGCCTCTGCCTCTGCCTCTGCCTCTGCCTCTGCCTCTGCCTCTGCCTCTGCCTCTGCCTCTGCCTCTGCCTCTGCCTCTGCCTCTGCCTCTGCCTCTGCCTCTGCCTCTGCCTCTGCCTCTGCCTCTGCCTCTGCCTCTGCCTCTGCCTCTGCCTCTGCCTCTGCCTCTGCCTCTGCCTCTGCCTCTGCCTCTGCCTCTGCCTCTGCCTCTGCCTCTGCCTCTGCCTCTGCCTCTGCCTCTGCCTCTGCCTCTGCCTCTGCCTCTGCCTCTGCCTCTGCCTCTGCCTCTGCCTCTGCCTCTGCCTCTGCCTCTGCCTCTGCCTCTGCCTCTGCCTCTGCCTCTGCCTCTGCCTCTGCCTCTGCCTCTGCCTCTGCCTCTGCCTCTGCCTCTGCCTCTGCGAAAGTCAATTGGACCAAAACTCTGTCTGTCTGCAGTTGAAGTGAATTTTCCGGCATATTAAGCTTGAGCGGTCCGAATTATATGATTTTTTTTCAAATTCACTTCCTTCCACCATGAATAATGATATCGCATATCACCCTATATAAACCAAGACACATTGCGCTGTCTCTAATTTTCAATTAGACCCGATCTGGCCACACCTGCAGCCACGAGGAAGATAAAATCTCATGGAAAAGCCGAACAAATCGCACTTAGCTTAAAGGTACAAAAACACTATAAATCCTCAAAGTAACCATAAATATGTCTGATTCTGGAGAAACGCAAAAAATTCCAGCCACGGTTGGTGCTACTCTGGCCACAAGAGTGTTTTAGATTTGCTGATAATCCTCGGTGGCAATTCAGGAGTCTGATTCACGCTCAGGGTTAGTTGGAAGTGCACAAAAGGCATGTTGAAATCGATTAATGCAATCTGACGGGATGCATAGCTCGTAATTGGCCAATTGAAAGTGATGGAAATTGATAGTTTCTGATGAAGAACATGGCTCGGGTTGTTGATCACTGTGAATAGATTGAAGAAATTATGCGAAAGGTTTGAATATGATGTTAATATTACATTAAATCAAGCAAGTAATGAATGAATTGGAAGGTAATAAGAAACAATATGGAAAAAAATCATTACTCGACAAGTTGAATGAATATTATTGTTCAATAGCCTCAAAACTGACGAATTATATCATTCCAACAATTGACCGATTTCATAATTTGAGTAATCTGAGCTCTCCAATGAATTCTTCGTTTCTGTATGATACTGATTCAAGTGCACCAGAATCAGTAATGAAAGACACGAGAAACAACATTTCCACTGGTGAAGACAATCTATTAGCCAAGTTGCTTTTTCAATTGCCTGATGAAGCTCTTCAAGCCTTACTATTATTATTCCGGTTAGTATGCTTTTTGAACTCCTGAAGATGCCAACTTTGTTGGCGAAAGGCGCGTCGAGTGATATTGACGTCCATTTCTTGAAAAATACCTAGACATTATTGCCGGACATTCTGAAATATTTCGAATCCACTATAATTTGAATGCATTAACCCTTCCTCAAAGACACAGTAGTCGTTCCACAAAAACGGTGATAACTCACCTTGATATCCTTTGAACATCTCCCATAAGTACGAAACATAAAATTGAGACTAATATCTTCTGTCATTCAACTGAGGAAGTAAGACAGCACCAAGTTAAACGACATGTAATATACCTTATTACCCAACGTAGAGATCTACAGGTTAATCAGAATCCAGGAGTGTCGTTGGATCTTTTAATTTACAATTTTTAATTGATACTATAATTTATTGCAGCAATTCGAGCGGTATTTTAGTCTTTTATTTGACTGTAAACTGGAACACCTTGTTGTAAATGAGTAGTAGTTAGTTTTTCAATAAACTTGCAGTAATATAATGATTACGGGAATATCAAGACGTTTATGGAGTGACGCGGGCAAGAAAAACATATCACATACCACTTGAACTTTTAGAATAATAATTACGATGAATCTTATGAAGTATATAAAGTTTCAATACGGAGGGCAAGTTGACAAAGCAGAATGAACGAGGAAGAGAATTCATTCATTCATTTATTTTATTCATTCAATAAAAGGATAAAAAATAAAAATGTATCAGTTGTAATGGGTTGCGTTAATTTTTTTTCTGTGGGAAATATTATTGTAATGTTACAATGCTGGCAGTTCACAAATCAACAATAAATTTCGATTATTTATCAGATAACAACTTCAATACACTGTATAATTAATTGCGTAATTTGCATCTCATACTTCTTGCTTGATTCTTCCAACTTGTATACCTTTTCCTGTTCGTTTCAAACTGCTTCTCTTCATAGTTCTTGATAAACTTCGGTCACTCGTGAAATATTGACTCTATCGACTTCCATTACCTAGTCAATTTTTCACCCTGCTATGTATTTGCAGTAACCATTTCCGTTTCTGACTCCTGACTCCAATTTCCAGAGGCTTATAGATTTTCGCAAGTTCTTGAACAAACCTAAGAAAGTGGGCTTCTAGAACTACTATTTTCATGCTCTTTCAAAATTTCCTGCCGTTGAACCTGTTCTTAATGTATTTCTTCTCATTATTCCTTCAGAAATCCTTCTGGAATTGCTAGACAGTGACCCTGTCCCTCTTGTTTCGAGTTCTTGAAACATTTCCTGTCAACAGATTGTTTTTTCATGTTCTCCATTCTTCTGATCTTGAAGAGTCTTCAGAAACCAGTAAGGTTCATATTCAACAAATTTTTAGTTTGTTCTTGTGAAAGTCTCTAAAACTAGTTCTGCTCTTCTTGTCTTCTCTTTCGTCCTCCTTTCCACAAAATATTTTCTGAAGCCGTTCCTGTTCGTCCCATAAATATTTCAGATCCACTTTTCTTGTTCTCATTTATCACTCTGTCGTTGTCATTTCCATGTTCTTGTTTACCTATAGCTCTTCCATTCATTCTCTGTCCCTCCAACGTTTGACAAAGATTCTCTCAAATTCCTTTATAACAAGCTATTTTTTCAATCATCGTTCCTTTGAGTTCTCTCAAAGTTCCTCCAATTATTGTCAACTCTCGTCTTCAATTGAATTTTTTTCGGCTGTTTCTTCTTTTCACCCTTTCTTCAACTTTCACCAACGTTTCTCATCTGCTTTTCGATGTCTTTCCATCCTCTTTTCATTTTCTTTTCTTTGTTGGTCTTCAAATGTTTGTGTCTCTTTGCCTTTATTCTCTGATTTCTATCCGTCGTGCTTCATCATCTTATCCTTATTTCAGCCATGTAAACATCCACAATCTCAGTGGGCTCTAATAACTCTTCTCAACTAGTCGCTTATCCTGATAATTTTCAGGAATCACCTTAGGTATTCTTAAATTCAGCTTGGCACTGTGTGTATTCCACTGATAACTGCTTGCACCACTTCTGACACCAATTATTTTAAATCTTCCATAATTCCTTGAAAATGGTTCCTTGTCAATTATACTTTTCTGACTTCAACTGAAACGATATTGCTTGTCAAGGCTACAGAAAGTACTGCAGAGTTATGACTCCTTTAATCAAGGCTCACTATTCATCAATAAATTCTAATGATTTAAATATAGAATTTGAAAACACTGCTGCAATAATAGTTCATGCATACTTCACTGGATAGCAATTTGTTACCTTAATTTCATACCTAACTAGTTTGCTCAAATCTTCTTCCTAATATAGTTTTTGAGAGACATCGGCAACTCCTGTGGCATTTAGTAGGTTAAGAAACGCGCATTTCATGATAAATCGGCTAGCCTGGAAGTGTTTATCGTTGGCCCGTACTTCAAGATCGTCTATGGCAACATTTACTTCCTATTTCTTGACGTTATTTGTTAACATCGATTGAATTCTGGGAATTATGTGTCGTTTCTCCATTCCTTTACAACTTCCATTGCTACAGTCTCACCATTATAGTGCTTTTGCGACTTTCATGTGAGCCTGGGGACTACGTCTGATTCTGAATAGCACGACGTGGTACGGTTTTTCCCGAAGCGGCAGTAGTTTGAGGAACGTACCTTTTTTTCTTTGAGGATTCTCCTGTATTATCTTTCAAATTATGAGAAGCTTGCAAATTATAAAGAGTTTTCATTCTTTCTTCAGTCAGTCAAAGACAATTCTCCTTCCAAAGGCAGTAGTAGCCGGTATAGCTTGATTGAACCATAAACAGCTGCCCAGTATAATATCAGAAATGGACATAATGTTCATGACTTCAACAAGATAGACCGGGCAAGTTTCATAAGTGAATACAAGCAAAGATACGTTCATCAATCTTTCGCAGGTCACTGGAGTACTAGAGAGTACAGAAGACATTACTGGGAAGAACCTTCCAATAGTGGAGGCTGTCTTAAGAATGTTCAATGCTCAGACTAGCATTAAAATCCATCGTGGTTTTGTCAATACGGTTATAAGTTCATCGATGTGGATGACAGACAGCCGTCCTGGATCGGTGATATATGGTGGCCAAAAACAGTATCACGAACTGCTCTTGTTAGCCAGGAACTTGCTGTTGTTTAGCAGAGATACTGATAAAAACTCAAAATAACACGTGGATGAAGACTTAATCACAAGGAATCAGAAATGAGACTGATATTTGGCAGAAAAAAACTTACATAAGTTCTGTCAAGAAGATCTGGAAACCACTTGGCACATATTGTATAAGTGTGAAGGTCTGACAAGGCTGAGGTTTCCAATATTAGAAGGGATAAAACTGCAAGTAAAGAGAGAGCTAAAGTCTCACTATGGAAATTATACAGGGTGTTCCTTAAAGACATGCTAATATTTGAGGGGGTGATTCTTTGACTTATTTTAAGGAAAAAACTTTCTATAAACGTATGTCCTAAAAGTCCTAACTTTTGAGAAACAGGGTGATAAAGTTTTGAAAAAAAATAAGTTTTTCAATAATAACTGAGATAATATTGTAGACGTTTTTATAAAATTTGGTACATGTCTTCTATGCATCAAGGTTCATTTTTTATTGCACAAACATTTTCATTTTCTCAACCAGTGGCGTCCGTACGGGTTTTGCATTGAATATTTTTGGAGAAAAAAATACTACGCCACTGCTTTCTCCTGAAAAAAAAAATACTTTTGAGATCCTTATTCATTTTTGAGCAAATTTGATCTCTAGAGTTTTCTTTGTCCGCCACATCGATTTCGCTTAAAAAAATAAAAATCGTTTTACTTCAGGATCAATTCCTCAAAAATCTGATGTGGTGTGGAAATGATTGTGCATCGACTTAAAGCAAATAAAGGGATCAGATTTGTTCCAAAATGAATGAGAATCAAAAAAATATGGATTTCAGCTTGTACAAAAACGAATTTTATTTTATTTTATAAAAGTAACTTTAAATGAACGGATCAAATTCATTAATTATTGACAATACTAAAACTGATTATAAAAATTGTTGAAAATGGCCACCTTCACTTAATAGGCATGCTTCCGCCCGTCTACGCATGGAATTACGCACATGTTGAAATATTCCCGGCGTATTTCGAATAGTTTCACACGAGGCAACTATTCGCTCTCTTAAATCTTCTAAAGTATTAACGGGAGTTTTATACACTAGAGTTTTAAGGTGCCCCCATAAAAAGATATCTAAACTGTTGAGATCAGGGGATCTTGCTGGCCATTGCTGAGGTCCTCCGCGACCTATCCAACGATTATGATAAACTGTATTTAAATGGTTTCGGACAATTACACTGAAATGAGCAGGGGCTCCATCGTGCATGTACCATATTCGATTCCTTAACGCAATTGGTACATCTTCAAGCAACCCATTTAGTTCTTCTTCGAGAAAGTGTAAATAAGACCGACCATCAAGGCGTCCTGGTAGAAAAAATGGGCCTATTAGATAATCACCAATAATTCCTGCCCATACATTAACCAAAAATTGGTGTTGAAAATGGGTTTCGGTTATGGTATGGGGGTTTTCTTCTGCCCACATATGATTGTTATGGAAATTTTGAATAGCATTCCGAGAAAAATTTGCTTCGTCTGTGAACAAAATTTGTGACTCAAACTGCGGATTTAGTGCAATACTCTGACAGAAGTTCACACGCTGTGGAAAGCCTCTAGGGAGTAATGCCTGTACTCGTAAAATATGGTATGGGTATAACAAAAAATCAATCAAAATACGCCAAACAATTTGATGACAAATATTCAGAGTTCTAGCGATCTTCCTCGTACTCGTCTCAGGATGTTCTTCGATTTCTTGCAGAACGGCTTCCTCAATTTCAAGAGTTCTGACGCTTAGAGGTGTACCTTCCGAAGTACCTTTCTTGAAACTACCAGTTTCCCTAAGTCGGCGATGAATATTTGAAAAGGTTCGGCTATCTGGTAAGGCACGATTAGGATATCTTTCCTGATAAATGCGTCTGGCTTCTGTTGCATTACCATCAGCGAGGCCATATACGTAATGCATTGCCGCCATTTCTGCATTCGTGTAATTCACCATATTTACCGATATTCAGAAAAACGGCGGACAACCAAAATAACTTCAATAACTCACTTAAAAATCAAGTAAATAATTGTGCGCTTCGCTATTCCTATAGCTTTTTCAAACACAAAATGGTATTCATAACCAGTGAAAACACAATATTTATAGTGATTTGAAGAACAAAATGCTATTAATTACAGATAGGTAGCTGAATTATTATCGTAAATCCATTCAGGTATGCATTTAATATGATTAATACACGCCTATTCTGACAGTCAATGAAATTATTTCAATTTCTTAGAATCGACCAATCAACGGTCGATTACACTGATAAAAACCTACTTTCCCAATAAGTGTAAAGTAAATTTCCGGCAATAATTCAAGCACTTGGGAGATTATAAGTGAAAAGATTAAGCAGTGGTGAATAGAAATTTCAATTATAAAGAGGTAGCTAAATTACTATCGGACGATTTATTGTCAACAAAATGTTAGGTACCTACTGCGATATGAAGCAATTTCAATTTAATTATTTTAATCAAGAACCGAGCATCTGACAAGAATTACACATTTTTTTGGATTCTCATTCATTTTGGAACAAATCTGATCCCTCAATTTGCTTTCAGTCGATGCACAAACATTTCCACACCGCATCAGAGTTTTGAAGAATTGATCCTGAAATGAAACGATTTTTATTATTTTAAGCGAAAACCATGCGGCGGACAAAGAAAACTCAAGAGATCAAATTTGCTCAAAAATGAATGAGGATCTCAAAAGTATTTTTTTTTTCGGGAGAAAGCAGTGGCGTAGTATTTTTTTCTCCAAAAATATTCAATGCAAAACCCGTACACACGCCACTGGTTGAGAAAATGAAAATGTTTGTGCATTGAAAAATGCACCTTGATGCATAGAAGACATGTACCAAATTTCATAAAAACGTCTACAATATTATCTCAGTTATTATTAAAAAACTGATTTTTTTTCAAAACTTTATCTCCCTGTATCTCAAAAGTTAGGACTTTTAGGACATACGTTTATAGAAAGTTTTTTCCTTAAAATAAGTCAAACAATAACCCACTCAAATATTAGAATGTCTTTAAGGATGTGATCAACTAACACACCAAAGTCCTTAATGATATCTTTGGATACTGAGCTTACATTATTTCTCATGTAATCAAACTGTTCCAGTTGTTTATTGCAATACTGGGAGCATAAAAAATGTGTTATTCTTGAGGCTTATTCTTTCCGTAGCGTAGACGTGAATTTATTCTCTACCTATACAGGACGCATCTGAATCAACAAATTGGACTACCCATGCGAATCACTGTTGAACTGTTATCAAAAACTAGCACGTAAAATACACGCCACTTATTTATAGATATTGATGTACGCACTCTACATTATAATTCCACGGCAGGATTATCCGTCAATCATGCTGTTAGGGAATAACTGCATGTGAGAAATTGCATGACGTTGGATGCATCGATGCATCCTAAATAGCTACCTACTTCTTGAGAAATGTGCGCACAGCGGAAGTATGTGAAAGATGAACGATTATGGGGCGTATTTGTTAGCGCCAGGACGTGGGCCGATAAATTGGCCGTCCAGCGTGGCAACATATAACAATAATAATGATGGAGGTGCTACTTGCCTACCAACGAATAGAAATTCGAGTGAAACAACTGTGTATGGATGTGTTGAGGAAGGAAACTATTTTCAATGCTGGTTGGAGGTTATTTCGAATATTCGAATATATTTCAACGATATATCTTTACGAGGGTTGTTATGTTAAGGGCTGTTAGGGATACTGAAATGGTCAGATGGTAATTATTATAAATAAGTTCTTAAGCAATGTTATTTTGTAGCAAAGCTTGATTTTCACTGAAGATGAACGATTTTTCAAAAAATGAGAAATAAACAATTTCGAAAGATGGGAATTTTTGAAGTTTTAACGCCATTTTGTAGTACACCTTATATCTGAGTATGTCCAAATCATACAGTTTCAGAATCAGCATGAAATTTCGAGTATATGGTGGTGATTTCGGGTGATTCTGATTATTTTGTATTTTTTATGATTTTTAGGGGTATACCCCTTGGACTTTTTTCGAGCAATTATTTTCTTCCTGTCGATCAATTTGAAATTCATAGACTATACTAATTGCTTAATTTTGAATCGATTGGCGTTCGCAGAAATGGTCTATTTTGAACCGCTCTCGATTTGAAAAGTTAATCTAAAGTTGAGAGCTCTTATTTCTCGCCAGAAATTTTCATCAATAATTTTCTTCCTATAATCCTAAAGGACGGTATTTTTTGTATATGGTCACCAAATTTGAAATCGATTCCTAGTCAAATAGAGATTTGGTAGGCTTTTTACGGAATCTATGCAATTTCAAAATAGACGTGTTGTCGAAAATTCTTATTTCACTTTTTTCGAAAAATATCAAAGTGACTTCTAACGTATCATGTCAAGCTGATTTCGAATATATTATTAAAAATTGAACTAACTCAAGGATTGAACGAGAATTAAAAATGATTTGGTCCAAATCAAAAAAATCATAGTCATTTCGTCATTTCGTTAACCCTTAGTGGAATTCAAGTTTTGATACAAAATTCGAAATCTGTTGTTGAGTTACGTAACAGGTCGGTGAGCGACTTTTTGAAAAATATTGTATAAAAAGTTTCGAAAAAAGGTTCGTTCCGAAATTACAGAGGTATTGGATATCTTTAGGAAATTAAATTAATGAACATTTTTTATTATCGATACAGTTAGTTCCACAATAAGCCACCAGATGGATCTTATGCTCATTTTCAACTTTTTCAATCACAGTTAATAACTTACGAAACACTGGTTCATATCGTTAGTGTAAACTGAAGATAATAATGGTCCAAAATCTGATGTTACGTAAGATAGTGATGCTTTCCACAGTTTCAGGTTATTTCAAGACATCCATCATTTGATCAATATTTTTTGTGCACTGTCACGCGAGTGTATTACAGGTAGAGGTTTCTGGTTGAAAGGAATACCAACGACTAGAGTTGAATAGAATACAGTAAATTATTTTGTTGAGTCAAGTGAAAAGCGAGGGAACAGAAAGGTAGTTTTGTTGAAAAATTGCATCGAAGTTGTGGTTCATTAGAAATGTACAAAATAGTATTACTAACGAAATATATAATGCTGCTTTTATTGAACGGAGTAATGATGGTGCTGATGTGAGTGGATTACCTTGAAGTATCTCAAGTCTCCTTCAAAACTCACTTTTCTTTGTGCGGTGAGGAACTGCTACTAGATACCCAAACAATTAAAAAATCCGGCGAGTAAACGCAATTCCATCTACCCTGAAGGAAAATTGGATGCAAGACATATTGGGAGCTGAGTAATGACCACAGATGTGCCATTTTTTGGTACTATAAATGCAGTGGATAATTTTTCAACTGCAGATGAACAATATAATTTCTCTTGCATGGAATCTCTCCATTAACCTGAATTAGGCCAGCAAACAAGTCATGGTAGACCAAGAGATGATGTGGAATGAGCAATGCGAAGTATTTCTACGTTTCTTGAAAACAGTGAGGACTGCCAATTTAGAATTGATGAATCAGTTGGATCAGATTGAAGATGACATTCGTCTTCATCCAAGAAAAGTGAAATCACTACTCATTGAAAAGTATGGTGATGATTTACTCGTAACAGCGACTATTCCCCACATTGTGTGATTCAAGGCACAAGCTTTTTACAATCTGTTGGTATGAGGAGAGATTGCCATAAGCTGAAAAAAGAATAACCATGTTTCAAACAGGATGATCTAAAGTGTATGATACGGAAAAACAATATACTCCAGCCAATACATTATTGGATGGCCTTAGGGATCTTGTTCCAGAAACTTCACAGATACCGTACGTCAAGAAAAAGGGGAGGGGAACATTGAAAAATTGTGGAAAAGTTAACTCGCATTAGCCGACAGCTTACTTTCAAGTGGGAGTTGACGAAGTCGAAGAAAACGAAACTGATACGTTTTTGGAGATCAACGTTATTAATAATTCCAAATTATCAACGAATGAACAACAAATATTGAATCGAAATATCGAGAAGCCAAGGGAGGTAAATGCCCAGTTTGAATGTTTGGAGGTTTATTCAAGTATCAAGAGGAAAAGTTTGTGGCAAAAGGATCTAAGTGAATCTCTTTATGGTATTGGCTCCTGTGTTGGCAAATAGTTCAACTAAGTGAATAAATATGTGATTTGCTTGGAAGAAAATGAGCCGATAGAGATAGAAAGCGATTTGAAGGTGAAGAGAATAATGTAAGCACTCACCTCTAGTGGTTGTTAGTTGGTAGTTATGGTGAAATGCTAGTTGTTTTCATTCTGCTGAGCAAGCAGAAACTGAAGCAGTCAATCGTTTCAAAAATGAAGAACTTCCTGTAGTTATGTTTCGATTTAAAGAAAACTTAAACAATGGACGATTGTGGTCACAACTTTCGCATCCATTACCTTAATATCGTTGCATCGAGTGACAACTGTGGAGTATAAAATAAATGTATCTTATTAAATGCAATATTTGTCGCAGACTAAGTCACGTGAGATCCTATTACTTGTCAGATTCTTACATTATGATTTCCTCTTATAGAACTTATAAAGCATTTTTGGGCTCCCGAAATTATTCGAATTACATTATGTCAGATGGTTTGTAATCAACGACTATATTTATTTGCTTCCACTTCGAGTGACTTTATAGTTTATGGGGATTGTTCGCGAAACTCAGACGGAACAACCAAATTTTTACAACACGCAATAAAGGGAGCGATCTTCGGCAATATTGGCCACATAAAAAATGCCGAATTTCTACAGAGCATGATTTTATAGCACTCATTTCACAACGCTGATCGAAAAACATCGTTTTGGTGTAGGAGATCGTTCATACTGGGTTGCGTGATCTGCAGCAGTATTTTGTCATGGTATATTTTAAATGATTTAATGTATGCAACCGCAGGTGTACTATTTTCACTTTGTCTTCGTCGACGTATAGCCAGGAGCGGATTGGATGTTAAGAGATCATTCCGTATCTTAGTATTCAATCGTGGGTACTCACTAGATGATTTAGCACCTATACACAGTGGGCCAAACGCTAGAGATTTTTTTTTAATAGATCAGTCTTTTGAGATCAAAAGTTACAGTTGAGAAGAGTTTCTCTCTGAAATGATACATGTATTTTGACAGTAGCACCGGTACTCCTTTTTGGGACTCAATTATAAAGGAAATGTTTTGTTGTATAGTTCAAGTAATCGATATGATGCAAAGTTTAAGTTGGCAGCACTCTCGATGGCCAAAAAACGATCCTTGAAGATGAACCAACAGTGAACTTGTCGATATTGACTGTCGAATAGGACTGTATAAGTCCTAAGTTATAGAAAATGGGGTATTGGACGCCTGTGGTGTCACTCAATGAGAACAAAAGAAGTTTTCCCCTTCACCACGCTAGTAAATGTGCGTCTAGGAATGAAATTACTAGTGTACTAAGTTATAGTTACTGAGCTCTAGTACTATTTTCTGAATTGGAAGAAAGATTGACTATATTGTTTACTTGAACTATACATACTAAGCGGTAATTTGTACAATTATGCATGTCTTCAACACGTTTAACTTCGCTTATTTTCTTCACGGTTACCAGTTTAAATCAAACGTCTCGAACAAGTTCCTTAAATATACTGATATATACTAATATTGGTACTATATTTTCTCGATATTTTGAAACTATTGGCAAAGTATTCAAATGCAATATTGGTATGGGTATATTTCACAATATTGGTACAAAGTTACTCAGACGTTTCAAAAATAATATTTGTGAAATATTCTCGAAACAATATTTGATTCAAAACTATTAGTGATATTAGTACACTTATATTGGGAATTGATATGAGAATAATATTTGGAATGCTATATTAATTTTTTGTAAAACTGTCAAAACAACTTGACATTTCTGCATCTCTGTTGATGCGTAAATGTTCAGTTTTTTTACAGTGAGCCAAAATAATTCACAAAATAACCATAAAATATTATTTTTTGAAGGATTTATTGTTAACAGAGTCAATTATTAATTGATTTTTCATCATAAATAATAATTGAACAATTATTTCCAACATAAATTCCCGAAGGTGTTCCATATTGCTGCTGATCAGAAACGTTAGATATTTCTTTAAGAGTTTGATGCCACAATTTTATCACATATTTTAATTTGTTTGGAAGAAGATGGACAATTCAATATTTTTTTTCTATGTATGCTTCTGCTACGGAGGCAGATTTCCAGCCACCGTGACGTTTTATGGATGTAATGTTGCCCCCTGCATTTGCCAGAAGAGTTACAGAGCTTCTCCTGAATTTATTTATTAATTTTTTTTCCTCGGTATCCGACGCTTCTGTTCTCAATGAGCGGGACCAATTTTGAAAACTTCCTTACATCAATATTTTCCTTAACATTCAATGTCATAAAGTAGAAGATTTTATAATTTTTTATTTTTCCTCAAAATAGCATATAGGCACAATTTCAGAAACCTTTTTTACGCAGAAACCTTTTTTACATGTTTCTTGTTACACTATTCACGAAATTGGTCATTGGAAATAGCTTGAAATTGAAGCAATTACGAGCAAACACAGTTAAACATGCGGCGTGCCAACAATCCGTTTCTATAGCAACGGCACAGAAAGACCACTGGATGCCGTGAAATTGTATTGGAAGTATTGATAGAATTAAGGATAACATGTATGGAAAAGAGAAGTATTATTCATTTATTTTAGACAAGAAAAATTTTTCAATACGATTTTTCTGAAAACTTTGAATAATATTTTTAAGACAGCAGTCGTTTGAAAGCTATAACTTATCGGACCAAAAAAACTCGTCAAGATTGCGGAAGTATTTATTTTCAATATTTCTCAGACGATGTAAATTCACATTCACAGCTGTACAAAAAATGTATAAAATTCGTGTTTTCATGACAAATTCGAGAGAAAATTAACACTCTCATGTGTCAATGAAAAATCACTTATTTTTTGCACTGAATACAAAAATTACTATTGAGACAGCTTTGTCTCTTTAGAGCGAAAATATTGAAATAAACACTCGAACTGAACTGCTTATATTTGAAACGGACCTATACTTGCATGACAGAAACTATAGAAAATCAATTCATAGCCATCTAAATTATTGGATATTTGGATAGCTCTCGGGATAGCTTATCTATTTGGGATTGATATTGATTGTTATTAATTTTCTCGTAGGTAATATTATGTGCCTAGGTCGAATAGAGTGCCAATCGTTATTTTTCTAAGAGCAGCGTTTGTAGAAAAAATAATGTGCGTATTTCGAGCACAAAGTGTCACTGTCGCTTTCTAGCGAAAATTAATCACTTTGCGCACTGAATACACAAATGGCTATAGAAGAACTTACATTGAAGTAACATTCATGTTTGATTTTTACCAGAATACAAGATATACAAGATGTTCTATAAATGACGGAAACAATTCGAATAAGGTGAGCTCGGGTAAGTGTGAATTTGGGGCAAGTGTGAGTTTGCTCGCTATCTTCGCTAAACCGGGCGACAGCCCAATGCCATCTATTGACGAATAGCCTACACTCATAATGAATCCATAACCATCATATGAAATACAAAAGAGATCTTGTGAAATGCAAATATTTTCCCCAATTTTCTAACCTACAATTCATCAACCCGAACGAGTATAACGAGTTTATTTCAAGCTTTGAGTGTATTGTTAAAATCTAAGGTAAGAATCCATTTTATACACTTTTCTTCTGCCTAAACAATGAATCTGACTATAGATTGCCGTTTTTTCATGAAGTTGTTTTTTTTTACATTTTTCCATTGCATGTCACACTTACCCCGAAATTAAATGTTATTGGGGATAGTGTGACCTATCTGTCGGGGTGAGTGGGAACCTGGTTCATTTGGCCAATCTAAACAGTAATATTTTTTCAGCTATAGTACGAAATTATATACGGAAATCTCAGAGAGCCAAACAATATACCTGGCCAGATGTGGAAGACATTGATACACTTTCTGAGGATGAAATAACAACTTTGCTTCAATCACCACTCGTCAGAAGATGGGGATCAATGAAATTCTCATTCGATTTTTTAGATTTCTACCTGTAACTTTTTCTTTTCAACAAATTTTCACTCTCACGATTATTTTTTGTTTTTTTCCAATGGGGCATTTCAAAGTCAATATGAAAAAGTTCCTAACTAAGTTTTGAATAAAGATATCTCGAAACAAATTAATTGTGGTGAAAGTTCCTTTACCGTTTACTCACACCTGCCCCAAAGAGAGATTTACGTGCATTAATATCTTTGAATTTGGCCAGAATCACACTTGCCCCAAATTTTCGTCGAAGTGTGACCTATGGAGAATTATATCTGAATATATAAATAAAATTCATAGAATACGTTTTTCAACAGTTTTCTGTGGCGTATTACAAAGACTGACCTTCGAAGTAAATACCTGCAAAAGTTCATTGTTATATTAGTTCAGGTTCATCAAATGGACTAAATTCAATGTGAACTAATGAAAATCACGGTCACACTTACCCGAGCTTACTATATAATAGATTCACAAGTTTCATCGTTTACAACTTACTTGAAATGAGGGGAAAGAGAAATACTTTTCCCCCTCGGGAGAAAAAGTACTTTTCTCGCTAGGGAGGAAAAGTATAACATTCCTCCCTGATTTGGGGGGAGGAAAGTGTGTACTTCTATGGTGGTAGAAGGAAAAATATGTTTACCTTCAAACTAAACCTTCGACATATTCTCTCAAAACTAGCTTACTCCTATTCCATATTTGTCACTTGTTTCTGGGTATAAACCATAGTCTCTTTGATGCAATTCGGGCACTCCAACTCTGCTCCACCATGTTTAGTGCGAGAAAAAAGTGACATGGAACTTTCGTGTTGCTCCTAATTAGGGTAATTTCAGATTCCGTGTCCAGCACAAAATGCTACTCATTACGTCATGGTGATTAGATGTAAAAAATACCAGCTCAAGTACCTACTTACCGAATTATTCGGGATGAGGACACGCACTGATGGGCATATTCCAAAAGGATATGTTTTTCATCCGTCACTTTCGTATTGAGTATAATTATTTTGTAAGTTTACGAAAGACTAGGATATAAAACTGTATTATTTTCACATTCTAGGTACTAGACAACGTTTGGCACCAGTTCTCGCAATCTTAGGAGAAAAATGCACAGTAAATTTCAAGAACTAACTCAAAAAAAAAGAAAGATTCTGTTACGAAAGCAGGTGAATTGACAAACTGAAGAATATTAATATCAAAAGCTTAACATATCGTTTTTTTTTTGTTGATATATAGATCGTGAAAATAGTACATGCATACAATTATAGCGTTCTCATGTTATTCAAGAATTTAACCGATATTGCAAATTCTTTTGCAATTTTTTTCAACAACGTTTCGATGAATCATAGAATGGCCTTTTTCTATTCGAAATCTTCATCTGGAGTTGAGAGCTGTTATTTCGCGCCAATTAATATTCTAATATTTTTTTCATATCCATGAAAATCAAACTTGGAATCGATTCCGAGTCTTAGAGATTTGGTAGACTTTTCACGGAACATCTGCAATTTTGAAATTAACTTTTTTCCCAAAACTTTTATTTAAAATATTTAGAAAAATCGCTTAACATCCTCTAACGTATCTCGACGAGCTGATTTCGAATTTTGTATCAAAACCTGAATTACACTGAGAATTGATTATAATTTTTGCGATTTTGTCCAATAAATTTATAGTTCTCACTCAATCCTTCATCTAATTTCATTTTTAATGATATATTCGGAATCAGCTCGACAAGATACGTAGGAAAGCAGTGTGTGAATTTTCGAAAAATAATAAAAAAGGTGTTTTCGAAAAATCGTTGATGTGAGTGAATTTTTTACGCATTATCGCTATTTTACGGTTCCCCTTGTATCTGAGCATATCCAAATCATACATATTCGGAATCATCATGAAATTTTGAGTATATGGTGGTAGATTCAAGTGATTCCGATGATTTTGTACTTTTCAAGATTTTTAGGGGTATAACCCTTGGACTTTTTTCAAGCAATAATTGTTTTGCCGCTGTTCGATTTGAAATTCACAGACTATACTAATTTTGTGATTCTGAATCGATTGGCGTTCACAAAATTGCTCTATCCCAAACCGTTCTCGATTTGAAAAGTTCATCTGAAGTTGAGAGCTGTTATTTCCCGCCAAAAATATTTTTTGGTTTCGTTTTCTTCATATTCGTGAAACTCAATCTTTTTTACATATTCTCACCAAATTTGAAATCGATTCCGGGTCCAATAGCGATTTGGTAGGCTTTTTACGGAACTTCTGCAATTTCGAAATGAACCTCTTTTCCAAAATTTTTATTTTACATTTTTCGAAAAATCGCTTACCAACTTCTCACGTATCTCGACGAGCTGATTTCGAATTATGTATCAAAACGAAATGACTATAAGTTTTGCGATTTCGACCAACTCGTTTTTGGTCAATTTGGTCAATTTTGGTTGGAATAAGTTACACCAAATACGTTTAATAGTCTATCGTGTATCTAGTGCGTGAAGTATGCTTTTTTACGCGAGTGTGGAAGTTTGTGGAACGAGCCGCAGGCGAGTTTCACAATCCGCACGAGCGTAAAAAAGTCTTCACGCACGTGGTGCATACTATACTTTTTCTACGACCTTTTACTTAGAGATTGAATTAAAGGAAAATTTGACTAATTTTCTTTATTAAAATAATAAATATTATGAACAGTTATATTGCAATTTTGTAAATTGTCAAAATGTACATTTACTTTCTCTTTCTCTACAAAATTAGTGCTGCTTGTACTGTTGGTATTGACAACATAACTACGATTATTCTCAGTTGTTAAGATTTTATTGCAGACATCTATCTTTTTAGTTAGGGATTCTTCCACGTAGGCTTCTGCCACTGAGGATGATTTCCAGCCGCCGTGTTTTTTTAGCGTTAGGAGATCTCCTCCACCTTCGACTAATAAAGACGCAGATGAACTCCGTAGGCTGTGCCCGGTAAATTCGTTGGGATTGGGGAGTTTCAAAAATGTGGCAACTTCTGAAGGGACTTTTCCTATCTTATTTATACCAATCACTTGCCGAGTACATTTCCCTCGTTGATAATTAATAAAGAATTCATTTTCGGCATAATCCTTGGGACGAAGAGCCACGTATTTGTGATATAAGTCCAAGTAATCAGTAACAGTAAATTTTGTAGAAACCTTAGTCTTCGTATCATCAACTGACACAATAAGAACTGTTCCCAAATTTTGGATGTCATCCATTTTTAATTTATAGAGCTCATCTCTGCGCAGGGCTCCAGCTACCCCAAACAACAAAATAAGCTAAAAATTTAAAGATTAGTATTTATCGATATTTATACAAATGGACTTACTTTGTTTAATGAATATTTATCATCGGGTGCCTCTTTGAGAAATTTTAATACGTGTTCCTTTTCCAAAACGCGTGATTTTTTAGGAATGTATCCCTCGTTTTTCCGTTTCAAGAAAGCGCGAACTTTCGGATATTCACCAATTTGTACGTTGTACTTAACACTAAGGGTGCTTTTCAACATTGAGTAGTGACTCTATAAGGTAGAAGATTTAACCTTTGTTGATAATTCAGATAGGTAGGCTAATATTACCCTTCCGGAGAATGATTGGACGTTGTTTGTATTGCGCCATTGCATAAACTTTTCCAAAGTGTTTTCGTAAATTCCCAACGATTTTTGTGGCAATAACGATGAACTTGCTTCACTGGCTGCTAACGTTATATTTGGAGGAGTTGATGGGAGTACTTCAATGCTGTCCATCAGGAATTTGCGTGAAATACACGGCTAATCGGTTTAAATCAAAATTTCGTCGTACTATTTATTAATTCAGACTATTTACGGTCTATTAACTGATGTAACTCTGAACTTCACTCAGCGGTAACTATCATATTTGTTAATTTCTCTCGCCACCGCTACCTAGACCAGCGACCGGTGTGTGAATTTGTATTGACTCTTATGGCACCATAAGAAAAGCATGGCACTTCACACACCGATTCGTGAAATGAAGCTTTATACATTTTTATCGATGTGTGACGTTAGTAATTCACATACGGGAGTAGAAAAAATAATTTTTTGGATTTTCAGGATGAAATATTAAATGAATCGAAAAATAATTGAAAAATTCATAAGACCGCAGCAGCTATATTAGAGCTTGTGGATTTTCTTACGGGCTATGACTCATACCGTAGCAATACATTTACGTATCGGCATTGAGTGTGAGTGAGAGATATTTAACGTCATAGCCCATCAGAAAATCCACAAGCTCTACCAGAATTCATGTTTTAATAAGTCCTAGAGAAATGAAAATATTGCATCGAATGTATTTTTATTGTTTTTATAACTAAACTTATATTTACTTACAAATATTGTGACATCCTAAGGAATCGATCAGAATGATTCCATTCCAAATAATTAAATGACAATAGCCCTATGATGTATCATGCACTTCCGTTAAAAATAACGTCACCGTTATTTTTAACGGAAGTGATACAGCATAGGGTTGATTGTCAGAAAATCAGGAAAGACTTCATTGTGAAATGAGGTGTTGAGTAATACAAATATATTTAGTGCATTAATTGACATATTTTGGATGATTTTATTCTATCATAACCAGTCGCGCTTTTGTTTTTTATATTCCTTAAAGTTTCTACCATGGTAGTCAGTGCGCACGCCAAGCAAGTACCAGAAAATATTGCGAACAAAAAAAAAATCCTGTTAGATTAGTCTGGGGCTTTCAAACAGCAAGCCTCTACACCGCATCCTTTTTAAATCTATTGTATGTACTCTTGAAATCGTTTAGAGTTCTGTATCTAGTCCTATCTCTGTTAAGAGACTCCATGTGCTTGTTTTGAGAACTCCCATGTATCTGAGAGCTGTTGGTTTTTCTTCTCCCAGCATTAGAAACCTCAGTCTTGATAAGCCCTCGCAGTGGCATAGTATGTGTACTGATGTTTTCTCTTCTTCCTGACAGTACCTGTATAGCATTTTCCCTGCCAGACCGATTGTACTTATATGTTTGTTGAGTCTGCAATGCCCTGTGAGAAGTCCTAATAACATTCTAGTAGAAAACTCATGATTCATAAGCTCTTGAGCCCATTGGTATATTGCAATGATTTCCGCTGGAAAAATCGCGTTCAATGAGATTTTCACCTTCGGCTGGGTTTACTCAAGTTCACATTGCATAACTTCTTTCAGTTTCGCCTCTGCACAAAAACTGCTAGTACAATCAACGTTCCCGGGCAGATCGGCTGAATAATGAAAATCACGGTTCCCTAGGATCGCATCGAAACGATATATACCTGTTCCATGCCGAGGCATAGCCCATCAATATTTCAAGAAATTGGCATGTGAGCATTCACAATTCTCCGGTGCCATGAACTTGACACGCTTCTCCAGAACTGTAGCCAAGACTAGCTCTCAGAACCGAGCCCGTAAAGGCTGGATTAGCACGCGAAGGCGCGAATTCCTTGCATTTTCCGCGCCTCAGATCTCTTCCCGTGTAATAGGATTCCAATTCTGGAAGTGCTTATAAGATCGTTTGAACCGACATGGAAATGCAATCTCGACGACTCTGCGTCTTTGATATACGATATTTCGCATATGTCTACATATATTTCACACTGTCATAATTCCGTATATTTACTCAATTTCGCTGCTCAACATTGTCATACTTGGTTTGGGTGGGTACGAGGTGAGAGAGGGTTTATTTGGAATGAGGGTGAGGATACGGGCGTATTTTTCCAACGACACAGTGGAATCTTCGCTTGCATTACCGCAGGGTTGATAATGGGGCCTCCTAGAAGCAGTGGATATTAGAAATCATTCAAACTTTTCTCTCTTCGAATTTCACCCAAAAAATAGGTAGCAGATCAAATATCTGTAGATATATTTCATCCACTGTCTTCCACGTTTTTGAAAGCATAATTTCAATGAAGGTGATGATGAAGAAGTGTGTCACTCCACAAATATTGAAAAGATAGTCCAATTATGCGAAAACTATATACAATTTTCGAAAATTTATTGGGCTGGGGAGCTATTGACGTTTCATTTGTTGTTAATGCTGAACCTTGCATCTGAGCTTAAACTCATCATATATTTTCGAAATTGTGTGAATCGCAAGTAAATGTAATGAATTTGTACTTTCCATGATTTCAAGTGGTAAACCTATACCCTTTTGTACTTTTTTCAAGTTTATTTTTTCTGCTGATCAATTTTAAAGTCACATAATTTCGTCATCCTGAATCGATTGGCGCAGGCAGAATTGCTACATCTCAAACCGTTATCGAGTTGAAAAGTTCATCCAGTATTAAAAAATCTGACACATCCTCTTTATCTTCATATTCGTGGAATCCAACATTTGTTCCATACTCCCATCGAATTTAAAACCAATTCCGATTCAAATGTTTCAAAGGATGCTTTGCGAATTCGAGTTGAACCTATTTTTAAAAAAAATTATTTTTCATATTTCCAACTATCGCAAATTCTTCTTCGTCGAGCTTATTTCGAATTATGCATCAAAAATTGAATTCGACATAGAACTAACGAAATGCGTATAATGGTTACGATTCCAACGAAAAAAATGCCATAATTTCTTTAAACCTGGGTCAAATTAGATTTTTGAGATGTTATTCGAATTTATCTCGTCGAGATATTTTTGAAAACAAAAAAAAAAATTAAAGTGAAAACTGACAATTTTTGAAAGTTTGCTTCATTCAAGTATGAAAAATATTGCCCGTGAATATTTTCGTTTCAATTATACATAGTAGTAGTGACATTTTGATTGGTGTTTGCAGAATTACAATATCCCAAACCGTTCTCGAATTAAAAGGATTATCCGGAGTTAAGAGATGTAAAATCCAGTAATTTTTTTCCACTTTTTCATCTCCATATTCACAATTTTTTTTTTATGTTTACTCCCTGAATTTGAAATCAACTCACAGTCAAATAGAAATTTGATTGACTTTTAACGGAACCTCTGAAATTTCGAGTTGAACCTTTTTTCGAAAATTTGTATTTAAAATTTTACGAAAAATTGCAAACTTCTATCAAACGTATCTCAATGAGCTGATTTCGAATTATGAATCAAAAATGACGAAGTGGGGGCAGTTTTTGAGATTCCAATGAAAAAATAGCTCTTATTTTGATAATCATTTGTCAGATTCAATTTTTAATGTTATTCGGAATCAGCTTGTCCAGAAACGTTTAATAATATGCTCCTCAGGGTTTATGAAAAATGTTGTTCATCAATATTTTGTTTTCAAATTCACAGAATATACAAAATTCACCGAGTATACCCACTTCGTTACTTCAAATCGATTGTCGTTCGCACAATTGCTTTAACTATAACCTCGTAGAAAACTGTATACATGATCGATACACTCAAAACTGTGAAGCAAATTGCTAAATGATACAAACAATCTATCATTCGTTGTGATCATTTTCATCCCTCCTAAAGAAAATCATATTTTCAACGAATTATCACAAACGCATCATTCTCAGACATTATATCAAACAATAACATCTTGTAATGGGATATTTCATGTCATCAATCTTACAGTAAGTTGATAATGAAGACAGTCCCCTGCAAAGCACGTGGTGCCCCATGCTGCTTGTGATATGAGTTTCGTGATTGGTAACGGTGAAAGGGATGCAATTTGGGGTTGTCAGAAGGTGTCACCTAACGAACTAAGGGCGTATGTGCCAGTCGGCCTGTCAACTTCATAATATATCGATCATAAACACACTTGAAACGATTCTTTTGTTACGTTTGTCAAGTAGAGATATTTTTTTCCTTTACGGCACTAGTAATTTCGTTACTAGATGCGCATACTATTCTAGAAGGTATACGGACAACTTATTCATCCCTGGCAATTTTTTATTCCGTAATTCAGCAAAAATCTTGTTCAGTACGGTTGCCAAGTATAGTTAAAGAATGGAAGTACCGGAGTTGGACCTGGAGCTGCGAATTTATGCAAGATTCACGTGAATTGTTTCGAAATATAGATTTTAATTGATCAATACAGCACATGCAAGAAAGTCGTCAGAAATTACCTGCGACGTACCACAGGGGTTAGTTTTGGGAACAGTATTCATTTGTTATACTTTCTTTGCTGAATATGTCAAAAGATCCTTTAGCTTTGAAGGAATTGACAATTCGCTTGCCTTGAATATTAAAGAGACCTAATCATGTCACGTCGATTCTGATATTGAATGTATAACTATTTGTCAGGATCCACTCTACAGGCCGTTTCTTTTATCATGTGGTAACATTGCTATATTCTAAACCGTAATAGATACAAAGACGATTTAATAGGAAAAAAGGTAACTATTGTGGTGAGCAGTAAATTGGTCATAGAAAAATTACAGGGATTCTCGCCCTTCCCAACTTATACAGGGAAAACTGAAAATGCTGTTTTCGGTTTTTTACGAATAGAATTGTTATTTCAGAAAATATAAAGAAATTAAAAAGGGAAGTTTTATTGTATTCAAAATGTACTAGAACTACGTAATGATGAATTTTTAATCAAACGTTTCGTGTCAACACCGCCATCATCAACTATTTTTTTTAAATACTGACCTGTCTATTTCATCACAAATATTGATAAAGCGATGAAATCACAATGCAGTGGTATATCACACTTGGCATTTTTATAGCGTTTCATATAAAATAACTGGCATCATCAGTGACAACAATTTTTAATTACGGTTGTTTAGATTTCTTCAAAACTCATTCAAATATTAGGCTACTTCAGTCATTACCCAATACTTTCGATAGGAAGATACTCCCAACCCAACGAACATTCGTATTTTTCCTTTTTGGGGATTTTTATATTACAGTAATCCCTGATTCAAGGCTGATTTCTCCTGTATCAATTATTACACGGATTATTTTCATAATTCTCAATCCTGGAAGTAATGAAAATATCAGTTTTTGATCAAAATACAAGTGTTGTCTTATTTGGTACAATTAAATAGCATCTCACTTCTTTTACCATATTTAAACACGTAGGCTTTGCTTGATTTCTATGGCAGGAAAAATACATGAGTTATTGATATCTGTTAAGAACTGTCAGACATTTAGGCACTCGGTTACATATTAAAGATGTATTCGAATGACGAAAGGACTGATATGCTATTTACTTATGCAAAATCAAATAGAAATTCTCTATTGGCAAGAAATATGTATAGTGAGCTATACCCGAATCGTCGCATTCCAAACATTCAAATGTTGAGACGATTAGAAAGAAATTTGAGAGACTGTGG
Organism: Chrysolina americana; assembly: GCA_958502065.1. NCBI lineage: Eukaryota > Metazoa > Arthropoda > Insecta > Coleoptera > Chrysomelidae > Chrysolina > Chrysolina americana. The sequence continues at coordinate 104,833,364 of OY293411.1, forward strand.
TGCATTAGACACAAATGAAACTAGAAAATGTGTTGTTACTGGAAGTATAAGGAACCAAATAAATGTTTTGGGTTAGCAAATATTACCGTATAAAGACTAAAAATTGAAAAATAACGTCTTTTTTAAATCTAGGATTGGTCAGTTACAAAAATATTTCTAATCAAGATTGTTCTTTACGAGAAATTGTCCACGAAATTGGGATATCTGTAAAATCTACCAGAAATATTTTGAAAAAGAACAAATACAAATGCTACAGGATACGCAAAGTTCATCACCTTGATGAAAGGGATTACGGAAGGAGAGAACGATTTGCGAAATGGTTAAGACGTAGAAATAGGGAAGTTCGAAATATTTGTAAAAAAATAATATGGACGGACGAATCAAAATTCACCAGCAATGGTTGGTTCAACAGAAACATCCATTATAGGTGAAATAATACGAATGAACATTTACATAAAGAAACCAATTTCCAGGAGAGGTTCAGAATAAATGTTAGATTGGTAATTTTGGGAACAAACATATTAGGTCCTTTCTTTTACGTTGAGCATTTGAATGGTGAAATTTATTTAAATTTTCTATCCATTGAGTTTGATGGCTACTTAGAAGAATTGTCATTAAGCACCCGCCATGAAATACAATATTTTCAACAAGACGGTGCCCCTCCCCATAATGCAGCAATAGTAAGGCAACATTTAGATGCAATATTCCCAACAAAGTGGATTGGAAACAATGGACCAATTGCCTGGCCAGCTCGATCCCCAGACCTTACTCCTTTGGACTTTTTTGTAAGGGGATACATAAAGAATTAAGTTTTTTCGACACCTAGTACCGATATCGACCATCTCAAACAGAAAGTAAGAGATGCATGTAAAAGCATTACAACCATCATGCTAGAAAATTGCTACAGAAATTGTATGGACAGACAACTTATGTGCATTCAACAAAGAGGTCGTCAATTCGAGCATTTAATGTAGAATTCTTTTTCTGTATTGGTTTTATTTTCTTCCACAAATTCATTATGAAATAAATTGTTTTTCTGTTTGTTCGATTTCTTCTCCTCTTAAATAAGTTTATTTCTGGGGTAAATTGCTATCGTTCGTCTCTGAAACTGCAGAAATCTTTTATGAATTTTTATAGTATAAATACAATTTTCGTAAATACATTCATTCAAAACGTCACTGATAATTTTCATATCGAAGCGTTAGATTCTGTGGAATTCATAAACAAACTAACGACAGGACCGTAATCAAAAATTGTTGTCACTGATGATGCTAGTTATTTTATATGAAACGTTATAAAAATGTCGAGTGTGATATACCACTGAATTGTGATTTCATCGCTTTATCAATATTTGTGATGAAATAGACAGGTCCGTATTTGAGAAAAATAGTTGATGGTGCCCGTGGTGACACGAAACGTTTGATTAAAAATTTATCGTTACGTAGTTCTAGTACATTCTGAATACAATAAAACTGTTTTTTTTTATTTTTTTATATTTTCTGGAATAACAATTCCATTCGTATAAAACCGAAAACGGCATTTTTAGTTTTTCCTGTATAAGTCGGGGAGGGCGAGAGTCCCCGTAGATTTTTTCTGACCAATGTACTGCTCACCACAATAGTTACCTTTTTCCCCATTTAATCGTCTTTGTATCTATTACAGTTTAGAATATGGCAATGTTACCACATGATGAAAAAAACGGCCTGTATAGTGAATACAACATAAACTTTCTGAGCTTAGTTATTGACAATGAACTTATTTAAGTTTTATTCCGAAACCAAACCGCCATTTTCTCACCTCGACAAGTGTTTCAGTCACCAAGTGACCATCGTCTTGGGGGAAATTCAACCATCAAGCAATTCTCTAATATCCATAAAACTCCATTTCTTCGAACTCAAGCGGCTGAATAGACTTGAATGCAGACAAATCCACAGAGACTCACAACGACAGAATTAATTTAATTAAGAAATACCCACCCATTAATCCGACGAAATATTTCTCAAAGAAAACACTCTAATTCCCCGTTTGTTTCTCAGTACGAACGCATTGATAACTTTCCATTACTCTGTGCTCTCTGAGTAATTTGACTGCGTTTGAAACCGTACAGGAGGAAATTTCAATTCGAAATGTCGTTTGAAGAGTACGCTGGGTCATACAGAGAAGTCTTGAGGTAAACGAGTTCAAGTGAATAATAATTGAGTTGGGGGTATGCTTTACATAATTATGGCGTTATTTTCCCCAAGAATTTATAACATCAAAGCCTCCGGGTGTTTTAACTGTGGAAAATATTTCAGTTCCGTACTTGTAAATTATTTGGGAAGCAAACAATTCAAAACCATAATTTCCCTGTGGGAGAGAGGAAGTATAAAGAAAGTTGTGAATATTCGGTAGCCGTTTAAATGCCTCGTTAAGCTCTTTACAAATATAATTGCTATTTCTGCGCCAAAATGTTAACATGATCACGATTGATGAGTACAGATTAGACCGAGCCACTTCATAAAAAAAAATTTAAATACTTCAAATACTTCAGATAATTGAGCAAAATGTTAATAGTAAATTTTGGTCACAATTAAAAGGTTTGCATGAAGATATGGCCTCCTAAGAAATGTATTTCTTTTTTCTGAACATCAATAATTTATCAATTTCTTATTTATTTATTTTTGCTTTGAACTTTTCATCATGAATTAGACACCATTAAATCGATAATAGGCATATTGCAAAATTCTTGTTTATAATGATGTTTTTATTAAAAAATGGTACAAATTAACCAATAAATATGAAATCCTACTAAAATAATTGCGGAAACCATTGAAAAGAACAAAGGATGGTTGAAAGTAAACAAAGGATGGTTGAAAGTAAACATTATGACACTTCTGTTTATCAACATTAATTATCCATTTTTGCATAATTAATTTTCAATTATCAAGTTTATTGTTTTCAAAAAGTGTCTCTTCCAAGACAGTTAACGTTAGCTGAGAGGTCAAAATTAGTTTTGATATGTGGAGTATGTACTGAAGAAAAGTAATTTGAAGTACTTCAGGCATTTGTTGAGAACCCAAAAACATCCACTCAAGATATTTCTGATTATACGAATGTTAAAAAAGCTCTGTTGAGGAGATTCTTGACATAAACAAATATCCTGTCTACAAACCGAAGTTTATTTGAATGTTTGTTTCAAGAACCTGATTTCCATGACACGTTTTTCTTTGGGATAAATTCATTACCAAAAAGATTGTAGGTCACCAAAACGAACGTGTGGTGCGGTATTATAAAGTAAAGATTAATAGGGCCTAACTGGAGGTACTAACTTACTGTTTTTGGAAAGCGAAATGACAAATTTTTTAGATAATTTAACTTTAAAAAACTGAATAATTCATGGTTCATACACGATGGACGATACAGCTCATTCTTCTTTCCGAATGGTTAAATGGAGAATTTGATAATAAAAGGAAAGACGAAATACTGACCCACAGTGGCCTCCTCGTTCGCCAGATCAAAATCCATAAGATTTTTATAGGTATATATGATGCAAAGATTGCAAAACCATCGGCACTATATTCAAATACCTTTGAAATAATTGTAATATTGCTTTCTGAATTTGTGTGCTTTTGGTGCATACATAGTTTTGTTAATATTAATTCAAAATAATAATAATAATAATAATGTTCACTTTCAACGCTCATGTGTTTTGTATCACGGGTTTTCACGATTTTACTGTCTATTAATGAATATTCAAAATATAAAAATTTTATATCATTTGAAAATTTTCAAAATGCCCTCATTAAAAAAAATATTAGCAAGATTTCAAAGTTGCGAATAATATCGTTGCAATAAACATGAAGTTTGTGATCATATAAAAAAATTAAAATGTTAGTTTCACAAGTACGCTTTAATTGGAACATATCTATGCACAATTGACTAAATGGTGATCGATTTGAGAAAGTTATCAGGATGGAAATAAAGAAATTAAAAATAATGGAGAATTATTGGTTTAAAAAAAATTATTAGGAAGCCGTGTTTCGGTATCTAGGCATATCCTTCAATTGTAACGACTTTTCCTTACAAAACTTTGCTGAATTTTCTGAAGTAAGGGTACAATCATGATATTTTTTACCTACCCTGTATGCTGTTTGACTAGCAACCATTCTTGTTGGTAAATAGCTCAGAAGTTCAGGTGCAAGTTTCATACAAATGGTTATACCCTAATTTGATTTTTTTTGGTTTCCATTGTTGAAATAGAAATACCAACCCATTCCTATGTTTGATCATCATAACAGTTGATTTTCGATATAAACCCCAAATACTCTTCTAGTCTTTCTTGTTTGCCTTGCAATTTCTTAAGTAGCCGTGTATCACAAATTGGTATTAGTTTTTTAATTGGCTATGAAATTGCAATTCGTTTGAGAGCATCGAGTTGGCTTTGACACGAATTCAACGACAATACGATGCTTGGTAGGCTCTGAAATCCAAAGATCATGAGTGGCTAATATTAATTAAATTTTTCCCATACCCTGATGGACATACCCTCTAGGCTGTCAATAAATTATTTGATCTAGGAAAAACATCCGAACATAACTCAAGCTGATCTTTTCATTTTTAAATATTCAATTAAAATTGTTCCTCAAATACATCAATTCACAAGGATAATTCTAGAAATGCCTTGAGTGTTTGTGAGGGAGTATAATTATTATGCCTTACGTAAATAATACAAAGATATTCCAGAAATTATTATTCGAATTTTTCTGCTGTTGAAGTGTTGACCGATGATGTGCATTAACTTTCCACTTTTCTCAGTGTAACGATATGTGTTTACTAGTTGCTTGCAGCAAACAATCCATTCCAACATTTCATCCCGAAATGCATATTGACATTTTGATTCAATAACGTTTTGTTATGTTCGTCGTAGATTCCGGAACTGAAGAATTACTTCATGACTCAAATGAAATGTGATCGGTCAAAGTCGCAATGTAGCTTAGAAGCATTTGGGACAACTCAGCACTGGCGGCACTCTGGTGATATGTGAATGTGATTGATCCCTTCTATGCCTTGCGCCCAGTGGCAGCGTTCACAGAACATGGAAGACATTTTGTAATTTTGTAATGTTGAAACAACATAATAATTCTTTTTCTAAAACATATACTAACCGTTTTCGTAATGTAAGAGTTAAATTAGTTTTTACTACTGGACATTGCGACACAAAAAAAATCAATTGAGAGTACTTTTATGTCGTGGATGAGCCAAAATAGAAGCAGTTGCTGTTTTTTTTGCTGACTTCTTATCAGGCATACTCACCGAAATCTCCACGTCAAAAATTGATTTTTTTTCTCCAAAATTCCTGAAGCAAAAAATATCAAACTTGTTACACTAGTCAAAGTTTATCAATGTGATAATTTGAAGTCATAATTCCTAATGTTGGTAAACCAGTGGCGTAGTTACGTCGGTGTGTGGAAATATTTTCCTTCATAATTTCTTTGGAACTGAAGATATGTCCTGAGTAGCAAAATAATTTCATGTGCAAAAATCGCATAATGCTAAGTTCTTGCAACATTTCGGAATATTTGTCAACCTCCTGAACATTTTTCAATTCTGAAGCACCCGTACTGTGTTTCCAGAAAAAAAATTCAAGTCTCGAAAGGCTTGGAACGGTTGAGAACTGCACTGAGAATATGCACTCGGGACAGTGGTACTCTGGTATTCCATAGATTCCGCTTTAATATATGGCGCAGCAATTCATCAGGAAAGTTTGGATTATCAGTAAATCAGTTGATATTATTTTGCGAGTTGTGAGTTCAAGGAAGTATCCAGGATTCTCAAATGTAATCTATTTGTCCGAAACACTGTGTAAATAGGTAACTGTTTTACACTCGTGCTTGGTGTCATTCATATATGTCACATTTTTCAGCAGAAAACTCTTTTTTTCGGGCTTTTGACATGTATGTGGTAGCAGAGTAGTAATCACAAACGAATATCAAAATAAATCTTCAGTCGAAAACTCATATTCTCTGATATTCGTTAATTTGACTTCTCTTCATCTGAGACACAACATTGGAAACTAATGTGAAATCCATTCAGTAGGTAAACCGAATAGCAGAATTTACTACCAAATAAAAAATGTTCATAGCCTAGTCCCATGAATAATAATTTTCCGACCACTCTCCTATGGAATACATTTCATTTTTTCTATAGATTAACGGCAATACGTTCCATTACCAATCAATCTTCGATATATTGTTCATTTCAAAACAAAACAACCATTGCAGTTTGTTTTAACTACAATTTATTCCCGCTGTCAACCGAGAAATTATTCTGCCAACATATTATAAATCTGAATTCAATGTATTTATCAGTTCTGTGGATTATTTATTTTGGGCCATATATTTTTTATATATAATTTGTTCATTCAAAAATCAACTTCGTTCATCATGAAATAGTCGGCTACTATCAACTACCATTGTCATTTCAAACTGTTTGATAAATAATATACCCTGAACAATTCTTTGTTTATGGCGTCAAGTCAAACATATTTGGCAGTTTTTCTCTACACTAATATACATCTGTAATAGCTTTGTATGAGCATCATCTGCGTTACGGAAATTACCTACCATGCACCTTATAGGATCTATAAAGACATTTATAGCCTACTTTATGTCATTTTGATGGTCGTTTTTCAGGTAATATTCACATCAACTACCAGAATGCTGTCACCTATTCGTAATTTACTGTCACTCGTGTTAATAAGGTTGTTATAGATGAATAGATTGTGGAGGAAATGGTGGGAGAATATATTTCATCCTTTCTTGTTGGGTTGAAGTATGAATATTTTCTCATGTTCTTTATTTTTACCATCAGATATGTGAAAAACATTAGACCAAATTATCTATAACCAAATTCATAAAAAAACATCGTAGCATTCATTGATTTGTCTCAAAAATCTCATAAAAATCCGAATTCATCATTTAGTATGCCGTTATATAAAAAATATAGGCCTTTCATGCACAGACTTCGTGGCATTTTCAATAAATAGGGCATTTTTGTATGCACAATACTCCCGAATGGTATTCTCTAAATGTTCCTTGTTCGCAAATGATCCTTGCTTATAAACTCTTTGTTACAGATAACCCCATACAATAAAGTCCATTGAAGATGAATCTGGTGATCTTGGTGGCCAATAATCTCTCCAATCTCGTCCTATCATCTGACTCAAACATTATTTCACGTCTAACGTTTGATGAATCAGTACCCCGTCAAGCTAATACCACAAAATTCGTCTAATAGATGCAGATTATCCAAAACTTCAAACTGTTGATTCATGATGAAATTTATGTACTTGTCATGGTTTTAATACACTCTAAAACCGTTGAGGACTAAACTTTCGGAATTTTTTCCAAATATAAACCAATTTTGACTGGACTATTTGCCAATAAACCATTTTTAGCAAATCCCTGGGACATTCTCGAACTCTCAAAACGATGTAATTCGTAAATCGACACAACGCTGACAGAAATATTCAAACAATCGCTCTTTGCGAAGGTATTCAAATGAATGTTTGAAGAAACTTCGCAATATGTAAATCAACATGCGTATGCTATAAATCTGGGGGAAGACAAGAACAGTTTCCGCACTGTTAACAAGTTTCCATGTAAATACATTATATTTTAATAACTCAGTTGCTTCGGAAGATTTAATTATAACGGGAACTGCCGAAATTTCCAACGCGTACCCCTTTATGCATTGTTCCATATTAAATTTTATGTGTTCAACAACTTAGAAGATGAAAATGTTGAATTGTCTCCGATGATATCTTGAAAGGACCAATTTCACGATTTAACAGGTTTAATATACTGTTTTATGACAAAATGTGCTTTTGTTTGGAGGGTTTTCAGTCAAATGATTGAACACAATTGTTTTTCAGTCCGAGGATTATAGCATACATTCGCTCTAGAATTTGATGGGGAAATCTACGGACGCCAAACTAGAATTGACATCAGAAATCTATGAAGCCCTCCATCAAAGTTAGTCATGGAAAAACGAAAACAATGTGTGAACATCACTGGTGAAATGAGTAGTTACAAAACTATAGAATATGGTGTTTCACAGGAAACGACACTGGGACCGTTTCTTTTCTACATTTATATCATTAGATTATTCTCCTGGACAACAAAAGGCAGAGGGATGAGCATCCCAGATGATACTTTGTATGAGGTGATAATTGTGATGAGTCAGAAGTAATGCAGAGTCAGATTTCAATATTATCAGAGACTGGTTTGATAGCAAATTTTTATATATTAATTTTGATAAAACTTCCTTTTTATCCTTCACCAACAGAATATCATGCCACGTTTTTCACAAAGCACAATTGGAAATAACATCAAGCTGGATTCTGTAACAAAATTACCAATCTTGGAATCATACACTCAAATTTTTTAAACTTGTGTTAGTTATTCATAAGATTTTTAGCACTGCGGACTCAAACACACCGACCCTGGAGACCTTTGCAGTTTGAATGTTATTTGTGATCGATAGTCATGATGTATCCAAGTTCATTTGTCAAGAGAATCAAAGCTATATCAATTAGTTTGACTGACAGGGAAATATACACCACTGAATTATATCCTAATATTGATGAAGATACCCCATTGGTAGTCGCGTTATAATATATGTCACTCCTTCAAAATAACCGACGATATGAATAACGATTTTGATTGCTGTCAATCACAGTACACTGATTTATTCATTTTTTAGTATTGAATAACTGTTGGCTATGAAATCAACACTGTAATGGATGCGTTATCGTGAAAGATAAATTATTTTATTTGCCGAATGGTTCTATTTTTTGAACTCTAAAATATGACTTACACAGGGTTGTTAGTCTTTACTGGACGGTTTCCAACATTGTTTTCTTGAAGGCAATTCGTATTTCTAATCAGTTTTTCAGTTTCTATAGATGAGAAATAAAATGTACTTCATGAGATCTTTTTTTTTAATTTCTGACGGTTTTCGAGATTTTTAACTTGACAGCATATTTTCAGATTTTGTCACTCATATTATTTTAAATTATAAGTTTTTGGCAAATGTTGTGGTATAAAGGGTGCAAAAAATGGCTTGACAAACATTGTAAATAAAAATCTGCAAAATCTTCCTTATTTCGAACTCTGGTCGAGGAGGGTGAATATTCGTTTACTTCGTTACTCCAGAAGAAATTGAATTAAGGATCAAACCATGAAAAATATTCAAATTGGAGCCATTGAGGTTTTTTATGCCATCGTAAAAACCTGGAATGTTATGGAGAGAAGTTGATATCAAGAATAATCTCACTAAAATTTGTTCGAACGTAACATCCGAATTTTACTTGTGGTTTCATACTGCTGGATAAAAATATTGTCTTGTACGCAAGGGGCAAGGCCGTGTCCAGCGGGGAAGGGAAATTTGACAGTCGAATTAAATTTTTGATGCATTAATCGAAATCAGTCGAGATACGTTTGAGAAAACTTTGCAATTTTTCGAAAATAAGTAATAAAAATTTTCGAAAAAAAATTTCAACTCGTAATTGCGAAGATTTCAGAAGCTTGCCAAATCTCTATTTGAATCGGAATTAATTAAAAATTTGGCGAAAATATGAAGAAATTTTAAATTTTTGGAGGGAAATTACAGCCTTTAACTCTCCTAAAGAACTTTTCAACTCGGAAACGGTTTGAGAGCAATTATACGGAAACCAATCGATTCAGAATGACCAAGGTAAAGTACTTTTGCTGCTTGTGATGATTGTGATAATTTCTCCGCCTCTATTCTAATTATTATTTCCGCTTAAATTACAAGCGAACAAATTCAAGTATGGAATATTCGAGTAACCTATATGAGAGCCTAAAATTATTAGAAATGAAAGTGCAGGACAGTTTCTGTAAAATCACCCAGCATGAAAAAATCATGAAATATTCTCGAACACATTTATGATTATTGTAAGTTGGACAAAAATAATAAAAATAATGCAAAATTTTGGACAAATCCACATTTTAATTGCTATGCCCTAACAACTGAAAAACTTTTTTCAAGTGTGAAGTATGGTTCAGACCATCATCAGCACACCTCCATAGGCCACACCCTCATTAATGATGAACAGACATATTCCTGACACGATGTTACCTTCAACTGTGAAGCGAGCCCCTCAACTAAAACCATATCGAATTGAAAAAGTAATCGAATTAGTACCAGATGATATCGGCTCTCGTGTATCTGAAACATTGTCGGCATCATTTCCAATTAATTTAATTGTCCAGCATTTCGTTTTAATTTACTATATTTCAGGCTGTATCTGATATGAATTTTGAGGGGCATTAATTGGATGTTGTGTTGTTTATTCGATGTTCTTGTGATAATAATGACTGGATTAACATGAATGTCTACCGAACACTTGTCGATTGTAGGTGGGTCGTTGGTGTATTAATTCTTACCTCTAGCGCACGTGGAACTTGTCAGGCCTGTGCATGCAACAAAATTATTCGAAGAAGTACTTTCTATATTTTTCATCAAAATAAAGTTTTGATTTCATATTTCCATATTTTGCATCATCCTACGTAATCATATAGACACTGGCAATGAAATTAACGTTGACTGATACAGTGATACTCTTTGCTAACTCCTGCCAAGCCTGTATTCGGATATCTTTCTTTCAGCCGATGACTACCAAGTACTGAAGTCATTCTAGATCTTGTTGTCATTCCAGTAATCTTCTACCACCGCTGTTCTACGAATTGTTTCTTCTTTCTCTTCTGCTCGCTAGCAATGTGAAAAGTCATCAGAGCATTTGCATTCTTATGGCTAGTAACCGCACGTTATTCGATTTCACAGTCAAATTCTTTGAGTCTCTCTATCGGACTTGTTACTTGACCCATTTCAGAGCTGCATGATCAGTTCTTTACCGGAATGTTCTCCAATACACGTACTTCTAGAAGTGCCCTACTCCAAATTTACCTCTTTGTGACTTAGTAATTTCGCTCTGGTTTACTGAGGGGCTTGCTGAAATATCCATTGGTCTTCTCCTGTCCTTTCTGGATCTGAGACAGGACAGCTTCAAGTTCCACGTTGCTTGCATCCATTTCCAGAATATATTTTCCGTTCGGCAGCAGTAGCTCAAAGCTGGTGCGTCGATTAAATTTTATCCCAGCTTCCTGAACAAAAATTCACATTTCTCTGACCACAGCAACTTTGTTTTCCCTTTCGTGAGCCTGGTTAAATAATGTTGGCAAACTCCTATACATATCGGCGATAGAAGATGCACAAGTCAAGGAAACTTTGGAGCTGGTGTATGCCTTCAGGAATGGGCCATTCCTCAACAGCTTTGCTCTTCTGTTCATCTTTGTTCATCTATCCCAGAGACAACTTGGACAAGATATCATACTTCCTTATGGAACGAACGGCATTTCATGGAGCTCAGCTTCATTCTGGAGTTGCTCAGTCACAGGAATACTGCCTCCAAGTTTTTCCAGTGGTCCTCGAACGATTCAACAACCACAACGATGTCGTCCAGATATACCAGACACGTCTCTCGTAAGAGTCCCTTCAGAACCATCTTGATCAATCTTACAAATGTGACTGAAGCATTATAGAGCCTGAGCAGATGGTGAAAGCTGTCTTTTCTCGATCTCCTGGCAATATCCGAACTTCCAATCAAAGGTCGGGAAAATCGTACGGTCGGCTAATGGGTCTAGGGGTGCCATCTATTGTCGAGAGAGGTTAACTACCCTGCTTCATCAGGTTTTTATTCGACGATTATCAACAGAAAAGTATGTTGATGAAGTTTCATTCCTCACAATTACGTCTGGGGAGGACCAGGGACTGTGACATGGTTCGGCAACTACTTCTTTCTCTATTACATTAACTATTTTGTCATCCTCTTCCTTCTTGACAAGGAAAAGTCTTGCGGACTGCCAGGAAGAATGACATCTTCTTTGGAGCTGGTCAAGAAATACATGAGTTTGAACACTGTTTTGGTCCTTCTTGCTGGATATATTTATAGAAGTATGCTTTTCAGGTGTGTATTCGAACAGAAGTCTTGATATGGTATTATGTCCCTGGATAAGATGTCAACCAACTTTTTCAATGTCACTGGCAAGTTGCTGGCATGGTTAACAAAATTATTCCTTTCTTCAAAGTCACCGGGTAATAATTAAAATTCGTTACTCTTACTGGCACAAAGTCTTTGCGAGTAGAACTCCCCGTCCAATTTTCTCATCTTCACCACTTGTTATCTGCTTGCACCCAGACAAACTTCCAGAATGGTTTTAGCACTCTCAAGTGACGCTCACATCGTCAGCCAAATGATCTGTATGATTTTTTACTTCTTCCATGAAGTACCAGCTCTTCTTTACTAACGCGGAGAACAAAAATAAAACAAAAGTGATGGTGATTCCTAAAGAAGGATTAAAAGCGATGAAAATAAAAATTGAAGGAGTGTATATAGAAGAAGTAGAACATTACAAGTATTTAGGAATAGAAATACAAGAAAATGGAAGACAAGAATTAGAAAACACAAAACTACTCAATGAATAAAACCTTTGAAAATAGAAAAAAATTCTAAGAAAACTATAATGGATGTTTTCAAAAAACAATATATAGACCGATTTTGACATTTGGTTGCGAGTCCTGAGTACTCTCAAAAAAAGAAAATGCAGAATTCAGTCCATTGAAATGAAGTACTTAAGAAGAGGAGTAACAAAAATGGACATACTGAAAAATACGGAGGCAACGAAAGATTTAGAAATACAAGCAACACTAAAATTCATTGAAAAGAGGCAACTCAAAATAAAAAAAAAATTAGAGGAAGACGAAGACAAATATAGGATGGGGTAATTGTGGTAATTTTGAATAAAAGTTATAAACTTACATAGATGCAAGAACCTTAGCAAGAAACGAGAAAGAATGGGTGAAGTATGTATATGATTAAGAACATCAATTATGGTGATAATGAATTGTAAATATTAAATAACCCTAAACCACTAGGTGGATGATGGGATTTATGGGATTTATATATATATATATATATATATATATATATATATATATATTAGTATCTATTACTGAATTCCCTTATTTAGTGGCATTCCTTTCCACATAATTTTTCCCAGATCTGTACGGAGTGCATTCCATTTAATTAAATTAATCTGCACACAATGCCGTTTCGAACACAAAAGCAAGAGTAATGATTTGTAAACACGTCCCGTGGCTTTCCTAGAGGACCGCGTTGAGTAGATTAATTTTTTAATCATGTTTAATAATGGTTTAATGGAGAGTAATGCTCCAATTAAACTTCCGCTCTGACCGACCTTATTTTCCTATTTATACGAAACTATCTGGTATCAAATTTGAGCTGAATCCTTCTCGGAGGCAATCATTCTATTAATTTCGAATTTGTTGAGTTGACGTCGGGATCAACAGGGCCATTAATCTGTTGTTTATGGCACGAACAAACGTTTTCGTATCAATAGCAACCACTTTGGCGATGGTATGGGGTCTGTGAAATTATAGGGTTGATGGTGTTTGATGATATTGTTTAATTTTTACCTGGTATTCGATAATCAATTAGATTCTGACGGGAGGAATTTTAAATTGCCTTATTGATGAAAGTAACGGTGTTTATTCAACAATCACCAATGGAGGTTGTACTTTTTTCTGTTGTACACGCTGGAAACACCGCAAGAGCATAATTAAAATTAAATATAGTTTGAAAATACTGAGAAAACTCGCTTTTATAAAACATTGAACTAAAAAGTAAAAAACAATTATTTATGTAGGCAGAAAATAATAATTATTGAAAAATATTACCATCATTGTTGAAAAAGCGTGGGTGTTTCTGTGTTTCATATATAGAGCACCCCACGATTTATCAACAGTGATGCTAATATTTTTCAATAATTCTTATATTCTGCCTATATAAATAATTGTTCTCTTGTTATTAATCGTGTTTTTTAGCTTTTCCAAACTATATTTTATTTTTCACTTCGTATTTCTCAATTTATTATTAAAAAAAATATTTTTCTCCGGAGAGAAAGCCTGAAAAAAAATAGCGACCCATCCGCGACCTGGATTTTCTAAATTCTGGCGAAGGCTCTCACAAAGAGTATATTACGAGAGGCAAATTATTTAATTCTGACAATCCTAATCAGGATAATGAGACAAACTCATCAAATTATGGTATTGTCGCCGGTTCTTGATAAGTTTACGAAGTTTCAATTAAATCTGTCTGTTCAAAATGGGTCAAAATCGAGTGTAAAAAATAAAAAAGAGAGACAACCAAACATCTATTTAAATCGTAGTTTTTCACAGTCAATAGTTGGTGATTTTTCCATTGGAGATTGGAAGTTATTTGTAAAAAAATAGAATTGAAAAAGTTTGGATGATGAAAGGATATCGCTTTACTTCTAAAAACTTGAGATATCTTAATAATATTAGAAAATATAGTGACAATGCACGTTTGCATCGATATTACCTCAAATCTAGATAGTTTTACAGAAATATCATTGAGCCTGCATAAAGAATGTATTTTTATAACCGAATCTCAGAAAGTGGTAAAAAAATCAAGGAAACCTGTCGTTCAATAAACGATTTTTGCTGGAAAATTCTTGTATCCGGCAACATTACATTCCTAACATCTTGATGAATTTCATTACACCATCGCTGATAGACTGATCGAAAATATTGATGTTGCACCAGATTCACTACTTCATATGAGTGAAATCTATATCGCAGACTCATTTCTCTTGTATGAAACCAGTCTGACTGAGCTATTGGATACCATTAATCAAGTAAAAAATCAAACAACTTGAGGAAATGAAAATATCATAGCAAGTCTAGTGATTTCCATTCAAAAGGGTGGAAATATAATGGATCCCTCAAATTTTTCTCCAATTTTCATTATTTCGTCCGTGGGAAAAAATATTATGTTATAATATTAAAACTAGAATAATTACAACTTGAGGGAATGAAAATATCATAGCGTCTAGTGATTTCCATTCAAAAGGATGAAAATATAATGGATCCATCAAATTTTCCTCCAATTTTCATTATTTGGTCCGTGGGAAAAAATATACTGTTATAATATTAAAACTAGAATAATGAATTTCATAAATGTACTTGAAATTCTGAATCCTCGGCAATTTGGCTTCCAACCACAAAGAAGTAGAGGCTATGCTATCTTCTCGTTTCTGAGAGCTGTACAGCAGACTGCATGAATCATAAGGAAGTTTGCGAAGCAGTATTCCACGATCTTCCGGAAGATTTCAATTGTGTAAATCATAAAGTTCTGTTGCTCAAACTAAAGCATTATGGTTTCATAAATCAGAGCCATGTAGTTGGATTGAATCTTACCTTGTGAGAATGGACACGATGTCTGAGACTGGGTCTGTAAGACATGGTGTGCCACAAGGCTCTGTATTGGGGCGTATCCTAATTTTATTATATATTAATGATTTGGCTTATTTTAAGATCGATGATGAATTCATTAGTTTTGCAGACGACATAAACATCCTGTGGCATGAAAATGACGCAGAAAACATGCACATTCAAATTATTCATGATTTTTCATTTGCATCATCATTTAATAAATATTCATTAAAACGGCTGTTAATTCTACTCGTCAAAATAACATTAGTACGGGAGAGTAAAATATGTCGATTTAACGTTATTATATATACATTTCGTTTATTTTACGTGTATATTACTATTCAAACTAATTAGGTTATAATATTTAATCTAATCCAGACTATGTTTCATGATTTCGCAATTTTTTATTCATTGAAATTAAATAAAAATTGAGACACTTTCATATATCTACCCTATATATTTCTCAAAATAAATCCACATGACAATCAAACTAAGTTGTGTCAAGTGGTTTGGTATGGTAACCAGAGATTTGCTGACAAAGTTTAAAATCTATTGTCGAAGTGACAGATTCTGCATTTTCCAAATTATTTTCTATAAAAGCCATATTTTAATGGATTCTTCAGGCGAAAAGCTCCCAGAAGGCCGCAGATGACATAAATTCAGACCTGTTACCTAGTAAATGGCGAGAAAGATACGAATTAAACCAATTTTCAAACAGGTGTAAAGAAATATTAGTTAATAGCTCCAGAGAAGCGTATTTTTCCGAGCTGAATAAGATACCGAAATCAGGTCACAGTTTTAAACAATCCTCGGCAACGTTTCTAGCAGATTAAGGGGAAGTTATAACCAACATAAAACGTTTTGGAGGCTGGAAGTCAACTGCTGTTATTGAAGGTTAAATGGAGGACTCTGTAGAACAGAAGAAAACCATCTCGGATAAAATTCTTTCATGTACAAGCAACTTTCAACCGATGCCGTCTCCGTCATTTTCATGCACTTTGCAATCTACGAGTGTTACTCTTAACTTCTAGTTACCACCAACCAACTACTACTACAGACCGGCTATTTTGACTCAGTAGTAGAATGCAACAAATTGTGTATTCAACATTATTATTAATAATGATAAGTGAATTTTTAACGAGAGTTTTGTATGTTGAAATAAAATATATATTTTCAACGTGCTTTTTGAATCTTCATTTGGTCGTGGAAAAGATAATGTTCCTAATTTATGCCTAAAGTGTCTTCCCCTTGATTTCCTTGATCAATGGCAGTATCGTGAGGGAAAGTACCACTTTCCGCACTTGTTAGGTAATAGTTTATTGTGCAACAAGTGCAGAAAAGTGATAATTTCTCACGAGTTTGAAAAAGTTGCGGCACGAGCGCAAGCGAGTGCTGCAATTCAAACGAGTGAGAAATTGCATTTCTGCTCGTGTTACACACTATACTTTTTCTACAACAACCTTTTTGCTAAGAATAATACTATACTATAAACTGTTTGTATGCATTTTCATATTTTCCTCTTGAAGTTGAAGGTAGTAAATTCAATGACAATGAATTAACTTGTTCTCTTAGTTCTGGCGGAGTATTTTCAATTTCAGAACTGTCGCTATCCATTTTAGTTCAATCTCATTAAAAAATGACGGGACAAGAATATTTTACGAATATTTTATGCTTGACGTTTGTTGACATTCAAATGATTCGATAGATGTTGCTCCGTTGCCTAGCAATGGATATTTGAGACAGCAGTAGTGATGTCTATAATTTTTGTTCAAAATATTATGAATTTGTACGACAATTTCCCTCATATTATATAAACCAATAGACTTTGTCTATTCATTCTTGAAGTTGCCTGATCAAATATCCCTTCGAAATGCAGAATTTTCAAAATATACTTTCACCTTGCTGTCACGAAAACTGTATTGCTTAGAAATTAGGTACTGAAAAATTTTGGCACAGAAATGTCATCTTGTGGCATACTAATGTCAAATTTCAATTATTGTGAGAAATAATCATGTTTGCGAACGTAAAAAAGCATGTTTTGCAGTGTGGTTGTAGAAAAATAACTATTTTTAGTAATAGAAACTTTGTGATCAAAGTGAAATCAAAAAATGTTCTTCATATTTAGCCTCTGACTAGTGATAAATATAAATAAATTGAAATAGAGAAAACAAGTGATTTTTTGTCGATATTGTGAGCGGGTGATTTGATTATCTCAAATGATGAGCATCTTTCTTCAAATAGTTATGGATAATAATAATAATTTATTCAATTGCTTTTTTTTTCGTCAGTAATTTCCCAGTCAGGCCCTGTCTCCGGAGCCCCGATACTGATCTTTAATCATTTTTGATCATATACATAATATAGGATACCTATGATAGCTTGGGTACATCAGTATTTAAAGACGAAAAAATAAAAATATACTGAATAAAAATTGCATAAATCCAATGATATGAAATATAAAACGTAAAAGAGCAATTCATGCTGAAGAAAATTATGAAACTATTTTTATGATACAGTAGATTTATATTACCATCACTAACTCCAGGTGAAGAAATTGTTAACACTATGTTTTAAAGCCTACTATCGAACCAAAAATATAGTTAAAAATAGAATATTATGTTATTCGACCCAGTATTTCCAAAAAAATATTGTCTTCTTCTGCAAATCCTCTACAGCTTCTATAACATCTTCATTGAAGAGAAATGTATAAACATCTGTGAGCATGGTGATGTAAAAACAAAACACTTCTGGACAACTTTTCACGTCTTTTCAGTATTTTTCAAGGTAGTTTGAAAAGGTCCATAAAGGACAAAACTCCTGTAACAATTGTGTTTCAAATATAAGCGTAACAAAATCGTGGAAATTTCAATTCCTCCTGTCATGATTTTTGTGAATCTGGAAGATAATCAATTTCCAGGCAAGAAACGAGTACAAACCTCTATCAAATAATCTTGACCAAAAAGTCATCATTTCATCATTGATTTCAGAGTGTTTTAATAATTAGGTACATTTTTTGTGAAGAAGTACCAGCTTCTTGCATCAACTAGCTTATAAGCGTATTGGATTCTGATGTTATTCATGATGAAACAACAAAACGTATCTCTTGTTGTTTCAATTCATGCATGTCACCAGTTTATTGGCCTTAACCCGCCAGTCTAGTTTCATAAATAGATCGCAGGATATTAACAAGAATGCGTTTCCTCATTCGAGAAAATGTTTGTTTTCGTTCTCATTATTGACTTCCTGGTGCAATGTGTACTCTGGATGGGACAATGGTTTGTTTGAATGGAATCGTAAGCTACTTATCGAATCTGTTGAAGCGTTGTTCGGTGTGGCCACCCATCCACTTATTTAAAAATAATTCGTCGGATTACTTCCGAAAGGATATTAATTTCGTTTTGTTTATTTATATTTGACTTCATCGATAATTATTTTCAGCCCACATGGGTGGTAGCCACTTTTATGAAAGCCAAATACCATGTTTTCAGTGCTAGTCATTTGTGGGAGTTCTATACAGGGTGTTCCGAAATTCTGTATCAATATTCAAAAGGCGCATTTAACAGGTCAGAATAAATAAGACTACTTTTTAATAATGAATTATGGTGGATTACGTAATCCAATCTTCCGCAAGAAACCTATACTATAGGTATGGTCGTCGGCAAGTATTCAACAGAAAACAACTACTGCCCCCTACGACCATTGAATTATATCTATTTAATACGTAATCCACCATAATTCATTATTAGTTTTATGATCTTCCGTCAAGTAGTGTCGCCCATCTTTTATGAGACTATTTTTTTTCTTTAAAAATGTGTTCGTGAACGCATCGATGAAGTTTTCAAAGATTTTTATTTTTTTGTTATTATTTTAAGGTCAAAAAATATGAAACACATAGTACGTTTCAGGGGTTACATCTTCCAGAATACCAAATTATTTTAAGGACCTACAGAAAGATATTTTGTTCAATGGTTTCAAGCCCTTTTCTGTCCCATAAACTTTTTCTGATGTATTCTAAAATGTCAAATAAATTCTATGTTTTTCTTCCTACATTTGTTTATCACTTGTAATTTTCACTCGTCTGAAATCTGTTATTGGGAAAAATTTTGAATTCGCTAGGTTCAATTAAAATGAGGAAATTAGCTAAAATTGTATTGAGGTTTAGTGGCATGGGTCGTTGGAAAAATATTTAAGTTTGAATGATTTTGTATTTGTCGTTTCTGAGATAGGTATAAGCGGCAAAGTTCGAAAAACGTCGTAGTTGGTAGGATTGACATATAAAAACTGTTCTTTAGTCAATATAAGACAAATTCAGGATGTAAATGTATTTATCGAAACTTACCATGTCCAATTATAATCTCGTTGATGATAGCACATAAGCTCTATACGGGACATAGTCAAAAATACCGTTTCTGGATTTTTTTTCCAGTACTATTACAAAACAATCGAGTCATATTTTTGTAGACATCGTTTTAGTCTATTTTAGTCGATTGAAACGTATTTCGTTCTTCGATAACTTTCTTTGTTTGGAATATGAATATAAAAAATTTTGGAAAACACCTCTTTGATGAAAACGATTTACAGATCGGTTTCGTCTCCAAAAAATATAATTCATTGGTACTGTTGATTGAACGGGACATGAAGTATAAATTTCACTCATATTATAGTGAGAAAAAACTCAAATGATATAATTGATATTATTAATGTTACAGCACTGTTAAAAACAATTGATTAATATTATGTGCAACAATATAAAAAATCATTGAAATCCTAAAGAAAAACAATAAATTACGATTTTCAAAAATTATTAGATACACCACAAAAAGTTTTATATGACCCCTGAAAAAATATCTCTCTACATATTTTTACCATCACTCGGCTTACTGGATAATATATGCCATTAAGAGTTACCTATGTTTCGAATTTAATTTTGACATCCTAAAAATTGCAGCAGCAATAAAGAAAAAAATATAAAAGTCGTGTAATTTGAACGCTCTGTATATCGATAAAGAAGCGTTTGTGGAAACACGTTCAGAAGAAAAATGGTCTTACTCTGACCTGAAAAATATTCTTCTGAACCCTTGATACTTATTAAATTTTGAATCACCCTGTATTTTGTCGGTTTATTTGGCGGCGTTACGATCTGAATTGATGCATCATAATTCCCTTGATCTTAAATAAATCCTCTCGGTAATATAATTATGAATATTAATCGAAAATTAATCCAAACGAGGATGATAATCTTGTAATATTGAAATGAGGTAGAAGTAACCGTTATTTTTGAAAGTTTCAAGAGAACTATTTTCGAATATTAACCACACTAAAAAAATTGTTGTTGCTGTTGTTGGACATTTTCTTTATGCGCCATAAGACCGCTAGAAAGTAATTTCCAGTGCACTCATTTACAAAAACCATATGAATGAAATTATTCCTTCCCATTCCAGATGAATTCTTTAACTTAATTATAACCCCCGTTTGTGCAAAAATTGTTGAATTGCCTGGTAATTGATTCTTTATTTCTGGCCGTATTCAATGGAACACTCTTTTCCACTGCTTCATCTATGATACCAATGGCCATTTGTCCCCAACGATCGCTCATATTGATTAAGAAATATAACTAGTCAAAACACATAAATTTGACGTTTATAATTTAACTCATTTCCACTTGACAGCTAGTAAACAAAAACTAATCAGGTTTATCACCGTGAAAATACAGCGACAAGCTATATTTTCACTGTAATTCCGATTCTATTGGCTGAATTTCAAAATTTGAAATCCACTGATTGGTTTTTAAGCAAGGAGATATATTGTCAACAAAGTAAACTTCATAGGTGAAAATTACTAGTGAACACTTGCAGTTTGTGTGCAAACTCTTCCTAATAACTCGCCATATCTGTCTCTCATCCTTCTTACTGAAGACACTGGAGATACTGGAGAGGGTGCCATTACACCCCGGGCAGCATGCATACAGGGCGGGCAGATCAACGGAATCCGCTCTGTACGTGCTTACCGAAAGCATCCAGAGATCACTCGAGCATAGAACACTAACCGGGAAAGGAGTCACTTGCCTTGGATATGCTGACGACATAGTCATCATGGCTAAAGGCAAATTCGAAGGAACCCTCTGCGATCTCATAGAAAGGGAGCTAGAGACTACCAGAAGATGGTGCCTTTCTGTGGGGTTGAGAATTAACTCATCAAAAACCACAGTGGTACCATTCACTAGAAGAACAAAGTTTCAGCACCTAAGGGCTGTTCGCCTCGACGGAGCAGACTTACAATGGAAGCAAGAGGTGAAGTATCTTGGGCCTACCTAGACTCAAAACTACTCTAGAACAGACACGTAGAAAATATCGTTAACAAGGCAAAATCATAACTGTTGGTGTGCAGGAATATTGCACTGAAAACGTGGGACTGTAACCCATCAAAACTGCGATGGATGTATACCAATGATAGTGAGGCCTATGATCACCTACGGAGCAATAGTGTGGCACGGCAGAACTGAACTCGTCATAACAAAGAAAAGCCTGGAGAAAGTACAAAGACTAGCATGTCTTTGTATAACAGGAGCAATGAGGTCGACTCCAACAGCAGCAATAGAGGTAATTATGGACCTCACTCCTCTCCATATCATGGTGAGGAAAACTGTTTGGGGAGCAAACCTCAGGTTGGCTAAAGGCAAAGGGACAGCACAGAACGTAAGGGGCTCAACACCCACCGAAAGTGTACAACTTGCCGATCTCCCAACTGACGAAATTACCAGGAAAAATAATTTCGAGAAATTTCTTCGAACGGAATTAAATACCAGGAGTGGATGGAGCATAGAATCCACTCGAGCACTGGGAAAGAATACCATAACATGGTACACGGACGGGTCCAAAACTCCCGACGGAACTGGAGCAGGAGTCTTTGGGCCTCGCACCAAATACTCCGAACCCATGGGTCAGTTCCCCAGTATTTTTCAAGCAAAAATTCACGCCATAGAAAGGTGCATTCAATTCAACCTCGACAGGAAATACCGGAACAAGGAAATCGCAATCCTCTACGATAGTCAAGCAGCCATCAAAGCGTTGAGCTCATATATCATCAACTCAAATATGGTTTGGGAATGCCTAGACAAACTTAATGATCTAGGCAGGAATAATAAGGTGATCATCCTTTGGGCGCCGGGGCACGTCGGAGTGGAGGGCAATGAACAAGCAGATACCCTGGCACGAAAAGGGACATCCACGCCACTGATCGGGCCAGAACCATTCTGCGGACTTGGAAAATCTTACTTCCAAGACGAACTCAATAAAACTGAAGAAGCAATGAGAGCAACTTACTGGCAAGGACTTCCAGGGCTAAGGCAGACCAAAGATCTCCTCGGTAACTTCAACCGAGCAAGATCGAAGACACTCATTAACCTCAGCAAAACTAGTCTAACGACAATCAAGGGATTTCTTACGGGGCACTGCAGACTCAAAGAACACCTAAGGAAGCTAGGCTTAGAGGAGGACAGCACCTGCAGATTCTGTGGGGAATATCCAAAACACCACATAATATATTGATGGAGTGTTATGCTGTACATCACAGAAGATTGAATATACTGGTAACTCCAGCTGACTGTGGGAGAAATACCTTGAATAGACCCCCTCAAAATCCATAAATTCCTCAAGGAGTTGGGGCTTGAGGGGCTGATGTGAACGAGAACACCTTGAAATAGCAGAAGAAGATGGGGTACAATAGATCTAATTAGGTCGCAGCGCATCAGTCACCATCCATTTTTACTATAACTATTACCATTACTCGCCATATGAAAACTGAAAAAGTTGAGCAGTATTCTGGAGAGACTGTACTACAAGATTCAGAATTCTACTGCAAAAATTACGGAAGTTATGGTGGTGGTTCCATAGTATGTGAAACACAGTGTATACTTTGGCTAAATTTATCTACTGTGTCATGTACTCAAATTTCTTGACAGAAATTTTAGGAAAACGAAGATCATTGAACAGACCGAGGGTCCTGAAAAAATAGTATATTTACTATATACTATCAGTGTATATTACAATTCGGGGATAAATGTTATATCACATTAGACCCTTGCGAGTAACATTTGTCATCAAATTGTCATGAGTTAGTCGGTCACGGCCCCCCTGACCGAAATAGAAGTTGTTGGGATTATGAGTACTAATTCACTTCACTTGTGTGATTTGAAACTTTAATGTGAAGCACTCTACTGTCTCAGAATTGATCAGCTACCCATGAGAATTTTATCCTGAAGATCTACCAGATATTATATCCCTTTCTGTCCACTAGTTATCTATTTTACTTACAGATTGAGCTTATTTTAGTTGAGGACTCACTCCCAATATATCTTGCTTGTTCAGGCGTATTTTGGTTTCGAACACAATTATCCCGGAATTCTCTGAAATCCTCTGCAACACCGGCAACGTCGCTGTACGACCAAGATCCCTCCACGGTGCATTAAGTATCCAGTTGTCACGTTCGAGTGGTCATGATTGAAAGCGCCGCAAATTCGCCGGACGATGATGTTGACGCCGGGAATTGTCATGTGTCACTTTAGTCACAACCAGAGTTATACATTTGATAAATTAATGCCGGCCCAATCGGCCGTCTCTCTCCGCCACTTTGAATTCATGAGAGATCGCGGAATGTGAGAGGCGGAGGTTGATGGATAAGTTGAACAGAGCGGGCGATGGGGAATCCACGGGGAATGGTTTGGACTTTATGGTTTGGGGTGGAGAGTTTTGATTGACACTGGCGGTTGAATTTTGGTCTAGTCTTCGGTATGTGAATCGTATTCAGTAGGCAAATCATTTTAAATGGCAGCAAAAACAATTCAAAACCTTTTTTTTTGTACAACTCTTTCAATGACCTTTTTGAAATATTCTTCTAAGGTACTTTCCAATGCACCCATATCAATTTCGACTCGCATTGAAGTTTTTATCCCTCAAAAACCCTCATAACATTTAATTATAGCATTCCCAACTGATGTAGGTCCTGGTCAGCGTAACCCATTGTAATATCTGGTGATAAATGACAATTCCATGATATTATCAGTTTCGATTCCAAACGAACAAATCATGGTCTGCTTTGTGTTCGGGAAATAAGAACGTACCTACAGGCTAATATGGTGTTACCTCAACAATGGAGAAAGAGATTATCTATAACAAAGGAAGCCACCAGGGATTCAATGAAATACCACAATACGGGTCGAGTTAAAGATATAATTTACACTAGTTTTGACAAAGAATTTCGTGGCTTAAGAATTTATGTAAACAACGAATAAAGAAGGGTGTACTCGAGTTGACTTTGGAGCTGGTTAATGGATTTATTGGGGTTTATTTGACCACCATGATAGGCGTCTAAGTACTGATCGATGAATAGAGTTAGGGACACCAAGTAATCTTGGTACATACACTGATCAATTCGAAATTACAACTATGTTCATCATAAAGTAATCCTCATACCTATGGAAAAGAATATGCCGTCACTGAGTTAGTTGGAATTTGTTTTCAATCTTCTTGATGGTTCTCTCGAACTCTGAAAATATTTCATGATACATCTGAATTTAAGCTAGGACGAGCAGAGAGTTTATTTAATACACCCAAGTAATAAAGTAGTGCAAGCTTGGTAGGGATTGATTTATATGAGAAAGCAATATCGAAAGCAGTAAAGATGATACGATCTTTGAAAACTTGTCCCTGCGCCTGTTAAACATTAGGCTATCTCTACGTCCCGCACTCTAGACGATCGTATATGCAAAACCGAAGTCAACCGATAGTTGAGATCGAGATAGGAATCTGGAAACGCAAAATATAATGCTGATGACTCTAATTTATTCGGTACTCTGGTTATTTATACGAGTATGGACTGAAACGAGAAAAAGACCATGGTCCCACCTGGTAAAGGTGGTATTTCACCAGTTATCAATGGAAAATAGTATACAGTGCGGATTTTAATAGCCCTCTGTTAACTTTTGAACAGTTTGATGTACAAACATAAAAAAACGAGACTACTTTTTGAAATAAAACACATTTTTGGAAAAATCGCAAGGTCCTCACGAATGTATTTCGTTGACCTGATTCCGATATATGCCATCAAAACTGAATTGGATGAAAGATTAAGCAAAAAAGTGTAATAATTTCGTTGAAATAAAAAAAATAAATATAGTTATTTCGTTGATCCTTGGTCGAACTCAATTTCTGATACCCATTCCAAAATCAGCTCGTCAAGATACGTAGGCAGACATTTAGCCTCTTTCGTAAAAATTAAACAAAAATTTTAGAAAATATTT
Organism: Chrysolina americana; assembly: GCA_958502065.1. Classification (NCBI taxonomy): domain Eukaryota; kingdom Metazoa; phylum Arthropoda; class Insecta; order Coleoptera; family Chrysomelidae; genus Chrysolina; species Chrysolina americana. The sequence goes on from OY293411.1 coordinate 104,859,036, forward strand.
TCAACACGAAATTGCAGAGGTTCCGTACAAACACTACCAAATCTCTATTAGTCTTGAAATTGAGTTGAAATTCATTGAGAATATACAAAAAAGATTGAGTATCACGAATGAGTGGATAAAAAAATATAATTTTTTTTGATGGGACACAATGCGAAAGCCAATCGATTCAGAATGACAAAATTAGTGTACTCTGTTAATTGTAATTCGATCGATAAGAGAATAATAATTACTCGAAATTATCCCTAAAAATCATGAAAAGTAAAAATTCATCAAATCGCCTAAACCTAGGTATATACTCAAAATTTTACACTGATTTTAAAAATTTACGACTTGGATATGCTCAGATACAAGGTGTACAATAAAAGAGCGATAAAACGAGAAAAAATTCTCTCGCACCACCGATTTTTCGAAATTTTTATTTTCAATTGTTGGAAAAGTCGCAAAGTCCCTTCGAATGTATTTTGTTGAGCTGATTCCCAATATGTCATCAAAATTTAATTGGATGAAAGATAAAGTGCAATACCAAATTTCGTCGAAATAAAAAAAATGTACCGTTCTCGATTTGAAAATCACATCAAAAGTTGAGAGCTGTTATTTCCGACCAAAAAAAAAATTGATCCATTTTTATTTCCATATTCTCAGACGAAACCTCTACAATTTCAAGTTAAACCATTTTTAGAAAATGTTTGTTTCAGTTCTTCTAGTATCATATGATAGATACATTAAGCATATCGATGCTGCCTCACTCTTTGACTAACGCTCTACAAATAATAATGCCAACTTATTGAATAATTGATATGAGCAAATGGCAATTAAAGTTCCGGTACGAGTTCAGAAACATCAGTGCTACTAGAAATGTGGTACACCCTGTCGTACATACTGAATTATACCGAATTGGATACGACCACAGTTAATTTGTGTAATGAAGTCTTACCACAACCGAGCACTGTAATATCTTCCTGTTTCATTATTATCCCAATTATTAGTTGATTAGTCAACCCAATTTCGGGTGCATCATCAGAGAGTTGACCCATAGAGTAAACAGTAATTTCCAGTTGGCGAAACCTTCATGGGAATCACCACTTGAAACGTGGATACTGGCACTTTTGAGTTGAGTGAAATTCTAGAAGGTGCTATGTGAATAGACGTAAACTGAGATGATAATTTTCTCATCTTCACAGTAAAAAAAATAAAATTCCGGTGGAAAACGATCCTGTGTACCACCGATTGAAAGTTTAAAAAATCACAAACTGAGTTTATTTGTGGTATGGAATGCGTCGAAAAGTCCTTAGGCATCAACTTGTCTCATTATTGATTTCAAACTTGGGCCACACACGATTTTTTTGGTCTCAAAAAAGGGATATAAGCAATATACTTTTTGAACCGTACTTTTATGGTCCTTTCAGTTTGACCCACTTTCTCCTTCTCGCAGTCCTTATTGTTGATTTCATAAATCCCCAAATTTTCCTTCTCTTCTGTCTTATCCAAGATCTGTTGAAGCCTAAAATAGGTTTCGTATATCACCTTCATATCAAGGGTTTTGAAAATGCTTTCAAACTAGTAACTCGGAGTTTGTGTGAGATAATGTTCCATTCAGGAGGGTTTCCCATAAATCGAAAAGTCGAAAAGCTACGAAAGATTTTCTTATATCTATATTTCCTAATCACTTTGTTCAAAGTCTACAGAAAAACCATTCAGTTCAGCCATCTCACCAATAATCACTTCATCACTTTTAAATCTACCTTTGTTGAGTGGCATTACAAAGTATATTTACCAATAGATTCAATGCCGCCATTTGTTGCTGTATGCATTGGTGAGAGCTCTCAGGAAAGTGTCTGAGTGGAGTCCATAAACAAGGTGTTAGGTAGAGAGATATTCAAGGTGTTTTCCCTTCACCTATCCTGAGAATCTTTGGTTTTATGATGATTTCTCCAAACCTCGTTGTTTCGAATTATCAAGGCGAAAAAATTTCACGTCATTAACAATTTTTTTTTATTATAAAGTACATGTGAAGCTGCTTTACAATAAAAGTTCGAAATGACTTCCTCCAGTCTGGATACAATATTCTCGCCATGGCCTGTCGAACTCTTTCAAATACACCAGAATCGTTTCTAATTGAGTTACATCCAGCAATTATCCGATGATAAAAATCATCCAAATTCGCCAATAGAGTAGCGTAAACTCCAGATATCTCCAGAAGAAATATTCCAGGGGGTTAAGTCCGGAGATCGAGCAGGCCATGCGAGTGGCCTACATCGACCAATCAAGCGATCTCTGTATGTTGCTGTTTAAAATTAAATTTTTTTGTACTTGAATAACTCATGAAGTACCCACTACGTTTATTCACATTAATATTTCTACAAATATCAAATATGGTTGTCGCAATTTATGTTCGCCCTTTATGTTCGAAACAGGAGGGTTTTCCAAAAATTATCAGTGAACACAATATTCTTAAAATAGGTCAATTATTAACTCGATAAATTTTTGCCGCTTGTTTACTTAACACCCAGTGTATTAGCAGAAAAGCAAAATATCCGATAGATAATACTCAATAATAAACAAAGGCCGAAATATAAATGAATAGAATTGGATTATGCTAAAACAGAACTTTGGCGACAATACAATTGTCAACTGTAAATGTAACGATTCGATCAGAAACTACACTTCTATACCATGAAAATGCAGATTGCATTTTGTCATAACAGTAAAAATGTACATTAGTAACAATATAAACTGATACTACTATATTCTTTGAAACAAATTCATGGTACACCCTGAGAGCAGAAGTTGAGGATGAATTTGAAATTGAAGAAACCTGAAAAAACAGTTCTCATGATATTCCAGTGGATTGCAAAATATGGACCCCTCTAATTATGGGACCTTAACATGAAAAATATAGTCAATAAGTTGGGAGGCATGTTATACAGGGTGGGCCAACTATTGCAGATCGGAGGATAGCTCCTAAACCACTGTAGATAAAAAATATTTCTCATCTGGAGATCACATGGCGCACAAATGACTATTTCTATAAAATATGCTGAAGTATACAGAGGGTTCCGTGAGCAAGTGCCAAAAAATTAATTTTTTTCTTAAATGACCCACCCTGTATTTTTTTTTTTCATTTTTTGATAGTGCGAATAACAAGCTATACAACAGTTCTTGATTTTTGTCAATTGTATGCGAGGTTGCCGAGTTATTGCATTTCCAATGAAAATTTCTGAAAAATCATTGTGGAGGGTTAAATTCCATAAAAACTCAGCACTAAGAGTAGTCGCAAAAAAAAGTATTGCTGCTCCTAGTATAGGAATGAAGATATCCACTGAATCATTGAAAATTGTTTAGAAATATACTGGGTGCTTGCTAGACGACTGCCAGAATTACAGATTTCAAACGACAAAAACTTTTTTTTTCAAATGGAACATCCTGTATATTCCGATGTTTTTTGGGAGTTCATTCTTTACGCTTTCCATCGATATAATATTTTCTATAGTGGAATTTATTAGCTTCCAAGATATTGGGGAAATGGTGCATTTTCTCAGTATTTCTCGACTTCAAACCAAATTCCTTATTTGTTAGTTTGGTTTTGTGTTACTATTCACATGATGATAGAAAATGGATTTCTCAACAATGTCAAGAATGAACGGAATACTCGACTGACGAAAAATATAAAAAAGAAAAGTGAAAAGTATTTATTATATTGGAGGAAACAAACGAATAGGTAATCAAATTCTTCATTTCCCATCAATTATGTACTTATGAAACATTTATACTTGTAGTTCTTTGATGACATAGTACCAACAAACGAATATTATTTTAAAAGGTGTTCGAAATGTCGGCGATACATTTTCTTGCTCGATCTGCGTACAAGCATAGCCGGGGAAATTGTAGAAAATACCTGTCTAATTCTTAGCTGCATGCTGCAAATGCAATATCTCCGCCTCTGAATGAAATCACGCGGCAGAAGTTCCTGATAGAGCTGAACATGATAGGGATGGAACTTATTCTTCTTCAAAATGCGTCTTATTGTAGTTCTTGATATATCATAATTCCTACTCAACTCTCTCGTACTTATGTGAGGGTCCTTCACAACAGCGGTCATGATTATTTCCCCATTTTCTTCGGTCAATACAACAGGGGGCCGCGTATGTTTTCTGTAGCTTACAGAGCCCGTTTCACTGAATCTCTCTATCAATAATAGGAAACAGGCTTCTTTGGGGTGTCGATGTTCTGGGTATCTTTGCCTGTATACCCTACTAGCAAGGAAACAATTTTTATCACACCCACCCAATATAAAAATCATATTAATCATTTCTTCAATCGAATAATTCATATTGAATCAATAATTTTCACTAATACGAATAGTGGTACACTAATGACATATGATAAATCACTTTTATCAACAAGACGACAATTATGTACTAACAGACTACTAGATCGTCGAATACGTTAATAATAAAGATGGGATTTAGTTTAAAATCGAGAAATACTGAGAAAATGTCCTATTTCCCAAATAACTCGGAAGCTAATGAGTGTCACCAAAGAAAATATTATATCGATTGAAAGCCTGAAGAATGAACTTTCAAAAAACATCGAAATATACAGGACGTTCCATTTGAAAAAAAAAATTCGTCTTTTGAAATCTGTAATCCTGGCAGTCGTCTAGCGAGCGCCCTGTATATTTCTAAACAATTTTCAATGATTCAGTGAATATCTTCATTCCTGTACTGGGAGCAGCAAAACTTTTTTAGCATGTTATTTGCACTATCTAAAAATGAAAATAAATACAGTGTGGGTCATTAAAAAAAAAAAAATTTAGGCACCTGCTCACGGAACCCTCTGTATACTTCAGCATATTTTCCAGAAATAGTCATTTGTGTGCCATGTGATCTCCAGGTGAAAAATATTTTTTAACTGCAATAGTTGGCAATAGATTCAAATATTTGAAAGATTACGTTGATGTAAAACACCTCACAATTTCATACCATGCACTTGTTCAATCACATCTGACATACGGTATTGTGGAACTATACAGAACATCAGTTCATCTGCTGCTTGGGTTGCTGCCTTGGGAAGAAATGATTCAATCCCTGCTTTATATGGTCGCATACTGGGCAGACAAGGGGATCTGAACTCCTGATGACTTTACAGGCCCTATCCAGTACCATTCTGTTATATAGACACTCCAAACTCAAAAGTCCACGGCCTCCTAGTTGTTTTGGGAAGTATAATCTTGGAGCGAACGATTTAAGATGCAAGCTCCTATGAATATGCATCATTTTGCTAGATTTTAGCTAGATTTGTCGCAGCTCTTCCTGAGTCAATTTCATCAATCCAAAAAGTACGGTAGAATCGGAATTACAAGCATTGCAGAAACTTTGTTCTTCACCGACAGTTCTATTATCATTCTAGTATCAAGAAGGTTTTTGAAGTGAAGTGAAGCGATACTGATTTTAAACTGTAACAGTATGATGGTAAATTATTTGTAAATGTTTGTGTTGCTGAACTTTTTGGCAGAATTAGTTGCAGTATAATTCACGAATAAAATCAGTTAACATGTTCAGTCAAATACATTGTGAATTAAAACACTAGCTATGAACAATTACAAACTCGCTCCCCACAGCAAGTCCACCCTCGAACATTCCGGACCCAGCCACTTAACTCCGCTTGAGAGTGCATTCTAGGTATCAGTTCCTGAACGTTGAGTGGAGTGTGAAGTCATTCCACGTTGATGGAACAGCGAGAAGTTGCTGAAATTCAAATTGGGTTTGTATCTGGTTGGTAGTTTGTCGGGTAATGTTAGTAATTTGATCGTGCCGCAAATTCAATTCCTGTTAGGTAACTGTTGATGGAGGCAAGGTCTATATGCAGTTTCGATATCGTTTCATCAGAGTTCGAAAGTTTTCTAATGAACGTTTTACGTGAAGTAGGTATACTCTGAAGTGAAGTTGGATATTACTGCGAAATATGAATCTCTACTGCAACAAGCTTATGGAAGTTATTTTCATTATGGCGGTAAATAATTACGGAAACTCAATGTTTCAACGAAAAAAACACTCAATTTGAGTCAAGTCCGTTTAGATTATTGAAATAAATGAAAGTTTGCTTTTAAACACTGGTTGTATCGACATAAGAAAAAATCTTATACAGGGTGATCATTTTAGGACTTCCCTAAATTTCTTCAAATATGTGTATTTTTTTAATATCGAGACTCGTCAACAAATATATCGAAGGGAACAAGTTTTCAACAGAAAATAAACGCGCCCCATTTCATCCCTTGCAAGAGGGAGCTACCAACTTTAAAATGTTAAACGCGACGGGGTATCGAATAATAACTCATTTTGAAGGATTTTTCAATTCCTGCACGTATTTTTTTTTCAAATGATCTATTGTCGAGATATGTAAGAAAATATGTTTGCGGTTTCGTACCATTGAAATAAAACCGCTGTCGAATGCTAAGCTGAGCAGGAATGTTCTCTCATTCATTTCTTGCTGATGTTTTCTGAATATCACAGGAATATATCATACGAAAATGCAGCAGATGAAAAAGTATTGAAATTTATTCATTGCATATCGAAAATCTCTTTCCTGATCGATTGAATCAACAATGTTAAAGCCTATTCCACGCACTTTCAATGCCCTCCTAATCATCTCACCAATTATTAATCATCACCGCAATAATTAATTACTTTTTGAAGCATTTAAAAGAACCATCAATCACCGTCGGTCCGTTCAAAAGATATACTCGCGTGTGGCATCTGAAAATTGTTATGGTTAATAATTTCTGTGTAGTTGTATGTTGGCGCAATAATCAATCTCTCTCTGGGTTGGAACTATGAAGAACAGACAATATCCAGTAACTTTTCATCTTGTGCGAGTCCCTCTTTATTGTATTGAAGAGATTATGGATTTGGATGGTCAGATGCTTGGATGAGAACATACATATTTTATACAGGATGTTTCTAAAAGTTCTTGATGAATTTATAGAACATGACACAAGATTGGAAAAAAACTCAATAAATCTTTATCCCACCGATGCCAAAAAAGTTCACGACATCATAATGCAACTGAAACTGAAAAAGTATCCTGCCTGGTTACGATAACATACGCGCTGAAAAAATGTATCAGAAGATATAATTGATAAACTATCGGAGGTGATAAATTATAGATCAGTCTCGTTAATATCAAACTTATCCAAAATGATTTAGAAAATCCTCGAAATAAGGATTCAGAGAGGAAAAATCAGCAGATATTTGGTGAGATGATTAAAAGGGCTGAGAAAATACAGAAAGACCTAAATTATATACCGCATAGAAATATTTCCGTTGATTCATTTATTCTTTTCCAAATGAAAATGATAATATCGTTAAAGGCTCAAAAAATTAAAAGTCAGATGGCATAGATGAAATCCAAGCTGAAACTATTAAGTCCATATGCCATTATATCGAAAAACTTTTCACCTACATTATGAATAATAGTATGGAATCACACACACTACGAAAAGGTTTGAAAGTGTAATCTGATATCTGACCAACAGTATGGCTTCAGAGAAAATATCTCCAGACAAAATGCAATATTGTCCCTTACCTCATGGATATCTTTTGCTTTGCTTTGTATATCAATTGATTTGTCGAAAGCGTTCGATTCAGTTAGTACAGACAGTAGAAAATATTGGAATTAGAAAAAAAATTCTCAAATTATTTGGAAATTATGTGAATAATAAATTCCAAGCTGTAAGAGTGAACAATGTTCAAAGCGACAAGATAAAAAAAGTATGGCGCGCCTCAGGGGACCGTAATAGTCTCTGTCCCATTCAGTATTTATTAAAATTGCATGTTTTCGCTGAAGAGTCGGGGAAAATTGGGATTTGCCGATGATACTGCCATCTTTTATAAGGTAAATTTTTGGCAAAACTTGAAGGTATTAAAAAAAAGTAGAAAATGGTATTTGCCGAACATTTTGTTTAATTATTGATCTGGTGATTGATAATTACTGGACGAATAGGCTAAATAGGCGAGGTAATACCTCACTACATGAATTCAAGACAACTTTAGCTCAGGAAAAGTCCTCAATTATAAAAATAAAAGTAAAGAAGAAAGGGGGACCTAGGACTGATAGCACTTCGAATTCTTTCAGTTCGACGCCATTTAAACCTAGTCTAACAAATCTTTCAAAATGTGGCAATACTGATGACAATCAGATGTCTCATGAAATTTCACTGCAGTATTTGTTCTTACGAGTTTCAAATTTTGGAAGGAACGCCATGCAGAGCGCAGAAAATGCGGAAACTTCTCGATAAATGAAACAAAATCTCAAACTTGGATAACAGTGTCACCAGCAGTCGAACTAATATAAATTCGGCTCGGATACGGAGACTAAACTTTGACAAACGAGCGAGGTCAGGAATGCATGCGAACACCATGTAGTTAATATGCAAAAGATTGTTTCGACGACAGTCAACTGAGAATATTAAATTTTTTGAGTTCTACAGGACTCTTCGCAGCGTGCACTTATCTGGAAAAGAGAACTTGCTACAGGATTTATCGTCCGGAGCCAAAGTACAGGGTGAGTACATGGAGTCTGGGACTTTTCGTTGGGTAACTTCAGTACTACGAGTGCCATTAGTAACTTACATGAAGAGGAAAAATCACATCTTTTCCAAAACTGGATGATGATGATGAGAAGAAATCAAGCATCAAATTCCAGAAACAGACATAAAGGTTCTAAACGGAAGCTCGACATTTATTTATACTGTGTAAAAATTATCAGGCACCTACTAGAATTCTGGCGACATCTATTGACTAATGATCGAAGCGACTTTAAGGTATAAAGCAGTAACCCATTCCAACATTACGATACTGTCTATGAAAAAGTCGGTTCCTTTTCAATTATCATCATCAAACTATTTAAACGAAACAATAGTCAGCCCTTCACAATATTATTTGAAAACTAAAATGGTCGGTTCTAAAATTGCACGAATGTGTCTGAATGAGAACTTGAGCTTCCTGAATCGTTGGAAAGTTTTCGAAAAAATTATACGGGGTGCTTAGAAATACTCGCCAAAGTCAGCTCGAAAATTTAAATTGAAAATTATGTGACTGATTTTTTCCAAATAGCAACCCTATTCTTTTTCAACCCTAGTGGATTCTACGCTGAAAAATGAGCATAAATTATGCTTAAAACCCTGTACACGAAGATTCACGAAACGGGTTTTATATTGGCAGATCAGCGGAAACAGCCATTTGAAAGTTTGTGGAATCTACAAGAATATCGACCAAAAAAAGCGCGTGAGCGCGCTAGTCTTCAACCACAAAAAAGCCTTCGATTATCTATATCTAGATCAAACAGAAATCAAATTATTCTCTTTGGTATTCGTTGAAACTTGTTGAACTGGTTCATGTCATTCTTGAGGAACAGGAAAATAATTGTCAAAATGGCAAAAATTTCGACCATTCCTTCAATACTTCGTGGAATTCAAGTTTTGAAACAAAATTAGAAATCAGCTCGTCGAAATACGTGTGAGCGATTTTCCGAAAAAAAGTTTTAAAATTTTTGGCAGGAAATAACAGCTCTCAACTTCAGATGAACTTTTCAAATCGAGAACGGTTGAAGACAGAGCAATTCTGCGAACGCCAATCGATTCAGAATGACAAAATTAGTACAGTCTGTGAATTTCTAGTCGATCGGAAGCGAAAAATGCATCACTCGAAAAAAGTCCTAGGGGTATACCCCTAAAAATCATGAAAAGTACGAAAGCATCAGAATCACTTGAAATCACCACCACATAATCAAAATTTCATGCTGATTCTGAAAATGTATGATTTGGATATGTTCAGATACAAGGTGTACCAAAAAATAGCGATAAAACGTCAAAAATTCCCTCGCACCATCGAATTTTCGAAAATGCAAACTTTTCATTTTTCAAAAAATCCCGAAGTAACTTCAACCAAATTTTGTCCAGCTGATTCTGAATATATGATCGAAAATAAAATTTGATAAAGGACTGAGCGAGAACTGAAAGTGATTTTATTGAAATCACCAAAATTTCAGTTATTTTGTTAATCCTTGGTGGAATTCAGGTTTTGATACAAAATTCGAAATCAGCTCGTCGAAATATGTAACATCTCAGTGAACAATTTTTCGAAAAATGTAAAATAAAAATTTTTGGAAAAAGGCCTTTTTTGAAAGTGCAGAGTTTCAGTAAAAAGCCTACTAAATCTGTATTCGACTCAGAATCGATTTGAAATTTAGTGCACACATGCAACAGAAGGTTGATTTTTACGAAAATAAAAGAAAAAAATTCATTGAAATTTTTGGCAGGAAATAACAGCTCTAAACTTCAGATGAACTTTCCAAATCGAGAACGGTTGAAGATAGAGCAATTCTGCGAACGCCAATCGATTCAGAATGACAAAATTAGGATAGTCTGTGAATTTCAAGTCGATCGGAAGCGAAAAATACATTACTAGAAAAAAGTCCAAGGGGTATACCTCTAAAAATCATGAAATGTACAAAAGCATCAGAATCACTTGAAATTACCACCACATAATCAAAATATCATGATGATTCTGGAAATGTATGATTTGGATATGTTCAGATACAAGGTGTACCATAAAATAGCGATAAAACGTCAAAAATTCCCTCGCACCATCGAATTTTCGAAAATGCAAATTTTTCATATTTCAAAAAATCCCGAAGTAACTCCAACCAAATATTTTCCAGCTGATTCCGAATATATGATCGAAAATAAAATTTGATGAAGGATTGAGCGAGAACTGAAAGTGACTTTGTTGAAATCACCAAAATTTCAGTCATTTTGTTAATCCTTGGTGGAATTCAGGTTTTGATACAAAATTCGAAATCAGCTCGTCGAAATATGTAACATCTCAGTGAACGATTTTTCGAAAAATGTAAAATAAAAATTTTTGGAAAAAGGCCTGTTTTGAAAGTGCAGAGTTTCAGTAAAAAGCCTACTAAATCTGTATTCGACTCAGAATCGATTTGAAATTTAGTGCACACATGCAACAGAAGGTTGACTTTTACGAAAATGAAAGAAAAAAATTCATTGAAATTTTTGGCAGGAAATAACAGCTCTAAACTTCAGATGAACTTTTCAAATCGAGAACAGTTGAAGATAGAGCAATTCTGCGAACGCCAATCGATTCAGAATGACAAAATTAGGATAGTCTGTGAATTTCAAGTCGATCGGAAGCAAAAAATACATTACTTGAAAAAAGTCCAAGGGGTATACCTCTAAAAATCATGAAAAGTACAAAAGCATCAGAATCACTTGAAATTACCACCACATAATCAAAATATCATGATGATTCTGGAAATGTATGATTTGGATATGTTCAGATACAAGGTGTACCATAAAATAGCGATAAAACGTCAAAAATTCCCTCGCACCATCGAATTTTCGAAAATGCAAATTTTTCATATTTCAAAAAATCCCGAAGTAACTCCAACCAAATATTTTCCAGCTGATTCCGAATATATGATCGAAAATAAAATTTGATGAAGGATTGAGCGAGAACTGAAAGTGACTTTGTTGAAATCACCAAAATTTCAGTCATTTTGTTAATCCTTGGTGGAATTCAGGTTTTGATACAAAATTCGAAATCAGCTCGTCGAAATATGTAACATCTCAGTGAACGATTTTTCGAAAAATGTAAAATAAATATTTTTGGAAAAAGGCCTGTTTTGAAAGTGCAGAGTTTCAGTAAAAAGCCTACTAAATCTGTATTCGACTCAGAATCGATTTGAAATTTAGTGCACACATGCAACAGAAGGTTGACTTTTACGAAAATGAAAGAAAAAAATTCATTGAAATTTTTGGCAGGAAATAACAGCTCTAAACTTCAGATGAACTTTTCAAATCGAGAACGGTTGAAGATAGAGCAATTCTGCGAACGCCAATCGATTCAGAATGACAAAATTAGGATAGTCTGTGAATTTCAAGTCGATCGGAAGCGAAAATTACATTACTTGAAAAAAGTCCAAGGGGTATACCTCTAAAAATCATGAAAAGTACAAAAGCATCAGAATCACTTGAAATTACCACCACATAATCAAAATATCATGATGATTCTGGAAATGTATGATTTGGATATGTTCAGATACAAGGTGTACCATAAAATAGCGATAAAACGTCAAAAATTCCCTCGCACCATCGAATTTTCGAAAATGCAAATATTTCATTTTTCAAAAAATCCCGAAGTAACTCCAACCAAATATTTTCCAGCTGATTCCGAATATATGATCGAAAATAAAATTTGATGAAGGATTGAGCGAGAACTGAAAGTGACTTTGTTGAAATCACAAAAATTTCAGTCATTTTGTTAATCCTTGGTGGAATTCAGGTTTTGATACAAAATTCGAAATCAGCTCGTCGAAATATGTAACATCTCAGTGAACGATTTTTCGATAAATGTAAAATAAATATTTTTGGAAAAAGGCCTGTTTTGAAAGTGCAGAGTTTCAGTAAAAAGCCTACTAAATCTGTATTCGACTCAGAATCGATTTGAAATTTAGTGCACACATGCAACAGAAGGTTGATTTTTACGAAAATAAAAGAAAATAATTCATTGAAATTTTTGACAGGAAATATCAGCTCTAAACTTCAGATGAACTTTTCAAATCGAGAACGGTTGAAGACAGAGCAATTCTGCGAACGCCAATCGATTCAGAATGACAAAATTAGTATAGTCTGTGAATTTCAAGTCGATCGGAAGCGAAAAATACATTACTTGAAAAAAGTCCAAGGGGTATACCTCTAAAAATCATGAAAAGTACAAAAGCATCAGAATCACTTGAAATTACCACCACATAATCGAAATTTCATGCTGATTCTGAAAATGTATGATTTGGATATGTTCAGATACAAGGTGTACCATAAAATAGCGATAAAACGTCAAAAATTCCCTCGCACCATCGAATTTTCGAAAATGCATACTTTTCATTTTTCAAAAAATCCCGAAGTAACTTCAACCAAATTTTGTCCAGCTGATTCTGAATATATGATCGAAAATAAAATTTGATAAAGGACTGAGCGAGAACTGAAAGTGATTTTGTTGAAGTCACCAAAATTTCAGTTATTTTGTTAATCCTTGGTGGAATTCAGGTTTTGATACAAAATTCGAAATCAGCTCGTCGAAATATGTAACATCTTGTTGAACGATTTTTCGAAAAGGTAACATAAAAATTTTTGGAATAAGGCCTGCTTTGAAAGTGCAGAGTTTCAGTTAAAAGCATACTAAATCTGTATTCGACTCAGAATCGATTTGAAATTTAGTGCACACATGCAACAGAAGGTTGATTTTTACGAAAATAAAAGAAAAAAATTCATTGAAATTTTTGGCAGGAAATAACAGCTCTAAACTTCAGATGAACTTTCCAAATCGAGAACGGTTGAAGATAGAGCAATTCTGCGAACGCCAATCGATTCAGAATGACAAAATTAGGATAGTCTGTGAATTTCAAGTCGATCGGAAGCGAAAAATGCATTACTTGAAAAAAGTCCAAGGGGTATACCCCTAAAAATCATGAAAAGTACAAAAGCATCAGAATCACTTGAAATTACCACCACATAATCAAAATTTCATGCTGATTCTGAAAATGTATGATTTGGATATGTTCAGATACAAGGTGTACCAAAAAATAGCGATAAAACGTCAAAAATTCCCTCGCACCATCGAATTTTCGAAAATGCATACTTTTCATTTTTCAAAAAATCCCGAAGTAACTTCAACCAAATTTTGTCCAGCTGATTCTGAATATATGATCGAAAATAAAATTTGATAAAGGACTGAGCGAGAACTGAAAGTGATTTTGTTGAAGTCACCAAAATTTCAGTTATTTTGTTAATCCTTGGTGGAATTCAGGTTTTGATACAAAATTCGAAATCAGCTCGTCGAAATATGTAACATCTCGGTGAACGATTTTTCGAAAAATGTAAAATAAAAATTTTTGGAAAAAGGCCTGTTTTGAAAGTGCAGAGTTTCAGTAAAAAGCCTACTAAATCTGTATTCGACTCAGAATCGATTTGAAATTTAGTGCACACATGCAACAGAAGGTTGATTTTTACGAAAATGAGAAGAAAAAAATTAAAAAATAGTTTTTGGCGGGAAATAACAGTTCTCAACTTCAGGTAAACTTTTCAAATCGAGAATGACAAAATTAGTATAGTTCGTGAATTTCAAATGAATATATAAACCGGCAATATTTTTCATATACCGTAAAAAAGCTCATTTTCAACTTTTCTTGTTTTCAATTGTACGAAAAATCCCATAGTAATCCGAAACAAATCTTGTCAAGCTGTTTCCGAATATATGATCACAAATGTTCATCCGACATAAATCAAATTACTGGAGCAATACTAATCACAACGTGTTTCAAGGAAAAAAGGTCGATGGGTGATATAAAAGAAATATATATTTTTTTAATTTTAGTTCAGAAATAATCTGATTTGAAATATTTTTGAAAAGTTTTCGAAGATATAGGAAGCTTCATGTTTAATTTCGAGAAATTCCCTGCAATTTTCGACCTGAAATTAATTTTTTGTGAAGTTTTATGTCAAAAATTTTCAAAAAAATCATAATTACTTAGAAGTGGAACCCTTTTGACATATGATGTTTCAAATAAAAATTCACCGTAAATTCTGAAAATGCCATTAATAACAGGGTGTTTCATTAAATAAATCAAAATTGGGGTTCATTTCCGGTATAACAGGTAGACAGCAGAAAATATTTCAACTGGATCGAGGTCTTCGGAACACTTCCATATAGAAATTTTCAGAAAATTACCCCTAGTGTCCCATATACAAATCGACTAAGCTCACTTTGCTTATTATTACAGTTTTTACTCTGAAACACAAATTTTGTTTTGAAATATCATCAATCGATTCATCCTCAGTATATTTGTCGCAATCTACATGAAAAATTCCCTTCACTGCCCTTTGTAGTCACTTTGGAGACTTGCCAAACGACTCTTTCCCAAATCTTTCCCTTACAGCTAATGACAAATCTGTGGAACTCGTTAGATATCGATGGAAGTGTTCCAAGAAGCTAAGAATTGTCAGAAATTCAAGACAACTTCTTTTCCTTCGGCTCTCGTAACGTTCTCTGTACATTATAGGATTTTTCAACAGGTAAGAGAAAACTTAATTTTTTCTTCCAAACCATATCTAGCGAAATTCAGCACCTTATTGAAAACTCATAATGAGTACTGTTCTGTAATTCAATAATGCACTTGTTCTGAAAATTTAACAGTGTTCACAACTTTTATAATCAGAGCCATAGTTTCGCCAACACCACAAGTAGTCTAGTCTACAAGTGCCATTTAGACCAACTTTTTTCAGCAGTCTCCGAAAATTATGATTGAGGTGTCATTCGATTCGGAATGACATCCAGATGATTTTTGAAAAAAATTAAGTTCCGCATTAAAAAATTGTAAAAGTTATTAACAATTAACTAAAAAAAAAAGATGGCTTTAGTATTTTGTAAATATCTCAAAAACTAATTAAAATTTTTTAAATCTAAAATAAGATTCAAAAAGAGGAGGAAATTTCCTAAAATAAAGCTCAATTCCCGGAATTGTAGCATCAATATTTATAATTTTCCCAGAGGGATGAAAATACGGCCGAAAACGGGTACTCTGGCTCGGGCAAGCCACACCCACTTTGGACACTAACAATAAAAATTATTTTAAAATACTAAATATGAAAATAAAAAATTGGAAAAATTCAGGCACTAACTGAATAGATTAATGAACAATAATCCGCTTGAAAAAAATTTTTATCACAATTTTTCAATTAGGTAATCAATAGTTAATTAATAATTTTTTTCTGCTTGAACATGAACATTGCAAGTGTGATAATTGTTAAACTATAAATTTGAGATTTTTTTCCTCTTTTGGAGCAATTCTTGAAAGGCTTCAGAATAGAACCCCGTTGGAAAAATTAAAAAGTTTTTATTTTTCAGTTTTTTATTAACAATTTTCGTTGTTGCAAAATTAAATACTTAAATTAATCATTGAAAAAAATTTTTTTTTAAATATTATCAATAATCCGTTTTTATGTTATCAGGAACTACATGGAAATAATTTTTTTAAATTTTTATCTCTAATTGTTTAAAAAATTGTTATAAACAAATGCGTTGTTTATAAGATATTTGAAAATTTTTTTATGGAATTTCAATCTTTGATACAAATAATGATTTTCAAAAGAAAAATTGTTCCTTAAAAAAATTTTTTTATTGCTTGAAAACGCATTTGATAATTAACAATTATTTTCTCCCGCTTCTAATTAATATTAAGGAACCATTTTTTTTTTTAAATCATTATTTGTCTTTCTTTCTGATATAAAAAAAAAATTCCATTTTATTTAATTTTTCATTGTTTATGCAATAAACAATTTGTTATAAACAAATAAATTTTTACCTTATATTTTTTTTTCTATTCTAATTTCTGTCACAAAAACAGACATGACATTTAGAGAGTTAGAGAGAACTTATATTTAAAAATTAAATAAAAAATAATAAAAAAAATTTTAAAAAAGAAAAAAAATCATGTCTGTTTTTGTGACAGAAATTAGAATAGAAAAAAAAATATAAGGTAAAAATTTATTTGTTTATAACAAATTGTTTATTGCATAAACAATGAAAAATTAAATAAAATGGAATTTTTTTTTTATATCAGAAAGAAAGTCAAATAATGATTTAAAAAAAAAATGGTTCCTTAATATTAATTAGAAGCGGGAGAAAATAATTGTTAATTAACAAATGCGTTTTCAAGCAATAAAAAAATTTTTTTAAGGAACAATTTTTCTTTTAAAAATCATTATTTGTATCAAAGATTGAAATTCCATAAAAAAATTTCAATTATCTTATAAACAACGCATTTGTTAATAACAATTTTTTAAACAATTAGAGATAAAAATTTAAAAAAATTATTTCTCTGTAGTTCCTGATAACATAAAAACGGATTATTGATAATATTTAAAAAAAATTTTTTTTTTCAATGATTAATTTAAGTATTTAATTTTGCAACAACGAAAATTGTTAATAAAAAACTGAAAAATAAAAACTTTTTAATTTTTCCAACGGGGTTCTATTCTGAAGCCTTTCAAGAATTGCTCCAAAAGAGGAACAAAATCTTAAATTTATAGTTTAACAATTATCACACTTGCAATGTTCATGTTCAAGCAGAAAAAAATTATTAATTAACTATTGATTAACTAATTGAAAAATTGTGATAAAAATTTTTTTCAAGCGGATTATTGTTCATTAATCTATTCAGTTAGTGCCTGAATTTTTCCAATTTTTTATTTTCATATTTAGTATTTTAAAATAATTTTTATTGTTAAAGTGTCCAAAGTGGGTGTGGCTTGCCCGAGCCAGAGTACCCGTTTTCGGCCGTATTTTCATCCCTCTGGGAAAATTATAAGTATTGATGCTACAATTCCGGGAATTGAGCTTTTTTTAGGAAAATTCCTCCTCTTTTTGAATCTTTTTTTAGATTTAAAAAATTTTAATTAGTTTTTGAGATATTTACAAAATACTAAAGCCATCTTTTTTTTTTTAGTTAATTGTTAATAACTTTTACAATTTTTTCATGCGGAACTTCATTTTTTTCAAAAATCATCTGGATGTCATTCCGAATCGAATGACACCTCAATCATAATTTTCGGAGACTGCTGAAAAAAGTTGGTCTAAATGGCACTTGTAGACTAGACTAAAGTGCGTGAAAAACAACTGCACAAATTCGTCTAATTGTTCTTTGATTAATTAGTTACACCACTAAATCAACTCAAACTTTTCCTTCACCTCTACCTAAATAACCACTTGAGTAACTAATTAGCGGAGTTATAGTGGTAGGATTGTTCGAGAAACAAGAATCATTCTACCAGACTAATTGATTTTTTATTAATTTCCCTCAATTATTTTCGTACAAACTTGGAGACGGACACCAAAGTTCGAAACTCGCAGTGGTCACAGGGATAAATACACAAAGCGTTTCAGATGTCCAAGGGGAGAACTTTGAACCCATGCATGCAGTTTGCTGTGTCTTCCACCCTAGGAAATTGCATGTTTCACAGAGGTTACTTCAGTTCAGAAATGAAAAAAATGAGTTGTAGAGAAACAGAAATATAAAAATGTCCTCAAAATGTGTTTTTGGAAATTAATCAACCCACACGAAAATTTTCCGATAATTCTTGCAGGGAAGATGAAATTTCCAAGAAACAATTACATTTATGAATAACCCCCTTCCCTAATCACATGCACTCTTTTGGAGAACTGGCGAAACATGCTGCCTTTATGGAATGCTCTATGAATGAATTCGGAATTCCTGGACAAACACCATAAATGAATCGAAATCCTGTCGAGATTTCACACGAATGTTAAATTCGCTTTCCATTCCTGATTCATTACGATAAATAAATCAGGAGCATTACCAGACTCTGAAATATTCGTAGGATCAGAATTATTCGACCTGTCGTCAATCACTCAGGTAATTGGTTTTCATTCATAGAAGTTCAGCTGGAAAGGACGATGTAGGAGTTTGCTGATAGTGACAAATCATCAATAAATTATATAATTTTTATTTATTACTTCAAACATACAATTATTGTTTCTGAATTTTTTTATTTTATCTTGGATTGAGTTGGCCGTTTCTTGATGAAAATGCATGGTAGATGACACTGTGGTCAGAGTACCGTCACCATTATTTTCTTGACTATTTTATTTTTAGTTATTCTAGTCCTGAAGTGCATGAAATAGTATATAAACCAGGAAATTTAATTCGATAAATTTTTTCGAACCAAATACTCCGAATCCATGGTCCTGTTTCCCAGTATTTTTCAAGCGGAAATTCACGCCATAGAAAGGTGCATTCAATTTAACCTCGACAGGAAATACCGGAACAAGAAAATCGCAATCCTTTCCTATAGTCAAACAGCCATCAAAGCGTTGAGCTCATAAAACATCAACAAAAAGATGGTCTGGGAATGCCTAGACAAACTTAATGATCCAGGCAGGAACAACAAAGTGATCCTCCTCTGGGTGCCAGGGCACGTCGAAGTGGAGGGCAATGAACAAGCAGATACCCTCGTATGAAAAGGGGCATCAACGCCACTGATCGGGCCAGAACCATTCTGCGGACTTGGAAAATCTTACTACCAAGAAGAACTCAATGAAACTGGAGAAGCAATGAGAGCAACATAGTGGCAAAGACTTCCAGGACTAAGGCAGGCCAAAGATCTCCTCGGCAACTTCAACCGAGCAAGATCGAAGACACTGATTAACCTCAGCAAAACTAGTCGGGATCACGGGATTTCTGAAGGGGCACTGCAAACTCAAAGAACACCTGAGGAAGCTAGGCTTAGAGGAGGACAGCACCTGCAGATTCTGTGGGGAACATCCAGAAACACCACACCATATACTGATGGTGTTATGCTGTACATCACAAGAGATTGAATATACTGGCATCACACCAGCTGACTGTGAGAGAAATACCACGAACAGACCCCATTAAAATCCTCAAATTCCTCAAGGAATTGGGGCTTGAGGGGCTGCTGTAAACGAGAACACCTTGAAATAGCAGAAGAAGATGGGGCACAATAGATCTAATTAGGTCACCATCCATATCTACCATTACCATATTAACCACTTTTCAATACATAGTCCAGGAATGTGGCTTTTCCTACGATGTGAACATATTATTTTTCCACAAGTCGCTAGGAAATTCGACAGATATTGATTCATTTTGGAAAAATCGCAAATAATTTCATTCAAAAATAAATGGTGCTTTGTAATTCATAATATAATTACTTGGGTTACTATGGAAACGTATTAAGGTTGAATTGTCAAACTTAACGCTTATTAATTCAATTTCTGGTGTTCTCGAAAGCGAAATGATAAGTGATGATGAAATTTCCATTCCTGGGACTCCTTCAGAGCTGATGGTTGAGGCAGTGAATACTGCTTCGTTAGAATTATTGCCAAAGAATTCAAGAGAAAAGTACGAAAACGCATAATAGTTCTTTTCAATCCCTCAGTGAATCGCGACCCTCTTTCGGGCTACAAACTTTTTTCCTCGGAACTAAAAGGGCCACTTCAGTCCCTAGATTTATAATCCACTAATAATCATTGGGGACTAGCCATTCTTCAACTTTTGGTACTGGAAGTTTCCATTTATAACCCGTAAAAGTTATCTTCGTCGGCGAATAGTACTTTCTGTAGTAGACTCATGTTATCAAAGGTATCAGAAGTGAACAACAGTGGCCCTAATAGCGATCCATGGGGTATTGAATTCGCTGATGACGTATATTTTAAAATGATTAATTGTGATCTGTCAGAGGTACATCACTGATATCATAACAAACTTTGGGATTTTCAAGAATCCACAGACTGTGTCAAGATATCACAAAACCGAAATATTCTTTGTCAGTACCTACAATACCATTTCCAGACCATTTCTCCAAATTTGATCCATCGGTCCACTGAATCCTCTGGTAGGCAAACTTATACTGTTTTTAATCTGTACATTTTAAATTTTTACCTTATTTGATGATACGTGTTTCATTATTCATATATACGAACTGTACTCCATAACCTGCTACAAATGTAATTTATTTATATAACGTAGTCAATAACTATTTATCTATCTATCTGTCTAGTTATCGATATCATCACCTCCCGTCATTTGGGTACCCCGCTACTGTTCAACACTGCCAGAACCTAGGGAGTGTCTAATCAATTCCAATTAGTAGAACTACACGGACAATTTGCTGTGCCGACTTTGTATCGGGGATGCAGAAAAGAACGTGACCGCAAAATACGAAACAAAAGGTTGTCTGCCATGGCGTTCTCTGATCGTATTATTTATCGACCGACGTGATATGCGAAAGGTGGAGTTAGGAAAAAAATTAAGAGAGAAGAAAGAATATTTGGATTAATGTAGAAAACTATTCATTCAACCACGCCGAACAATCTTGACATCTCTCCAAGCATTCCTAGAACAATCGATGCTAGAAAATCTCCCGCAATCATCTTTTTATCCTAGAAGTCTAGACGCATCCTTTTCATCCACCGCACCACAGAAATTCAAATCCACCCCGTGAAGATAAATTTCACTTGGTCAGTATGCAGAGCTTTATTCTCGATGATCCTGGCGCGATATAAATATTCATTAACATAGCACCGGACTGGATTTTGAATTTTGTATCTCTGCCGACCCAAACGAATTAGGTGTCTGATGATTTACTTCCGTACTTTGGAAAAATAATACGTGTAGTTGATGTTGATTAACATAAATGTTGGATGGGAGCGGTACGAATGTTTTCAAGGGGTTGTCGGCCGGTGAAGAAGGGAAAAGTAGGCTTGATGAAAACTATGATGGTTTTATGGGTATGTGATCAGCATGATAGGAATGGTTTATAGATTGTTCATTTAAACATTATTGAATATAATTATTAATTTATTTGGAAAATGTAAATTTTGGCACCAGTTACAATTTTTTTCTGAAATCGTTCAAGAATGCCCACTTTCTCGGAGCAACTTCAGGCCTCAAAATACGCTAATCTAGTATTTTAGTCCGTTGCTAAGCAACGAACTCTCCCGGACCGTTTTCGGCACTGGGCTGTACGGGAAAGTACTTTTTCTGAAATCGTTCAAGAATGCCCACTTTCTCGGAGCAACTTCAGGCCTCAAAATACGCTAATCTAGTATTTTAGTCCGTTGCTAAGCAACGAACTCTCCCGGACCGTTTTCGGCACTGGGCTGTACGGGAAAGTACTTTTTCTGAAATCGTTCAAGGATGCCCACTTTCTCGGAGCAACTTCAGGCCTCAAAATACGCTAATCTAGTATGTTAGTCCGTTGCTAAGCAACGAACTTTCCCGGACCGTTTTCGGCACTGGGCTGTACGGGAAAGTACTTCTTCTGAAATCGTTCAAGAATGCCCACTTTATCGGAGCATCTTCAGGCCTCAAAATACGTTAATCTAGTATTTTAGTCCGTTGCTAAGCAACGAACTCTCCCGGACCGTTTTCGGCACTGGGCTGTACGGGAAAGTACTTTCCCGTATCGTTAATGATCCAGGAAAATTTTTGACGGCTTGTATTCATTTTAGACAGTAAAGGAATGCACGCAAACAACAAGTATAATTCCTTAATTTATGATAATGCTGATTGCGATTTCAGAAAAAATAGTATGTATACCTCGTAGTAAAAGCACATTCCCAGACTTCAATGCTTCAATGCATTTACATTGTCGTCCGGGAATGTATTGCTTTTATTACTAGATACACAATATATTATTCCCGTATCGTAAACGATCCGGGAAAATGTTTGACGGCTTGTATACATTTCAGACAGTAAATGAATGCACGCAAACAATAAGTAAAATTCCTTAATTTATGACAATAATGATTGCGATTTCAGAAAAAATAGTATGTATACCTCGTAGTAAAAGCACATTCCCAGACTTCAATGCTTGTTGGCCTCGGCTTATCGCCTCGGCCAACAATTTACATTGTCGTCCGGGAATGTATTGCTTCAACTATTATATACACAATATACTATTCCCGTATCGTAAACGATCCGGGAAAATTTTTGACGGCTTGTATACATTTTAGACAGTAAATGAATACACGCAAACAATAAGTATAATTCCTTAATTTATGATAATGCTGATTGCGATTTCAGAAAAAAATAGTTTGTGTACCTCGTAGTAAAAGCACATTCCCAGACTTCAATGCAAATTGTCGTCCGGTAATGTATAGCTTTTACTACTAGATACACAATATACTATTCAACTCAAAATCATCTGAAATTTTGTCGGTATATCATAACTATTTCTAGGATCGGTATGAAATTTTACATAGATAGTGCAAATTTGAAATGAATCTGTTGATTTCGTATTTTTCATGATTAACAGTGGTGTACCTTTTGAGGCCTTTTTCAAGTGATTATTTTCTTTGATCGACTTGAAATTTACAGAGTGTACTCATTTCATCATTCTGAATCGATTGGTGCTTGCAGAGTTGATCTTTCTTCAACCGTTCTTCAGTTAGAAAGTTTTTCTGGAGTTAAGAGTTCCTTCATCTGTCATCAAAATTCATAGCATGGAATAGAAAAAATCATATGGACTAACCCCCAAACTTGACAAATAGAAGTGAAAATACCAAGAATGTTACATTATTTCACTTTCTGTTTGAGAAGAGATGAATCAAATCTTCGAGTAGACAGGTTCTTCAGACATTCGCTAAATGGCAGTAATGATGAATAAATCATAAAATGATGGTTTACTTTTGACACCACCGTGCACATGGCCCAAATTCTCAGTGCTACACAATGTCAACTACTGCCCTTCAAGGAGTTGAATGCCACATGACTTCGTCATCTAAAACAGCATATATCATAATGGGAGTTCAATGTTAGGGTTATGAAAACAATGAAAGAGTTTTATACAATTTCGGTGATTTATATTCGATAATGGAGTAGACATAAAAAACTACATAAACCCATCTATTTTTGGAAGTATTACGCACTGAGAGCCGCCTTTCCATCCTCCAACCATTTCTGGATGAGGGATGGGGGAGCGCTTGTGCCAAGGGGCACATATGGTCCCGGCGAAGGAGCGCTAGTGACCTTCCCCCGCTGGTGGAGGCGGTGGGTCGAATATTCCAACTGATAGCGGTTGTGGTTCGTATTATACATGCCTCCTGCAGAGCTTATGCATGTCGTCGTTCGGTAGCATTCGATGTAGATACTGCACTGGCGTCTAAACTTTGTTCAGAGGTGGTTATTTCGAGCTAATCCCGGAAAACGCTGAGGCAAAAAACCGGGTAGAACTCAAACCAGCATTTTATCAGACGGCTGCGATACTATCTACCTATTAATGCTACCTACTGACAATTTTACTGATATATTTGATATTTTCTGTTTTTTTTTAAAGAAGTTCGTCACTATCCATCTTTTGATTTCAAAATAAATGTTTTAGAGGGTGAGTATAAATATGTAAGTAAATCTTTGTTTAATAGAAAATCATTCATTAACAGGGGTCATTAATCAACGATTTTGAGTGCGTTAAAATACATTGTAAATAAACGGTCGACGGAAATATTACTTTATATCAGTACACGTTATATCCCTATTTGTTTCACCATCCACCAAATCTCCTGTTTGATATTTCTCTAGCGTCACACTGCACTGGCTAACAAAGTACTAATACACGCTTCCAAGCGATAAAAATTCCATCGGTGTATTTCGACTTTACGAGCTTTTTGTGTACGTACACTTTACTTTTCATTGGAAACATGTAACAAATCAAACATCTAACGTGCAACACTGATAATGTTATTAGTATTATATATCTTATGTTACGTTGTACACAGTTCAAATGAAGTAATAAATAAAGGAGAATACCTAATTGATTTAAGTTTAACGATCTGTCTACTGAAACAGAAAAAAAACTATATTGAGTTCCTTGACATAACTTTCTGGGAATTTCAACCTTCCACAGTATGAAAATAAAAATTGTTGATTCAAACTAAGCAACTATTGACTTTTGTCAGTAACATGTATCCTGAAATTTGCCTATCTGAAAAATATCCTACTACCCATCTTTTTCAAAACGTGTTGACGTTTCGGAGGCAATATCTGTCTCCGTCATCAAAACTCGCTAAAAACTCAATTTTATCCGATTGGAAGAAATTTGATCTGTTTTTGACAAAATCGAAAGGAATTTTGTACTTCTGCACTTGTACAGATTACTTTTCATAAGAAAAATTTATTTTCAGACTATGGAAGGTTGAAATTCCCAAAAAGTTATATCAAGAAACGAATATCCTCCACAAAAATGTGGATATGATTATTGAGTTGTTCAGACAAATTGAAGAACATTATCAAAACAACATATGCTATGAAATCTAAAAATAAATTAAACAAAAAATGAATGAAATGAACAGTAATGAACAAAATAACGTGCCCTGCGTTCCTTTCAATCTAAAAGATGATTCGTCCATACATTTCCTTCGAAACATCCCTCAAAATAACTGATGAAACTTGAGGAGCATATTCACTGATAATTTTTTTTATCAATCATAGCTAGAAATCCAATAACCCTAGCAAGAAACTCTAATAGCATAGGGGACAAGCGAGCTATCAACTGTGGTTATAAAGACGACTTTGCTGATTATAACTCACTTGGGATAAATAGAAATTGTCGAATAACTAAGTTTCTCGAGCTTTGCTACCGCAATAGAATGCATTTACCTATAGCTAGTAGACAATGTTTTTGTGGTAGCTGGTAAACTTTGCTACCGCCACTACTAAAAGGTATTGCTATAGTTGTAGGAATCTGACTTTGCTATCGCTGGTGTGTGCAATTACCCCTAGGGCATTATTCATGTTGTAGGTATGCTATGGTAACACATATATCTAGTTCTGTAACTGTATAGTTTTCAATGAAAAATTATTGCAAAATGTGTTCTAACAGTGACGAACAAGAAAGAAGTTTCGAAATGAAACATGTAAGATAATGGGTCGTGAATAAATTTCAGCAGAAGCTTTCACTGATTGATTCATATTCCGCATACTTCATTAACACGAATATGTATGTCTCGAAAGAACTTAAGTAATAGCATTTGATTATATCCATTCACTTCACCCATTATCACATGATTCCTATATTGGTTGTTTACAAGGAGCACTATTCGGCAATATGGCTGGACTAGAACAGGCGGTAGATATCACTGAAACATTAGTTCTACGTTTTCTCATTTCTAAACGTAACAACCTGTAAATGTTCGTTGCGTTCGTGGTGGGGGTAATTTCCGTCAGAATGTCAGCAAGACATCTAATAACCACAGCATGGAACAAAGTAGTCGTAAGTAGGTTCTTCGAGTAATATTTTAGTGGCAGGTTGACAACTGTATTACCGTAAGTGGATGAACTTCTATGCGATGATCCACTTATCGTAAGCGAAAACCTTACGGCCATAGGCTTGTAATTCACCAGTGATTATTCACCTGTGGAATTATGATTTTCTGATTGAAAAACTCACTGTCCTAGACTGAGTGCCTAATAGCGACAGCATTATACCTAACTGTGGCAGAAAAACCACCTTCAGCAAAATCGTTTTTGCTGCCATAGAATTTGAATGTGCTACTTCTATTCTATAATCTGTTATAGTAATAGTATTTCTTATTACAGTAGCAAGAAATATCCCAGCAAAAACTTCAATAGCAGAATTTTCCTCAGTGTTCTCTCACTGTATTTTCAAGGTGTTCATGATCTCTGAATCGTATGTGTTGTAAATCCTCGAATTTTGAATATCCCTATAAAAAAATTGCATGGTCACCCTAGATCTCCCTATCATCCAATCCATCTACGAGGAAACAGATGATCACTGTAGGGTGTACTGGAACAACGTCCTGTTGAGAGTACATCCCACTGCGGATGGTTGATGCTATATATTAATGCAGATGAGTCTGGAGTAGAAGTAGGCATCTCTCAAAAATTAGATTTTGTCTTAAAAAATATCTTGGAGAGATCTTTGACTCCAAGCTGATGCAGAATCAGCATCTAGGAAAAACAACCAAAAAAGAGATGACATCACTAGTGATGACTAGACTTTCTTTTGAACAAAAGTACAATAAAGAAGAGCTTATAACAAGTTTAGGCAAGGCAAACAGGCAAAAGGGTAATTTTAGTGAGTTTTCGAAATATCAACAATACACACGTCATGAATATTCAAATATTTGAATGACACACTGAAACTCTCTCATACTGCCACAAGGGGATAAGGTACGGGTTTCAACACTCTTAAGGGTGATGAGGATAAGTCCTGCCATCTATTTCCAGAGACGAGAAAGTCGTCCAGCATATCTGTCATTAAACAGATCCTAAGGTATTGTAGGCCATATGCTCGTGAGAGGTT
The DNA here is from genome assembly GCA_958502065.1 of Chrysolina americana. Classification (NCBI taxonomy): domain Eukaryota; kingdom Metazoa; phylum Arthropoda; class Insecta; order Coleoptera; family Chrysomelidae; genus Chrysolina; species Chrysolina americana. The sequence continues at coordinate 104,885,971 of OY293411.1, forward strand.
TGATCACAGCTTAGTTTTCTTCCTGACTTCTCCAGGTTATGCAAGGGACCTTTCTAGTGTACCTACTAAACAAAAAATCAGTTAGTTCATTGGGGTTGAAATCATCTTCTACCAGATCCCGGAAAAAATCGGGTTGACAAGACTAGGAAAGTTACAAACACTTGCCTGTATCGAAATCACAGGGGCAATTGAATCAATACCAACTGCAGTCATGGAGTCTCTCCTGGAGTTACTGGAAATTCATTGGTGTAGTGAGAGGCAAGGCTTGGTACCACCAGACTGCAGAACATGCACAACAACTTGAACCTTAAAACAGCACATATAAGCATCGTTAGAATTGTGATCAGGGATAGGTTTGGATGGAGAACGGATCACAATCCGAAACGGTACTACTTCAATAACCAATACAGGGTGCTGGTGCTAGACAGAACTGTGTATGACGACGCAGCTCGAGGCCAATTTACATGGAAAATTCTTGTGTACAGATTGATCCAAGATTGAAAATGGGGCGGGCCAAGGAGAGTTGTCCAGGAACCCAAGTACTAGCATCAGCTACTTACTAGGCATCTAAACCTCTGTCTTTTAGGCTGAAGACGCTCATATCAACATCTTGTCAGGTAGTAAAGCGGCACTTAAAGCTTTTGCTGCAAGGAATATACGTCCAAACTGGTATTGGGGTGCAGAGAAGAACTAAGAGCGCTGACAGAGCAGAACCACATCGAAATGATAAGGGTTCCAGGACACCAAGGGGTTGCTGACAATTAGAAAAAAAAATCGCAAGAAAAGCTACGGACAGTTTCCCAAACCAAAAGCGAATGCTTGGGGTTCCAAAATGTACAGCAAAAGCGCCTGTAAAAGCCTAGATTGGGGCGATCACAAAAAGTACTGCGAAAGTATCCCAAGAAAAAACATGGGCAAACAAGGCATACATCGAGAAACCGTGTCAAAAAAAAACGACAGACCTATTAGCAATCAACAGGAGCCAGCTAGGGATCATTACGGGGCTCCTGACCAGTCATACACTGGTAAAGGAGTACTTCAACAAAATTGGACTGTATAATGGAGACATGACCAGGAGACTGTGTGGTGAGGATCCAGAAACCGTGACACGCATACTGTGCAGTTGCGAGGCACAAAACCGAAAATGACATTCCAAAATTATACAGTTCCCACCTAGCAAAGAACTTGTTCAAACTTTTACAAGGCACAAAGGTGCTGGGGTGGGTATTATTATTATGCAGCGGGGCCGGCCATTGGCCGAAAAGCAGATAGTTCTGCGTAGAACTTTCACAGAGTGTGTAATGGGATCAAGCAATAGAGGTCGGATAAAATGGGCCATCATGCCTAAGTATCACTGAAGGCAACAGTCAGACGGGCCTCAATGGGGGTGAAGTTTTCGGTGAGTATGACTGATAAGGAGACAGGAGACTCTCACAGTAGATCTTGAGATGTGAAAAAGGTTTTTATTCACCTTGAAAAAAAAGTTGATGCGTTTGTTGTTCAGTGATTCCACAATTATTGAGCAACCTGTGCAAACATTTCGAAAACTTCTTTCTGGTACTGAATGGTTACGCCTTTCAGATGATATAATATGTAATCGAAAATTCCCTTCGAAATGACGTATCATAAGTTTAGCAGTTATATATAAAACTCTGAAGCAGTGGGAGATGGCGATAAGGAGGCCGACAGTACAATGATGAAGTATTTGGTGGAGGAATTTCTCCTTGCAAACGGATCTGAGGAATTTTCAATTTTTCTTACGACATTGGAGATGAGGGGGGAAGTTTCAGCTGAGACCAAGGTTCGAAATTTGAATGTCTACGGTATGGAGAATAATTCAAGTTCTTGAATGCTATGCAGAAAAACAAAATATACGTATTGAGTTGTCTAGACAAAAAGTAACTTGCTAGATTGTTTTCTAGTAAAAAATGTATTGAACATGTTCACACATTTCGATTTAGTATGAAAGGCGAGACCTGAAAATACGTTTCCTTCACAATGTTTCAATCTTGTCAATAACTGCGTCCCTCTAGACAATGCAGTATTCCGAAATCATCACGAACCGACTGGATTATTACTTTGAGAACATGTACCGATAATAAAGGAACATTCACTTTCGAAAAGCCAGACGTCGTTCGAAAGCAGTGTTCATCTGATAACATGGAATTTTGAAGGAATCGACATGGATATTTGTCAGGCAAGAGCCGAAAGTGTTCAAAAGGACTCGTAATAGAGGGCTTTGTGTGAGAAAATGGTCTAACAATGTGTTGCATGTAGCTGGCCAATAAGATTTATTAGGGTATTGTGCGTTAGAAAAACGTCTTTATAGGATTTTTTGTAGCGGCTTCGAATAATAACAGAATTTTATTTTCGATTTTATTAGCTGCTGGATCAGACGTAATCCATTTTTTAAGGATTTCAGGGTTATCTGAATGAGGTTATCGCATGGGATAATAAATCGCCTTTACTATTTCCAAAACAACAGAAACAGAAACGTGGTATAAAAAGTTGATGTTTTGGAAGCAAAGTGAAGTTTATTTTCTGATATTCTAACACAACAAAATTATTGAGGTATTGCAGATTTGAGAGATACTTTGTATAGGACATTCTTAAATAATGAGCTTTTTATGTGTTTGATGTAATACAGTTTTCAATTCTGAAGGGTATAATAGCCTTTTATTTCTGATATTCTTGTTATGCTCGTCACGACAATGTGTTTTATTTTGTTATAGAAATACAGGGGTAATTTTTTTATAATAACTTTTTGGCACAGGAAAATAGTGTGATATAGTCGTCTGTTGTCCATTCATATTTAGCTATCGTCACAAAGTTTATGGGTAATCTTTGGCAGTTTGAAAATGCCGAAGAGTAAACAGAAACCCTTTCTTTACTCATAGAGATCAGTAGAATTCAAGTCATAGAAGATACTTTAGGCAAAGACGCAGAAATGATTCCGAAGGACACTAACCCTTGATGGCAAGCGACAGTTCAATTTGCCAACAGAAAAAGTATGGTTACAACAGGTTCACATTTTGAACGTGTGGTAAGGGCATATTTGAATGAAAGTTGTCCTGATAAACGTATTTGACGCAGGGTGTCAATTGAACGGCCAGCTAAATCTCCTGATATGACCCAACTTGATTGTTTCCTGTAGAGGTTTCATGAAAGATGTCGTCTACAAAAATATGGACTGTTTCCATATACATATCATCGACCCGGTATAACCTTCCTCAATCATTCATGGAATGTTAGATCAATAAACCAGGTGAGACTCATGTTGTTTCTTCACTGATCTTCAATAGGTGCATATGCGTCTCTCCAGATAACAGAGCTTAAGATGTACCTATGCTGATAGGATATACTAATACCTTACTCGTATAATGCTCTAAAGGTCGATATTAAACAGCATTGAACACACCTGAAGATGATGAGCTCACAGAAAATCCTCAGCCGCTTATACACAGAAAGTTTCTAAGTTAATGCGAAAAAATGCAGGAGGAGATTCATCATATCATAGTCAATTAAGTAGGATCTGTCCCAATAAATTATTTGTCAGTCCAACCACTCAAAATATATCACCATTCAGAGAACGAAAGTGAGTTATAGTTTTTCTTCAATTTCAGTTCATAGAAACATTCATTTACAAGGTGAATAAGGCAATTTTACACTAGTAATATCCCGACAAAATGAAGAATTTTAGAAAAATACTTTCGCTCAAACTATGTTGCTGTACAAAACACAGTTTTCGTGCCAGCAAGGCGAAAGTTTTTTGGAAATTCTGCATAATGAAGGAATATTCGATCAGAAAATTTCACGAATACATTATATTGTGGACTAAATGCGTATTGCAAGAACAGTACATCTAGTGTAATCAATGTCAGTTGAACCGTCAAACTGACGTTTCTATATTTGCCGTGATTGTCGTAACTATGGAAATGTATACATATAAGCTAGAAGCGAAACACCGTTTTGAAAATACCACGGGCTGGAGGAAGTGTTTTCAAAATGTCCTGATCCCATTGGTTCGAAATGAGAAAATTATGGCATTTGATTGGTTTATATATTATGAGGGAAATCGTCGCTGAATTACAATTTTGTTGTAATATCCAACATAGTTTGTCAAAACTTTTTATGGGGTGAGAGATACGTTGCAGAATTTTTGTGGAAACTATTACGTAGAGTACCAAAATAAAAAATTCATGAAAACTGAATTCAGGTTACATTTCTGCTTATGTCGTCAATGAACCGTACGAAGTTGGAAACTTATATTTTTACCCGATAGTTTTCATAAAACTTCAAGACCAATCTTCCTTCGTTCATAAAAAACTCGATTCACTAACAAATTATGTAAATGTATACGCCATTCCATTCCAGAACACAGAAATGCATTCAGAGAAGTAATCATTGAAGACTGTGAAGCCCAAGACGAACGTATTTCTTTCATTAAAAAATTCTCCACATAAATTTCGGCTTCCAGAGGAACTGTTTATTCAAATAAGATGGATTTTTAGATTCGAACTACTTGATAGAATTGCCTGAATGTATAACTGGAACTTGCATGGTTTTCCAGAAAATTTTCGTAGAAATTCTTAGAGCCGAAATAAGTTTATTTCTTCTTTAAAAATAAATGAAATATGAAGCGCCAAGATCACTTATCATACAAAGAGCAGAGCAGAGCAGAGCAGAGCAGAGCAGAGCAGAGCAGAGCAGAGCAGAGCAGAGCAGAGCAGAGCAGAGCAGAGCAGAGCAGAGCAGAGCAGAGCAGAGCAGAGCAGAGCAGAGCAGAGCAGAGCAGAGCAGAGCAGAGCAGAGCAGAGCAGAGCAGAGCAGAGCAGAGCAGAGCAGAGCAGAGCAGAGCAGAGCAGAGCAGAGCAGAGCAGAGCAGAGCAGAGCAGAGCAGAGCAGAGCAGAGCAGAGCAGAGCAGAGCAGAGCAGAGCAGAGCAGAGCAGAGCAGAGCAGAGCAGAGCAGAGCAGAGCAGAGCAGAGCAGAGCAGAGCAGAGCAGAGCAGAGCAGAGCAGAGCAGAGCAGAGCAGAGCAGAGCAGAGCAGAGCAGAGCAGAGCAGAGCAGAGCAGAGCAGAGCAGAGCAGAGCAGAGCAGAGCAGAGCAGAGCAGAGCAGAGCAGAGCAGAGCAGAGCAGAGCAGAGCAGAGCAGAGCAGAGCAGAGCAGAGCAGAGCAGAGCAGAGCAGAGCAGAGCAGAGCAGAGCAGAGCAGAGCAGAGCAGAGCAGAGCAGAGCAGAGCAGAGCAGAGCAGAGCAGAGCAGAGCAGAGCAGAGCAGAGCAGAGCAGAGCAGAGCAGAGCAGAGCAGAGCAGAGCAGAGCAGAGCAGAGCAGAGCAGAGCAGAGCAGAGCAGAGCAGAGCAGAGCAGAGCAGAGCAGAGCAGAGCAGAGCAGAGCAGAGCAGAGCAGAGCAGAGCAGAGCAGAGCAGAGCAGAGCAGAGCAGAGCAGAGCAGAGCAGAGCAGAGCAGAGCAGAGCAGAGCAGAGCAGAGCAGAGCAGAGCAGAGCAGAGCAGAGCAGAGCAGAGCAGAGCAGAGCAGAGCAGAGCAGAGCAGAGCAGAGCAGAGCAGAGCAGAGCAGAGCAGAGCAGAGCAGAGCAGAGCAGAGCAGAGCAGAGAAACCAAAAAATTTTCATAAATTTTAGTTTTTGGACGCAAATATACTGCCGTTGTAAGCATAAAGGGCGTATCTGACAAATTTTTTAGTTCTGAATTTAGTTCAGTTTTTGCTATTATTAAAACATGATTTTTTCGAAAATGTGAACGGCAGTATAGAAAGTTTCAAGGTACAGGTATTATTTTTTTTTTCATTGCGTCTGGTGCCAAGGAATACTACCCTTTATGTCAGTACCATGATGGAGTAGTCAAATTAACATATCCTATCAATTCCACTCTTGTAACTTCATGTGTTCATTTCCACCCTTGCCCGCTCACTTCATAAAAACCTGTGAGTATAACAATAGTAAAGACATCCGTCATTCCCAAACAAGCTTCAAAATATTCAGGTACAAAAACACTTCAGAGAATGACATATTTCATCAGTGAGATATCGAGAAGGCTGGCGTTGTGATTTTGTTTTGATAGCTGCTTTTATTGATGGAACAGTGGAGGATATTCCTGAATGATTTATTTTATGCATCGGCTTCGACAAATCATAGTTCTTTCATTTTCAGTTATTGCTGCTTGTTCCTAAGATAACAACCCCAACCTATTGAATTGTTTTTCTCGATATGACACCGTAATAAAACGTGAGGAATGGTGTTTGATAAACAGAGACTACATTCTGATCTGATTTCGTTGGATACTTTATAAAATGGGATCGGGCTGTTGAAGAAAACACTTTTTGTAGTCCATAACGACAACTTCGTCACTCCGAAGTGGTTACTTTATGGAATTTATCACATCTCCGTTTGGGAATCGCAATATTTCAGCTCGATAAGGAAAAATGAGCTTTTTTGTGTATATTCCACAGTTTCGGACTTGTGGAGGTCACTCAAATTACCAGAATTATAGAAATTCCGTTGGTCAATTTCATCAGCGCGCTGGATTGTTATTTCATATTTGGAATTGTTGAAATTATTTTACATCTCGATAAGGTATTTGAAAAGATCCGTCGCGTCCATTCGATATCTAATCAAACGATAGAAATGTATGTTCCAATCCAATCCCACTTGATTTACGGCACCACTTCTGGAAAACCTGAGGGCAAAGCAAACATAATTCAGCTTAGGCATTATCATACGTACTTAACAATTCAATCTTACCATAATCCTCGTAATTGGCATCGGATGATATTCGGTGTTAGTTACCGCAATACATGAATTCATGAAAAAGATGATTAGTACAACAGAATTGGTCCATTTTATGAAAATGTTTTTATTTTTCGAATTTGAAGAACCGATTATATGCCAACAGAAGGTACTCAATTTCCAGTTATGATTCACTATTATATCGACATATCATTCTATAGATTTCAGGATAATTTTACTTGCTGCATCGGGAAATCTCAGATAGAATGGCATCAAAAATATATTTGCATTAGTGCCTGAATTAAGTAATTTGAAAAAAAACAATGAATTGAATTGTAATTATAAAATGATATGATCATTGGAAATTATTATTAAAATTGAAGGAAATGCAGATATCTTATACTTTCAGCTGATTAGTATAATTACAAAAATTTCGTAGAGAATAGATAACACATGAGAAAAACGAGTTTGAGTAAAAAAGTAACATTATAAAATTCCACTAAACTATGATACGTCTTATCCAGCAAGAGTGGTTTTACTTTTTTTCAAAATTTTCCGTATGGTCCAGTATCAAACTAATCAACAAGTTTTTTTTATTAAAATTGTCGTTTCAATAACCAAAATCGCGAAAACTGATGACAAGTTTTCGGCATGCTAGATTTACAGATGATGCAAATGAAGTTTCAACAAACAAAATATACCAGTCTCTGGAGGAAAGTCGACCTAGCCAAAACCTTCGATTCTATGAGTCATTACATGTTACTCACTATAAACAATAGATAGGATTGATATAAGATATCTTCAAACTCATGAAAAGTTGCATTGGAATAAGAAAACACTTACTAGTTTAGATGGACATCTGAGCAATTTTGAAGAAATTAAATTTGGGGTCCCACAGGGTACAGTTCTTGACCCCAAATTATTCAATATGTACGCAATGACTCATACGAAGAAGACACCGGAAGGCAATCAGTTTTGCATATTCGCAGAATTGCTCTATCTCGATTCGTTCGCGAGTTGAAAAGGTCATCGGTAGTTCGGAGGTGACCTGCGGCCGCGATTTTCTTTATTTTTGTTCATATCATATACGTAAAATTCAATATTTTTTGTATAGTTTCACCGATTTGTAAAGCGATCGCCGGTCGAACATAGTTTCAGTATACGTTTCGGCGAACGTGTGCACCTTCAGAGACCTCGACATTGTAATTTCATTTTTCAGAATTTTTTCAAAATGGGTCTTATTGAATTTATGGCGTAGAACACGGGAAAGATAATGAAAAAATTCCAAAACATTCATAAGTCTTTTTTTCGGTCGATTATATGGGTTAGGATCCCTGATTGGCCGTTCAGAGCTGACCTGCGTCCGCTACGAAATTTTTTAATTATTTTCCTTATCATATTCGAAAAATCCAATGTTTTCCGTATAGGTACAATTCCACCGAATTTCGAAGCGATCGCTGGTTGTACATAGTTGCTGTAGGCGTTCCAATGAACGTCTGCATTGTCAAATGGATCTATTTGGAATTTTTTGTTTTTTGTATTTTTCCAAAACGCATCGTTTGTTATCAATGGCCTAGAATACGGAGAAAATAATAAAAAAAATCCAAATTCGTCAGAAATATTTTTTGCGGATGTTATATGGGTTATGATACCGGATCCCAGCGCACCTTTTCGGTTTTTTGCATTTTTCGACCACAAGGAGGTACATTCTTCAATGACATATAAAGAAAGCTGAGAAAATTTCCAACAAAACGACTGTATCGTCGGTGTGGCTAGCATGTCGCGCGTGGGTGTTATGTACGGTCGAGTTCGTTAATATACCGGATTCGTGAGTTGAAACGGTCATCGTTCGTTCGGAGGTGACTTGCGGCCGCGATTTTTTTTTTAATTTTGTTCCTATCATATACGTAAAATTCAATGTTTTTTGTATAGTTTCACTTTTTTGTAAAGCAATCGCCGGACGAACATAGTTTCTATATACGTTCTATATTGTACCTTCAAGGGCTTCGAAATTGAAATTAAATTTATTACAATTTTTTTTAAATGTGTCATGTCGATTTGATGGCGTAGAACAAGGGGAAAATTACGAAAAAATTCGAGAACATTCATTAGTATTTTTTTCGGTTGATTATATGGGTTACGATCCCGGATTGGCCGTTCGGAGCTGACCTGCGCCCGCCAAAAATTTATTTAATTCTTTACCTTATCAAAAATATGTAACACCTTCTTCATACCTTCAACTGACTCTATCAAATATTTAGGAGTGTCTTGGAAGGTATAACTTTCTTTGCATACTCTTGCATCACGCTTAAGAAAGCATATAGTTCGAGGTCATCCATGTAAAAAATTCATGCCATGTCTCCAGTTACTGTGGATGCCGCAGTTGTATCCGCGGGTTTTCCGTATATACATATAGGTGTACTGGACAATCGCAATAGGGAGATGCAGAAGAGACGAGGGCTGAGGGAATCTTCCTGAAACACGCCCCTTCTAATTGAAGATAACCCACTTTGTTTGGACTCTGACTTGACAAGAACTTATGGTAAAGCGAGTCCGTCATAGCGGCATAAGCTGTTCAATTTGAAATCACAGTTTTGACCTACTTCATTATAGACGCCGATTGAAATTACGGCTTCACCTCTAAACCCAATAAATTACTCAATTTTGTCGGACTAGCAAACAACAAGAGGACGTCTTTCTAGTAGATCCGACCGTCCGAATGCATAATGCAGCGATAACGAGGCAGAAGAATGCAGGCCCACTAGCACCGACACAAGTCGAATTCGGAGGATTTCGTGGCAGGGTCGGGCCCAATGGAGCTACCGCCGTTTCTGCTCGAGGGTGCCAAGGTGTATCATTAGTGTAGGTAGTTGGATGAATGCTGAAGGTGTCACGTCGAAGTGACGAAAAGGGCTCGGGATACCAAAAACAGAAGAATGATAGTAATTAAAAGATTATGTTGAAATGAGGAATTATTGATTGATATATATACAGGATATTCTCGAGATCAATTTTATTGGCGTTTGGCTTGCTTCCTTAATTTTTCAGTAGTGGGGAGAGGTTTTCGTTATTATAAAAACTAACTGCCTTGAATAATTGTAAATAGACCTTTCAGTGGACTGTAATAGATTATAAGATAATTAAAAATATTATTGCAAATTAGAACATCAAATTGAATGCGCCAATAAGTTGTGCTTCAATCCTCAATGCTCAAAATCCGCTTCAATTTGTCTGATTTGATGCATATTAATGGTTATTATTATATTTAAATTTGTAGTTATTCAATTTGAGATTTTTTTAAATTTTTTTAGATTGATCCAATTGTGAGTCATAATTCGAATTTGAAAAGAAGAATGACGTGTCATCAGCAAAGAGAACACATTCATACGGTGACATGAAATTTGCAAGATCGTTTATGCGAATAAGAGCGGTCCTAACACAGAACCCTGAGGTACTCCATAGTTGATCCCATTAAAGTCTGATGTATTATTCTTGCAACATACAGTCTGGAAACGATCCTTATGTCTATGTCTTCTGAAGAGAAAGAGCAACCCCTCTAACGCCATAAATGTGCAGCTTTTGTAGCCGAATGTCCTCAAGATCAATTCATCCCTGTCGGCATCCCCTACTAGCTCTGGCTGTGACTGTGATTTCACTGTGGATGATATGATTATCCTGTTTTCCAAATTGGCTTTCAGTCACAGAAAAAAGAGATCCTTATCGGTGTCCTGACCAATTGTAAATCTCGCACTAACTTCAAGGTAAATTCCAGTTGATCACCCGTACTATTTATTATTCTTTGATTTATGATTTTCGCGGGGTTAAAAAGGCGGTATAGTTGAGCCTCCGGGGTATTTTACCAGAGACATTTAATTTGTGGTTCTTGTTATTATAATAGGAGAGAAAATTTGTATAACTGATAGATAAAATATGTTTTATGTGATTAAGAACCATAGGGGCACCTCGAAAATTCTGAATGAGACAGAGTATTTATTAATTCTAGTTTTATTGCACAGTTAGTCGACCTTTTTTGTTATGGGATCTCGTTAGTTTGGATATTAAGGACTATATTAATTGTATATAATTCTTTACAATCCGTTTAGTACTTTATATGGCTTTATTCTTTTGAGGGACTCAATGCAGACCAACAGAGGGAGCCAATTAAAGCTGCACCTACGAGAGAGTTTGATAACCTTTACTCATAAAAGGAATATTCTACGATGAAACCAATGTTCGATATAAAGTCATTCACTGAAATCTACAACAAACATTCATTTCATATAATTGGATAACATTGTTTCCAACAACGCAAACAAAATTTGTTGACCACTTTTTTCCATTCCATTGACAAGCAATTGGTCAAGTAGGCAAGAAAGTGCATGACAATATGAATAAATATGGCACTCAATGGCAGAGTCTAATTTTATGATTGAATGGCTTGTTGCAACCATAATTACTTTTCCACTCAATCATTGCTTTTTCACTCAACTATCACAATTCGTTCCAAAGGCACATCGAGTATGAGTATCAGGTAGCAAGAGAAAATTTTGAAAAAAACTATACAGTCTCCTCAATTATCAAATTCATCAAAAAATTCATGAATATGATGCATACGCACGAAAGGATTATTGTATACAGGGTTGGTCACGGTCGATGGTACCTTCGACGTTTACGGTGAACGGAACATAGGAACATTTTGAAAATTTGTATACTCAAGTAGTTGCTTTTGTTCTATCGATCTAAAATTATTTCAGCAATACAGCGTTGCCGCCTATACCAGAAATCAGCAGCATCTTTGTTATTTCAAATGGAAAACCCTGCATATTACCGCATTTTTGAACTTGTCATACTCTCCTATACCTATCTCTAACAGTTTTTGAGATATTGATTATTTTCCATATTTTTTATCCAAAACATAGCTCGATTTGAATGTTTATTTCGGTGGTTGTTGGATTCTTAGGAACTTGCAATTTTGTGTTTAGTTCATCAAGATCATGCATATTGATTCTGTCTAGAGAAGTTTTTTCTGCGTTATACAGGGTCGTTCAAAATTCATAATCTTACTGTTGGATACAAAAAGGGTTGAAAGTGCGTCCTGAAAGATGACTGAATTCCCTTCGAATTGATATATCATATTCCTATACCTACATAGCCAGAATATCGAGATGAGAGCAATTTTCTACGGAAGCAACTCAAAAAGAATTGAAATGGAAGGAAATAACTATCCAAACGAAGTTCTGATGAAATCATTTATTCTTCATGAAAAATAAGAGGGAATTATAGCAAGAACGTGCAGAAAATTCAATGAAACGTACCCTGATTCGCAACCAATGAACAAACGGAAGTTTGTACGATCAAAAAATAATTTAATTAATTATCTGTCAAAAATTAGAAAACATGCTCTTCAATGCAGTTTATTACTCGTATACTTTCCTCCTCAAATTACCCCACAAGTAAAAATCAAGTGGCCTGAGATCAGGTGATCTCGCAGGTCAATTCCACGGACCCAAACGTCTGAACCAGCGATCGTCGAATCTTTCAAACAACTCCTCTGTTACTTCCCTAGTGCAATGAGCCGGTGCTCCATCTAGCTGAAACCAACTGCTACGATACTCTTCTAATGACAGATTGTCCAAGAAGTCGTTCACAACTGACCTTAGGATTTGAAGATATTTCGCAGAATTCAACGGTTCATCGTGAATAAGAAAACTTATTCGGTTATCCTTTAGAAGGCAAAATAAGTTGGAACTAAACTTTCCTTGATAGCCCATTTTCGTGACAACATTTGGATTTCGATCAGGCCAAAAATGCTCGTTCCTTTTATTAAGAATTCCTATTCTGGAAAATCTGGATTCGTCTGTCCAGTTAACTTTTTTCAGAAGTTAGGATCTTCTTGGGTGCCAATAAGGATTGTTTCGCAAAATTGTACCATATTTTGAGAACCTCCTGGTTTCAGAGCTCAAACTTTCTTCGAACAGAAGCAGGATCCGAGCCTAAATCATGTTCGGCACTTCTAGTAGAAGCTTGGGGATTTCCATTGAAATAGGCAAAAACATTTATGATGTTGTCTTCATCTGAAGTTATAGGCTTCGGTGCATTTCGTTCCGTTTTCAACTTTGATTCATAATTACTGAAATCATGTTGTAATCGTACAAACTTCCTTTTGTTCATTGGTTGTAAATCAGGGTACGATTCATTAAATTTTCTGCACGTTCTTGCTATAATTCCCTCTCATTTTCCATGAAGAATAAATAACTTCATCAGAACTACGTTTGGATAGTTATTTCCTTCCATTTCAATTCTTTTTGAGTCACTTCCGTTGAAAAACACACAAATGTATTATTAATAATAATAATAATAATAATAATGAACTTTATTCATAAAAATTTTAAGATCGATACAACACTACAGCATGAATAAAGATAAAGAGCGATAAGTGCTATTGCACTTGTTAATAGTGCACTAAATGTCAAATTCTCATAATGCCATGAACCATCATGACATTTAATAGCCACCTTAGATGAATATGAGAAAAATAAATCTCCTTTTTAGAAAATTGCTCTTATCTCGATATTCTGGCTATTTAGGTATAGGAATATGATATATCAATTCGAAGGGAATTCAGTCATCTTCCAGGATATTTCGTAATGTACAGAATGTTCCATTTAAAAAAACGCACTTTCTTTTTGTATCCAACAGTAAGATCATGAATTTTGAACGACCCTGTATAACGCAGAAAAAACTTCCCTATGCAGAATCAATAAACATAATCTTGATGAACTGAACACAAAATTGCAAGTTCCTAAGAATCCAACAACCGCCGAAAGTTCAAAAATGCGGTAATATGCAGGGTTTGCTAATTGGAATAACAAAGATGCTGCTAATTTCTGGTATAAGCAGCAACGCTGTATTGCTGAAAATATTTTAGATCGATAGACCAAGAGCAACCACTTGAGTATCCAAATTTTCAGAATGATCCTATGTTCCGTTCTCTGTAAAAGTCTAAGGTACCATCGACCGTGACCCACCCTGTATATTTGTAGGTATATATGTGTATATCATTCTACCATTATTGTTTCGAAAATAATGTTTGATCAGTTAGTATCTCATTGGTTTTGATTTTTTTCATTCACACTTTGTAATGTTAAATAAGTAAAAAACCATTAAGTACAAGATATGCATCTTCCATCAAAGCTGTTGGTGAACTCCATACAATAATTTCACTCGAACGTCCCAGTTCTCATTGAGGTGTAATTGTTTTCGGGAAACAGGGAACTGCTGTCCCGATCCGCAGGACTGCAAGCAACTTTCCTTTTATTGGAATTCTTGTGTTTCCGAAGCATTGCCCAATTCCCAGATAGCGTCAAACTAACCATCATGATCAATAAACATGATTTTTACACGACTGCCCGAGGCCCAACAATTTATACAACGACTTTCTTTCGCCCTGGATGTCACTTCGGAATTTCCACTGTTTTTTCGAGCCATTTGCTTCTCTTTACTTTTTCGCAGTTCGCCTAATAAAACAGAAATAATGGGTTTATCGCAGTGTTTGGTTGTCGGATAGTTTCGAATGGGGGAAAACAATGTTCGAGTGTTTTTTCATATTCGTCATTCTCGCCCGGAGAGGCTGTAAACAAACTACCAAGTTATGGCCGAAGTTTGGGGCGACTGAGAACTATCGGGTGTGAGCAGGACTGTGTTGATATATTTTTCATTCTCCATTCTTCAATCTGCTCTGCATACAGGGTTACTTTATCTGGAAAACTCTAAACGGGTCGAACTTGAAAAAAAATTGTACGGCTAAAATAAAAATAAGTGGCATTCTCCAGCTGTACCTACTAGAGATAACTGCAAATTCTTTATTTTAAATGAGACTCCCTGTATATAATGATATTTCTTGCCTAACGTCGAACACCCAAGTGCAACCGTTTTCAAAATAATTCCAATTTGAAGTTAATATACTATACTACTGAGAGATAAAAAAGTTAAAATTTTTTATATTCAAAAATTTTAAATCGATTCCGAGTCACAAGAGATTTGATTGAATTTCTACGAAACCTCTTCGATTTCTTTTATTTTTCGAAAATTTTTATATTTGATTTCTAACTAATGTGTCTCAATGAGCTGATATCGAATAACGTCTCAAAAATTGAATTCGACAAAGGATTAAGAAATGAGGGCAAAATGAGGCACATTTGAGAGAAATACGGACTTTTTCAATAAATTAAAAAAATTATATCAACTCGAAATTGCATAGGTTCCATAAAAAGCCAACTAAGTCTATATTCGACTCGGAATCTATTTCAAATTCTGTGAGCATATACAAAAAGGTGGAATTATACGAATATGAAAGAAATGAAATGAAAAAAAAATTTTGCTTGGATATTACAGGTCTCAAATCAGCATGAACTATTCAACTCTAAATGGGTTTGAGATAGAGAAATTCTGCGAACACCAATCGAATCAGGCTGAAGAAATTAGTAACATTTGTGAATTTAGAGTCAATTGGCAAACAAAAATCGATAAATGTTCAAAGGGGTGTGCCCCTAAAAGTCAAGAAAAGTATAAAGTCATCAGATACGCTTGAAATTAGCATTATATACCCAAAATTTCATGCTGACTCTAGAAATATATGATTCGGATATGCTCAGATACAAGGTGTCCCACGAAAAAGCTATAATAATTTTAGAATAAAGATTAACTCGTAATTGCAGATGTTCCGTAAAAAGCCTACTAAATCGCTACTCGACTCGGAATCATTTTCAAATTTGGTGCTAGTATACAAAAAAAGTTAAATTTTAGGTACATGAAAGAAGATAAATGAAAAAAGATTATTTTGCTTGGATATTACTGGTCTCAAATCAGCATGATCTATTCAACTGTAAATGGGTTTGAGATAGAGAAATCGATTCAGGAAAACAAATCTCACATATTCTACTTAATAAATTAAGATACTCCTAAAATTCATTTAATCATCGGATTTACTTGAAATTAGCACTTTATTCCCAAAATTTGCTCCTGATTCCGAAAGTATATGATTTGGGTATGATTTGATACAAGTTGTACCTAAACAATGATAAAACATCAAAAAAAATTTCATACTATCGAGTTTTCAACAAATTAAATTCCCTCAAACATATCTTGACGAGTTGTTAGAGGAAAAACAGATATTCATGTGAAACTTCAATTAATTTCTTAGGGAGACAGAGTAACTTTAAGTGGGTACTTCACCATTTATGTTTGATGTTCTGATATTTTATGAATCATTTTCTCTTTGAAGAATGAATGATGTTCTATAAACTTTAATCTAAATCATTCTCATTGCTGGTCCTTCACCCTACCATCTTCATATCTGTTCAGTTCGCTTTTCAGTTCACTGAAAATCTTCCGCCCATCTCCCAGCGCACCCTTATACACTCCCATAATCTGCTGATTAGATCAAGTTAAAGCTCACGTTAGCGTGTTGGTTACGACGAGGATGAAGTTGCACCACGCAAAGTGAAGTATGATTACCTCGGGAGAGAGTTTTATGAATACAATTCCCGTTTTCTCGTCGGAAAAGACTGCAATTCACTCGGTCCGCGTTGTTTAAGATTCAGCCGACGTCTGTTTGGAATCAAGGTGCAAGAAAAGTTGAGCTGGTTTTGATAGACGTAAATTGGTGTGTGAGAATATGAATTATTTATAAACTTCTTCACGATTTTGATAATGCAGTCGACGAAGAATGGGTAAATATGTGGTTAGGGAGGCTGGGAATTGATGGTTTGTACAGGAAAGCAGATTGTTTGTCTTTGAGCTCGTGCCGAGTCTCTGTTATTTTAATAAATTAGTGGTTAAAGTCGAGCTGGAAATCCGTTAAGAGTGAGGAAAAGGGTTCTCAGATATGCCAAACTCACGCAGATACATCCACTTTGAGCCGCTAACCATTTATTAAAATATCATTAAAATATCCTAGAGGTATGAATGATAATGGCGGAGGATCACGTTATGTGGAATGGTTTTCAGAATAATTGCAGTATTTTTGGTGAGATATCCTGTTCAAACTTTCTGCCTTGAGTTTTGGAATGCGCGATATGTATTGATCAGACTACTATCAATACGGTATCCATAATAGGTGATATAGTTTTGTAAATTTTTGACCGGAACATTACGAGGATATATTGAAAAATTCTTAGCCCACTATAGAACCAAACAAAATTTCAATGTCAAAATATTTTATTACTCAACATATTCATTCTCCTCTTAATTGGATACATTTATTACAGCGAACCTGCAACGTCTCTAGACCTTTCAAAAAAAAAAGGTTTCTTCTTGCTCTGCAAACCAGACCTCCACAGCTTTTATTACCTCCTCGTTGAAAGAAAATTTACGACCTTTAAAACTTTTTTTCAGTTGAAGAAAGAGATGATGGTCGGACGGAGCCAAATCTGGTGAATAAGGGGGGTGTTTTAGTAATTGAAACCCTAAATCACGATATTTTTGCATGGCAACATGAGATTATTTGGGTGCAGGGGCGTTGTCCGCGTCTTTTCTCTTTAATTTTTTCCCGTAGAGTGGTCAGTAAAGTCGAATAATAATCTCCAGTTATTATTCTACCCTTATCCAAAAAAATCAATCATGATTACTCCATGGCAATCCCAAAAAACTGAAGCAAGAACGTCTCCAGCAGATTTTTGAACACGAAACTTCTTAGGTCTTGGAGAACCGGAGTGTCGCCATTCCATTGATTGTTGCTTTGTTTCTGGATCGTAGAAATGTACCCAAGTCTCATCCATAGTAACAATTCGGTATAAGAAGTCTACATCGTTTTCAAATCAAGCACAGATTGAACGCGATGCTACTACCCTTGCACGCTTTTGGTCAACATTTAATCATTTGGGGATCCATTTTGCAGCAATTTTTCTCATGTCCGAATTGACGTGAACTATATGATGAACGCGTTTGTATGAAATATTCAGAGTGCTTCAGATATCCGTTTTAGCCCAATTCGACGGACTGTTAAAGTCATGTCATGATCGTCATGGTCGTATACGGAGGACGTCGATCACCAAGGGTTATAAGCATATCTTCGTAAATCTGCTTACCTCTTAACCCTTTTAAATACAGGTACTTGATAATGGCTCGATACTCCAATTTTTCGATTTTCACAATTTCGGTGGACATATTTTTTCTTTTAATTTATTGCGTAACTCTGGTTTACTTTTGTGACGTCAAACTTTTCACTGACACTTCTAATACATTATTGCTCGTTGCTATGGTAACGCAATATTTTGTTTATGCAGGGAACTGGTCTAGGCTAACTAGATATCAATACATCCTCATATATTCTTATATCGTCATAGTTACGCTATCAATAAAGAGGGTCATAACTCCATTGAGACATTATAGATTCTTTAATTACCACCAATAATATACCACGGGAATTGATAAGCCTTGATAACCTCAGGCAATTGCTGTCCCTCGAGCCAGAGGCCCTCGGGACGTAAACTTTGCCATTGGTAATGAAGGCCCTTATAATTCCCTTGATACATACATAACTCTTTATTCCATTAAGTAATCTTGGAAAAATTGGAACGAGTAGTAGATTCATAGTATAGTGAAAAGATGTTTGTTGATTGTTTTTTTCTTTCTGAAATGTATCGACCCATGTTTCTTGGTATTTCATTCTTGTCAAACTCCCGTGTGGAGCAGTCGGTTATCATCATTATTTTTCCATGAGTATTACCTGGGACAATCTCACAAAACGATTGATAAAGTCTTCAATCAGGATGCTGTAGGGTGATTTTGGTCGGATGAGAATTATTATTGTTGCCCCCGCCCTTTCTATGGCAACTGACATCTCACTTGCTTGGGCAACTGCCCTCTTACTCTTCTTGATGCTCCTGTGACCTGGTTGACTATAAGTTGGTTTCTGAGTCTCCTCCTTAAAATATGCAAACGGAAATGACACTTAGCTGTGCTTGGAATTTAAAAGCTTGAATGCTGAACTCCCCATATATCCCAACACCTACCCCATTGTTTGCCTTGAAGCCATCCTCGTAAAATTTTTGCAGTCTTGACATCATTGATAGGGCCCTTGACGTATTTCTTCAGTCATGTATACTGGCAGTGCATGTCAATTCAAAGGAGTAGTTTAAAGTAATTTCGTTCAACAGCGTCGAAAATACGTTGATTCTTATGACCACAATTATTCAATTAAGTGATCTCGATTGTTGATCGACCGAACAGTTTAGTCTAAAAGCTTCGACCCATACCTCAGCAATAGTATGAAGCTACAGGAAATCCATTATATCTTTCAGAAGGTGATCAGCACCCACACTATCTCCCAATGTCACTATGTTCAAGTCGGTTGTGATATCCCTGGTTAAAGGCAAGAAGTTTCAAGTTCTCAAATAGAATCTTGTGGTTTTCCCTACTGAGCGCGTGTTTCGTCAATGCCGACTTGTCCTTTTGGTCTAATCTTCTGTTTATCTGATGCTCCTTCAATCTTGTTTTCATGAATCGTTTTGTGGTTCCGATGTAAATCTTTCTGCAAGTTCATGGCATGCGATATATCGCTACTGATACTGGGTCTCTCTTGTATTTTGGTATGTTGGTCGCACCGGATGGAAATGAGAGCAACAAACCCTAAAAGTGAGGTACAACTGACAAGCATTTCTAAAGTGATCGAAGTATGTAACATACATGAAGGGCTACCAATAATATTCGACTGTGACACTCTGTATGGCCTCTTTAATATTGCGATATTTCTGTAGAACATCATCTTTAAAAATGTGAAAGCGTTGTTTATAAGTTGTCCATTTTACCAAAATTTTATATTGGATTCGGTCTTTCGATCCTACTTGGTTCCGCCAGTGAGAGCAACAGTCAACCACCGTTCTGTGGGTGAATTCAGATGGAATCTTATCAAAACTTTTTGTTTTATCATTGTAAGAATCTCCACAGATTTAAAACCCAGGCAGTTTGAATGGAAAAGCCGACTAGATTCTTAAGTGGATTGTTCTCATTCGACTTTTACGTTTGGTACGGTCGATTTGTGTTTGTTTGGGTCGGGGTGAGTTATGTACAATTTTTAATGACGTCAAGTGGAGTTCTGCCACATGGGCAATAAGAGTGAATAGAATTGAAAATGACATAAATAATTATTATAGAGTACTAATTTGGTTGGGAAAAACAAACTGTACGAGTTGCTGCTAAATTTCTCTTGGTGGCCATGGCATTCAAGATTGTCACAACTAAATTGGATAATTACCCAGCATTAGGCAAACTATACGATGAATTATCATATATTTCTGTACCTGTCCATGTTCCTAGTTTTATACAAGGTGTTTTCTAACTACGGTTTTTAGCTGCAGGGGCTGATTCGCTAGGTTATTTTAAGATGAAAAGTTCGTATGATCATGTACCGGGCGACCACGAGGTGAGGTACGCCCCCCAATTTTTATATAGTTTTGAAGATACAGGTTTCAAATTTGGTACGTCAATATATTACTCAAACTCGCATAATTTGACTCCATTACCGAAAATTCACCACTTCCGGTTCAACCGGAAGTGACCTAAATTTTTTTTTTTCAAATGAACCCCGGTATATGAATTCTAGTTTTTGCTTTGAATACCTATATCACATATCTCTACTTCACAAAACTGGTAAAAGTTTCAAAGCCTGACTTGTAAAAGTCATTATTTTTGGCTAGATACCTGAAGAAGTCTTATGATGATTTGATTTATGACTTTGGTATCATTTCATTATTGAAAAAAAATCAATTCAAATGAATTTCTATCCTGAATGCTTGAAGATACGTCAACTTTGTATCAAACATAACAGAAACTTTCAGCAGTCTAGAGAAAAATATATTTTTGTTCATGATTCGTAATTGAAAGTTAGTCACAAATTAGAGCTCCATACAAAACAGTTTCATCGAAATTAGGAATTTTTTTATATGCCAGAAATTTCGAAATTATCAAAAAAATGCCAAGAAGTGAAAGTTGTCATAGAACGTTCAAATTCGTGTATAATCGGAAAATAACAATATTTTTTTTAAATATTTTTTGAAATTCGAATGAATAAGCTCATTTTCAGCCATTATTTTGAAAAAATATTACTTTTGACAGGTAGCGAAACTCACGTGACCATATCCGAGTAGGGCATTTTCCTTATTTTTGAAAGCAAAACTGAACTTCTTGAAACAAATTTCGAAATAAATGATTATTAAAATTTTTCCTATGTGACTATTTACAACCAAGAAGACATAATTTGGACCACGATAAAAATACATGTGTTATGCTACAACGTATGTGATTGATTTTGAAAACCACGCTTTTTTTCTTTTGTTTTTTCTGTCACCAATACACCCTTTAACATTGCATAGAGGATTTTAATTACATGACAGCCCAAAAAATGCAAACGTATTGACACCAAACATAACCTCAGTTTGGATAATAAAGATATTATGTTACACGAATCATCAGATAGGTATTCATTCCATTTGGTAAATATATCTAATGAACTTAAGTTACGCCCCTGATCTCATCATGGACGTAATCCCATCCTGTTACAGTCAATTGATTCTTATGCAACTGCATTAGGGTCCTGAAGATGTTATCAAGACCACCATGGCTTCACACAACCAGTATAGTTCTTCCCAAGTTATGAAAAGCTGTTAACTGCTCGTTGAGGGTTAGCCCGCAATTAAAAATTTAAACATAATGTCTCCCATGAGTGCTATTATCTCTAATTCTTAGACCCTTCGACGAAGAAGACACTCGAGAAAACGGAAATGACTTTGGTGCATCTATACTGGGTGAATCTGAAGAAAATATGGAGATTACTAGACAATAATATTTCGTTAAAAAGGTCGATTCATATACATGCGAGCCCATGCAGGGTTTTTGAGGTACGACGCATATGTATTTTTGACCCTTGTGTCTGAAATCTGCATGAAAATTCACATATTATGTGCCATTTACTTGCGTTTCTATGATAAGGTCTCATTTTACTTGGCTCTGAAGGGCTGTCCTTCACAAATAACAACTGTAAAATGGTGATATTTCTACAATACTCATCTCTAAATTGTTTTTGTCGTATAAAGGCTGATTGAAATGTGGGACAGGACAATTATAATGTTGTCCGAACTACCCTGTCACTGATGAGGGGCAATAAACCTCGAAACATGCATGTCTGCAGGTGGTCATTCCCAGCCAAATGAAGGATAATTTTTTGTTTAAGTACGAGACAAGCAATTGCAATTGGGTCTTCTTTGAAGGACGTTGCACAAATATCTGTCAGTTGTAGTTCAATGTCCGTCGTGGTATTAGCCAGGGAAGTAGTTGTTTTCTGACAGATGTTTGCCTTCATTTTCCACTTTGTTGAAACGCTTAGAGGGAAGGGTACCCATTAATTCGTTCAACATTGAAATGTTGATGATAATAATTCTTGTTCTACGTCAATTGGTCGAAAGTCAATTAATCGAAAGCCATTTGGTCGAAGTCAATTGTTTGAAAGTCATTTGGTCGAATACGTCAATTGGACTAAATTATGTCAATTCGTCGAATTTCATGTTACTTTGTCATAGATATAGTACATATTACCTTGGTGTCATGTCACCTTGTTGTCAAACATTTGATTTTGAATGCAAAATGGCATTATTCATGCAAACAGAAAAACTCAAAAGAAATCTATACTTCGAAGGGTTGGTTTATGTACGAGATTAAGATAGAAAAAGAAAAATCTATTGGAGATGTGAGTTGAAAAAAAACTTGTAAAGGAAGAGCACATACAGTGATATCTGCGGAGGGTGAAGATGAAGTATGTGTGAGGAGTGAGCATTCACACCAACCAGATGCTCGAAGAAAAGAAGCTATAGTAACAGCAAACCTCCTAAGGAAGAATGCAAGAGAAACATTGAATTCAACAAGCAATATTGTGCGGGATGTTATGAATTCTGTGACTCTGAAGACGGCTGCGATATTACCATCTACTTTGTTAATAAGACGAACTGTTTTAAGAGAGAGAAGCAGAAACAATTTGCCTCTCCCAAGATCGAATGATTTCGTTTTGCCCGATGAATACAAAACTACTCTAAGCGGTGATAATTTCCTATTAAAGGATTTCAGAGAAAATGATGAGAGAATGTTGATTTTTCCAACACGAAAAAATTTGGAATTGCTTCAAAAATCACAAGTCTGGTTTGTAGACGGAACTTTCAAGAACATACAGAAAAATGGATTGCAGGGTATCTATGTTACTGACTTGCAGTTCGCAATAAAGGTTAAAATGCTGTCCTCTTTGGCATTCGTTCCATGTGACCAGGTTGTAAAATATTTCGAATTTCTCTCCGAAGTTTTTCCTCCAGAAGCATGTGTTGTGAGTAGGCCGTGGAAGCAAAATGAAAGCCAAAAATTGAAAAGTTGGCTATGGAAACCATACGTCACTTGATAACAGTTGCTACTACTGTGATATTTTATTTTCATTCGTCGGCGTTATAAAAAGCCGCCAAAAAAAATATTGGAAAAATTGGGAAAAAAACAATACTCTGTAGGTCTTTAATTTAAATAGGAACATACAACTTTTTCTTGCCTGTACTATTCAGCATAACCATTCCTTTCTAATGATATAATAAAAAGTAATTTTTTGAAATGAAATACCAAAAAATCCAATTATTATTCAAATAACAAAAAAACAGATTTATCGAAAAAAAAAAAAAAAAATCAAATTGATTGGATTAAAGATAAAATAAATTCAAAACAAATGTTCGAAATGCATTCCCTCAGCGTCAATACATTTATTGACTCTGGTGATATTTCAATGTAAAACGTTTCTTAACATTTGGGGCGTGATATCTTGGAAAGCTCTACGAATTTTTACTTCTAGCTCATGTAGAGTTGTAGGCTGTGTGGAATACACCCTATTTTTAAGATGCCCTCATAGAAAAAAGTCGCACGGAGTAAGATCAGGTGACCTTGGTGGCCACCTGACTGGACCATGGGTTGTTATAAGTCTCTCTTGAAAGCGATTTTGAAGATAATTTCTCGCTATTCTTGAATTATGGGAGTACATTCTCTCAGTTATTTCCGCTGGTAGGTTGTTAATGAATTCCGAAATTTCATTCGTTAAAAAATTAAAGTATCTCTCTCCGGTTAGTTGGCCTTAAAAAAGAATGGGGCCAACAATATGAGTTCCAACTATTCCTGCCCAAACATTCACACCAAATCTCTCCTGGAAGCCACCTTGTCGAAACCGGTGCTCGTTTTCTATCGCCCAGTACCTGAAACAAAAGACCGTTCACACTTTTAGCACTTTACACTTCGACTATCGACAATAATCCAAATAAAGTACAGTACCAACCTTGTATTATTCCTGTTAAATAATCCATTGTTGGTAAATTTCGACTCGTCCGTAAACAAGATATAATAGTTAAATAGGTGATTCTCAGTATTTTGTCGAAGAAACCAATTACAATATTCCAGGCGCCTTACACCGCCATTTTCATACAAATGTTGATGCAACTGATACTTGAAGGATTTAAATCGATGTTTTTTCAAAATTTTCCTAGCAGAGTCCTTACTTATAGCTAATTCGGCGCCAATCTGCCTTGAGGAAATTGTGCTATCATATTGTACTAAAGCTAATACATTAATTTCAGTTTCCTCATTAATAACAAATGCTTCTTGGTCTTCGTGAACATCTGGCTCAGTTCTTAATTTTTCTTCAAGCCACTGGAAATACCTTCTTGACGGTTGCTGCCTCCCTGGATATCGCTCTAAATACAATCGTTCAGCGGCATAAGAATTTTTTTAACATTCACCATAAATGAGAAGCATGTCAATTTGTTCGGTTCGTGAATAACGGGGCATTTTTTGAATATTCCACTAACTGATTTCGATTTCCAAACCCTTTTAAAATGGCATAATCAAAAACACGGGGCATTTTTTGAATATTCCACTAACTTATTTCGATTTCCAAACCCTTTTAAAATGGCAGAATCAAAAACACTACTTCGAACATCAAAATAATATGGATAGCAGCGTTCGTAAGAGTTCTCGTTTCTTTTTTGTTTCATTCCAAAATACATCTTAATCAGCCTACTTAATATTTTGGTTCGAATGATTATTGCAATGGAATGATTATTCTCAATAGCACAAACATCGTCCATAGGTAGATATTAGAATATCTATGGACGATGGCACAGACCAAGTACGTTTATGTTCCTATTTAACCTAGAACCTACAGGATATAATTTATCATTCCACATTATTTTTAATGTTATTTTTGCGTATGGCGATAATCTGTTTTGTTATTTGATGAATAATAATTGAATTTTTTGGTATTTCATTTCAAAAAATTACTTTCTATTATATCATTAGAAAGGAATGGTTATGCTGAATAGTACAGGCAAGAAAAAGTTGTATGTTCCTATTTAAGTTATGGACCTACAGAGTATTGTTTTTTCCCAATTTTTCCAATATTTTTTTTGGCGGCCTTTTATAACGCCGACGAATGAAAATAAAATATCACAGTAGTAGCAACTGTTATCAAGTGATGTATGGTTTCCATAGCCAACTTTTCAATTTTTGGCTTTCATTTTGCTTCCACGGCCTACTCGGTGAATTTCAATAATAATTTTTTTCTGATCTAGTTTCTGGTTAGATACCAACTTGTGATATGTCATTAGAAAGGGAATTGAATGCTGAATAAAGCGAAAAGAAAAAAAATAGGGTGTCCATTTAAAATAAGAAAGTTGATGTTACTTCCGGTCAGACCGGAAGTTAACTTCGACATGTCAATATGCTCAAATTCTAGCTCTTATGTCATTATATCGTCGCTCCAAATTTCACAAACCTACTTCATACAATAACTGAGATATTCCGTAGGCAATACTTCCGTAGCCACCCGGTATAGGTCGCCGAAGAGGAAAAAGACGTGGGAAACCAGATTTTGCTATCGATATTTGGAAGGTTTATGATAGAGTCAAGAATGATTTGCCTAGATCAAATAATGCTTTGGAAGCATGGCATGGGAGGTTTGATAGTTTGATTTCTTGTAGTCAACCTTCTATATGGTATATATTAAAAAGCATAAGGAAGGAACAGCAATATTTTGAAATGAAAATTGAATAGTCGTTGGCTGGAAATGAAGAAAACAGAGTAAAAATATATGTCGATCTAGGCAATAGAATAAAATATGTTGTCCAAGAATTTGAAGTGACCGAACCAACTGATTACTTGCGAAGTATCGCACATAATCTTGAATAATACTTAGCATATTTGATTTGATACAAAATATATGTACTGTAATTTATTGTTGGAGAATAAAAATAAGTTGTAATGATCAAATTTATTTTGAATGATTGCTCATTTTATTTAGGTATTTGTGTCAGTAGAGGTTAGTGATGGGGAAAGTGAGGAGAAGGAAAGAGAGTCAGATCAAATATCCTAACCGATTGTATATGAAGCAAGTTTTAAATTATAGATTTCCAAAAATATATTTCGGCCAATTTAGTCCAATTGACTTTCGACCAATTGACGTAGACCCATTAAAAACACCTGAACACGATTATGTATCGTTTAGATATATGAACTTGTGTATATCGTGATTTAAGTAAAAGAATAGTTAGTAAGTACTAATCTGTCTATCTAAAAATGGCATATCCATCATATTCAATGAATTATAATTAAAAGTGTTTTAACCTTCACTACATAATCATTGGGTTAAAATTTATGAGTGGGACATTAACATAAATTACCATGCTGTGACTACATGAGCATGCATTAAAAATATCAGTGGTCCCAAAACGGATCCTTGCGGTAAGTCTACAACAATGACCAATGATAAAGATTGCTGAACATAATAACTTTCAGTGTTTTACTAGTATAAAGTGGACCGAGATATATAGTTACGACGAAGAGTCATTTTCTAAAGAATATCCAGCTATAAATAATTTTTATATGACGATGTTCTTTCTGATTTCCACGTCCGCAACATTCTTCAACTTGGTGGAATGGAAATATTGCGTGGAACTACTTATCCTTCGCTTTATGATTTAAAAACAGTTCTCACTCTCGACAATTCCATAACCCCTTGAAAATATAAAAGTCTTCTTGAAATTACCGCTATAATTTTCCAATTTTATTAGGACAGGTCGGTCTCATTTAAATATACGTCCGTCTAAAGGCGCCCATTGCCCGGAATTAGACTGTAAAAGTCAGAAATCCCAATGCAGTCGGACGACATTGGCATTTTCATAGTAAGCCCACCTGTGTTTATTTAACAGGTTTAAAATGGAATTAGATATCTCAATCTGAAGCTGATGCTATAAGGATCTTGCTTTGAATGAGATTTCGAGAGTGATCTTATCGTGACTTCGGGAATAATTTAATTAGATGAGATCGTTTTCTATATACAGCGTTGAATTGGATATTTTTTTGTTGTTTGTCATTGGAGTCTCAAAAATACCGAATCAGTTGATAGGTATGTCTAGTGATGCCCTCACTCATAGAAATTCAATGAAGCATCTATTCAGAAGTTAAAAAATACTTTTTTCTAGTACTTCCTCAAGAGGAAACTTTATTTTTGACACCTGAAGAAGAGAGGAAAATGGCACCCTTGCTCCCGCCGGAAGAAAAACATTTTTCTTCCCTGAGAACGAACATTTTCCTTCATCCAAGTTTTTCAATACTTTCACATAAACAAGAGTTTTTTCACTTCATCTGTTACAGTTTTTTCCATTATGTGTACAGAAACCAACTTTAGAATTCCATAAGTACAAAAAAGAATCATACAACAGTCTCTGCATTGATTTGCAGACATATTTTGTGGCTCATTTTGCATCAACTAATATTTTGTCCCAAAAATACAATCCCATATTTCAAGTGAAATTCGACCAGAGAGTAAGCTGAGCTCATTTGCGACTAGTCTAACTGCATAACATTCAAAAGACATTTTGTTGCATAGGGCATTCACATTGTATTCAAATTTGATTTCAAAAGCGATACGCACTCCTGAAATTTCAAAGATATTATATTTGTTTTCGAAATGTTGAAAGAAAGACAAATTTTTTTGTGACCTCAGGGCATTCGATTCTATAAATTATGAAATCCTATAGAGGAGAAGCTATCAAGAAATGTAATACGAGGTATACTCCTGAAATGGCGTTCAACTTTCATGAAAAATCTAAAACAATATATTTTTCTGAATAATACCACATCGGAACAAACACATATCAATATTGGGGTGCCTCAGGGTTCAATCCTGGGCCCCGTTCTATTCCTCATCTATATGAGCAACATCGACGAACTCAACGTACCGCTTTCTTCACAATATATGCTGATGATACGTCTGTAGTGATCTCTTTAGAGGACAATGTAGTTTTAACTGAAAAATTTAGTGCAACGGTTACAAAAATGGAAGAATGGTTCTCTTCCAATCACCTTTTGATGAACATAGAAAAAACGCAATCCTTGTAGGTTTCATAACAGATAGAAAGAGTGTGAACAGCTTGTATTTCAGGGCATCAAGACATATGATAACGCTGTAAAATTTTTGGGTATATATTTGGATCAATACTCAACATGGAATCCCCACTCTGAAAATCTGATCTACCAACTGGACTCTACAGCATATCAGTTGAGGAATTTGAGAACTATTTTAAATGTGGATATGTTGATCAAATTCTATTAATGCTCAGGTCGAAAGTAGAATTCGATATGGCATCTGTATTTGGGGCACATCCTCATCACCAAATGACGTCTTCATAGTCCAGAAAAGGGTACTGAGGAGTATTAAAGGAATGAAATATCGTGAAACATACGTGGATACATTCAGAAAATATAAAATTTCAACAATTCCTTCCTTATATATTATGGAAATATATATGTATATTTTCAAAAACATGAAAGTTTCCAAAGAGATCAAACAGATGTTTCTGTACCATATTGTAAAACTAATACAAGTTTCAGTCTACTACAGATTATGGGACCAAAATCTTTCAACTCACTACATAATGAAATGAGGGGCGTAGTTCCAAAGTGTACCATCTCCAGTTTATACAAATTTACAGAAATCAGGGAAAACCTCGCAATTGAAGGTGGTCAATTCTTTTTGAAATTTGAATATTATGTTATAAAGTTGTCATTATCTATAGATAATTCAAGAAATCCCAGAAAAAAAATGTATTTTTTTCCAAAATTATTTATAAAAAAGTTATGGAGATTGTACGATTCGAAATTTTGTAATGGAGAATGTTCACTTTGAAAATGAAATACCGTTTTCGAATTCGAGAAAATATTTTTATTTTGAGCCAATTAACAACAGAACTCAGATAACTAACGTAAACAAGAATGCTTTTGAATTCTTTCTCAAGAATTGTAATGAATTTACTGGGTTAAATGCAAAAATTCAAACTATCAAACCACACTCTTCTTCCCTTGCTTCGCATAGTACCGTGGTCTCACCATCCTCCAATATCTTCTGGTAGATCTTCTCCTTCCAGTACAAATTTTTAAAATGTTAATCTAGGGTTACTCTTCCATAATGTGAAAGGAGATGATTGTTGACATAAACTTTCTTGTTTTCGGTTACTGCATTCTACTTGGTGATTATGGATTCATTCCCTAGATCTGTTCTATAATTACTTCCTCCCCAAACTATTACTACCCAATTGGAATTTTCAATGAGTACCATCCTTTTCATTTTCGAAAAAGCAAAATGCCACTGTCCTGGCAACTTAATTAATCGATTATTTTCTTAAAAATATTTGGATATTATGTACACCACAATCTGCAATCCATGACACTAACATGTTGAATCGGAATGATTAGCGCGAAAGAAATAATGCTTATTTTGAAAAAATCACTCTTGAAAATGTCTTAATTTTCATTGGACATTGTACGTTTTGTTCCAATTGACGAGTTTGGAGTTAGTACGGTTTGGACCTTAATTATTTTTGGAGATTTTACGTTATAGACCTAAGCTTGATTTCCTGCATCAATAATAAATTGGCGATTGATCGTTTTGGTACGAAATGATAGTTTATTTGAGTTCAGCGTTAAAAATGACATTTGTAACGCCATCTTCCTCATTTTTAATAAAAATTGGAGATTGTACACTTTGGAACTAGGCCCCTCAAATATAAAATGTAAATTGGAGTCTTCATTCAAGAACAGATTGAAATTGTATTTAGCTCATAGATGTTTTCATATTGTAAACTACTACTTCTTTACAATTATGTATTGTCTGCAATGAAAATAAAGGAATTGAATTGAATATTTGAAAATTCAGTTATTCGTATTTTCACTGATTTTTTCAATAAAAGTTTACGACCATAGTCACTAATATCACCTATACGAGTTCATGGAATGTAAGCGTTTTGAAAATACTGTTCCAGAAATTTGCCCTAATTACAAAATTTGTCAGCTTTTCACGTTTCATATACTTTATGTTCCATGCCTTTTTGGTTGTTGTGGAAGAACCAATGAAATATTTATTACATGAACTTCATGGCTTCGAACATTGTTGGCAGCACTGCTCTTGCATAATCCTTCAAAGCCATGGCGAGCACAATCCCGAACAGAGCTTTTCTTCAGGAACACTGAAAACCGAAATCCTCCAAGCTCTCCGCCGCGGAAAACAAAAACAGAAAAACTTCGTGAGCGCTCGGTGCGTTTCGGATCTGCAGAGCTATTGGCCGGGCGCACGCTTACCATCTTTGCGCCGGCAGTGGCATTTCGACCGCTGTGTTGGTAGCACTGCTTTGCGTCCTCGCCAAAGCTTCGGTTTACGTACGTTCCGCGAAAGCTGGTTGGTTCCTCGCGCTTTTTTCTCGGACTTTTGTCGCAATTTCGGTTCGCGTCGAAGTATGTCTGCTTGAGTGGTTTTTGTGACTATCGGTGTTGGAAGTTTGGGAGTTTCTGTTCGAAAACTATGGTGACGAACTTCGTCGGTTTTTGTGGACGACGTAACTTTGTGATGATGCTGTTACAAGTGGTTGTTTTTTGTGTGGTTTTTTCCGCAGAGGCCGTACCGCAGGGAAAGTTTGACAATGAACCAGGTGGGAGGAATTTTTTTTCGATAACTCAAATAACCATGTAAACTAGTTTTTTTTTTGGTGAAACCTTTGAAACCCATACAAGTATTTCAGTGCGACGAATCTTTGACTTGACAAAAAACCTGAGACTTTAAAGGGTTGCAAGTGAAACCAGGGATCGCACTTTAAAAAGTGGCACCCCCGTCTCTCTAGCTCGCATCAGTCCCACAAATAATTTCGGTGTTTGACGTGAAAAGGTAGCTGGTTGGCGTTAATACGGGTGGATTTATAAAAATAATTAACATCCATTTATTACTTAAGATTTGAGAATCTATGAAGACTATTGATTGAATCCTGTTGTATTATTCAAGAGGGCCAATCAGCATTCATAGATTCTTGAAACTTAAATGTTGAATATTTTCATAAATTGACCCTAACCAGGTCTAAATTACTTTTCGTCATTACCTTGAATTAACTGACATTTTACACAAAGCCTCTCGAATAATTATTTTCTAGTCTCAGCTTGTTCATTCATGAGCTGTAATAGTAACATTAGTAAAATCCTAAAATTCAGCATAGTCAACAAATGAATAAATAACTTCTTTAAATATGGTTTGACATATTATTATCAGAATCTCAACAACCTTCACCAAAATTTCGTGGTTGTACAAAAATGGTGAATGCTCTCCACATAATCGAATTTCGTCGCATATCGTAATAATATGCAATAGAAATTGAAGTGGGCTTGTGACTGACCCCTGAGGCCCTCCGCGTATATTTTTACCACTTCCAGGAATATTGTTGCTCAACGATATTTTTTGATTTGTACCAGTTAAATAACAATGTTCGTCGAATAGTTTCTGCAAGAGAATATTCATGACCTGTGTAATAAAATATCTAAAAATACCAACGAAGCCTCTTTTATTTATGGTCGTTTACACCTTTTCAAGTTAATCAATGCTTCTGCCAGAAGTGAAACTATAGTTTCAACATCAATTTCAATCTTACATCCGCAAAAACATGTAAGACGTATGTTAAATAAGCGTATTTCAACCCCTTACTTTGAAAAACATTATAGAGCAGGTCTAAATTACTTTTTAATTATTACCTTGAATTAACTGACATTTTACACGAAGCCTCAAAAAAATTTCAATGTGAGTTAGTAAAAACATGCACTATATACTATTTAATTATATTTTCTCTAACTGATTTGTAACAGTGACAGTAGTGAAAATTAAATATTATAATATTTATTTCTGAAAATTCTAAAATTCGCCAGTCAACAAATGAATAAACAGTTCTTTTTATAAAAAACATGAGTGGACATACCCGGATCTCAATAACCTTTGCCAATATTTCGTGGTGGTGCAAAAATGGTGAATGCTCCACATAATATAATCGAACTCAGTCGTATATTGTAGATAATCGGCAATAGAAATGAAAGTGGGATTGTTCGTTCACCCCTGAGGAACTCCGCATATATTTTTACCCCTTTCAGGAACATTGTTGCTCAATGATATATTCTGATTTGTACCAGTTTGATTACACTGTTCTCTGCAGAGTTTCTGCAAAAGAACGATCATGATGTTCATTTAGAAATATCTTAGAAATGTCCTAAAATGCCACCGCAGCCACTTTTATTTTTTTTTTTATTTTTTTTTATTTTTTGTTATATCGGAAGTCAAACTGCTAGAAAGTTAAAATACGAGCTGAAATATTAGGTTTTTCGAACAAAAACGTCAATTTGATTGACTGAATTTTCAATGATTTTGGATTTCGTTGATAAAATTCATATTAAAGAGAAAGAAATTATTACTCGCGTAAATTAGTTTTTGCGTATCATTCAGAAAACTCAAAAAAATAATGTTTGGTTTATGAAATCCTCCATCATAAACAAACATCAGATTTTTCAATGAAATTCATCAAAACAACTCATGATAAGGAATTTAAAAATTAAACAACTGAACTAATCAAACGAACAGTAATAAGTGAAATGAAATTCCATCTCAACGTTTCCTCAGCTCATTTCAATGCACACGATGTTTCGACAATACATTCCCCTTGAAACATTCTTCAACATAACTTACGAAACTTGGGCAGTACATTCTCTTATTGTTTTTTCAAGTTGTTCTTGATGTCTTAGAGTTCAGTGTTTATGAACCTTAGATTTTAAATATCCCCATAGAAATACATCGCATGGGGTTAGATCGGGGGATCTAAGAAGACATGAATGAAGAGAAAGGGTATGTCGTCTGTTTGCCAATTTATCAAAAATAAGTTCTTGGATTGGATATCTGCAGTTGAGCCTTGTTCGTCATCATTTATCCAAGGGTTATGGGGTTTCTTAATATTATTTTCGACACAGTCTCTCAAATTTCTTTCTATTCGTCTAAACATTTGAATGTTTGGAATGCGACGATTCGGGTATAGCTCACCATACATATTTCTTGCCAAAAGAGGATTTCTTTTTGATTTTGCATAAGTAAATAGCATATCAGTCCTTTCGTCATTCGAATACATCTTTAATATGTAGACGAGTGCTTAAATGTCTGACAGTTTTTAACAGATATCAACAACTCATTTATTTTTTCTGCCATAGAAATCAAGCAAAGCCTACGTGTTTAAATATGGTAAAAGAAGTGAGATGCTATTTAATTGTACCAAATTAGACAACACTTGTATTTTGATCAAAAACTGATATTTTCATTACTTCCAGGATTAAGAATTATGAAAATAATTACGTGTAAAAATTGATACAGGAGAAATCAGCCTTGAATCAAGGATTACTGTAATACAAAAATCCCTAAAAAGGGAAAATAAGAATGTTTGATGTGTTGAGGTATCTTCCTATCGAAAGTATTGGGTAATGACTGAAGTATCCTAATAGTTGAATGAGTTTTGAAGAAATCAAAACAATTTACAAAAGAACTAACGACAGGACCGTAATTAAAAATTATTGTCACTGATGATGCCAGTTATTTTATATGAAACGCTATAAAAATGTCAAGTGTGATAAACCACTGAATTGTGATTTCATCGCTTTATCAATATTTGTGATGAAATAGACAGGTCCGTATTTGAAAAAAAGTTGATGTGGCCGTGTTGACGCGAAACGTTTATTTAAAAATTTATCATTACGTAGTTCTAGTACATTTTGAATACAATAGAACTTTCCTCTTTAATTTTTTTATAGTTTTTGAAATAACTATTCTATTCGTTAAAAACCGAAAACAGCCTTTTTAATTTTCCCTGTATAAGTCGGGAAGGGCGAGAGTCCCCGTAGATTTTCTCTGACCAATGTACTGCTCACCACAATAGTTACATTTTTTCCCATTTAATCGTCTTTGTATCTATTACGGTTCAGAATCTAGCAATGTTACCACATGATAAAAGAAACGGCCTGTACATCAATTTCTGTGTGCGGTGGAATGAAATCTAGTATTTTCAGTGTTTAATTTAAATGTTCACTTGCTAGTTCCACAAGTCACAATCCTTTGCATGAATAATGTATGAGATTCCTATCATTTCTCTCACTTTCCATTCTCCTCGAGACAACTCGTAGCGTAATCTTTGCAAGTTCCAATGCCAGAAGGCCACATTTTCTTTGGAACTGTATCAGTCATTTTAATACAGTTGGAAACAATGTCAATCGTGAACTCTCGTTCTCACATTGCCCCTATTCTCTGCTTCAGCAGCTCATTATTTCACGTCCACTTTTCGCTTTTTCTGGGAAAACCTGCAAACTCCCAGTTTTTCTCAAGCACAATCATCCATTTCAATTATCCCGAACTTTGCCAACGCAAAGGATCACAATTTTTTCGAGCACAGCAAGTTGCTCCGGAAACTAATTCAACTGGAGGGTTCCATGTTATGAAATTCCATGAAGCCGAACTTCAAATTATTGCCGGATATTCTTTGCAATCTTCTCGTTTGCTCGGGTAGTCGTGTTCTTGTTTCAGCTCCGACAATCGAAGTTGTCTTTTAGGATCAATCGTTTCAATAGCGATATTGTTTTTCATTAGTGATATCTGAAGTCGCTCTGTGCTGCCTTGTTTCATTTCTGAAGTGGTTCGCATAAAAAGAGTTTCTTGACTGAATGTAAATCAGTATTGATTGGAATAAATGGCTCTTTCAAATTAGTACAATATTTGAAAGAAAAACGATACCTACATTAAAACACGTTCGAGGATACTCAACTTTCAACTATCCCTTTTTCTTTCGGGGAAAAGCATCATGTTCATTTCATTGCAGCTCTTACAATTTGAGAAAGACATATGCCGGTTTTAGTTCTTCTGACCGCAAAAGATCAAAGGTGTTAGGTATTCGATAGTGAGGATAGCGAATTTCACGAGGAATCAAGTATTCATGATCCCATCCCAGTCGATGGATAACCTTTTGCAATCACCAAAGTATATATACATGATCATAATAAAATTAAACCCATGGCTTGTCGGTTATTTATTTTGTTTATATTGTCACGTATTCAGTCTTGGTGATTACAAAATATTGTTATAATTTTTGAGATTGAGAAAAATTTATTTCAAAACTCTCACTGAAAGAAAAATCTGAATAAACACTTCAGCCAACAAAAACTTTGAGGTTAATAGAACATCTTATTGATAGAAGATGCCAAGTGTCAAATAATTCAAGATAATCAGCCCCGCAAACACGGCGGGCTGATCTATCAATCTTTGGCCAACTTTCAGGAAAGATGGGAAGAACCGGTTCCTTAGGGAACCAAGCCGCCTTTATACAGTGCGCGAAGTACCATGACTCGGTTTTTTGCCTCAGCCTTTTCCGAGATTAACACGAAACAACCTACCTCTGACCAAACCTTAGACAAAGCATTTTTTCTGCATAGAAAGCAATCTGAACGACATGCATAAGCTTTGCAGGAGGCATGGATTATACGAACTGCATCCACTATCGTTTGAAAAGTCTGACCCACCGCTACCAAAAGCGTGGGAGGATACTAGCGCCCCTTCGTCGGAACCCCATGTACCCCTTGGCACAAGCGCTCCCCCATCCTTCGTCCAGAAATGGTCGGGGTTGGGGGAGGCGGCTTTCAATGCGTCCTCCTGATCCTCTTCCTCTCCTGAACCCTCTTGGGCGACGGCAAGATTAGTTGACGGAGTTTTGGATATACTTAATGATGTGTAAACTTTAAACCTTTATTTTTTTATTTTTTAAGTGTCAAATAATAAGTTTTTTAAAAGCCGCCATAAGTGTAGGATTAAAAAAGTTAGCAAAGTTTTTGAAGTTCAAATTTACTAATCAATATTAAATTTGGTAAGTATTAATGTTTTGTCGAAATTGAATTATGGATATTAGTTGGTTAAAATTTTCTTTACTTGAGGAAAATATTGAATAAGCTCTTGTGCATCAATATACAGGGTATGACTTCACCTAGTGACAAAAGTAAATCGTGTTTTCATAATTATCCTTCAGCAAAGTGTCTATTCCACAAATATTTGATTAGTGTTCAATTCAGGTTATTGAAGCTGTTTCCAGATAAAACAAAAATGTTTACGGTATTTTTAGTACGGATAAAAAAATAAAACGGTATTTTCTATTTTTTTTGTATTCTTCAAAATTGCTACAGGGATGTATCTATCGTTAGATTCCAAAACGTTTTCTCAGATTTTTTTATATCTCTTCAATTCAAGAACGGTTGAAGATGTAGCAATGCTGCTAAGGCCAATCGATTCAGAATTATATATTCAGTACGTATCACAGTTCATAAATATTCACATACAACTTCTTTATTGAACACCTCGTCACATTTTTGAAAATTTCCAACTCGCGACTGCAGAGGTTCCATGAAAAGCCTATGACTCGGCCTATGATATCTTCATTTGACTGAGAATCGACTTCAATTTTGGTTTACTTATTCAGGAAAGATTCAGTTTTCCGAATAAGAGCAGAGAAATTTGTTTATGAGTTTTTCTGAGGTGTATGACACCTTTCAACTCCATATGAACTTTTCAATTCAAGAAAAGTTGAAAATTAAGCAATTCTGATAACTCCAATCGATTCAGAATCATGGAATTAGTATGAGCTGTGAATTTTAATCAAAATTGTCAACAGACTAATTTTTAATTGAACACCTTAGCAGACTTTTGAAGATTTTCAACTCGCGACAGCAAAGGTTCCATGAAAAGTCTATGAAATCTTTATTGAAATGGGAATCGACATCAATTTTGATGTATATATTAAGAAAGGATCAAATTTTCCGAATATGAGTAGAGAAAATTCTTTGTGAGTATTTCCGAGGTGCACAACACCTTTCAACTACAGATAAAGTTTTCAATTCGAGAACGCTTGAAGATAGAGCAGTTCTATTGGAAGCAATCGATTCTGAATCATGAAATTAGTTTGATATGTGGATTTGAATCAAAAATATCCATAGATAAAGTTTTAATTGAACACCTTAGCAGACTTTTAACTTTTTCAACTCGCGACTGCAGAGGCTGCATGAAAAGCCTATGAAATCTTCATTTGATTGAGAATAGACTTCAATTTTGGTGTACATATTCAAAAACTATGAAGTTTTTTGAATATAGACTGAGAAAATCTTTTGAAAATGGTTCCGAGGTGTATGATACCTCTCAACTCCAGATAATGTCTTCAATTAGAGAACGGTTGAAGATAGAGCAATTCTGCTGACACCAATCGATTCCTAATCAAGAATTCAGTATGATTTGTAAATTTAAATCTAAAATATCAGTAGACAAATTTTTAATCGAACACCTCAGCAGGTTTTTGAATATTTTCAACTCGTGACTGCAGAGGCTCTATGAGAAGCCTATAAAATCTTTATTTGACAGAGAATCGACTGCAATTTGTGTCTGTGTATTCAGATAAAAACAAAGTTCCTGAATACGGGTGAATAATATTTTTTGAAAATGTTTCCGAGGTGTAAGGCAACTTTCAACTCCAGATAAACACCTTAACTCAAGAAATATTGAAGATAGAGTAATTCTGCTAACGCCAATCGATTCAGACTCATGGAATCAGTACGATCTGTGAATTTGTATCTAAAATATTCTCAGACAAAATTTTATTTGAACACTTCAACAGATTTTTGAAAATGTTCAACTCGCAACTGCAGAGTTTCCACGAAAAGCCTTTGATATCTCTATTTGAAAGGGAATCGACTACAATTCTGATGAGCATATTCAAAAAAGATCAAATTTTTCGAATATAGATAGAGACATTATTTTGATTTGTATGACACCTTTTAACTCCAGATGATCTTTTCAATTCAAGGACGGTTGAAGATATAGCAATTCTGCTGACACCAATCGATTCAGAATCATAAAATTAGTACGATCTGTGAATTTGAATTGAAACTATTCACAGTCAAATTTTTAATTGAACACCTTTGCAGATTTTTGGCACGACAGGTATTTTTCTTTTTTTGTCTTCTGACAAATCTTAGTCGCAACGGTATTTTTAGTTTTCAGACATGCAGAAGTTAATCGTCTTCATAGATTTCCAGACATTTAGCAACCAACTTTTTGGCGGACACTGTATATTTATTCTTGCATAGGCTTGCGTGTGAGAAGTACAGCCTGTATAACAATTAGGCTTCTGTCGAAAGAAAACACGCCTTGCATCTGCAACCACTTAAAATGTACCAAAATGGCATCGGAATAGATTTAGATAAAAAATAACGATTGCATATCTACCTGGACGTCTAAATAGTTCGATACCTAATTGTTGAAAAAAACATGATTTTCCAACCTGTACATCCATCCTGCATCAAAACAAGATAAGCAGAGCAAAGGAAACGTAAGGCTTTATCTGGTAATTTATTGACAGTGGAGATATATTCCCATGTTTTTTCATCCTTCTTATTGATTGTATACTTAATGATAAGAAAACGTGATATCAGCATAACAAGAATTCAATGCAGTGTATGATAGAAAGGAGATGAACAGGTTTTGAATTGATGTGACTGTGAAGAAGGATGACGAAGGCACTGGGTGGTACAGCATCATAATTTTTTACCAACGACACAACTTCAATTCGATTACTCTCATTTTGGACACAAGTAGTATCAATGTAAAGACGACGTTTCGGTTAGCAGTATATTCAGTAATCTTCAGTGCAGTGGTATGATGTGTGCAAGCTTCAGCAAAATATTACCTCTGTTCCCTTACTTTCTTGATCTCCATACATGATAACGTTGTAGTTATTGGCACAAAGTTTAAATATTCCTTATGCTCTACATAAAAAAGTCTAAGTCCCTGCTTTATCATTAACCTGTCGAGAGCACATGACAATACGAGTCATGATCTCTTCTCACGAATACTGAAAGTTATTGGAATTCGGAATGATTGTATAAAATTGTCTAAAAGTAACTTGAACAACACAGTAATGAACTCAATGACAAGGATTCATTCAGTTTGGTGTACTTCAAGGAACCCTTTTGGGGCCTATTCTATAAAATATTTATGAGAATGGAGAATGGAGATTAGGTTCAAGTATATATACATATTTTCATTCATTAACATTAATGTTGTATACTTATGCTGAAGATCCGTCAATTTCCTACTAAACAAACTCTTAACACGAATTGAAGAGCATTGCTTACTGTCTTATAATTTGTTTGTCATAATTCAAAAACCACCTATCCAGAAATTTAGGTGATTATTTTTAAAACACCTTTTACCTAAAGCACCACCACAAATAAAAGAATTCAACACCATGGCATAATAGCATGCATGTCCACCTCTGACACCAATTACAAAATACGAGCTGCATTACTTCTCTCCTAAAGAAACAATTTGACCCAGATCCTTTAAATGAAATATTCAAATATTTACAATTCATCTATCATTAATAGCAACTGATCTTCCTTCAAACAATTGTTATATCAAGAAATAATCATCATATTCACGTTATAATAATAATAATGAATCAAAATGAATTGTGATTCAGGAATTGAAATGGAAATACCATTATCGCCAAAACATGATGATGTGGATTTTCAATGATATTAAATATGTCTTCTTGACTGAAAAGTCTTGGAAAATCCTTTAATAGACTTCTTATTGAGTCCTATATTTAATTAATTTACGGATGCTCCTGGCATATTGTATTGGATATTGTTGCGTTTTTCAGGTTCAATAAGTGGTACACGAACGTATAAACTCGCCTTTATTGTCACAGAACAAATTATACAACTGACGACACTGTTTGACACTTTGCAGTTCAAATAAATACTTCAAACTTCACTTGGTAACGTTACAACAGTCAAATGTTAAAAAGTAAACAAAACTCAAAAACTTCTCAAACTTGGCAAATCTGATCGTATTTATAGGATAACATTATTCTAGAAGCTATAGAACTTTCAACAGAACATTCCATACTAAGTTCTCGAATAAATTTTAATGATTCTAGTACATTCTAATGGGTTTCTAGAAGGCAAACAGAAGGACTCATGATTTTTCTATCTACTACCAGGTTCGTAACACTGCCTCCTCTTCTAGGTTATTCCGTCCCGGATAACATCATCTCCGTCTTGATTGTCTCGTTGGAACCAATTTGGAGGGTCGTGGCCTCGGTATTCTGCTAACCTCTCCACTTTGGGTTTACTTCTTGGAGTAAGCTGGATTCGGTACACCAAATCGTTGATTTTCTTTACGACGACATGAGGGCCTGTCCAGTTCCTCTGTAGCTTGGGACATAGTCCTTTCTTTCTTTGAGGTTGGTACAGCCAAACAGCATCACCTGCCTCAAACATAGTCCCTGGAGTATTCCTGTCAAATCTCTTCTTCATCTTGTCACTGATGATTTGCAGACGATGTCTGCAGAATTCATGCACTCGATCCAGTCTTTCTCGCAATGCTTTGACAAATTCTGGAAGAACTTTGTCCCCATCTACATTCCTGGCGGGTGGCATTCCAAATAGCAGATCGATTGGAAGTTTAATTTCTCTCCCAGTGATTAACATTGAAGGGGTATATCCGGTGGACTCATGCTGGGCACTTCGATAGGATAGGAGAAATAGTGGCACCAACTCATCCCAATCCTTTTGATTCTTGGAGATGAACATCGACAGATACTGGCTGATGGTTTTATTGTGTCGTTCAACCATTCCATCTGATTGTGGATGTAAGGCTGTTTTGCGAGTTTTTTTCACGCCTAAACTGTTCATCATTTCCTGCCATAACTCGGATTCGAAGTTTCTTCCTTGATCTGAATGTAATTCTAGCGGAACTCCATGTCTGGCTATCACATTTTCTAGGAAGGCCTTTGCAACTGTCTTTGCCTCCTGGATTGGAATGGGCACAACTTCGGGCCATTTGGAGAAATAGTCCATGGCTACCATCAAGTATTTATTTCCATGCTCAGTAACAGGAAACGGCCCCAGAATGTCAACTGCTACTCTTTCGAATGGTTCACCAGAAAGATACTGGGCCATTTTTCCTCGACTTCTGGCTTTCGGTCCCTTCTTTGAAGAACATAGATCACATCTCTTACACCATTCTTCAACATCTCGACGGCAATTCACCCAATAGAATCGATCTCGAACTCTAGCTAGTGTCCACCTGCACGACTACTATGAAGTTGTTCAAGCACATCTTTGACATGAACCTTTGGCAGCACCAGTTGGTACACCACGGTTGCTCCATCTGGGCTCTCCCATCTGCGATGCAATAGGTCATCACGAAGACATAGGGAATCCCACTGAGCCCAGTATCCTTTGGCAACTGCACCAAACTTGGATACTTCCTACCCCTCGGATCTTACTCCATTTTTTAGCCAGCTTAGGACTAACTTCAGATTGTTATCTTTCTTCTGACTTTTCCTCATTTCTTCTGTTAACCATAGATTAGATTCTTCGGACTCGACTCTCACGGTAGTGGCTTGCAAAATTTCCTTGCACTGCTCTTCATTGTGATGGGTTTCTAGAAGGCAAACAGAAGGATTCATTTTTCTATCAACTACCAGGTTCGTAACAATATCATTACGAAGGTACTGATTCAAGTATATTATCATCGTAGGAATGTAGGCTTTCACGGCTGGCGTCAATATTTTGGTTGGTTTCCGGGTTTTGCCGTGGTCTTCTTTGGTTTAAATCTCCAAACGTTTCAACTGCAACTGCGGCAGTCATCTTCAGTGGCGTGGTCGAAGTACTCTTCTAGACGTATCAACCGATATCATTATTGTTTATTGCTATTTTCTGCTACCTAAAACCTATGCTGAAGTGAACACTGCACAATAATAATAAATGAAACAAACCATGCTTTCTGGAAGAAGGAGCAACTTCGCCTTATTTTTGGGGATGTTTTATCGGCACGGAAAATAATGTTGTCAAATATGGCTACTCTTCTGCTTTTTGTTTTATTTTTGGTGAAGTACGTCGCTATCCGCGTCCAGGAAGACTCCAGGGAGCACTCTTAAATCTTGTATTTTTATGAAATGCTCCTGGTCCGCTTGTTTCTGATACGCTACAGTGCGCTCTGTGGGGTACTTTAATATTGCCAAGATATTATCGAGCAGAAACAGGGTGATGTTGAAATATGATTGTGATATAGCTGCCCCACAGGGGGTAGTTTCGGGTATTTGACATGTTTTATGTGGGCTACCTATACAGTGTATCTTTGTCCAAAAGGCAGAGCTTTTTTTAATTTCAACTTATAATGGCTTCAGAGATTCACCACTGAGGTTGTTCCGCTCATACTTGTCAGAGAGCTCGCAAAAATTCTCATTAAATAGCAAGATATCTAGTTCTCAATTAATGTCCAGTGGTGTTCCACAGGGCTCAATGCTTGGCCCACTCTTGTTTCTTCTGTAGAGCAACGACGTAGCTGCTATTAACTTTAAAGGAAAATGTAGACTATTCACAGATACAACAACAGTATGGCATAGTAAGAACAATGGGGAATTGAGTAATACTGTTGTTAGAAACCTAGAGAAAGTGAAGGAATGGTTTGATGCCAATAAATTGTCTTTCAATTTGTCGAAAACGTTCATGTTAACTTCTAGATGCACACTCAATGTAATTTTCCTGAGTAACACATTGATAAGTAATGAATCATGACTTTGATCGATATTTTCATTTTGGAAAGTGTTTGTATGTTCCACAAAAATTTTAGGAATGAAATAAATTCCAACTTCTATTATGATTCAAGGCATGAAAACTGAACTACTAATATATATTCGTGCAATGTTTCTCCAGGGGGAGGTAAGTGCGAATTGTAGTCAAGCACTGAATGTTATCTTTTCTTTCGTTGGAAATGACGACCTGCATGATGTAATCCAATGTTCGTAAGGGGAAGTAGCTCTCTCCTGACCGATATTTGCCTCAAATTTCCCACTTTATGGCATAGTGCAGAGACAAGAGGTTTCATATGATACCCATATGAGGATATCCAGATGTTTTTTTTTCTGTTCATTGACGAATTAACGAAGAAACAAATTTTTACCGAGATAGATTAATTCTTCAAACGCCAATCAATTCTGAATGTTGAAATTACTATACTTTGTGAATAAAATCATGATAAATACATTATATTCACATGAAATTCGCACTATATGCATGAAATTCCTTGCTGATTCGGGAAAAACATGATTTGTATATGCTCAGATACAATGATCAGCATGAAAAAACTATCAAAAATTCCCTTGAACAATAACTTTTTTGAAAATATTAATTTTCCATTTTTAAAAAATCACAAACATTCCTTATATGTATTTCGACGAGCTGATTCGGAGTCATACCAAAAAATTAATTTCGAAAAGGAATAGTCAAAACTGCAGAAGAATTACCCTCTCTCAACTCCAGATCAACTTTTCAACTAGAGAACAGTTGAAGATAGATTAATTCTGCGAACGCCAGTCGATTCAGAATGCGCAAATTAGTATAATCTGTGAATTTCGAGTCAATCGATATGAATCAAAATTATTCGAAAAATCGAAAAAAGTCCAAAGGGGTAGACCCCTAAAAATCATGAAAAATACAAAATCATCATATTCACTTGAAATTCGCACTGTATGCGTGAAATTTCATGCTGATTCCGAAAATATATGATTAAAATATGCTCAGATACAAGGTTTGGCATAAGAAAGAATTAACTGTCAAAAATTTCCTCAAACAAAAAAATTGTCGAAAACGTTTATTTTCAATTAAAAAAATTACAAACATTCCTTATATGCATTTCGATGAGCTGATTCTGAATCATTCCAAAAAAATAAATTTTGATGAGAAACTGACAAAATTCCAGGAGATTGACCCTTTCTCATCTCCATATCAACTTGTCAACTGGAGAATAGTTGAAAATAGAGCAACTCTACGAATGCCAATCGATTCAAAATATTGAAATTGTTCAGTATACTCTGTTAGTTTGTTAGTGGATCGACAAAACAAAAAATTACTCATAAAAGTTCCTAAAATGGCTCCTAAACTTCACATGAAAAATACAAAATAATCATGCGAAAACTCATGTTAATTCCGAAAATATATGATTTATATATGCTCAGATACAAGGTTTAGCATAAAAAAGGAATGAAACGTCAAAAATTTCCCAGCGTGATAAAATTTTCGAAGTTTTTCATTTTCCACTTTTCAAAAATTGCAAACGTCCTTCAAATAATATATCTCAACGAGCTAATTTCAAATCGTACCTCAAAAATAAAGTTTGATGACAAATTGACATTTCA
The DNA here is from genome assembly GCA_958502065.1 of Chrysolina americana. Taxonomy (NCBI): domain Eukaryota; kingdom Metazoa; phylum Arthropoda; class Insecta; order Coleoptera; family Chrysomelidae; genus Chrysolina; species Chrysolina americana. Next base: position 104,930,416 of record OY293411.1, read on the forward strand.
AAAAAAATTACCATTTAAAAATTCATTATTTTCTAGAGAAATTGCATTCTAATTACAAAATACGCGCTAATTACACATTTTCGTCAGATTTACAGACGATTGAAAACCAGAAAAAAATATTAAAAAATCGTAAAATACCCTCAAATGTTTTTCGACGAGCTGATTCTAAATCATAAAAAATGCTGGGAAATTATCCCTCTCAGCTCCAGATGAACTTTTCAACTCGCTAACAGTTAAAGATGGAGGAATTCGGCGAACACCAATCGATTCACAATAATGTTTGCTTCTTAGTCATGGAAATCATAAGGTCAACTGGTATACAAAGACAATCGTGTCTCAGTGCCACAGGGGCCATGAAAACCACCCCTGTGGCCGCGATGGAGGTCATCCTGAACCTACCACCATTACAGGGAGACGCAAAAGATGTCACATAAAAACTCATGAAAGGGTCTTTCTTTACCCATCATCAAACTCCACGAGATAAAATACCAAAGGCTGGAAAAAGAGCTAAAGGCCGACCCGACCATAGGAATGTCCAGCGACGTCATGATGGTAACCAAATACAACTTCAATAGAAAACTCGAAGTCAATATACTAGAGAGAGAACACTGGGAGGAAGGAACACCCAACACAGTGCAGCATCAATCTAGTTCACAGACGGCTCGAAGACCGAAGAAGGAGTCGGTGCCGTGGCAAAAACCAAGTATAATGATCCCCAATGAGCCTGCCAAGAGACACAACAGTATTTCAAGCAGAAGTAGTAGCAGTAAACTCCTGTATCGCAGAAATAAATGGGCAATATAGCATAGGTCAGTCCGTTGTCATATTCTACGACAGTCAGACAACACTAAAAGCACTGAAAAGGTGTCTCAGAAAAGAATTGCCCAAGCTCACGGCAGACCTACTGAGCAAGAACAGAATGTGCGAAAAAAAATATACGGGGCATGCTTACAGGATACTGTGCACTTAACAAACATAGGTCTGGCAGAGGAAACCATCTGTAGGTTTTGCCAAACAGAAGAAGAAACTTACATCCATATCCTAGGCGAAAGCGAAGGAGTAACAAGGACAACGTTAAGGACGAACAAGTCATCTAAAAATCAAGGGAATCACAATATATTTGCAAAGATCGCAGTGAAAATAGGCTGCAGGGTCACGTAATTACGTAGCTGACAGAAGTTATTTCGCGTTGCTTTTTACGGAAATCTGAGGAATTCCACGGAAATCCAGAGAAATTCACGGAAATCTAGGGAATTCCACGGAAATATAGGGAATTCCACGGAATTCCAAAGAATTCCACCGAATCCTACAAAATTCCATTGAACTCCAAATAATTCTACCGAATAATAATAATAATAATAAGTATACTTTATTGTCATTAAGAAATAATCTCGTGGACAAAGCTTGCGTTAAATAAATTGGTATGTTAATATAAACAAAAACAGTTAGTACTTCTAAAATGAAGTAAGGTCATCAGTTAAAATAGTCAGTTTTGTTCTTAAGGAATATGAATAGATGTATACATTAATACACATAAAAACGTCTTCAAAAACATCATAAAAAACCATTGTAAAAAATCCACAGAGCAATACAATTACACCTTTTATTTTCCAGAAATCCTCAAATTTGCAAGGTCATTAATATATAATAAAAATAAAATGGGTCCCAAAACTGATCCTTGAGGTACTCCAGATATAATATCCTTTTTTTCAGAGAGTTCTGTAGTTCTTACCATTTGATTCCTTCCTGAAAGATATGACTCAAACCATTTATATGCCATTCCTCTGCAACCTTAATGTTGAATTTGTCTCAGTAATAATTTGTGGTCAACACAATCGAATGCCTTAGATAGATCACAAAAGACCGCAGCAGCTATATTACCAGAATTCAACTTTTAATAAATGTCGCAGAGAAATGAAAATATTGCATCATGTGTATTTTTATTGCCTTGAAAACCAAACTGATTTTCACTTAAAATATTATGGCATCTTAGGAATTCGGTCAGTCGAATTTTCACAATAATTGACATAGTTTGGATGATTTTTATCGAAATTCCGTCATAACCAGTCGCATTTTTGTTTTTTATAGTTCTCAAAATTTCTACCAACTCATTTATATCTGTGTCATACAAAGTTAGGTTTTCTTCAATTCTGACATCTTCAAGATTTGTTAAGGGATCGTAGGGAATTACTATATTCCGACTTAGATTTTGTGCCAGAGCAGTAATAATCATTGATTTTATCGGGACTGAGTGACATTCCATGTTTTTTCTTTATTTTTCCTGTAATATCACTGATGATAGACCAATAATCTTTTATTTTATATTTTGATTTACCGATTTGATTCATGTAGTGGATTTCTTTTGCTTTCTTAATAGTGGATCTATATATTCTGCGATAGGTATTGAAGTACTCATAAAATCCTTGATTATTGAAATTCTACAGAACTCTATGGAATTCCAAGGTATTGTCACCAGAATTCTGCAGCGCCAATATCCCAATAGATTCATATTGCTTTAATCCCAGTTCGAGTACGATTACGGTGATGAGAGCAGAAGAAATAAACCGCATTCGTTCCATCATGTTCCATCGTTCGCTAATACCGAACATCACCCAAAACTTCGCACCCTACCTGTTAGTAAACAACGGCTGAATTGGATTTTTCAGTTGACGATGACACCACTCACCCTCTTCATCCCCAGTGGATAAGCGAAACACGACACTTTTTTCACGGGATCCTGAACATTTTCCGGAACAACAGCGTGCCGTTCATTTCGGCTTTTTTCAGATATAAATGAAATATTTCATGTTCCATCTAATGCGGATTTGATGGCATCGATCGGAACGTTCGGTAGCTGGAGGAATCGGGAGAGCAGGACCAATTTGAAATTCAAATCGGGGTCGAGTTAATTCCCAAAGCGTTCCATGAAATAAAATACATAAAGCTATTTATCGGTCTTTTGTATTCATTTAATTGTTCATGTTTATTAATGCCGGGGGTAATTAAGTAATGGGTGGTTTTGGATGGAATGTGCTGATTGAAGGGATTGAATGGTACAACTTAATGGGTCATTTTTTTTTTGCTTCAAGTAGTCGCAATTTTTGTTGAGTTGATGTGGGATAGTTGAATGAATTGGTCACTGATAGTTAACAAAAATGAAAGTTTCTCATTGAAAAATTCAACACTGGACAGTACACGAACAGAAAAAATAAATGAACAGCAAGTATTAATAATAATAATAACAGACCGATAACATGCTTGGATGCATGTTATAATGGTATTCACCCGCGTCTCATACATATACTCTAATTCTGTCACCGAGTTGGAACCCGTTCAGCAAAACGCCCACGTCAAAGCTGAGGAGAGTGAGAGGCTCCTACAGCTACATGAAGATGAACCAATGCAAGGAGTCTTCTTCAAGAACATTGAAGACCTTGGCTTGTCCAGAAACCTGACCTTTGCATTTTTCAGGTCGTTAAACAAGTTTTCTTTCGTAATGCTCAACCCTCAAAATATAATCCAGAAGCACGCCTAGATTTTTTGCATTCTCTGTTATTGTATTAGGCCCAAAACCAATAACATTACTGACGATATTATTATTTACCAGATCTTTCGTCTGTTTCGGACCAACTGCCTCTTTCCACAATGATAAAAAAACATTTTCCGGTAAACAGAAATTTGTAATGTAGGGCACAATATGTGGACAGCACAAACTGATCAATTTTATTAATTTGATCAATTTTATGTTCACCAGTTTCAAGATGATTATTCTTGTAGAATCTCAGGAGATTTTCATGAGAAAACGCTGCGGGAATACATTGGAAAACTTTCAACAGTGACCTTGATCTACTAGCTGATTTCGACACAAATCCTTGATTTCCCGAATCTTCATTAATTATTTATGAAACTAATCATCGACATTACGGAGTGCAAATCGGCCTGCATTTGGGTAGATAGAAAGAAAAAGCGATAAAACGCAGATAAGTGTCAAGATTTCATGAAAATGAAATCGACGGAGAGAAAAAAGCAGAAGAAACATGATGCGAAATGTTTGTGGAATATCCAATATTATATTGTCTGAATTGCTACTTATTTTATGCAAATTTTACAAGCCATCTAAGAGATAATGTTTATTCCATATAAATCCGGTACACTCAAACTTTAGAACAGTAATCGTCTTTTTACAAATATGTTTTTTTATACAAACTTCCATTCCCCTCATTATTTACTGAAAGGACGATATTAAGAGCGGAAAGTTTTCAACTTGACACCCTGTATAGACATAAGGGCAATCAAATAGGCAGGTGTATTCAGTTGGATCTCACAGATTCTCTCATCTAAGTTCTCTAAAATATACAATACCTTCTATTGTAACAGCTCTGAGTTTCTGGCTGAATAAATTTGTCACAGCCGTTATAATAGTTAGCATTAATCTGGGAATTAATGACAATCAAACCAACTACTATTGCATTACGCAAATAATCCGTTCCAATACTTCGATTGCCGTTCTGCCTCGTTGAATTCGCAAACGGTGGCTGATTATCGAGATTGAATGCTTCTCAAGAAACCATATCAAAAGCTCTGGTTGATATCTCACTGTATAATTACGAATAATGCGATACCGTCAATTAAATCGCAATGAAAACAAAACAATAACTATTCATCACGTTCAGTTGTGGCGCCTTTAATCACTTGACATGCACTTTGGATTGGCAGGTTGTCCAGAGCCGGCGTAAGAGGTTGGGTGACAATATTTTTCCAAACCGATCATCATCGTCATGATCATCGTTCATTCATACAAAACATGACAACATATATGAGTTTTTATTCGTTAATGTAATTCCATTGAAACCTCTTATTTTGATTTTTGTGACGACTTTTTTCCGCATAAATCATATCGCCCAATCTCGTTGCTGAGCGCCATAGCCAAAGTGGTAGATAGAATCTTACTGAAAAGATTTGTGAGCCTGGAAGAGAGGCTCAAACTCATCCCGGCGGAGCAATTCGGGTACCGAAAGGGACACTCAACCACCTCCCAGGTGAGGGAGGTGAGTGAGGGCTTCCAACTAGGCCACAATACAGTCATGGTCCTCCTGGACATCCAGAAAGCCTTTGATACCGTCTGGAAAGCGGGATTAGTCATAAAGATGCTAAGAGCAGGCATGCCGGAGTGTATGGTGAAAATCCTAGACTCACATCTAGGAATAGGACTTTCAGGGCTAAAGTTAACAACGCCAGCTCAGCAGCGATGGTAGCCGTAGCAGGAGTGCCGCAGGGATCGAGCTTGTCCCCACTTTAGTATTCGCTATATACGCACGACTTTCCAATGCACGGAAACACGAGCACGGCTGTCTATGCCGATGACACGGCAATATACGCCAAGTCGTTCTACAGCGCGACAGCCGCGGCCCTGGTGGAAACGCATTTGGAGACACTTGTCGTGCCGTACGTAGCGAAGAACAAAATAGTGCTGAATCCTGACAAAACAGAACTCATAAATTTCACAAAGAAAAGAACCAATGTTGAAATCTTTGTTGGATTTAGGGTTCTGGGAAATCTGATTGACGAGTCCGACTCCGTGCGGTACCTGGGAGTACAGCTAGACAGAAGGCTAACACTCATAAAGCATGTCAACCTAGCAATACAGCGAGCAGGAGCCGCAGTCAAAAGGACGTATCCACTGATTGCGAGGAACTCTAGGTTGGCAGTGGAAAACAAAATACTGCTTTACAAACAGGTCATCAGGCCAACGATGACCTATGCCTGTCCAGTGTTTTGCAGCCTCGCCAAGTATAAAATGTTACGACTTGAGAGGATGCAAAATGAAGTACTCCGTATCGTCACGAATAGTGATAAATACATTCAGCTGGTAGATCTGCGAGAGCTGGCCGATACTCAGTCAATAGAAGAGTACATTAAAAAAGTTTTTTCGTTACTCATCCTCGGAAGTCCATTGACAAGAGATATTACAGCAGTCAGAGCCCACCATAACAGGCCAAGAAAGCATGGAGGACTCATTTACCAGGCATTGGATATTTTCCATGAAGATCTAGAAGCCGAGCGATAACCAGCTCAACAAACCATGTTTTAAACCTGGTTTTTTTGTTGTTTTTCCGGGAAATCCTTGGGACACTGAAAACCCGATAATAAAAGTCCAATAAGTTCATGTTTTTCATACGATCTAAGAAAACCCCCCGCATAACTAGGTTGTAATGTCGCTATACAATTTAATGAAAACGTAATTAATATACCCTTTTTGCCTTTTGCCTTTTGCTCAGTTCATTCCTCACTTCGGCGATTTTCTATTTCAGCATCACCACAAAATCTCCTATTTCGCAATTTTGTTTCTTTTTTCCACTCTCATCTGCCATTTCATGATTTTTCCTTGGATCACTTTCATCGTTATTACTATTTTCATTGTTTTTGTAATTCCTTTCACCCTCTCTTTACTCTGTAGCAATTTTTTTTAGTTCCTCTTCAGCTACCTTTTTCTTTCCGTGTTTAATTTTTTTGCTTAGCTACAGTATTCTCACATAGTCATCTTTCTGTACAACTTGACATTACTACTCTATATTGATGTGTAAATGTTTAATTTTTTTCACTGCCAAAACAGTTCACAAAGTAAACATAAAATTACTTTTTGAAGGATTTATTTTTAACATAGTCAATTATTCATCATAAAACGATTTTATTTATTGGAATAATAATTGATAGTAGAGTTTGAACAATTACTTCTACCATAAATTCCCGAAGATGTTCCATGTTGATGCTGATCAGAAACGTTGGATATTTCTTGAAGAGTTGTTTCCACAATTTTATCAGATATGTTAATTTGTTTGGAAGAAGATGGAAAATTCAATATTCTGTTAGAAATAAATCTCAATTTTGTTATTCAAACTATCTTCTATAAATGCTTCTTCTACGAATGCAGATTTATAGCCAACTTGACGTTTTATGGATGTAATGATGCCCCTTGCATTGGCCAGAAGAGTTTCAGAGCTTCCCCTGAAGCAGTCACCTATGTAGCTCTAATACATGTCTTTTCCATGCAGTTTGGCAATCAAACTGGGAATTTCTCCTATTTTATTCATCCCCACATGGTAGTTATAACTATTTTTTATTATGGCATTCTTTCCACTCTTGTTCGCTATTTGAGCGTCTATATTAAAGACATTCGATTTGAACCAAGCCCTCATGAATGTCCTAACACGCTTTCAGTAAAGAATAAAAACTAGCAAATTTGAAACTTCGTCCCAAAACCAATCAAAACCTTGTCTGTGGCTTCAAATGGATTCATATCAGCTAACAGGAATGTCACTTGTTTCTGTTGTGTGTATCGAAAGAATTTTTAACGAATTAATCACGTCTTGTTTATTAATGAATCGACTTCCAAGGTTCACAACAATTATCTCGAGATATCATATGTCTCTTTAATTGATTCGTAAAAGCGCTGCTATGCGATTCAGAATTCGTTAGTCAATACTGATATCCGTTCTGATTTGAGAAGGACTAGGTGCGGTGGTTTCGGTTTTCAAAACAAGTTTTTCCGCGAAAAATATGTTTTTGATATTGTATACAATCTGATATCGTGGAAGATATAAAAAGAACCACTTCTGCACGTGATTGTTTTGATGAATATCACATTTCGCTCCTATTCTGATATAGTATCTGATTTCTGTGCACACCAAGTTTAAGTTGGCAGCTTCGCAGGTAATCAAGCGTCTTTTTTTTCTGACCGAGTGATCAGACTTTCCATTCCCATTCAAGGGGTTAGTTGGATTGCTGTTTTATTCCTGTTCCCTAATTTTTGTATTTTTTGTTCTGCCACTTTCACAGTGTTTCTGAAAACGGTTTTCTATCAATATGTTTGAGTGCCCTGAATCAGGACAATTTTTCAAAAGTTTTGTTAGTTTGTTTTCAATAGTTGAACTTATTGTGCTTGTTCAATTGGAGAAAAAATTTAAAAGTCTTCTCGATGACGAGTCCTGTTGCTATTTTTTGTAATTTCGGCAGTGCGATGAACCGTGTAAATGGCAACATCCGTTTGGAAAAAACTTCTTTCAAATACAAAGCAGTCGTTGTTGACGATATTTCATGAAAATATGCAAATACAGTTAATGGTGTGCCTCAGGGTTCTGCACTCGGCCCTACACTTGTTTATTATACATCAACGACCTATATCAAATTCATATACTAGCACAGCTTAGGTTTTGGCGAAGGTTCTTCTTGTTGGCTTTCTTCGTCGTTGCTTATTGTGGATAAATATGCCTCATTGTCATCAAAATTTGGTGGTTGGTTGGCACAGCGATCTAGATGTTGGCCGAAGAAGTTTCAGCTAGCCTTGGACGCCGGTAGGAGAACAAGTACGAGAGAAACATGTTACTGTTTTGCTTTGATGTCACTTTGAATTCAGATGCACAACTGAACCATTTTGAGATATTTTACTGTTGTTATAATATAGTCATCAATTGAATGTAGGATTATACCTCGGATTATACTACCACAATATTGAATAGTACAAATATCATTTTGGTGCGAATGAATATGCAATTATTGCAAAACCAAAAAATTTTGAGATGTTAGGTTACACTGAGAACGTTTTATAAGCATGCAATTTGAGTTGCCTTGATTGAGAGAGAAATTGCCACATTTATCTGCATCACAAAAGGAATACAAATTGAGTAACTACTCAGAAATATTATACTAATAACAAATATTTTAGGAAACATTGAATTTATATTAAATGAAAATGAAGAAAGACATCATTTTCACACACGACAAGGAGAAAACTATTTCATTCCACTCACTGAATTTCAGTTAAAAGTGATTTGAGGTTTTATGATTCTATTAATTAATTCAAGAGAAAGTTGAAGCATTTCTAGACCAGCAATTGTTTTTATATCCCAATGTGTAATAATGATATTTTTAAGGAATTGATTTTCAGTGCTAAAATGACATTCTTTATTAGACTGATTACTATAATGAGAACTGAGGATTATGTTTGAAAAATATCTAGATATATATACAATGCAAAAATATAAAAAAATTATTGAAAACAACAAATGTTACTGAGGTGGCTTTGAAATACAAAAAAATAACACAAATATTACAACAATTGTTCGAAATGCTGTCCATTAACGTCTTGAAGAACGTTCGCTGATAGAAAATGTGTTTTAAATGGTTTCAACAAATAAATCAAGAGGTGTCAAATCAGGTGATCTTGGAGGCCATCGCACAGGACCATTTGTCGCAATTACGATTTCTTCAATTGTCTGTTGAAGGTAATCAATTATATTCTTGAATTATGGGGAGGAGCTTCATCGTGTTGGAAATACATTCCCTCTCATAAATGGACAGGTTATTCAATTAATACATTTTAGTATTTTTGATGGGATTTCGATTTTTCTAGCATAAGACGGGTCAATCGGAATAAATCGGAACCATCATGGCACACTTGAATTGAAAACTAAAAATAAAATTTTCAAAAATACTGACGTTTGAAATGTCACCTATGTGGTATCAATAGATTTAGAAAATTATGCAGATTTTAGAAATTTAGTAATATACAGGATGTTCCATTTGAAAGTCAAAAGTTGGTATCACTTCCGGCAAAACCGGAAGTGAAAAAAATCTTTTGTAGGTCAAAGAGTGCAGCTACTTATGTTTATGGAAAATCCCAAATTTCAATTAAGTAATTACCTTCAAAACTAACGGAGATACGGGGGGTATACCTACTTCTGTACTTTTCCTTAAAGAAACCACATGTTATAATAAGTTTTGACTCACTGCATACTTATGTATAGTAACCTGATTTTATTCTTAACTCAACTGAAGCCATTAACAATTATCCAGAGTACCTCCACCAAAATAAGGCACGAAAGTAGGTCAGAATATCCCATCAAATTAACCCCTCCAAGAAGATCCCATATCGAAACTAATTGATCGTGAAAACATCTGACGAGCAGTAGCCACCTTTGTAGCATCGGCAATGGACCGGATTTGAATTTCTTACGGGAAACTTGCCGGTTAATTAAATTAATTCAGATAACGAAAATCCTTGCCGGAGGCTATTGGCTGTTTAATTATTAATTTGTTCATTAGATGAATTTGTTTGGGCGTTCGCTTGGAAGATTTACCTTCCAATAGAGTTCGATATTTATGATACGATTAAAATGTTTGCGAGTTTTAACTCGTTGTCGAATTTGCCAATAAGTTGGCATCCAATTACCGAGATTGTATTCAATAATATTATTTTGATGGTGGTTCGAGATGATGTAAACAATTTTTATAAATATTTATAAAACTACATAAATTATAGAATAATCTGTTAAACACGTGCATGGTCACAATTCTTCTGTAGATATTTTACTTATGTTGTTCTGGTGGAACAATCAATGCAGGAGGACTGGTATAAAAAAATTTAACTTCAACCCCCTTTTGTCACATGTTGAATATTCCAAGATGATTTTCTACTACAAACCGGTATGTTTTATTCTATTCTTGTTTTACTTCCTATTGTAACTTTTGACTATTCTGTAGATCTCGATGTAACCAACCTTCATTACTGATGAAGGATAAATCCTTCGAAAAAAGTCTGATAAGCTGATGTTCGCCGGGCGTAAAGTGGCACTTTACCGCCCGTGGGCGCATCATGGCCCGCGGGCGGTAAAGTAGACAATATACTAAAATTGTCCATAAATACCCACCACGAAACAATGAATTCAGTTCAATAAAGAAATACTCATTTAACAACTTTTATTCATAATCTACATTTTTGCTCCATAACCCTGAAAATTAGAATTTTATATTAACTATGCAATTGTTACAATTTTGAATATTGAGGGTGTGATATTCACTTTTCTTTTGAAAATAATTATTCCCTTTTGAAACATCCTCACCACTCATTTTAGATGTGGATGGTAGGTCCAAATAATTATTATTTGGTATCGGTCCATCACCATCGCCGGCAATTTTTTTGGCAATATTCAATTTATTTTAAATCGATTGTCCAACGTTGCTCTCTGCTACTGTAGTTGATTTCCAACCAGCGTGTCTTTTGATATTGGTGATACTTTTCCCAGCATCAGCCAATAAAGTGGCTGAAGAACGCCTGAAACACTGACCCGTGTATTCTTCTGGGCCTGGTAGCTTCAAAAATGCTGCAATTTTTCTTGGAATTTGACCGAGGATATTCTTCCCAACAACTTGTTTTGTACATTTGTTGTTCTTATAGAATATAAAAAAACGCCCATGTTCAGTATTTGCGGGACGTAGACTAGCATATCTTCTATAAATATCCAAATAATTAACTGACTGGTTTTTACTACTGCAGATAATAAATGTTCGTTGTATTTTAGTTTTTGACTCTAGAATTGTAATCAATAAAGAATAAATTAGGTCTTGAATGTCATCAAGCTTGAGATTTGTTAATTCTTCTCTACGACAAGAACCATGTACCCCAAATATTAATGCAACCTATAAAAGAATCAATAAGTTTTTTAATTACTTAATAAATATAGGTAGGTATAACATACCTTCATCATCAGATATACATTATCTGGAGCTTCTTTTAGAAAAAGTTCGATTTCATCCCTATTAAATATTTTGGATTTCTTCGGCTTATATCCATCATTCTTCCGTTTCAAAAATGCTATCAATTTTGGAAATTTGCTTAAGTTTATATTATTATACAAATTCAAAGTAGACTTTAACATCGAATAGTATGACCACAAAGACGATGGTTTTCGATTCTTGGTTCCCAGTAATATATCTTCTGTAATCACCTTCACATTATTTTCATTGCGCCATTTTATGAACTCATTATACGTCTTTTAGTAAAGTTTCTTTGACTTTGTTGGTAGCAGTTCGAGTTTGGCACTCTCAGCCGATTCCAAAATTTCCATTGGTATGTATATATTTTGTTCTTCATCTGATGATTCCATGATTTTCGTGTTGAGTTCACTCACGCACTTTTTCAGATAAACATGAAGATGACCGTTTACCTTGTTTATTGAATTTGTTGCTAGACAACAACCAGCTTGCTTAACAACGTCATAATTAGGTGGGTATATACTGGGTATTATGTGTACAATTTGAATAAATGAATCTATTTCAGTATACAGAGATGATTATTGACACGATAATTGCGATATAAATAAATATACAGTGTCCGCCAAAATCTTGGAACCAAATGGAAAACTTTTTATTAATAGTTTCTCAGAAAATGTCATTCTTCATAAAAGTTAGTTTACCATGCTGTTCCAAGATTTTGGTGGAAACTATATAAACCGCTAGTGCATAAAATTTTGTATGTATCACATGCGTAAAATGCGTTTATGGCCTTCGGCGTGTAATGGCCCTCGGCTAACGCCTTCGGGCCATTATCCACGCCGCAGGCCATAAACGCCTACTTTACGCCCTTGATACATAAATAACTATTACCTACCCGGTTATTCTGTTAAATTTTTCGTCTATAACTGCAGATAGTATCAAATGCGATGTGGAATTAACTATTCATTTCTGAAGCATTTGTAGAAGGAAGTGGAATATTATGAGTAGTCTCACCAAATTTTGAATCGACATCTAGTCTATTGAACATTTTATAGTCTTTTTACGGATCAGATCGTCGGTAAATATTTGAATCATGAGATTTAAAAAATAATATATTTGAAAATTTTTGTGTCGAAATTGCTTCCTAAGAAGCCTATGAAATCTTCAATCGACTCGAAAAAAACAACATTAAATATCACAAATATAAGAAAAAAATATTTTGAAAAAATAATTGGCGGAAAATTACAGCTATCAACTCGAGAACCGTTTGAGATAGAGCAATTCTGCGAACACCAACCGATTGAGGATGACGGCATTAGTATAATCTGAGAGTTTGAAGTCGATCGGCGTAAGAAAAAATTACTCAAAAAAAATCCAAAGGGATATACCCCTAAAAACAATGAAAAGTACAAATTCAGTCAGCATATGCAGGAAAAGTTGAGTTGAGTGATTTTGAAATGAAAATATTACCGGACAAAACATTATGAATAAATGTATTAGCAAATTTTTGAAAATTTTAAAGTGTTGAGTGATTTTTGACTTACATCCATTTTTTCATGTATATTATTCTGGAATCAGTATAAAATTTTGCATATATAGTGTGAATCTCAAGTGCGTCTGATGAATCTGTATTTTTCATCATTTTTAGGGGTCTTTTTTCGATAAATGTTTTCATTCTGTCATTTGATTTGAAATTCACAAACTATACTAAAAACATCATTCTCAATCGATTGGCGTTCGCAGTATTGCTCTATCTTCAACCGTTCTCGGGTTGAAAAGTTCATCTGGGAATGAGAGTAATAGTTTCCATCCAAATTTCAGTTTTCTACATTTTTTCAAATCAATTTTATTGAATTCAATACTATGTAATATGCTCATCAAAATTGAAATCCATTTCGAGACAATTACAGAATTCAAAAATATATATGTGCGTTTTTCTTGGGACACACTGTATGAACTCAAACGACAATCATTGGTTTTTCTTCGAATTCCTCCACTAATGGATGGTTCAGTGAGATGAGTTCGGATTTTGAATATCACCACAAAAATTACAGTAAATAGAGCAGAGCAGAGCAGAGCAGAGTAGAGCAGAGCAGAGCGGAGCGGAGCGGAGCAGAGCAGAGCAGAGCAGAGCAGAGCAGAGCAGAGCAGAGCAGAGCAGAGCAGAGCAGAGCAGAGCAGAGCAGAGCAGAGCAGAGCAGAGCAGAGCAGAGCAGAGCAGAGCAGAGCAGAGCAGAGCAGAGCAGAGCAGAGCAGAGCAGAGCAGAGCAGAGCAGAGCAGAGCAGAGCAGAGCAGAGCAGAGCAGAGCAGAGCAGAGCAGAGCAGAGCAGGGCAGGGCAGAGCAGAGCAGAGCAGAGCAGAGCAGAGCAGAGCAGAGCAGAGCAGAGCAGAGCAGAGCAGAGCAGAGCAGAGCAGAGCAGAGCAGAGCAGAGCAGAGCAGAGCAGAGCAGAGCAGAGCAGAGCAGAGCAGAGCAGAGCAGAGCAGAGCAGAGCAGAGCAGAGCAGAGCAGAGCAGAGCAGAGCAGAGCAGAGCAGAGCAGAGCAGAGCAGAGCAGAGCAGAGCAGAGCAGAGCAGAGCAGAGCAGAGCAGAGCAGAGCAGAGCAGAGCAGAGCAGAGCAGAGCAGAGCAGAGCAGAGCAGAGCAGAGCAGAGCAGAGCAGAGCAGAGCAGAGCAGAGCAGAGCAGAGCAGAGCAGAGCAGAGCAGAGCAGAGCAGAGCAGAGCAGAGCAGAGCAGAGCAGAGCAGAGCAGAGCAGAGCAGAGCAGAGCAGAGCAGAGCAGAGCAGAGCAGAGCAGAGCAGAGCAGAGCAGAGCAGAGCAGAGCAGAGCAGAGCAGAGCAGAGCAGAGCAGAGCAGAGCAGAGCAGAGCAGAGCAGAGCAGAGCAGAGCAGAGCAGAGCAGAGCAGAGCAGAGCAGAGCAGAGCAGAGCAGAGCAGAGCAGAGCAGAGCAGAGCAGAGCAGAGCAGAGCAGAGCAGAGCAGAGCAGAGCAGAGCAGAGCAGAGCAGAGCAGAGCAGAGCAGAGCAGAGCAGAGCAGAGCAGAGCAGAGCAGAGCAGAGCAGAGCAGAGCAGAGCAGAGCAGAGCAGAGCAGAGCAGAGCAGAGCAGAGCAGAGCAGAGCAGAGCAGAGCAGAGCAGAGCAGAGCAGAGCAGAGCAGAGCAGAGCAGAGCAGAGCAGAGCAGAGCAGAGCAGAGCAGAGCAGAGCAGAGCAGAGCAGAGCAGAGCAGAGCAGAGCAGAGCAGAGCAGAGCAGAGCAGAGCAGAGCAGAGCAGAGCAGAGCAGAGCAGAGCAGAGCAGAGCAGAGCAGAGCAGAGCAGAGCAGAGCAGAGCAGAGCAGAGCAGAGCAGAGCAGAGCAGAGCAGAGCAGAGCAGAGCAGAGCAGAGCAGAGCAGAGCAGAGCAGAGCAGAGCAGAGCAGAGCAGAGCAGAGCAGAGCAGAGCAGAGCAGAGCAGAGCAGAGCAGAGCAGAGCAGAGCAGAGCAGAGCAGAGCAGAGCAGAGCAGAGCAGAGCAGAGCAGAGCAGAGCAGAGCAGAGCAGAGCAGATTTCTCTTGTTTTCACTCAGGCGGTAACGATTTGTACGAATATTGTTTGTGGATCTGGTATAGTGATCATGTTCGTCAGATTATTATTGATTATTATGTGAGGTTTCAGAAAAAGAGGTTAACAATGATCACTATTGCCTGAATTTGTAATGATTTTAATTTCTCTTCAACATAACTGATGTGAGCGAGGCAAAAGGAAAAATATTTTGTTTCAAGTGTATCATAGGTGGTGATAGTCTCGAGTTAAAATAGCAAAAAAAAACAGTGTGCTACATAACAAATTAGCTACACCATTCATTTTCTCTAGTTTATTCAGTATTTGATATACAAAATTAAGGCTAGTTGTCATCTTCTTGGTTTTTTCTACTTGTTTATTGAGTTTTCAAACATCAGCTTTGAGCAAGTGAATGGTGATTCAGATGCTCGTTCTGCAAGTTCGTTGAGAGCCACGGGAGCCGCACTGAATAACTTGTTTCAGAAGGAAAACGTCATATGAGTATATACTGTTTTACAGCAGGGATAACGTTTCAGAATTTGGCAACCTAGCTCATGTACCTTCCTCAAAATGACAGTAAAGCTCAGGCTCTAGAATTGGCGCAGTATATACATCGTTTCTGGTAAGGTTTTCAAGCATATTTTTTCGATTTATCAATATTTACACGTTTTATCCGATCCAAATCAGAATTTGAATGTTATCTTCTCCAGCTAGAGTTGTTGGACACGAAATAATTGCCAACGTCACAATTACCAGTGATCTAGGATTCAATTAATGTCCCCTTCAGCGAAAAAGAATGGACCAATTCGTGACAATAGTAGAATCGTCATTTCCTTTCGAAATGGCAAGCATTAGCCGACGTAATTCGCTGCGGTAACGGTTAGTTGAGCCAGATCCAGCGTGCCCCGAAAAGAATTAAAACACTTAAGAGACACGGTGTGCCTGCGGGATAAGACCGAGCCGGGGCAGGGATGCCATAATGAAGGCCTAATGTGTTGTGGTAGCACTGGCGCATTGCGAATGATCTCTCTCTAGTGGGCCGGCTACGATTCACTGACCATGCCGGATTTATTGTTTCGACGATGCGAAGAACAATTGAAAATCGTCCCTTTTCCATAGGAAAACGCGTGCCGGATCGTAGTTTCCTGAAGGCGTCAGATTTTCTGAGAGTTTGCTTTGACGGATGAGAGTGAAGTGCATCGCTTGTTTGCGGGTTCGATTTTGTGTTCGAGATTCAATCAGAGAGACTTCCATTCCTTTGGCCGCGGAATCGCGATTGTTCACTTTTCCGGATACGATATAGATTTCAAAGAGGGAAGAGCTTCAGCTGGGTCATGCTTGCTTTGGGTAGCGAAATGTCTATCTCTTTCCTGCTACACGACAAAAACGTCTGAATGGAAATGGAGGATCTACTGGCCTTGATGAGAATTGAGCATTGGTTACAAAATATGTGAAGAAATTATTTCTCAATATCATAAACTGACTGCAATACCCGGTCTCATTTAACTTCACTTGAGAGTCTTATTACTACTTCTGTAAAATTCCGTTGCCTCTCTTCTGGTTCACTCCTCGGATTTTCCAGCACTCAGACTCATTTCGAAACCTACCTGGCCCTTTCCTAAAATCTCTTCATTACCTATCAGAAAAACTAGGTAATTTTCAGTTTCTTGATTAAACACATTTTTCAAAATTAGCAAATTCTCAAAAGTTATATTTCACGTCATGGTTATTTAATGGAAAAGTGTATTAATGAGGGCAATTAACAATTGAGATATTTGAACGCGTGAGCGGAGCGAGCGCATTACGGTTCGAGATTGTTAATCGTCATTTTAATTCACGAGTTCGTTATAAAATTTTCCGTTGAGCGTAATTTTCAAAAGAAAAAATGGTACCACTTGGGGATTGAACCCTCGACCTTGCTATCACCTCAGGACTCATACCAGCATTTTACCAGCCGGCTGCGTGACTATCTAGATATTAATGCTACTGACCACTTTACTGATATACAGTGTGTCCCGCTTTTCATGAATACACCCTAATATCTCAGTTATTAATAATGCGATTTTCTTGAAATTTTGGTGGTGATTATATGTTAGGTAAATGAAGTATTTTGGCATAGTAAACATTTTCATCGACCATAGGCGTGCGGTGTGGGGGGGGGAAAAAAGCTGTTTTTTGGGAATAGGATATTAGGGCTCATTTTAGATAACTTTTTTTATCAGAATTAGAATCAGCATCCCCAAAAACCCCCCAATCCATATTTTCAAAATCTCAAGAGCTGATTTGAGGAGAAAAAAAAAGAAATTACCTTTTTTTTGTCAATGCACCCGAATATCTGTTATTAGCGATTTTCTTGAGATTTTGGTGGTGATTTAATGTTAGAAAAATGAAGCATTTGGCATAGTGATCATATTCATTCACCATTGGCGTGCGAAGTTGGGGAAATGAATATTAATGCTTATTTAAGACCACTTTTCTTATCAGATTCGGAATCAGCATCCCCAAAATCCCCCCAATCCATATTTCGAAATCTCAAGAGCTGATTTGAGGAGAAAAAAAAAAATAAATTCACTTTTTTCGTCTCGGAATCAGCATCCCCAAAAACTCTTTAATTCATATTTTCAACATCTCAAGAGCTGATTTGAATAAAAAATTATTCAACTCTTTTTTCAATCAATAAGTCCTTGCGTTGCGTTTCAAACATCTCTATACTTTGTTTTTCGTTGAATTCATTGTCCTCGCAACTGCACTTACAGTACCAATTGGGTTGTTTCGAAATTCGAAATGTTCGTCGTTCGGATAGTGTCTTTGATTTAAATTGTACCTCCCTGGTCTTGTCTTGAAAACCGCTCTAGTCTTTGCGAACAATCTGTTGATTTTGGCGTGAGAAATTGGTTCTCGATCATGATGCCTTCCATAGAATATTCCAGCAACCTGACGCGTACATCTTTCATTATTACCAAATAATCGGATAATCTCCACTTCTTCTCCAAGGATATGAGGGGCTCATTTTAGACAATTTTATTTATTCAGATTTGGAATCAGCGACCGCAAAAACCCCTCAATTCATATTTTCGAAATCTCGAGAGCTGATTTGATTAGAAAATAAAATTAAATTCACTTTTTTTCAATAGATTGTTTATTTCTAACTTTTTTTTTTCAAATGCCCTCAACCTATATTAAATTTCAAACACCTTTGTTTCCTTATATTCTGTATCGTTTGCAACTGCCCTTATACTACAATTTAGGTATTTCCGAAGATACGCACACTTTGTTACCGTTGGCTTGCCGATCTGAGATTTCATGCAAATTAATGAAAGAGAGCTTTGAAACAAAAGTTTTTGTTCGACATCGGTAATCAGTACGAAATGTCAATAAGTCAAGCAGTGTTACTTAACTGTTAATAAGATGGCACACAACCGAAGAGTAGTTCATACAATTGGAGAAAAAGTAGAGATTATCCGCTTATTTGGTAATAATGAAAGATCTACGCGTCAAGTTGCTGGAATATTCAATGGAAGGCATCATGATCGAGAACCAATTTCTCACGATACCGTTGCCAAAATCAACAGATTGTTCGCAAGGACTGGAGCGGTTTTCAAAATAAGACCAGGGAGGTTCAATTTAAATCAAAGACACTATCCAGACGACGGACGTATCTTAGCAGAATTTCGAAACAACCCAAATGGTACTGTAAGGACAGTTGCGAGGACAATGAATTTAACGAAAAACAAAGTATGGAGATGTTTGAAACGCAACAGGATTAGGGCATTTAAACCAAAATTTCTACATACTCTGTTAAATGGTGATTTTGAACGACGGTTTGAATTTTGCTTATGGTTGCAGGATAACTAACTATCTTAACGACAGACTTTTTCTGAAGAACATGATGTTTACTGACGAGGCAACGTTTACAACAAACGGTGTGGTGTCTAGTCAAAATTGTAGGTTTTGGACAGCTGAAAATCCGAATTGGGTAATTCATTGTAAAATCCAATACAGTGAAAAAGTTAACGTGTGGTGTGGCATATTCAACGAACGGATTGTTGGCCCTTATTTCCTGGATAACCTGACCGGACAAAATTTTCTAAATTTTTTACAAAATGGTCTCTATGATTTTCTCATGGAATTGCCACTAGCACAAAGACAAAACTTAATGTTTCAATTAGATGGGGCCCCCGCACACAATTCTGGGATAGTTCGGAACTTTTTAAATGCAATTTTCCCTTATGAAGTGGATAGGTAGAAATTCTCCTTTGGAACCATGCCCCCTTAGATCGCCAAATATTACCCCTTGTGCTTTTTTTTGTGGGGGTATTTGAAGAATAAAGTGAATAATACTCGGCCGCGTAATAGAGAGGAACTTTGATTTGCAATTAGGCAAGCGTGTCAGGAAATAACATCCCAAATTTTAAGAAAAGTGAATGTATGTTTGAGAAGAATTGTTGAAAAGTGTATTGTTTCAGAAGGTAGTTATGTTGAAAACATAAGAATCTAAAATAAAGTAATTTGTAATTTTGTTACCACTGTTACAAATAAAGAACTTATTAAAAAAAAGACTTAAACTTTTTTTTTTTCGTTCAAATCAGCTCTTGAGATGTTGAAAATATGAATTTAAGGATTTTTGGGGATGTTGATTCCGAGACGAAAAAAGTGAATTTATTTTTTTTTCTCCTCAAATCAGCTCTTGAGATTTCGAAAATATGGATTGGGGGGTTTTTGGGGATGCTGATTCTAATTCTGATAAAAAAGTTATCTAAAATGAGCCCTAATATCCTTTTCCCAAAATACAGCTTTTTTTTACCCCCTCACACCGCACGCCTATGGTCGATGAAAATGTTCACTATACCAAAATACTTCATTTACCTAACATATAATCACCACCAAAATTTCAAGAAAATCGCATTATTAATAACTGAGATATTAGGGTGTATTCATGAAAAGCGGGACACACTGTATATGATGTTTTCTGATTTTTTTTTTTACAGAACTTCCTCACTATCCATCTTTTGATTTCAAAATAAACGTAGAATTTTAAGAAATTACAGCAATGAAATTAATAATGACAGATAGTCATTCTCCTACGTAATTATCCAAGGACAGGAAGGAAAAAAGACGTTGTACTTTCGTGAAAAAAATTAACAATATTAAGTTATTCTCAAGGCATATATTATATTGAGGAATAAAGATATTTTAGCTAATCATAGTGGGTAGGTACTTATTTGTACTCATTACATTTCCTGCCAAAATTTCTTAGCCGCTGGTTCTGCTCCTAACAGCTCGTCGTCCTCCTGATCGATAAGGCTGTCAATGATGTCGCTGTCGTCGTTTTCGTCCAATATTTCTGGTGAGTCTCCAGCCCCATACTGATGGGAGGAGATCATTGCCCAACCATGCCTGTACTTGCTGGTAAGTGCGGAGGGAGTTGTACTTGGCAGCGTCCCTTGTTGGTGGTAGGCGGGCTAGTTGTAATTTAGCCTTCATCACTGATCGTGTGAATAATTGGTACCATAGGTCGTCGAGATTGTCTCTGTCAATGTTGCCTCCATAAACTGCTACCAGGAACTTTTCTCCAGCGTCGCTGATCTGCTGAGGAGTAGCGTTTGGTGTGAGAAACGGGGCCACTACTGCAGAGAGGGAGGTATTCTTCATGTAGGTACTGCAAATTTTCTTCTTCCCCAATCCAAACGGTGCTGAAGTGATATCACAATCAATCACTGCGTGAAGAAAAAGTATGTCCTTGGGAGGAAAGGAACTTGGCGAGTAGAGGACACTGAGACCACTGCCTCTTCACTTTTTTGAAGATAGATGTATTTTGTGGACGTAGCTACTGTTGTCAACAGAATAAGTATGTCCACATCTTCAGCAGTAATTATGACGCTGTCGAATTCGCTGGCCTTGGATATGGCTGTGTTGACGATCATCACGTCGGCGTCCTCATATGCCTGCTTCACTTTGATGCTAGCATCCGTCATTCGTGTCATCAACATCGAAATGAATGCGCTCTTATTATGATTGTTTGCCAAGTACTCTTCCTGTGCTATGGTCACCATGGTAGATGAGGAGAACACGACTTTGGTTGCTGATTATAATGCAGAACGGCGAGCTCGTTCTGCGGCTTTGGTGCTTTGATAGCCTGCGATAGTGGGGTATCCAACAAATACAACCATCACCTTGCTCCAAAAGTGTCTCTGCACGTAGATGATGTACGTAGAGCATAGCATCTCGAATGTGGTTGTGGGAGTTTTGTTCCACACCACTTTATGTAGCAGGTATCCTCCATCAATCACGTTACATTTCCTGTTGCCAAAGTTGACTTCGTCTATGGGAGTGAAGAGTGGGTACATTGCAGACTTCGTTCCCTTGCGCATTCCCTCCTCACTAAAGAGTGACATAGGAAAGGGTGCGAGTTCAAACTTGAATAGTTCTTTCAGGTCTTCTTCAGATTTTTTGGCAATGCAGACACGCTGGAAGAGAGTGAGAGGATCGACAGTGAATTTTTTACCAGCAATTTTCAACGAGCAAGAAACGGAAGCGAGAGTCACGACCTTATCCTTCCGTTTCAGTTTAAATTCTTCAAAATTTCCTCCCACTACTTTCTTCATGCATGATATGCCTATCTGTCGCCTATCTGTGACGGTTGACTTCGTCATGACCGATGATTCCTGTGCTCAGATAAACTATCGCCTGAATGTGGAAGGAATGGGTGATGTTCAGTGAACCATGCGCGAAGTTTCCCAATGTCCATGTTGTCTCTCACTACTCTGGTTGGTCTCATGTCATCGAAAACGAATAGGTCTAGGTAGCGCAGGTAGAATAGATGAATTTCATCCTTCTATGTTGAATATTGGCTCATCGTTTACATTCCGCAGGAGCAGTGTTCTAACATCTATTGTTTTCCAGCTCTTTACTGCTGTAGCTGATCACACACTCCCCTCGGCCCGACACTCACTTGTCCTTGGGAGGAACGACTTGACAGCTGGTGGGCAAGCAGGGGTTGGGGTTATCTGAAGTTGGTGATTTCAAGTAGGAATTATAATAGCAACTACATTTCATCATAATTCTTGTATAACAGAAGAAATATAGTGGAATTCTGCATTTTGTGGCGAAATTTGAAAAATTACCTATTCTTCGAAGCGCTATATCTCGGTATCAAAGTGACACACAAAAATCTTTGAGGCAAGGGAATTTGACAATCTACAGAAAAGTAAAACGACGTTTTTGCTGTAGAATGTAAGGCAAACAAGTTATTGGGGAAAAACCACACCAAGGTCGAAAAATTTGCAGTTTCCCCCCCTACTTTTTTAGCACAGGGTCCTCGAGGTCCAAAACTTGTAAAAATGTTAATCAACCATCCCTGAACAACATCTTAAAGTTTCATTAACTTCCGACCTTTTTCTATCTGAAACTAGCTGTCGACTGAACTAAGACGACGATTTTGATAACCTCTCTACTAACCATAGCAGCTGGAACGAGTATACCAAATCCTCGAATACGGTCAGCCTGGAAGTGTATTTTCTAATCAAAATTTCACTCCGCCGACCACTTTTCCCAAACGGCATGCGATACTTATCCCGATCTAACAGCTTTCGCAACAGTATACAGCTCGCGCCGAATCAAGATAGCTTTGTTATAAAAACAAACTCGATTACCTGCTCCGCAGCCAGGTTGTCAGTTATGGCTCATGTCCTGAGCATTTGGGATCGTTGATGGAATTCCGCTTTCGGTCACGTTTCCCTTGAATGACCCGCAGAGGACAAACTCGGGACAAACTGGAGCAATTGATTGTACAGACGCCCGAACGGATTGGTCATCGGCTGTACTGATCCAAGGGATGAAGGGGTGTTTCGTGATTCACAGCACGAGGAGAAAAAAAGGTTTTTATCTATCGGCCCCGGAGAAAGCTTATTGTTTTGTTATTGCTAATGTATTTTAGTCCTGGAATAGATTCCGAATGTGTTTCAGTTTTAATATAGTCTGAAGAAGAACACCTACTTTCTCTACGACTATTGTATTCTACGTTCATTACATATTGATTTTTAATTGAAGAATAAAGATGATTCCAAGACACCGTGGATCCTAACTCATTATTCAACGGCACTCGGCCAATCACAGGTTCAGAATTTTCAGAATCCACGGGAACTGGGAGGTTTAACAAACAAATTTCTCAAGAAGGCTTTGCTTGATTGAACTTTTGTCACAGCTTGGCATCTGCGAATGTCAGATTGACTATTTTCTTAGTTTTAACTTTGATCTGCGTGACAAGTACCTAATATAAAAATGAATAGAGCGGATTGGGAAAGCAGTGATAGTGAGGAAAAAGAGATCTGTTGTACACCACCGGAGTTATTGGAAACTGCGAAAAGAGCAACTATCAACTTATTGCCGGAAAATTCAAGAAACCAATATTCGAAGGCATACGAGGAATTCATGGATTGACGAAATTCGAACCAGGCACATTCTTTCTCAGAAAATGTCCTTCTTGCCTATTTTACGAAACTCTCAGAGAAGTATAAGTCATCAACGTTGTGGAAGATATATTCTATGTTGAGAAGCACACTCAACTGAACAACAATATCAACATAGAGAGGTACTCAAAATTGCGTCCGATGTTGAAACGAAAATCTGAAGTTTATCAGCCAAAAAAATCAAAAACATTCGGCCCAGAAGAAGTAAACAGATTTATCAATGAAGCTCCTGATGAAATCTATATTGCAACAAAGGTGTGTCAAACAATTTTTAATTGAACGTTCCACACTCTCTTAGTTCTTGGTCAGAGTTTCTCTAGTAGGTATTTCATTCACAAATTTTCGAGTGCCTGTTATAGCTTAGTTGGTAGAAGCGGTGTATATGAAGTAATTGTTTAACGAAGGTAGTTATATAGGCGTGAGTTCGAATTCCAACTCTTATTTTCAATTAAGGCATTTATTCATTCATGAATGAACACCGATTATTCATGTATAATTGTTATTCTACCTCATATTACTTTATAATATATACTTCTTTTCGGTAATAAAGGCAATAATTTCGATAAATACCTTTCATCATAAATTTATAAATTTTGAAGTCCGGATCAATAGTTTCTTTTTTATATTTTCAGGTTGCATTAATTATAGGTATAATGGGTGCTTGCCGTTCCATAGAAATGCACTCTTTGAGTATTGAAGATATTCAAGATCTTGGATCTGCTTTGATGATAACTATTCCCAAGACTAAAACAAAAATTGTAAGGAAGTTCACCGTGGCTGGAAAATTCTATCAAATTTGTAAAAAGTACATTGATATACGTGCAACAAATGTTGGGATTACCAATTTTTTTATGAATTACCAAAAAGGAAAATGTACTCTTCAGAAAATTGGAATTAATAAGTTCGCAGCAATGGGGAAACAAATAGCTACATTTTTGAAGCTTCCAAATCCCGAAATGTACACCGGCCATTGCTTCCGACGATCATCTGCAACCTTGCTTGTTGATGCAGGTGGAGACATAACAGCATTGAAAAGACATGGTGGCTGGAAGAGCACATCAGTAGCAGAAGAATATCTAGAAGATTCCATGTTTAATAAGAAAAAAACGGCAAATTCGATTCTTCAATCAATCGAACAATGTTCATCAAGTAAAAGTACCTTCACACAAAAAACATCAACTAATAATATGAATAGAAATGTCAGTGTTGATATAAATGCAACACCGACATTAAATTTCACAAATTGTGATAATATCACTATAAATCTAGTCACTAAGTATGACAAGTGAAAAACATAGGAATTCACTGACCTTATAATTATAAGTTGTTTCATTATTCAAGTTCGTTAAGTATTAAATATTTCTGTCAATTGCATTATCATATTATTAAAATCATCGAGACTGCCATTGAAACTGTATTTGCTATAGTCGTAGAGAAAGTATGGTATTCTACTCACGTAAAATATATTTCATTTTATCAAATAAATCTGAAATCCAAAATGAATGAATGAATGAAGTATCTATTATTTTCATGCTTCCTATAACTCCATCCTATGTTCTTCTTGCCCTTCTTCTCTTTATCGTCTTTTATATCTTGGACTACTATATCCTTTCAAATGGAATTTCAGGTCGAGTGCAATAAACACCTCCTTTTTGCACTTGTTGCATAAATAACTAATATTCATCTCTTTACGTTCCTCCTCTGTGACCAAACTTTTACTTTTTTCTTCATTTACTTTCAGTAAATATTCTTCATAAGCTGCATTCCAAATTTCCAAGTTTTTCCGTAAATCTTTTCTTTTTTTTGCTATAAGTATTACACCATCTGCTAAAGCTGCTTTTGTTTGATATATTCTTCGTTCCACTCTTTTTTATACAGTCCTAAGAGTATTTCACTTCCGGTATTCCATTGATTTTTGAATATCTCTGTTGTTATATTACCTGCTCCCGGTGACTTTTCATGTTCTTATTCCCCTATTTTTCAATGCAGTAAGATTATGGTAATATTTTCTTTCATTTCTTCCATAACACCCTTTCGTCTGTTTTTGTTATTTAATTCCACGCAATAAAGAAGACTTCTTGGCAAATGATAAATCAAAATGCAGAGAAAGAAAATTAACAACATAAGAAGTAAAAATACTATAACAGCTGACGATTTTGAATTTTTTTGGGGGATTGTATGAAATACCCAATGCAAAATTCTGCAAACGTAATCAAGAACTTATCCGACCATTTCATGCGAAAAATTGCTTGACAATATTACATTTTATACGGATGCGACCGATAAAACAGAAACATTGGGAATTAAAAAATCATAGAGCAGCTGATACTCATGAACAAAAATATTGCGATTCATTTAGCTAATCTGTTTGTATGAGTTCGGGAATCTTCCCTGATGTTTTCATGGTTTCGAAAGTAATACCTACTTTTAAGACAGGAACTATCAACAATCCAGAAAGTTACCGACCGGTTTTTGTCATACCAGGAGTAGGAAGAATATTCTTAAGTGATATCCTAAGACCATGACAAATAGATGAATATTATTTTCTTCATAATTGTATCAAGAGTACCTTGCATTTTGAAAGTTCAATAGGACCATAATATGAACATTAATAATCTGAGTAATTCCCGAGAGCTTTACCTCTGAACCCCTTATAGAGTACCCCAATTCTTCTCTCTAGCACCTTTTCTTGAAGGCTGCTTTATTGTAGGCGAGGAACACTATCAAGAATTTAATCATTATTCCTTTGAAGTAAGTAGAGTTTCAATACTTTGAAAACGTTGAGAAGATTTCATACATAATCAAGTTTATTCACTTACTCTATCATTCCTGTTCGATATTGTTTCCCTTCCTAGTATCATATGTTATTGATTCTTTGTGGTGTTTTCATTTTTCCGAACGATTTCCGAAAAATACTATTATATTTTAACACGGTACTGTGTTTTGATCCTATAAATAAATCACTGAACAAATCGACAAAGCGTTTACTTCATGAAACATCAATATTCATCCAGTTCTGAATCCAGGGATGAATGTCAGGAAGTTGGGAGTTCGGAAAACCGCTGCTCCTTTGTTGACCATAATTGTTCAGGAAGAAACTTCCCTGGGAGTTCCTGTGGAAAGTTATGGCTCCATTCATTTCGGGAATGTGATGCAACATAATAAGTTCTTGTAATAGTTTGTTGGCTTCTGATTTAATTAAGAAATGTGAAGTTAATATTTCGAATTTTCGTGGTTTCGTTCACTAGAATTGTGGGAAACTGTGGAAATGAACTTATTGGATGTAAGTAGAAACTTCCAACTTGTTGATTCGATTAGTTTTGAACGGAGTAAAGTGAGCTTTAATTTCAAAATCAGTTGAATACTTTCTTCATCAAATATATAAGTTGTCAGAGGTAAACCTCTACAATGGTTGTCTCATTTTTATTTCAATTTTTTTTTCGTTTGTCTCTGTCAAGCTGAAAAACTGGTTCTGTAAAAATTTTGTCAGTACTGGAGTTTTGCCATTTGAGTTTTTCAAATAATTCCGACGTATTCTCTACTGTATTTGAAATAGAACCTTTCCTGATTCCGTGCTTGCTCACCCTGCGTTTTTCACGCACGTCGACAGGCACAGGTATGAACGAAGGGTTAAAAATGCATTTATCTGAATCGGTGTTTAAGTATCTAACAGTTTAAGAAATACTTGATGCTTCTGCTCTCTGACTAGAATTACTCTTTGAAAATGCTCAGTAATCACGATCATTTTATAAATAAAAGTGCTTAGTGTTCAATATTTCGGAGCACTTTTCAAGAGTGCTCAAAGCAAATTCTGTCAGTACTTGGCATTGCTCTGTTTGGTATATAAAATAAATGCACCAAATGTCAAAAATTCCACGACAAAGAGTAAAAAAATATGGACGAAAATTACTCCTCTCAACTCCAGATGAAGTTAAAAATAAACAAATCTGCGAAAGTCAAAAGATTCAGATCGATGGGATTGGAGCACTCATTCGACGTGAAACAAAACCATTGAAAAAAAAACGAAAAAATCCTAAAAATCATAAAAATTACAAAATTGGCACTATATATGAAAAATTTCATGCAGATTTTTAAAATATATGGTTTGTTTACGATCACATTCAAAGATTGGTATTTCAAGGAATACAACGTCAATAATGTCACGAATAAAAGTAAAAAAAATCTGGAGGGAAATTTATCTTTTCAACTAGGGAACGGTTGAAGATAGAATAATTCTATGATCTCCAATCGATTCAGAATGATCAAATCAGTACAATCTGTGAATTTCGAGTCCATCGCTATAAAACAAAATTATTTGAAAAATCATGAAGAATACAAAATCGGCAGATTCACTTGAAATCTGCACTATGTGAGTAAAATTCCATGCAGATTCCAAAACTATATGATTTGTTTGTGCTCAGATGAAAGGTTTGGCATGAGAAAGGAATACAAAGTGAAAAAGGTCACGAATAGGACTGGAAAAAAATATGGAACAAAATGACTCCTTCATACTTCCAACTCCGGAACGGTTTGAGATAGAGCAATTCTGCGAACACCAATCGATTCAGAATGATCAAATCAGTATAATCTGTGAATTTCGAGTCAATCGATATGGAACAAAATTATTCGAAAAACTGAAAAAAGTTCAAAGGGGTAGACCTCTAAAAATCATGAAAAATGCAAATTCGGCAGATTCACTTGCATTCCGTACTATATACGCAAAATTCCATGCACATTCCAAACCTATATGATTTTTTCATGCTCGGTTCGAAGGTTTGGCATATAAAAGAAATACAACGTCATAGATGTTACAATTAGGATGGGAGAGAAAAGAGGGAACTGACTCCCTCCCTCTCCAGATGAACTCTACAACTCGGGAACGGTTGAAGATAGAGCAATTCTGCGAACGCCAATCGATTTAGAAGGATCAAATTAGTGAATTTCGAGTCAATCGATATGAAACAAAATTATTCGAAAAATCAAAAAAATTCCAAAGGGGTAGACCCCTAAAAATCACGAAAAATACAAATTCGGTAGATTCACTTACAATCCGTCCTATATACGCAACATTTCATGCACATTCCAAAAATATATGATTTGTTTATGCTCAGATTCAAGGTTTGGCATATAAAAGGAATACAGCGTCAAAAATGTCACGAATGGGGCTGGAAAAAAAATTAAGGAGGAAACTGACTCCTTGCCATTCCAGGTGAACTCTTTAACTTGGGACTGGTTTAAGGAAGAGCAATTCTGCAAACGCCAATATATCGCAAAATATCCTGAAATTATTTCATCTCACGAGTAGTTCTATCATGGATCTGAGTGGTTTTTTGGTTGAAATTTGTAATCATCATACACTCTGACAGCTTCTTTAATATACCCTTGAATGTGGACCAGTACGAAAAACCTTTACGCCCATAAATGAAATTGCTGATTGCTTCCAAGATTCTGTTGAGCGAATTTCTGATGACAGAATGAAAAAATACCACGAAGTCAGACTGATTGATTCAGATTCATCATTGAAAAAGTTTGGCATTTAATTTTCAACATATTTCGACAGTTCTGCGGACCACAATCAAACTACCCTCAAAACGACAAATCTGTCACTAACGACCTCATCCATATTCAGTCACTTAAAAATGTTTCGGCTTTCTGATAGATAACCCAATCTCTCAATGGATAACTGTCATCATTCAACGCTGACACAAAGAACCCTTGGGGTGGTAATAAATGCAAGTCATTCCCTTGTTATGGCATTTTCTTACCGCCGCTGTCGATATTCGAGGGGTAAGGGAAATGAATTTGTTTCGGGATGTGTAAAGTCATGAAGATTATGTGTATGGGGGCATTCTTGGATATTGAATGGGAGGGTGATGTTATGTGAGGTAAGGAAAATTAATTTGTTCCGTGATCTATGAAGTCATGAAAAGTATTTATGTGTGCATGGGGGCATTCTTCAACATTGAGTGGCAGTGTAACACGTATTGTCTCTGATATACTTACTGATTTGGAGAGTACTTATCATTATGCTCGCGTTGTATTGAAAGGGGATTTTTTTGTAAATCTGGTCAACCAATACAGCTTATACAACCTTCTGAAATATAGATTACAGTTGAGAAGAGCATAGGGCCAAGTACTGAACCTTGAGGCACACCACAGGAAATAGGGCGGAGTTGTGAGTAATGGGTTGTTTTGACAATTTGATCGCGATAGATCATCGAAAAACTAAAACAAAAATTCATTTCGAAATTTTCACAGTCGATAGTAGAAGATTAAATAAACTATTCTCTTTTATTTGTCTTTACTGCAATGTTTCAC
The DNA here is from genome assembly GCA_958502065.1 of Chrysolina americana. Lineage (NCBI taxonomy): Eukaryota > Metazoa > Arthropoda > Insecta > Coleoptera > Chrysomelidae > Chrysolina > Chrysolina americana. The sequence continues at coordinate 104,960,289 of OY293411.1, forward strand.
TACTATATCATTATAGCGGTGTTGATATTTATGCGGGGAATTGTTAGTGTTTTATTATTCAAATTTAATTTACTATGTTTTAATGAAGTAATTGCAGTCCAAATGAGTAAATGCAATAGCGTTTTGTTGGTATGCACTATGCATTGCAAGTATGTTTGGCGCTACATGCGTTTTCTAGTTGGGATTTCGATTAAGAAAGTAGGTTATAGAGTTACATCCATACGAACATTCGACTACTGTTGAATTATCATAATGAAGAAGTAAATATCCAGGTTTTAAGTCCCATAGACACAACCGACATTAGGAATTGTTATTTGATATTATTGGACATTATTGCGAAACTGTATAACTTCAAAAAATTATAAGATCTTAGTTTACATAATGGTTAAGCAATTTTTGAAATTGTAAGCTTTTCCAATGTACATTACGTTTGTTTGCCTAATTTCGTTGGTTCCTGTAAAGAGTTGGGTATATGTACAAACTTCCGTGAGAAATAAGTAACTTATTGTAAAAAATCCCATAGTGAAGAAGTTTCCCATCTGATCCATATGATGTAAACGTTAGAAAGAATACTGTAGGAGAACGGGAAAGGACCCCACACGAAAACACATGTAAAATTGGCTCTCGGTCAAATTGGCTGGAATTTTATTATGTTATAGTGGGAAAGGTAATTGGGAGTTAAAATTATTTTGTATGTCGCGTTTCTGAGATATATTCAGCCAAAGTTCGAAAAAACGTCGCAGTTGGGTACGGTTGACGAAGGAAAAATCTGTTTTTTCACGCGAAATGAGACAAATTCAGGATGAGAATGTATTTATCGGAACTCGTTTACATGTCTAATTATAACGTTATTATGTTTGAAAAATGAATTTTTAATATTTTGGCTTATACTGAAATCAATTAATAGATCAAAGTCAAAGTCAAAGCATGCTCTATTATCTAAAGAATGAAATTCCTATTGACAAAGTTAAAAAGTACATAAATCGTAACTGCTCAATATGAGCAGATGGTAATGGTAATCAAATCGGTATGTGATTGAACATTTTTATACCATTGTAAACAATTGAATTTTGGCATTGGGTGGTTCTGGGGATTATCAAAGATATATTTTGACCATTTGCCTTGGGCACATACAATAATTGTAGTTTATGTTTATAAACTAGACCAGTAGATTCCAACACGAAGGGTTTACATGAGGTTTGATAGTTAACATAGCATATATATCTCAATGCCCTCTTCTGTAATGTGAATATCATTGACATAAATTGTTGTGAGCAGGCTCCCCAAAATGCTATACCATATCTGATGTGAGATTCTAGAAGAGCAAAGTAGGCTTGTCTCGCAATTGATCGTTTTTGAATACAAAAATATTATCTATTGCCATTGTTGATTGAACTAAAGGTAAGTGAATTCTCTGGTGAATTTGTTTGTTCAATATTTTCTTTCATTTAGATACAGGATGCCTTTTTTTTAATCACTTACAATGTTTTTTTTTCATTATCTCAAAAACTGTTTGGTCAATTTGGACCTAATTTCACTCTCACTATTATAAAATTGTTGACTATTAAATATAAAGGTTTGATCAACTTTGTATGTTGGGTTTCTAAGATATTTACTTTCAATGTTTTGTTTAATTGATAGTAGCAACCCCATATATCGTAATATCGGCAAGTCTATGAACTCTTCGGGTCTTGTATGGCTTCAATTTGTGCCTTCTCAAAATCAGCTCAACGTTAGAGTTTGGCAGGTCTATTAATATATTTTGATTTCGCGTTGACATTTTGGTATTATTCTGACCGTTCCTTTTCAAATTGACCACCATCAATTAGGTTGTGTCTTAATCATGCCAAAATTTCTCCAAAAGGTTGTCTCTCCTCTGGATACCTCTCGTGAAACAATTTGTTTGCTGCCTCTGCATTTTCCTGGTTTGTATAAAACCGACTATCATATTCCATTTGTCAGAATTCTCATACTTCATTGAAACTGTGTTTGATTGTTTTTTGACAATTCTTGCAACCAATCGAAACCATCAATTCAAAGCATTCATGTACAATCAGGCCAATCACAGCATTATTATAGTGGGAATTTTCTACCTTGAAAATTGCCGCGGGATTTTTTTATGGTATTTTGTTTTTATCATGTGACTAATACTTTTGATCTGACGTCTGTCATCAGTTTGCATGAAAAGTGAAAAATGATTCGAAAACGGTTTAGTATATCATCCATTCGATGAAATTTTAAGAAAATCAACGAAAATGCATGTAAGAATACTATTTTGAGTAACGTGTCAATTTGGAAACAGTTTCAATTGATAATCTAGGGACAGAGAGAAAGCAATAGCCAAGGACAAAACATCCATAATAATTGTATATTTCATTATGAAAAGCAAATTTAATCATGCCTCTTTGCCACCTACAAAAGACGCGGTGCAATTCCACGCCTTTAGGATGTACCACCAAGTACAGAATTGGAGAGGCATAGAGAAAAATCCTGAAGACTGGGGTTGGAAGCATGGCGTTCACGGGCTCACACCCATAACGATGGCGGAAAAACCAGCTCCCGATTCCTGATTCAAAACGGTATCTTGTTACTGCAAAAAAGGGTGTGGTGGGGCATGCAGCTGCCGAAAGGCTGGGCTTAAATGTTCGGTTGTATGTGGCTTCTGCTACGGACAATCTTGCGGAAATATGCCGGAAATCCGCATTGAAAGCGAGGACGAGGATGACGACATTTTTCAGGCTACGGACCCAAACTACGACCAGGCCACAGACAACTACGACCAGAACACCGACAATATCCAACCCGGACCATCTAAACGTACCAAAATGTATAATATAAATAAAACTCAACAAAAATGAAGTTTCCACATTTTTTTTTCAAATAGTGCAACTTCACGGAGCTGTAACTCCTAACATATGTGTGCTACAAAAAAAGAAGAAAATTTTGTCTTCTTCAACTTTGTATAAAACGTCTTTTGTCGTGAAAGCCACCGTTTTTGAGTTATTATCAAAAAACTAAATTTTTGTACTTAAAATCCAAGATGGCGGCTCGAGCGCATGCGCCTCGAGGTCGAAAACTTGGATTTTTCATTAGGGCCCCAAGCCTAACAACATATTAAAAAATCGCTACTAGCCCACCTTTTGCATTCAAAAAACCCCCACGTACTGGACTAATGGTCGTAGCAGATCAGGAAACGCGAGTAATTCGATAGGTAAACCCGGCCGAATCATCTGCAATTGTGCGTTCGGTTCCGATAATTAGGGATATGTCGAGTGCCGTTGGGGCATCCAGGCGGAAATCGTCGGTAACAATGTGTGTTTGATACCGCTGTGCCCCAGGATGCAGAAAGGTGTGGTCCATTACAATTTCAGTGGTATCGGAAAGTGCGCGATCAATCAGCGAGAGAGGATACAGGAGGAACGTGAATCGGCGAAAAATTAGGAAATTTAAATGGTTTACTCCATCAATCATGATTCCCGACGAAAATGTATCCAGCCTGGGAAATGGAAGACAAGCTACATAACACGACCACATGAGTTCATGAGAATTTGTACTAGTTGTAAGACGATCTTTTCTTTCTTTTCTTATCGATTTTTTCAAAAAAGCCAAGTGACAATTCATGCATATTTTTTAATCCAGGCAAATTATCTATCCACTCCAATTGCTCGAGAGCTGGAAATCGTTGTAATTTTTCTTGGGGGTCCTGAATAACGGGTATATGAGTTTGCGACGGTTTCAAGGTGGTACTTCAGATTTAGGAACGTAAAAACCGCGAAATTTTAGCCCTTTTTTCAGTTTCATTTTTAATGGCCTTATCGATTCTGAAAAGAAAAAAAAATTGACAGTCACGTTTTCAATTCTTCTTATTTTTTATAAGTTAAGACCAGTGCAAACACTAGAACCTGGTGATCCTGAGAGACGATTGGGGTAAAATTATCTGTCCATTTTTCTACCATGGTTCTTTGAACGGACCCCGTTACATTAATTTATTAACAAGAGTGTTGGAAGAGTTTTTCGATGATTTTGATCTGGGCTCGTCAGATAATTTTTTTTCAGCAGGATGGAGCACCAGAACATAATATCAGTGGCGTAAAAAGAATGCTGCGAGGCTGTTTTGGAAACAGATGGATTGCTACAAATGCTGTTAAGTGGCCCCCTCGTTCACCAGACATGATTTTTATTTTTGGGGTACAAAATGAAACATAATAATGTAGATGAACTGAAAAATTAAACTGAAACTATAATTAATAGAATTAATGGCTGAACTGTGTTGAATGCCACACGTAGTGTCAATGGAAGGTACCAAATATGTGTTCATCAAGAAGGCGGTGTTTTTGAACATTTACTCGATATTTTATAGCGCTTCAGCAAATCCGTTTGTGATAAATGTTTCCTATTGATAAAACTGTCTTATTTTCACCTTTACGAAAAAAGTCAAATGAGTTTTGTTGTTCAGAATGTTATAACGAATCGAAATTCATGAAAAAATATGGGGTGTTCCATTGAAAGAAATATCATTGCATGAAATATTCTGAAAACGCGACTGTCAATTTTTTGTTTTTGTTCGGCATTGACAAGGCCATTTAATCGAATTCGTAGCATCAATAATAACGGAGTTGGCACTTGTGCCGACCCAGCCACTTGCTATTTTTTCTTCAACCTTCAATGGATGTTGATGGGAGGGGGACTCAGTTTTTCGTATCTTTGCGAGGTTGCTGAGGCTGAAGCAAAGTTTACTGCAGCAGTTTACTCAAGCAGGACTTTTCAAGAGTGCTCGAAGCACTTTATGTCAGTGCTCGACACAGCTTTGTTTGTAAAAAAATTATTGTTGTTGTTAAAGGAATACAATGTCTAGAATTTCACCAATAGAACTAGAAAAAAAAATATCGAGGGAAATTACTCCTTCCTCCCTCGAAATGAACTCAATGTCAATCAACATAATATTTTCATTTGGTGTTTCATTAATGAAAAAATTATTTCGTTAAATATGCCATTGGGGAATATTATCATTGAATCGGACAGAAAATAAGGGCGCTTTGGCTTGGGGCATTTTCCGTCAGTCACTTTTCAGCTTTATCGAGCGACTCGTAGGAAAAGCCCAATTGGGAGGCCCCATTCGTGAATTTCCCTGAATTTCACTGAAGGCACCTGAGTTTTCATTAAAATTCAGTGAAAAATATTGAACTTCAGAGTATTATCATCATCATTAATGAACCCGAAAAACCAGTTGGTGGCTTGGAAGATGTCGATCGTGAAATCCCCGTATATCCTGATTATATCCTGAGTACAGTCGTTGTGAGTAATCGCCAGGTATTTACGAACAATCGCTCAACCTATAAAACTGATATTATCCGAACAAAACAAAACACAGCCAGCCAGCACCGACATTTACTTTATCGCTCGTTCAATGGAAGTTAACCCAACGACATCGCCATTGCCGATGCAGATGTTCGGAAAAAAGTTCCATAAAACTCGCTGCTGGTAAAGACGTCTCCAGTGAACAATATCGAGTTCACCTCGCTATGAAATAAAATCATCGCATTGTCGAACGGACTCTTCTGCACTGTTTACGGTCCCCGGAGCCGCGTGAAATTTATGACGCGGGGACCGGCCTTAAGCGAGTGTAAAGTGATTCGATTTCGCAACGGGGTGCGATGCAATTCCAGGTTTGTTCATTTCATCGTGAGATATTGCGAATTTTAATGTTTCAGCTGCACGAATTCTGATGGTCTGATGTGATTCGAGTTCGAAGACAACTTCATTGTATCATTCCCATGACAACTCGAAGATTATCGTCCAAAGTACTCCGCATGGTTCTTATGGAGAAAGTGTTCCAATCGAATTGGCTGTAAATTTGGTAAAACGTAGTTCATGACGTTGACTAGTAGAAAAAGAATCACCCTGTACACGGATTATTCGAATTCATCATTTCAACTTGTGTCGAATATATTATAGTTTCTTATGTATCAAGGGCGTAAAGTAGGCGTTTATGGCCTGCGGCGTGGATAAATTACATGCCGAAGGCCATAAACGCATTTTACGCACGTGAAACATACAAAATTTTATGCACTAGCGGTTTATACAGTGTCCATCAAAATCTTGGAACAGCATGGGAAACTAACTTTTATGAAGAATCACATTTTCTGAGAAACTATTAATAAAAAAGTTTTCCATATGGTTCCAAGATTTTGGCGGACACTGTATATATATTTATATCGCAATTATCGTGTCAATAATCATCTCTGTATACTGAAATAGATTCATTTATTCAAATTGTACACATAATACCCAGTATATACCCACCTAATTATGACGTTGTTAAGCAAGCTTGTTGTTGTCTAGCAACAAATTCGATAAACAAGGTAAACGGTCATCTTCATGTTTATCTGAAAAAGTGCGTGAGTGAACTCAACACGAAAATCATGGAATCATCAGATGAAGAACAAAATATATACATACCAATGGAAATTTTGGAATCGGCTGAGAGTGCCAAACTCGAACTGCTACCAACAAAGTCAAAGAAACTTTACGAAAATACGTATAATGAGTTCATAAAATGGCGCAATGAAAATAATGTGAAGGTGATTATAGAAGATATATTACTGGGATATGTTTTTGAGAAGCCCAAGAATCGAAAACCATCTTCTTTGTGGTCATACTATTCGATGTTAAAGTCTACTTTGAATTTGTATAATAATATAAACATAAGCAAATTTCCAAAATTGATAGCATTTTTGAAACGGAAGAATGATGGATATAAGCCGAAGAAATCCAAAATATTTAATAGGGATGAAATCGAACTTTTTCTAAAAGAAGCTCCAGATAATGTATATCTGATGATGAAGGTATGTTATACCTACCTATATTTATTAAGTAATTAAAAAACTTATTGATTCTTTTATAGGTTGCATTAATATTTGGGGTACATGGTGCTTGTCGTAGAGAAGAATTGACAAATCTCAAGCTTGATGACATTCAAAACCTAACTTACGCTTTATTGATTACAATTCGAGAGTCAAAAACTAAAATACAACGAACATTTACCATCTGCAGTACTGAAAACCAGTCTGTTAATTATTTGGATATTTATAAAAGATATGCTAGTCTACGTCCCGCAAATACTGAACATGGGCGTTTTTTTATATTCTATAAGAACAACAAATGTACAAAACAAGTTGTTGGGAAGAATATCCTCGGTCAAATTCCAAGAAAAATTGCAGCATTTTTGAAGCTACCAGGCCCAGAAGAATACACGGGTCAGTGTTTCAGGCGTTCTTCAGCCACTTTATTGGCTGATGCTGGGAAAAGTATCACCAATATCAAAAGACACGCTGGTTGGAAATCAACTACAGTAGCAGAGAGCTACGTTGAACAATCGATTTCAAATAAATTGAATATTTCCAAAAAAATTGCCGGCGATGGTGATGGACCGATACCAAATAATAATTATTTGGACCTACCAACCACATCTAAGGATGTTTCAAAAGGGAATAATTATTTTCAAGAGAAAAGTGAATATCCCACCCTCAATATTCAAAATTGTAACAATTGCATAGTTGATATAATATTCTAATTTCCAGGGTTATGGAGCAAAAATGTAGATTATGAATAAAAGTTATTAAATGAGTATTTCTTTATTGAACTGAATTCATTGTTTCGTGGTACGTCTTCCGTGAAATGATGTGCGTAGGTATATATGGACAATTTCAGTATATTGTCTACTTTACCGCCCGCGGGCCATGATGAGCCCACGGGCGGTAAAGTGCCACTTTTCGCCCGGCGAACCGGGCGGTAAAGTGTAGTTTACCGCCCGCTAGTGCATAAAATGTTCATTTTGTGAATAGGTGCGCATTTACTTTGGTTACCTCATCGTCGAATAAAACTTTTGAGGTATTATTTGAAATACTCGTCGAGACATGTTTGCAGTTGAAAAAAAATAAATTGTTTCGAAAATTCGATGTTACAAGAGATTTTTGAGGTTTTATCATTATTTTATAGTACACCTTCCATCTGAGCATATTCAAATCATATATTTTCGGAATCAACAACATTTTTGGTGCTAATTTGAAGTGAATCTGAAGATTTTGTTCTTTTCAGGAATTTTAGAACTTTTTTCGAGTGATTTTTGTTATCCGCAGATAGATTTTGAATTCACGGAATATACTAATGTCATCATCCTGAATCGATTGGCGTTCGCAGAGTTGAAAAGTTCACCTGGAGTTGAGAGTGCAGTACTATCTAGGCAAACTAAATGTTTCGACATTTTTTCTTTCATATTCGTGAAAATCACGATATTTCATGATATTTCAAATCGATTCCGAGTAAAATAGAGATTTGGTAGGGTTTTTACGGAACCTCTTCAATTTCCTGTTCAACTTTGTATCGAAAATTTGTATTTATGTCTTTTCGAAAAATCTCACACTTCTAAGCGTATGCCGACGGGCTGATTCCTAATATCAGCTCAAAAATTGAATTCGATAAAGGATTAACGAAATAACGACAATTTTTGCGATTTCAACGAAAAAAATAAAATTTTTGGGTTAATCCGTTGTCCAATTGAATTTTTGAGAAGATATTCGAAATCAATCTGTGATAATCCCACCCAAGAAAGATTGCAGTTTATCAAAAAACAAAAAAATATCGAACTTTCCATAGAACGGGAGAATAGAAAGGTACACAATGTATCTGAGCATATCTTAATCATATATTTTCTGCATCAGAATAACATTTTTGGTATATACTGCTGATTTCGTATTTTGTACTATTCATGATTTTTAGGGAGATGCCCCTTTGGACTTTTCTCGAGTAATTTTTCTTTTTGTTGATCAACTTTGAATTCACGATACATACCATTTTTCTTTCCTGAATCGATTGGCGTTCGCAGAATTGCTTTATCTCAAACCATTCTCGAGGTAAAAAGTTAATCCGGAGTTAAGAGCAAGAAAAAATATTCGAAAATGTTTCTCATATTCGTAAAATTCAACTTTTTTTGTTAGTCATCACCGAACCTGAGATCGATTTCGATCCGAATAGAGATTTGATAGGCTATTTACGGAACCCTTTACAAAAATTTTTCTTTTTTCTTTCTCAAAAAATCGCAACCCCCCTGAAACGTATCTTGACGAGCAATTTATGTGTGAAAAAAAAATCCGATTGGTTTTAGAGTGTATGCTGCTTGAAATTCAAGAAGAGAAGAAAAATATCATTGAGGAAAAGAAGTGAAAGCGGGAAGGAGAAATCTTCAACTAAAGCAGGAAGGAAAAATATTCAATAAAAGCTGGAAGAAAGAATTTCTATTGATAATTGATCAGGAGATGAGGAGAGCATTACAATGTGGTTAGTGTATAAAACCCTGCCAAGAATCTGACAGATATAACTTAACTGTCATAGGGGGCAGTGTTATTTCCTGTTAGAGAATTGCCGATTAAATTATATTTAGCTGATATGAACTTCAATTAAATACAATGATTTTCATAGATTATAGGTTACAAAACTATATAGATCATTTTGTTTTTTTTGCCAAGTTAAGGAAGCAGTTGTATAATTAGTATCCTTAGATAAATGCATATTAAACTGATAAAGTTTTAACGAGTTTTTGTTTTCTTTCGCAATATTTTTTTCTCTAGCTCTTTTTGATTCGTTCCTCATTTAGTTAGTTATTTTTTTAATAATATACAGGCCGTTTCTTTTATCATGTGGTAACATTGCTATATTCTAAACCGTAATAGATACAAAGACGATTAAATGGGAAAAAATGTAGCTATTGTGGTGAACAGTACATTGGTCAGAAAAAATCTACGGGGACTCTCGCGCTTCTCGACTTATACAGGGAAAACTAAAAATGCTGTTTTCGGTTTATTACGAATAGAATGGTTATTTCAGAAAATATAAAAAAATTAAAAAGGAAAGTTTCATTGTATTCAAAATTTACTAGAATCAAGTAATGATAAATTTTCAATTAAACGTTTCGTGTCAACACGGCCACCATCAACTATTTTTTTCAAATACGGACCTGTCTATTTCATCACAAATATCGATAAAGCGATGAAATCACAATTCAGAGGTATATCACAATTGACATTTTTATTGCGTTTCATATAAAATAACTGGCTTCATCAGTGACAACAATTCTTAATTACGGTCCTGTCGTTAGTTCTTTTGTAAATTGTTTTGATTTCTTCAAAACTCATTCAACTGTTAGGATACTTCAGTCATTACCCACTACTTTCGATAGGAAGATACCCCAACACAACGAACTTTCGTATTTTTCCTTTTTGGGGATTTTTGTATTACAGTAATCCTTGATCAAGGCTGATTTTTCCTGTATCAATTTTTACACGGATTATTTTCATAATTCTCAATCCTGGAAGTAATGAAAATATCAGTTTTTGATCAAAATACAAGTGTTGTCTAATTTGGTACAATTAAATAGCATCTCATTTCTTTTACCATATTTTAACACGTAGGCTTTGCTTGATTTCTATGGCAGGAAAAATAAATGAGTTGTTGATATCTGTTAAGAACTGTCAGACATTCAAGCTCTCCGTTACAAATTAAAGATGTATTCGAATGACGAAAGGACTGATATGCTATTTACTTATGCAAAATCAAATAGAAATCCTCTTTTGGCAAGAAATATGTATGGTGAGCTAATATACCCGAATCGTCGCATTCCAAACTTTCAAATGTTTAGACAATTAGAAAGAAATTTGAGAGACTGTTGTGCATTTGACAGAAATAAAACTAGAAAATGTGTTGTTACTGCAAGTATAAGGAACCAAATAAATGATTTGGGTAAGCAAATATTACCTCATAATGATTAAAAGTGAAAAATAACGTCTTTTTTCAATCTAGGATTGGTCAGTTACAAAAATATTTCTAATCAAGATTGTAGTTTACGAGAAATTGCCCACGAACTTGGGATATTTGTAAAATCTACCTGAAATATTTTGAAAAAGAACAAATACAAATGCTACAGGATACGGAAAGGGATAACGGATGGAGAGTACGATTTGCGAAATGGTTAAGACGTAGAAATAGGGAAGTTCGAAATATTTGTAAAAAAATAATATGGACGGACGAATCAAAATTCACCAACAATGGTTGGTTTAACAGAAATATCCATTATAGGTGGAATAACACGAATGAACATTTACATAGAGAAACCAATTTCCAGGAGAGGTTCGGAATAAATGTTTGGTTGGGAATTTTGGGAACAAACCTACTAGGTCCTTTCTTTCACGATGAGCATTTGAAAGATGAAATGAATTTAAATTTTTTATCCAATGAGTTTCATGGCTACTTAGATGAATTGCCATTAAGCACCTGCCGTGAAACACAATATTTTCAACAAGACGGTGCCCCTTCCCATAATGCAGCAATAGTAAGGGAATATTCCCAACAAAGTAGATTGAAAACAATGGACCAATTGCCTGGCCAGCTCGATCCCCAGACCTTACTCCTTTAGATTTTCTTGTCTGGGGATACATAAAGGATAAAGTGTTTTCGACACCTAGTACCGATATCGACCATCTCAAACAGAAAATAAGAGATGCATGTAATAGCATTACAACCATCATGCTAGAAAATTGCCACAGAAATTGTATGGACAGACAACTTATGTGCATTCAACAAAGAGGTCGTCAATTCGATCATTTAATGTAGAATTCTTTTTCTGTATTGGTTTTATTTTCTTCCACAAATTCATTATGAAATAAATTGATTTTCTGTTTGTTTATTTCTGGGGTAAATTGCTATCGTTCGTCTCTGGAACTGCAGAAATCTTTTATGAATTTTTATAGTATAAATACAATTTTCGTAGATACATTCATTCAAAACGTCATTGATAATTTTTATATCGAACCGTTAGATTCTGTGGAATTCATAAACAAACTAACGACAGGACCGTAATAAAAAATTGTTGTCACTGATGATGCTAGTTATTTTATATGAAACGTTATAAAAATGTCGAGTGTGATATACCACTGAGTTGTGATTTTATCGCTCTATCAATATTTGTGATGAAATAGACAGATCCGTATTTGAAAAAAATAGTTGATGATGGCGGTGTTGACACGAAACGTTTGATTAAAAATTTATTGTTACGTAGTTCTAGTGCATTTTAAATACAATAAATCTTTCTTTTATCATTTTTTTATATTTTCTGAAATAACCATTCTATTCGTAAAAAACCGAAAACAGTTTTCCCTTTATAAGTTGGGAAGGGCGAGAATCCCCGTAAATTTTCTATGACCAATTTACTGCTCACCATAATAGTTACCTTGTTTCCCATTTAATCGTCTTTGAATCTATTACGGTTTAGAATATAGCAATGTTACTACATGATAAAAGAAACGGCCTGTATATTGTTTTTTGGAATTATCATGACGTTAAATAATCAGTCTCAAAATTTTCAATGTTATAACACAGAATATACGTTCAAACCTGACTCCTCCATTGCACTAGAAGATTCATCACCGTCAAATATATTATTAAGGCCTTTTGGCGGAGATAAAAGTCCAATGGAATGGCCAGGAATGAATTCTGCTGTGTTTTACTGCTACGGAGATATAAACAAACACCTTGATGAAGAAATAAAATTGTTTTGGTCTAACTCTGTTTTATTGGTTCGGCAATAACGTTGATGTTTGGTTGGGACGAAAAATGTTCAGGCGACTGTTGATGAAACGAGATGGGAGAAAACTGTGAAGGGAAACTTTTCCTCATGGTCCAACTGGAGAAAAAAATATATTCTCTTCTAGGAAATAAACTGGGATATGGATGTTTCTTAACTGTTGTTAAGTTCCATAATATTTCTCCTTCTAAAATCTGTTCGTTTGAAAATTGTCCTCGATGTTTCAGTTCAGAAGTGAAGTTGTTTTAGATGTCCAATTTGTAGATAGGAGAAAGCTGTTTTTATGCGGACGGCTGAGTAACTGATACGGTTACAGATATTCCCATCCTGTTAATCTCTTGGATACACTGTATAGTTTTTGGACAGTGTTTCCAGCAAGGTGTAATTTTCGTCAAACGTCGCCATATTATTTCTGCATCCATTATTTATGAAAACTGACATATTTAATCAAACTTCTACCAATTATGCGTTGAATTATGATTAATAGAATCTATAAATATAGTTTGGGCGTATACGTAATGATCGTAATTGATGAAATAGCATTAATTATATCATTAATTTGTTTATCTACAGACCATTACCATAAAACTAGCTTGAATGCTATAATTAATGTGTGTATTGATAATTCGATTCTCGTAGCTCATTATTAGATATTGTTTGTTTTCCATTATATTCATGCAAATTCCGAATCAGATCGACCAGAGCTGAGTACTTTAAGAATGAAAAAAAGGTTTGAAATATCCATAGAAATTATTCAAATACTTCTACTCCAAATATTTTTGAAATCGGGCAGGGCCTAATCCAGTATTTAAGGAAAAAGTCTACCAATTTCTTCGACTATATTTATGTCTTTCATTTGGATGATTTTGCTCATAAAGTGACTAGTAATCATCTAACATTTTTGAAGACGATTTAATTGCTGCCGTTCATCGGAAAGTACCGTGTATATACAAAGTACAAAAGTGGAGAGATATATGACCCCTGTGGCTCACTTGTTCCAGCCTTCCTCGTTGTTGAAACCTGGTAAGTTCTACAAACAAGGTATGAGTCGAGTAGTCATATCAGATATACAGTGAGGACCAAAAGTCCGTCGCCCCCCCTGTAACTTCTTTATTCTACATATTACAAAAAAATGTTAAATACATAAGTTGTAGGGTTTCATTCGATCTTTTCAATGGTTTAAGTTTCATTCATACAGAGTGTCTCAAAAAAGCACGGTGATTTAGAAGTAATTTTTTTTAAATGGGATACCCTGTATTTCATTGCATTATTACATTCTACGTTGAATTCTGAACAAGTTTGATACATGGTTTTCTATCAAAAAAGTTAATAGTTTTGGACTTATGAACACTTGTCAATATTTATTTCGACTACTTTTGCACCAGTTCACGAATAAATTAATGAGGTAGGCTATGCACGCTAGGCGCGTTTATTTTATCCATGACAACGAAAAAAAACTCTTATCTATTTTTGCCAAATGTCATTGACATTTTGTAGGTTTTCAAAACTTTGTTTCAAACGGTTTTCAATTTCTCTTGTTGATTAATATGGCTCGTTCAGTAGCAGACAAAGTTGAAGCCGTTATCATATTTGGTGAAGCTAACCGAAATTACCACGCTGCTATTCGCATTTTCAATGAACGGTTTCCAGAACGTCCGATGTGTCGAAAATATCTGCAGAAATTGGTGGCAAAATTTAACCTAACTGGCACCGTGAAAGATGCTCCGAGATCTGGGAGGCCGAAAATAATTACGGAAGATGTTGAAATTCAAGTACTAGCCGAAATGGTAAATAACCCACAACAATCAACTAAGCAAGTAGCTGAGACATGTGATGTTTCTATAACATCAGTAAAGAGGGTTTTAAAACAAAATAAATTCCATCCTTACAAAATAAAAATTTTGCACCAATTGGTTGAAGATGATCCAGACCGGCGACTTGAATTTTGCGAGACCATGGCAGAAAGAATTGTTGCAAATCGACTTTATTTGCAACACATCTGCTTTAGTGATGAAAGCACTTTTAACCTAAATGGAAATGTGAATACCCAGAATTGTAGATATTGGAGTGATGAAAATACCCATGAATTCCGCGAGGGGCATAATCAATTTCCCCAGAAAATTAATGTTTGGGCTAGTATTTTAGGTAACCACATTGTAGGTCCCATATTCTTGGAAGAAAATTTAAATGGTCCCAGATACCTCCAAATGCTGCAAGACACAATAAGTCCCAGTATCGATGAGATCGTTGCGCAAAATTCACACGAATTTTACTTGGATGTAACATTTCAGCAAGATGGAGCGCCACCACACTATTTTCGGGAGGTGAGAAATTACTTAGATGAAAGGTATCTAGGTAGGTGGATTGGACGTCGAGGTACAACAGAGTGGCCAGCTCGCTCACCGGATCTCCCACCGCTTGATTTCTTTCTCTGGGGCTATGTGAAATCCGTAGTTTTTAAGACAGTTTGTGGGTCGTTAGATGAACTGCGCCGTCGAATTATTGAAGTGTGTTCAGAAATAACACCTCAAACCTTGATTAATGTTAGGAAAGAGTTTACAACTCGACTATTTATGTGTCAAGAAATGCATGGTGGACATGTCGAACATCTTTTGAAATAGATAAAAACTCACCGTTTTTAGATATAAATTAAAATATCTCTTCAGTTTTTAATGATTCTTGATCTGTATTTATGGACTACCTTATTTGTTAATAAAATGTTTCAACTTCATTTGTACTAGTTTTTCGTGAGATTCAACAACTCTAACAATTGTAAAATGGTACGACGAGGTAAGTTACACATGGTGCCATCAGCAGTTTGCAACATTGGATAGCTTTCAAAAAGTTAGAATACATTGTGATCCATTTGTTACGATTTTCTCACATTGAACTGGCGCAAATGTAGTCGAAATAATTATTTACAAGTGTTCATAAGTCCAAAACTATTAACTTTTTTGATAGAAAACCATCTATCAAACTTGTTCAGAATTCAACGTAGAATGTAATAATGCAATGAAATACAGGGAGTCCCATTTAAAAAAATTAACTTCTAAGTCACCGTGCTTTTTTGAGACACTCTGTATGAATAAAACTTAAACCATTAAAGAGATCGAATGAAACCCTACAACTTATGTATTCAACATTTTTTTGTAATATGGAAAATGAAGAAGTTACGGGGGGGGCGACGGACTTTTGGTCCTCACTGTATAGAGACATGCCTGCTCTTGACATCCTCATGATGAGTCTACCTATGCAGACCGTGTCAAATGCTTTTTGAACGTACAGCAGAACCATTATTGTGTTTAGACCTTGAAGGAAACCCGCCCTCACCTCGTCAACAGTTCTGGCCACCTGAGAGGTCGTTGAGTGGCATCTCCGCAAGCCGAACAGAAAATTTTCCTCCCTCCAAGTTTAAATACTAACATAGGCAAGAGGAGTGCAGTCGGATTTTAAATATTTTGAAGCGATCTCAGAAATATCATTTGAGTTGGCCCGCTTTGTAGTAAATCGGATTACACTAATTTCTGTCCATATAACAGTTTTTCACCACCAAACCCAACTAATGAATAACTAATAGAAAAGCTTACCTTCATATGCAAGTAATCTCTATCCAAAGCCTCTGTCAAAAATCTTGAAATGTCGTCTTCTCTTCTAATGGCGATGAAAAACTATTGAAAATATTTCTGTGAAGTTTTGATGAAGTTATAACAGAAAATAACAAGTTTTCTTCATAGATTTTTCAACGAGAAACTTTCATGTCAAAAATTTATTAATGGTATATGTCTTTTCACATCGTTTACAGGTAAACAAAACCTTTCCTTAATTAACAGCAAATACCTCCACATTTTGTTTATAGAACAAGCTTCTGAAATGCTTCTCATATTACCTTTATTATGATAACAATAGATATCACCTTCGAACATTTGGTATTTTTTAATGAACTCATGAAATCTTTATTTATGGGAAAAATCGATGCAAAAAGGAAATCCACAACTTAATGAATCCACCTTCAGGCAGCCTGAATTGTTCAACCCAAATTACGAGCCTTTCATATACCTAGGAACTGAATATGATCCACAGTGTAAACACCATTGCTGCTAACACAGCAACGATGTGTTTGTAATTCAAAACAAAACACTTTATAAATGATTAATTAAGGACGATACTTGTCTCATTATTGACATTAATGTAACGAATCGAAACTGATTAATTTTTGAGTAATTTAACATTTCGTGTGAATATTTGACTAGGTGACGGATATTTCAACTGACAACAATACAAGTTGTGGTGAACACCAATATCAACATGAAATAATAGTGAACAGGTATTGACAATGAATGTTAAAGGTAGGAATTATCAATGAAAAACTTTATTTTAACCTCATACGGTATAGCGTGTATGGGAGTTCATTATGACTATAGAAATGTTTCCTTTTCAAGGAAAAATTCTCATAATTAAAAACTAGTACCCCAAAAATCTTATATCCCAAAGAGTATTTCACAATAAATTCACATGTTGAAATTATATAGCAATAGATACTATACAGGGTGTTCCAAATTAAGGCGGAACCATTGCCAACTTCGTTGAGTTCAAGTTTTCAAACCTGAATTTGTTTCGATGGAATTTTTTGATTGAGTTGAGTACTTTTGATTATTTTACACTCTAGAAGGTTAATAAACGGGTAGTAAAACAGTTATGAGTTGATTTTTTTTATTTGGCATATTTACAGGTCCGGCCGATTTTTATATATTTTGAAGTGGTCTTAACTGATTTCTATATTTTTTGAAGTGGTCTCAAAAATAGGATTTGAGTTAACGCGATTGGCGGTGTGTCAGAAAACATTCCTTACAGTACAATTCACAACTTTTCATTATTGAAAGTCATTGTCGGGTCGTCAGAGGGGTTCAACCGATTTAAAATATTTTTTGAAGTGGCCTTGAGTTGGTGCGATTGGTGGTGGGTCAGAAAACATTAATTGAAGTACAATTTACAACTTTCCATAATTGTATGTCAATGTCGGGTCGTCAGAGGGGTTCGACTAATTTTTATATTTTTTGAAGTGGTCTCAAAAATAGGATTTGAGTTGTCGCGATTGGCGGTGGGTCAGAAAACATACATTACAGTACAATTCACAACTTTTTATTATTAAAAGTCATTGTCGGGTCGTCAGAGGGGTTCAACTGATTTTTATATTTTTTGAAGTGGTCTCAAAAATAGGATTTAAGTTAACGCGATTGACGGTGTGTCAGAAAACATTCGTTACAGTACAATTCACAACTTTTCATTATTGAAAGTCATTGTCGGGTCGTCAGAGGGGTACAACCGATTTTAAATATTTTTGAAGTGGCCTGAAAAATGGGATTTGAGTTGGCGCTATTGGTGGCGGGTCAGAAAACATTCATTAAAGTACATTTTACAACTTTCCATAATTGAATGTCATTGTCGGGTCGTCAGAGGGGTTCAACTAATTTTTATATTTTTTGAAGTGGTCTCCAAAATAGGATTTGAGTTGTCGCGATTGGCGGTGGGTCAGAAAACATACATTACAGTACAATTCACAACTTTTTATTATTAAAAGTCATTGTCGGGTCGTCAGAGGGGTTCAACTGATTTTTATATTTTTTGAAGTGATCTCAAATATAGGATTTGAGTTGGCGCGATTGGCGGTTGGTCAGAAAACATTGATTTCAGTACAGTTCACAACTTTTCATTATTGAAAGTCATTGTCGGGTCGTCAGAGGGGTTCAACCGATTTTAAATATTTTTTGAAGTGTCCTGAAAAATAGGATTTGAGTTGGCGCTATTGGTGGCGGGTCAGAAAACATTCATTAAAGTACATTTTACAACTTTCCATAATTGAATGTCATTGTCGGGTCGTCAGAGGGGTTCAACTAATTTTTATATTTTTTGAAGTGGTCTCCAAAATAGGATTTGAGTTGTCGCGATTGGCGGTGGGTCAGGAAACATACATTACAGTACAATTCATAACTTTTTATTATTAAAAGTCATTGTCGGATCGTCGGAGGGGTTCAACTGATTTTTATATTTTTTGAAGTGATCTCAAATATAGGATTTGAGTTGGCGCGATTGGCGGTTGGTCAGAAAACATTGATTACAGTACAGTTCACAACTTTTCATTTTTGAAAGTCATTGTCGGGTCGTCAGAGGGGTTCAACCGATTTTAAATATTTTTTGAAGTGTCCTGAAAAATAGGATTTGAGTTGGCGCGATTGGTGGTGGGTCAGAAAACATTCATAAAAGTACAATTTACATATTTTCATAATTGAATGTCATTGTCGGGTCGTCAGAGGGGTTCAACTGATTTTTATATTTTTTGAAATGGTCTCAAATATAGGATTTGAGTTGGCGCGATTGGTGGTGGGTCAAAAACATTAATTACAGTACAATTCACAACTTTTCCTTATTAAAAGTCATTGTCGGGTCGTCAGACGGGTTCAACTGATTTTTATATTTTTTGAAGTGTTCTCAAAAATAGGATTCGAGTTGGCGCGATTGGTGGTTGGTCAGAAAACAATCATTACAGTACAATTCACAACTTTCCATTATTGAAAGTCATTGTCGGGTCGTCAGAGGGGTTCAACCGATTTTTATATTTTTTGAAGTGGCCTGAAAAATGGGATTTGAGTTGGCGCTATTGGTGGCGGGCCAGAAAACATTCATTAAAGTACAATGTACAACTTTCCATAATTAAATGTCATTGTCGGGTCGTCAGAGGGGTTCAACTAATTTTTATATTTTTTGAAGTGATCTCAAATATAGGATTTGAGTTGGCGCGATTGGAGGTTGGTCAGAAAACATTGATTACAGTACAATTCACAACTTTTCATTATTAAAAGTCATTGTCGGGTCGTCAGAGGGGTTCAACAGATTTTTATATTCTTTGAAATGGTCTCAAATATAGGATTTGAGATGGCGCGATTGGCGGTGGGTCGAAAAACATTGATTACAGTACAATTCACAACTTTTCATTATTAAAATTCATTGTCGGGTCGTCAGAGGGGTTCGACTAATTTTTATATTTTTTGAAGTGGTCTCAAAAATAGGATTTGAGTTGTCGCGATTGGTGGTGGGTCAGGAATCATTCATTTCAGTCCAATTCACAACTTTCTATTTATAAAAGTCATTGTCGGATCGTCAGAGGGGTTCAACCGATTTTAAATATTTTTTTAAGTGGCCTCAAATATAGGATTAGAGTTGGCGCGATTGGTGGTGGGTCAGAAAACATTCGTTGAAGTACAATTTACAACTTTCCATAATTGAATGTCATTGTCGGGTCGTCAGAGGGGTTCAAGTGATTTTTATATTTTTTGAAGAGATCTCAAATATAGGATTTGAGTTGGCGCGATTGGCGGTTGGTCAGGAAACATTGATTACAGTACAATTCACAACTTTTCATTATTGAAAGTCATTGTCGGATCGTCAGAGGGGTTCAACCGATTTTAAATATTTTTTTAAGTGGCCTCAAATATAGGATTAGAGTTGGCGCGATTGGTGGTGGGTCAGAAAACATTCGTTAAAGTACAATTTACAACTTTCCATAATTGAATGTCATTGTCGGGTCGTCAGAGGGGTTCAAGTGATTTTTATATTTTTTGAAGTGATCTCAAATATAGGATTTGAGTTGGCGCGATTGGCGGTTGGTTAGGAAACATTCATTACAGTACAGTTCACAACTTTTCATTATTGAAAGTCATTGTCGGGTCGTCAGAGGGGTTCAACCGATTTTTATATTTTTTGAAGATGCCCCAAAAATAGGACTTGAGTTGGCGCGATTGTTGGTGGGTCAGGAATCATTCATTTCAGTCCAATTTACAACTTTCTATTTTTAAAAGTCATTGTCAGATCGTCATAGGGATTCAACCGATTTTAAATATTTTTTTAAGTGGCCTCAAATATAGGATTAGAGTTGGCGCGATTGGTGGTGGGTCAGAAAACATTTGTTGAAGTACAATTTACAACTTTCCATAATTGAATGTCATTGTCGGGTCGTCAGAGGGGTTCAAGTGATTTTTATATTTTTTGAAGTGATCTCAAATATAGGATTTGAGTTGGCGCGATTGGCGGTTGGTCAGGAAACATTGATTACAGTACAATTCACAACTTTTCATTATTAAAAGTCATTGTCGGGTCGTCAGAGGGGTTCAACAGATTTTTATATTTTTTGAAATGGTCTCAAAAATAGGATTTGAGCTGGCGCGATTGGCGGTGTGTCAGAAAACATTCATTACAATACAGTTCACAACTTTTCATTATTGAAAGTCATTGTCGGGTCGTCAGAGGGGTTCAACCGATTTTAAATATTTTTTGAAGTGTCCTGAAAAATAGGATTTGAGTTGGTGCGATTGGTGGTGGGTCAGAAAACATTCATAAAAGTACAATTTACATATTTTCATAATTGAATGTCATTGTCGGGTCGTCAGAGGGGTTCAACTGATTTTTATATTTTTTGAAGTGGTCTCAAAAATAGGATTTGAGTTGGCGCGATTGGCGGTTGGTCAGAAAACATTAATTACAGTACAGTTAACAACTTTTCATTATTAAAAGTCATTGTCGGGTCGTCAGAGGGGTTCAACTGATTTTTATATTTTTTGAAATGGTCTCAAATATAGGATTTGAGTTGACGCGATTGGCGGTGGGTCAAAAAACATTAATCACAGTACAATTCACAACTTTTCATTATTAAAAGTCATTGTCGGGTCGTCAGACGGGTTCAACTGATTTTTATATTTTTTGAAGTGTTCTCAAAAATAGTATTTGAGTTGGCGCGATTGGTGGTTGGTCAGAAAACAATCATTACAGTACAATTCACAACTTTCGATTATTGAAAGTCATTGTCGGGTCGTCAGAGGGGTTCAACCGATTTTTATATTTTTTGAAGACGCCCCAAAAATAGGACTTGAGTTGGCGCGATTGTTGGTGGGTCAGGAAACATTGATTTCAGTCCAATTTACAACTTTCTATTTTAAAAAGTCATTGTCGGATCGTCAGAGGGGTTCAACCGATTTTAAATATTTTTTTAAGTGGCCTCAAATATAGGATATGAGTTGGCGCGATTGGCGGTGGGTCAGAAAGCATTCATTGCAGTACAATTCACAACTTTTCATTATTGAAAGTCATTGACGGGTCATCAGATGGGTTCCGCCGATTTCTATATTTTCTGGAGTGGTCTTAAAATTTTATATTATTCGACATCAAGAAAAGCAGCTTAATTGCAATACTTTCTCCAAACTCCTGAATAATCCTTCTGTCCTAGTAACTGACTCTTGGTCTTGAGTGAGGTTGGAACTTGTCCGAAAGACGTTTCGGTAGTATTCCTCGAACATTTCTAGATTTCCATGATCAGCTTGTGTTCATGCTTGGCCATAATCACCCGCTGAGATGTCACCATCCTTCTCTTGTAATCGTTTGCACATTTGACACAGAGAACCGTCATTCAAGTTGATGATTTCAAGTTTTCCCTTCCTCTTTTACACTCCCTCATGTTTTTTGATGAGATCCTTAATCTAATCACCAGTGGTTGTTAGGATTTCTTGTTCAAAGAGTAGTATTCCTGTCCCTTGACTATTTTTCTTTATGTTGAGCTCAGTGAGTTTCCAGATGATGCCAGCTAGTTTATTAATTCGTAGTTTCACAAAATACCCTTTATAAATAATTTTTTATTGATGATTCTAAATGAATATAAGGTCTCCTATTTCGAAATACCTGTTCATTCAATAAAATTCAATACCAACCGAAAGACGTATTCCCTGCTACTCGACTCTGATCCCAATCATCGATGACAAAGCTTCAATCAGAACGGCCTTGTTTTCCGTGAATTCCACTTCCGGAGAAAACCAGATTGCACCGAGAAACTTCATAACGCGATCATCTCCAACATCGCATCTCGAACATTGATTTCCGGCACAAGTACCAAAATTAATCTTTTAGCAAATACCGTACATAGACATAAATTTCAATAAGCAGCAGAAGATGGTCTACTTTCCAGAGAGACGCTGCACTTTAGTTTGATTTAGTGATAGCGGATACGGAAATCAGCTACTATTGATTGGAAATATCGGAGCTGAGGCGATAACAATCATTGGCGGTAGTTTGGGAGAAGGTATTTTGTGGTGGTTCGCAAACAGTGAGGGCGGAGGAGAATAATTATTTCTCAGATTAGATTAAACTATAGGCGTCCATGCTATATGTAGCGCGGTCTTTCCAGAATCTTTATGAATGTCCTTGGAAGCAATCAAATACATTTATCAAGCCACAGTAGTTATACTCCTCATCTGACTTACAAGATATCAAGATAGGAGTCCCTCAAGGTAGTATAACAGGGCCAGCACTATTCATAATTTTCATGAATGATATCTTGGAAATCTTAAATGGCATCATTGCTTCTGAATCAAAATTCAGAATAAAACCAAATTTTTGGGAGTCTTTATAGAAAAACATTTAGAATGAAAAACCATATCATAAGCTTAGGAGCAAAACTTAAGCAGAAATGCTATAATAGCATTGGAGTCATAAGCAAATACCTCAAGGAAAAATTATTAAAAATTGTACACTTTGCAAATTTTGAATCCTGGGCTGAATTTGGAATAATATTCTGGTGATCTCAAAGTAACATTAATGATATATTCTACATTCAAAAGAGAGTGATTGAAGCTATGATTGGAATTGAATTTTGTAAAACCTGCCGAGGTGTTTTCAAAAGAAACAATATAATGATCATGAATGCATTATATATGACTGTGTTTTGTTTTTGTTTAAGAGTACAAGCTTCTCTGAACATAGACCCAATCAAAGATATCCAATACGCAATACCAAGTTGAACTTTCCAATGCACAGATCAGTTCTATCAGAAAAGCATCCATCCATTTTTCAATAAATTACCAAACAATAAAAACATTTTGAAGAGCATCGGTGAATTCAAAATCAACTCACTTCTTTGAGGATTATAACCTACATACATTCATAAAGCTCTGATCCCATTCACAGTTTTAACTGTGTTTTTTGACTCTTATTTTTTTATGTTTTATATTATTTCTCAGTACAAAAGTATAAATTATTAGGTTTCTTGTGTTTGATACTTTTTCTGACCTGTCTCAGTCATTCCTGATGAAAGAAAGAGGGGTTATGAGGTGAAAATGTACCTACACCATCACCTGCTTGAAAAACATAAGCAAGAAGTTGATCTCTGAAACGATTTTGTCGCCATATTTAACTTCTAAGCGCTTTAAATATTCCATGAGCTCGATGATGATGATGACTGTTTCTATGACTGCTAAGTGAATGACAATATTTTTTTTAACAATCAATAATATAAATGACGCAAAATACCTGGGTACTGTTGATATCTGAAGATGAATCATATGTAATATGCATACCTAGATTTCAAAGAAGGATTTCAATTAACGACCGATGCGAGTAAGATTGCTATTGCATCAGTATTTTCACCAAACGTTTTATATTTTCTTTATATTTTATTCTGCAGTAAGTACTTTAACAATTTTATGACATATTAAAAAAAAATCAAAGGTACAGTTTCTAACATTACTGAAGTTATTCTGAGACAAGAATTTGGTGGGTACGTTATTCGTATTGAAGTTAGAAGAAATGGTAGAACAAATTGTCGATAAAGGTGTTGTTTCCATTGTTGTTGCAAATTATGAATTAATTGAAAACACCAGAGTGGGAGTACCTGTCAAAACTCTGTAAGAGATGGGAGTAGCGAATAGGAAATATAAACAAATCATTGCATTTCCATTTAAAATTGTTTATCAATTATTTCACTAGCTTTCGTGGAGATAACTGAATATTTCCATCGATCATCGTCGATGCTCTGACAACAGATTCATGCTATGTAATGATAAAAAACGGTATGAACTCCAAAGCTTTCCATTATTTTCTTTCTATAGATTAATACTGCGTAGGGGGATCTGATCGAACAAACTATTATTCTCCTTATCGTTTTCGCGCCTGAAGAAGCAAAAATTACTCGGAGTTTCCCCACCGAGTACATGAATAGACGAGGAATACGGCAACGTTTTTGATCACTAGAGATTTCCATACCGAAATACCTTTCAGTACTTCGAAAGGATATTTTTTGTACAACTGTCATTGAAAATTACGTTCTTAATTCCTCTGCATATGAATTAAAAACCAGCGTTACCACATTATGTGTCAAATCACTTTTGACACTAGTGTTTGAATATTTTCAACACTAGTGTTTAAAGTTAAATGACAGATGAGATGATGGATACTTAATAGTATAAATAATCTCTTGAATTAAAACACTTTAATCAGATATTACAATAATCAGAACACCTACTTGGAAGGAATCATATCGTTTTATTATAGTCAAACTCGCTCCTGAATTCGCTAGTAGAGATGCTGAAGATTTTCGAAAGCAACGGCCGATAAATTTTAGATATTCAACAATAGTGGAAGGCATCGTCTCAAAGTTTTTTATTCCTACTGGTTGAATTGTGCATTTGTTGTTAGAGTAATTCAGAAAAAAAAATAGAAGTTGGGCGTACTACTGCATATTCACGCTAATGGTTCAAATAGTGTCCAAAGATACAAAAACGTCTTTGAATGTTGGTTTTGGTATCTAAGATATGAATTAGTAATGGCTGTATTGTTTCTTCAATGTCATCTACGCTCAATTTGCAGAGTTCTTCATGACGGCCAAAAATGGTTGCCAAATCAATCATATGTTAATGGGTATTGAGAGCTTCATTCAAAATTCTGTCAATTTGTTTCCTTGCCAGAATTTTTCAATTTTTCGACAGTACCCGACACTTGTTCGGTTCAAAAATGCGATCAACTTGTGGTATTCACTTATATCCACGTTTTTTTCATTTTCAGTTAAGCTTTGATCATAGAAAATTTAGACTACATCGTTAATGAAATCCATAACTTGGATTCTTCTTCGAAATGAACTGAAAGTACGCTATCAATGAAGTTGTCTTCAATTTTCTTCATTCGACTCCATTTGATGAATCAATTGTAAGCAATTCCATATTGTTTCCGTAGTTTTTCAGGCAACAGATCTTATGTTACTCTGTTTGCTGCTTCTTTAATTTCTGATGGAAGAGGAGATTCTAAAAAATCATCAATTTCAACTTCCATTGTATTCATATTTGCAGCAGTAATCGCTACGACCACAAAGGAGCTATGAAATTTTATTTATTTGTGGTAATAGTAATAAAGTGCGTCAGCCCATGTAGCTGAAGCCTCTGCCATGTGATCCATAGAATTCTATGAATCTTATGATCTTCTTTTCTCACTAGCAGTAACTAACACTTGTACAAACAAAATTGTATAATACATTTGTTAAAAGTAATATTCCCCAGTGACATGATAGATTTCTACTTTTAACACTTGTATCATGAATAACTATTGTTTTCAGTGCATTGCTATTTTTCTAAATAATTTTTTTTATGGAGAGAATAGTGTTTGAGTAAAATATTTTTACTTTAGTGCCGATTCAGATACATGCATGCCCACCTTGCGTTTTCAACCATGCATGAGAAATGTATGCCTTTTGACGATGTATTTGAATCGGCTTTCAAACATGAAGGATCTCGCAGTAAACATATAAAATAATACGAAACAGTTTTAGCTATAGACCTTTGAGTGTGGTAAAATTATTCAATAAACTTCCCGTATGCATACAAAACATGAGTTTCAAAAAGTACAAAATAAATGCTGGAAGAAAAGGCCTAGTATTATCAGATTGCTATTTTTACAATTGATTCATAATGCTTGTGTATTAAGAAAACTCGAAATAAGGTGCGCTATTAGTCATAATCTAACCCCACACTGAAGCTCCTGTATACCTGGGTAACACCATAAAAATTAATTCCTTAATTTTTTTCCTTATCTTTCCTACCCACTAATAATAATGCTCATGGCCAACATTTCAATTGAAATGTTCACCAAACTTCAAGAAAATCATTGATCGGACACAAAATCGGCCCCACATCCGATCCCTAAGGGACGCCATGCTCGACAAATTTGTTAGTGGAAATGATATCATTATAATTATATTGGTGAAACAGGTACGAGCTGCGACCCCAATGTCCCCAATGATACAAATTCACTTTTCTTTTTTTTGACACAATGTTTACTGGACAATAGAATGAAATAGAAAAATAGAATAGAAGTTCATTTTGACAAAAATTACATTGAATAAAATGCAGCAAATAAATGTTCAAAATAAACAACAGAACTCACAGGGGCTTACACCTGTTAGAAAAATAAAAACATTCCTAATACTAGATTTAATACTATATTTACGTTCGATTACTTACAAATTCAATAAAAAGTTAATTAACAAACTGTTCGAAAATATGTTTAATATGATACATTGTACACAATTACAAGATATAAAAATTTGTTTGAATGAAATTGTATAGAAAAAATTCTATGAATAAAATAGTTACAAGATTTTTTGTGTAAACTCGACAAACAAAAAACTTTATAGGGTAAGTGCTCATAAATTTGTTGCTTAATCACTATGCGATTTTTTTTCTGATGCACTAAATCGAATTTTATTTATATGAATATACTGTTGAAACAAAATAATTCAGCGTAAAAATGTTTTTTTTTTGACGTTGCTCTATGACGCCGAAGTGTTGATTTAAATTTTCCCTGATCCCATCCCTCCTTTGATGTTTGAAACAATCGAGAGTATCCACTCGAACGCACCGTTCCTTTTGATCAATCTCGACCCAGGAAGAAAAGGACACCGTCCTTTTCGGATCACAATATAGTTAATTTCCGGGTAAATTCCCCGCCTAAATCCTCCTCGAAGTTCTGACCTTTGAGAGCGTAATCTCGCATAAACATCCCCGGTTCTTTAAAATGCGGAATCTTATAATCCCAAACCCTTATTCACGGCTCGCTTCAATTTTGTTATCGTCCTTGTTCGCTTTGAATTATCCAGCAGCCGTGCGACAATATTGTTGTGTTGTCTATTTTTATTACGTTATTTGAGGTCTTGGGGTAGATGATTGAATAATTAGAAGGTAATTTGGCAGCGGGAACTGGGTAGTTTTATAGGACGAGATTGTTTTTGAAGGGCGGATGAGTCCTGAAAGGACAATCGCTTATTATACTCTTGTGCTTAATGATAAAATACAAAATATCAAGGCCTGTTCATTTGTGACATATTCATTTTTTGTCCTTGCTTTTATATTGACATCGACACTGATTGAATATCCCAAATCTTTTTTGCAATTCATTATAATAATAATTTCATAGAACTTTGTTTTGAACGGAAAATATTCATAACCCAATATTCTTGTCTTGGTCAGTTCAAAATGACTCTCAATTAATTGTAATACAATTCCCAAGTTGAAAATATAATATAACTCTTCATTTCTCTCTCATGTTCTTTGAGGCGTGTTTTCAAAACTCTTTTAGACTGACCTACGTATCTTCATTCGCAGTGATGACAAAATATTCCATGAAAAACATTTGTCATACATTCTGGATGGGTTTCTCTTTGGTCCATCTGAAAAAATGTAACCGTTTTATTTAAATTTTTTAAAGTAATCTCCATAGCTGAGGTGGAATATTTGAGAATCAAAACTTCGTTTGACGTTCGCAGAATTGCTCTATCCCAACACGTTCTCGTTTTGAAAATTGCATCTAGAGTTGAGAGCTGTTATTTCCCGTTAAATTTTTGAGGATATATTCGGATTCAGCTTGACAAGATACCTATTATGGACGTTGGCGAGTTTTTGAATAATGAAAAATAAACTTTTTCGGAAAGTCGATGGTACAAGGGAATTGTTGACGTTTTATCACTATTTTATAGTACACCTTGTATCTGAGCATATCCAAATCATACATTTTTGGAATCATCATGAAATTTTGGGAATATGGTGGAAGTTTCAAGTGATTCTCATGATTCTGTACTTTTCATGATTTTTAGGGGTATATATACCCCTTGATCGTTTTTTGAGTAATATTTTTTTTTACCTTCGATCCACTTGACATTCACAGACTATACTAATTCTGTCATTCTGAATCGATTGGCATTCGCAGAATTGCTCTATCTCAACCCGTTCTCGATTTAAAAAGTTTATCTGGAGTTCAGAGCTGTTATTTCCCGCCAAAAAAAAAAATCTATTGTTTCCTCACCAAATTTGAAATCGATTCCGCGTTGAATATGCAATTTCATCCGTTGTCGAGTTTAAAAGTTTATCTAGTCTTGAAAGAGGTCATGTTTCTCCAACATTAAGTTTTCGTGATTTTTCTGTTCATTTTCGCAAAATTCTAACTTTTAGTTATTGCCCACATATGCACATCTGCAATTTCAGATTAATCTGATAATTTTTTATTTTTCATGATTTTTAGAGGTCCACTACGCCTTAGGACAGAATTCATTTATACTTGAAAGAGGTCACTTCTCTCCAGAATCTTGATTTCGTAATTTCTTCTTTAATTTTCGCAAAATCAAACCCCTTCTTACGTGCACATATAAGCGCATATGCAGTTGATAAAGGTATTTTTTTTTATTTTAGTTTCGTTATTTACCAAACTTCAATCTTATTTCATGCAATTTTTTAAGTGAATCAGATGATTTTTTTTTTCGTGAATTTTGGGGGGCTACACGTCAGTTCTTTTTTCGAGTTTCAGTCGAATTGTAATTCATAGAGTATGTACTATTTTTGGGGATTTATTGAATTTTTTTCCATGGTGGCACAAAAAGTATGTTTTGAGGAATCTTATTCTACAATTTCAGTGGAATTTCTTCATGGGAAACCACCGGTTAGCAAAGTTTTTCGAAAAATCGCAATTACAAAGGTCGGTTACATGAACACCTCACTATAAACAATTCAGTCTCATGGGTCAACCCGACTATAAATTTCCTAAGGTTCTTTTCGGCAGAATAACTCATTGGTCAAAAATTATCCACACCCAGGAAAATGTCTTTTGTAACAATGCTTGTGATCTGACTAAGTTGAGTCATGAGTAGGCGAAATAAAGTAAATGTGGGCGATGAATTGCGAACTGTACTAGTATTGCAATATTTCAACTTTTACATCAATGATTTTGACACACATAGTGCGTCTGATGTTCGATATAGTGCTGCGTGAAAACACTGAAAAATTTTTTCATTTATCACATAGAAAAAAAAATTCGTCTCCAATGTTTAGTTTCTGTATAAAGCCGAAGAAACAATGGAAGTTTTATGTAATAAATTTTAGGTTTTGTGATTGTGGATATCAATTTTCAAACCAAAAAAATAGATGCTAAAGAGTATTGAAAAATGAAGCTTGAATTTTACAAAACAAGATTATGAGGCGTGATCAGAATATTAATGGAAATGATCGTTTCGCGTTAAAAAAATATCCAAAATTATACAAATTAAAACTAAAAATATTAAACTTCCGTTGTGTTTCAGCCTCAACACGGCAGGCCTAAGAATCGTAAAATATGTCTCTTAATCCATGCCTACATAACCGATGTTCGGATCATTTGGATAAATCTCCCACGAATTTTACTCCTCGAGATGTATTTTTGTTTGTCTTTGATATCTTTTTATTGGAATTGTGGGAAAATAAAGATTATATGGCTTTCGCTTCACGAGAACTATCGTAAAACTTCAAGAACATCAATAAACTGATAAGTTATAAAATCTTCTGTTCGGAGGATACATTTGAATAACACTAAATTTTGAACTTATCTGAAACTCGAATAACTCAGTGTTGTAAGTTATGGGAAATGAGATACAAATTTGATGTTCCATGAAAAATGCGAACGATAAAACCACCTCTTCAAATCCTATGTGCCATGAACCAGGTTCGTGATGATATGAGCAAGTGACACAAGTGTAAAAACAAACAAGTTCGGTTAGAATCGAATCATAAACAACATCTGAATAATGTTCTTACCTTAAAAACGACATCTGGTACCAATACAAAGAAGGATATAATAATGCTGTGAGGAAAAGCATTGAGATATCTAGTTCGTAATAGCTCATGTGGATTTACCATACTGTATTGTTATCATGTTTTTTCTATGTTTTTATAATGAAATGTCCTAACAACATTCTATATTACCACGTACCTACTTTTCTAATCTTGGCGGAGTGTTCAACTGTATCTGACAAAATATTCTATGTATACAAAAGCTGTACCATTCTACTATTCAATTAAATTTTACGATAATGACAATAATATTTCGACGAGCCATCAAAGGCTCGAAGAACTTTGCTGCTCCAAGCCTTGATGGGTAGATCTTGCAATAGTTCTAACTAGTTTTCATTCCAAGGGATTTAAAATGGTCTGCTTGGAAGAGGTCTTTGATACTCTGGTGTATACCTACGACACTACGACACTATGATATAGACGAGACACCGGTGTTGCCTTATGTTTTGCTTGGGGAGCAAACCTTAGGTTGGCTGGAGTCGGACTCAAAGGGGTAGCACACAACGTAAGGGGTTCAACCGCCACCGAAAGTGCACACCTTGCCGATCTCCCAACTGACGAAATTACCATGAAAAATAATTTCGAGAAATTTCTTCGAACGGAATTAAATACCAGGAGTGGATGGAGCATAGAATCCATTCGAGCACTAGGAAAGAATACCATAACTTGGTACACTGACGGGTCCAAAGCTCCTGGCGGAACTGGAGCAGGAGTCTTTGGGCCTTGCACCAAATACTCCGAACCCATGGGCCAGTTATCAATCCAAGCGGAAATTCACGCCATAGAAAGGTGCATTGAATTCAACCTCAACAGGAAATATCGGAACAAGGAAATCGCAATCCTCTCTGACAGTCAAGCAGCCATCAAAGCGTTGAGCTTATATATAACGTCAACTGAAAGATGGTCTGGGAATGCCAAGACAAACGTAATGACCTAGGCAGGAACAACAAGGTGATCCTCCTCTGGGTGCCGGGACACGTCGGAGTGGAGGGCAATAAACAAGTGGATACCCTGGCACGAAAAAGGGGCATCAACGCCACTTTTCGGGCCATAACCATTCTGCGAACTTGGAGAATCTCACTTCCAAGAAGAACTCAATAACACTGAAGCAGCAATGAGAGCAACATACTGGCAAAGACTTCCAGTGCTAAGGCAGGCCAAACATCTCCTCGGCAACTTCAACCAAGCAAGTTCGAAGACACTGATTAACCTCTGCAAAACTAGTCTAAAGACAATCGCGGGATTTCTTACAGGGCACTGCAGACTCAAAGAACTCCTAAGGAAGCTAGGCTTAGAGGAGGACAGCACGTGCAGATTCTGAGGGAACATCCAGAAACACCACACCATATAATGATGGAGTGTTATGCTGTACATCATAAGAAATTGAATATACTGGGATCACACCAGCTGACTGTGGGAGAAATACCACAAATACAACCCCTCAAAATCCTTAAATTCCTCAAGGAATTTGGGCTCGAGGGGCTGCTGTAAACGAGAACACCTAGAAATAGCAGAAGAAGATGGAGCACAATAGATCTAATTAGGTCGCAGCGCATCAGTCAGCATCCATACCATACCATTACCATTGCCAAAGTTAATGGTTAGTAATTTTTGAATATTGATTAGATCTTTTTCTGCCAGTATTTTGACATTCTCCCAATTTGGTGGTCGGTGCGCACTTCAAGCTAGCACCAGACGTCGGAATTGGCATCTAGACAACTCTCACCACACTTGATTCCAAAACTCCTGACGGAACAGGAGCAGGAGTCTTTGGGCCTTGCACCAAATACTCCGAACCCATGGGCCAGTTATCCAGTATTTTCCAAGCGGAAATTCACGCCATAGAAAGGTGCATTGAATTCATCCTCAACAGGAAATAACGGAACAAGGAAATCGCAATCCTCTCCGACAGTCAAGCAGCCATCAAAGCGTTGAGCTTATATATAACGTCAACTGAAAGATGGTCTGGGAATGCCTTGACAATTTTTATGATTTCATCAGATTTCTAAAGAACGCTCCTAATGAAATTCATCTATTGCCTTAGGTAATTATTTTCTCATTTTCCTTTTTGTGTGTATTTATTTTCTTTTTTGTTATGGGTTGTTTTGATTATGGTTTATTTTGGAAGATGCAGAAGTCAGTAACTTTTGAATATGAAGATATATTCTTTTTCTTTGCGATTAGAAGAGGCAGGTACCTCGACATTAGTGAACAGAAGCTTCAGCCATACAACTGAAGAAATAGTTTCCAGTGAAAGAAATGATTATCAGGGCACATTTCAAAATTGTACATTTGTTAGTTGTGATGACGTGAACGAACAAGTGTATTAATAAGGGCGATTAACAATTGAGATATTTTAACGCGTTGACTGTAATTTAAAAAAAAGGTATCACTTGGAGATTGAACCCTCGACCTTGCTCTAACCTAGGACTCAATCCAGCATTTTACCAGCCGGCTGCGTGACTATCTAGCTATTAATGCTATAGAATCTATAATGTCCTAAGGGAGTTATGACCCATTTTATTGATAGCCTAACTATGATGGTATAAGCTTATAATATCCTTGTCGGAAATAAATAATCATGTTTGCTCGAAATATATCGAAGTCTGGCTTCTGATTTGTCATTCAACTGAAGATGCTGCTTCACAGAGAGCAGAAACGATCTTCAAAACCCCTGTAGGTCACCATACGAACCGTTACGCCCCATCACCGATGTGATATCTGTCCTTCTTCCTCGAATCCCACACGTCATTAGGCAGAAATATCGAAGTAAATCGTGGCGAGAGATAAAAATTCGCGGGGACACATAAAAGAAAGCTTTCTCTTCATCATTTTAATTCCGCGATGAAACCACCTATTACTTCCCAAACAAGCTCGTCTGGTTCGGGGTAATATGGAGTAACGACCCAGCTGTCATCGCTGTACTCTAATTCGCATTCTTCTTCTTCTAGCTCGCTTTTAGGGTAATAGTCATCCTCATCCTGAGACATCAATCACCCGGTATTGAAACCGGGCCCCTGGATGAGCGCGAATACATATTCTTTCATTTATTCCGACAGCGGAGATGTAGGAATTCTTGTTGAAATATGGATTTGACGACTCGAATATTATGATTCAATGTTTGCTTGGGATGGATGCGTGTGATTGATTTCGCTGGGATTTTTTGGCGGTTGGAATTGCTTCTATTACTGAAGTGATTTTGTGCATGTATGTGTGATACTTTATTTTTTGTACAACAAGAAATTTTGAGTCAATTTTCAATCAATAAATCTTCGCCTCAGTCTTTCAGACATCGCTTCAGTCTTTCAGTCATCGGCTCGGTCATTCAGTCATCAGCTTCAGTCTTCAGCTTCAGTCTTCTGGTTGGTCTTTCAATCTCTAAGTTTTGGCACCGGTAGACGTGTAGGGCAGTTTCTCAATTTATGTGAGTTACTTTTATAGTTATAGTTGTAGTCGGTGGACTAGTGGCTGAGGTATTTAGCACTGGAACTTCTGGCGTGCATCAGACAGACGTTCGAGGCTCCGGTACTCGAGATTTATTTTTCTCAAGTACATGGGTCTCTGCCTTGTTGTGAATCAAGTGTGTTGAGAGTTGTCTAGATGCCAATTCCGACGTCTGGTGCTAGCTTGAAGTGCACACCGACCACCAAATGGGAAGAATATCAAAATACTGGCAGAAAAAGATCTAGAATATTCAAAAATTACTAACCATTAACTTTGGTAATGGTAATGGTATGGTATGGATGGTGACTGATGCGCTGCGACCTAATTAGACCTATTGTGCCCCATCTTCTTCTGCAATTTCAAGGTGTTCTCGCTTACAGCAGCCCCTCAAGCCCCAATTCTTTGAGGAATTTAAGGATTTTGAGGGGGTCTATTCGTGGTGTTTCTCCGACAGTCAGCTTGTGTGATCCCAGTATATTCAATCTCTTGTGATGTACAGCATAACACTCCATCAATATATGGTGTGATGTCTCTGGATGTTCCCCACAAAATCTGCAGGTGCTGTCCTCCTCTAAGCCTAGCTTCCTTGGGTCCTGTGAGTCTGCAGTGACCCGTAAGAAATCCCGTGATTGCCTTCAGACTAGTTTTGCTGAGGTTAATCAGAGTCTTCGATCTTGCTCGGTTGAAGTTGCCGAGGAGATCTTTGGCCTGTCTTAGCCCTGGAAGTCTTTGCCAGTATGTTGCTCTCAGTTTTATTGAGTTCTTCTTGGAAGTAAGATTTTCCAAGCTCGCAGAATGTTTTTTTTCGTGCCAGAGTATCTGTTTGTTCATTGCCCTCCACTCTGACGTGCTCTGGCACCCAGAGGAGGATCACCTTGTTGTTCCTGCCTAGATCATTGGGTTTGTCTAGGCATTTCTAGACCATCTTTGAGTTAATGTTATATAAGCTCAACGCTTTGATGGCTGCTTGACTATTCCTGTCGAGGTTGAATTGAATGCACCTTTCTATGGAGTGAATTCCTGCTTGAAAAATACTAGGGAACTGTTCCATGGGTTTGAAATATTTGGTGCGAGGCCCAGACTCCTGTTCCAGTTCAGTCGGGAGTTTTGGACCTGTCCGTGTACCATGTTATGGTATTCTTTTCCAGTGCTAGAATGGATTCTATGCTCCATCCACTCTTGGTATTTAATTCCGTTTGAAAAAATTTCTCGAAACTAAATTTCCTTGTGATTTCGTCAGTTGGAAGATCGGCAAGGTGTGCAATTTCGATAGGAGTTGAGCCCCTTACGTTGTGTGCTATCCCTTCAAGTCCGACTTTCGCCAACCTGAGGTTGGCTCCCCAAGCTGTTCTCTTTACCATGATATGGAGAGGAGCGAGGTCCAGTATTACCTCTATTGCTGCTGTTGGAGTCGACCGCATTGCTCCTGTTATACAAAGACATTCTAGTGTTTTCACTTTCTCCAGGATTTTCTTTGTTATGGCGAGTTCGGTTCTGCCGTGCCTCACTACTGCTTGCAAAACATCTTTCTTCCCAAATATATAGACGGTAGAACATCACCAAATTTACAAGTATTAAACACTCTGAACAACGTAAATATAAATGCTGTCACTGAATTTAAATACCTGGGAGTAGTCTTTGATTCAAACTTAAGATGGGATAAACATGTCAAATAAGTAATCAATAGATTTTCAATAAACAAATTTAAAATTCAACGAGATATTCTCTGTCCTCATTTGTTCGATAATTGTTGGTGCCGGACCATGCACGCTGGAAAGAGATGAAAATATAATTTCATATAATTTCTGAGTGTAATGCTATTATATGCATTTTTTTTTGTTCAAGGTGGTCGATATCAGAACTGGTTGTTCAAAAATCTCTATCCTTCTATATTTCCAGACAAAAAAAATCTTATGGTATAAAATCTGGGGATCGAGCTGGCCAGGTGATTGGCCAATGGTTTTCAATCCATTGTGTTAGGAATATTGCATCTAATATAGCCTTCACCTGAGTAGCCACCAACTCAATCCCATATTCAAATGCTCATCGTAAAAAAAAGGGCCTAGTATGTTCGTTCCCAAAATTCCCAATGATAAATTTATTCCGAACTTTTCCTGAAAATTGGTCACTCTTTGTATTTAAATTTATATCATTCTACTCATAATGGATGTTTCTGTTGAACCGACCATTTTTAGTGAATTTTTATTCGTCCATCCTATTATTTTTTTATAAATAACTCAAACTTTCTCAACCACTTCAAATCATACTCTCCTTCCGTGATACCTTTCCTCAAACTTTGCGTATCCTGTAGCATTTGTACCTTGCATAGTAGTGGGTATCTGAATTGAATCTGACAAGTATTCGACCCTAATTTTTCATAGTTTATTTGGGTTTTGTTAGCTGAAGTGTTAATTGAAATTGCAACTGGTTCGTCGCAATGATATCGATTCTCACGAAAGTCAGACAAAAATCTAACTGGATTTAGCAATAGTAGTCAGTCACTTGAGATTACATCATATTTTTCAAACATTATAACCCAAGTGGTTAGTTACATTTTATTTCTAAGTAGTTCGTAAGTTGAACAAACTCTAGTTCATCAGTATGACCATCAGTTGAACTCGATTTTGATTTGACTAGACAAAATAAAATCTTGTGTAATCAATTGCCTGAAGAAACACAAACAATTTTTCTTTCCCGTTTTTCTTTCCTTCGTCGAACAAGTTTCAATCGATAGTCGTCTGTTGTTCTGCTCAAATATTTGGAAAAGTTTCCAGAGCGTAACAGTTCCCATTTGTAGCGGTCCGGTTACTCCCTTGACGAGTTTTTGGGGTTGATATAGGTTATTATTTCATGGGGAGATTTTCTTTTTCAGCAAAAATGGCGAACTCCGTTAATAAAAGAGGGTTTATTGTATTTTCCCCCTTTTTCATATAATTGTTAGGATATCGGACCAGAAAATTCAGAAGATATAGAAAATATTAAGCATTGACCACTATTGCAAGTCATCGAATTTGGTTCTTAGCATCACAAATTCTTTTTGCCCAGGATAATTTAAAATAGAATAACAAATTCAGTAGAAATTAGAGAAAATTTACCTTCAACTTCTAAGGATTGGAAAAGTCAGGAAAATTCAACTGTGAAAATTGGAACTAATCAAATTCCAAATATAACTATCAGTCATTGTGGAAACGTAACATTTAATATTGTAATTAATAATTAAACTAATGTTGAATAGTACCATATGATTTGAAAAATATAATCGAAGTTCATATTTTATAATAACTTCGTCATATAGTGTGAGGCTTGTGAGTGGTGAAATGTCGCTATGGTCGTAGAAAAAGTATAGTGTACAACGATAATGGAGTGTCGGCTCGTACCGCAATTTTCATACTCGTGAGAAATGAGTGTCATTCCATGCTAGTTGCACAATATACTATTATCATATCTTCATCAGTTCATTCGTTTGACATTTCGGAATTGGACTGTTAGTACAGAACT
Organism: Chrysolina americana; assembly: GCA_958502065.1. Taxonomy (NCBI): domain Eukaryota; kingdom Metazoa; phylum Arthropoda; class Insecta; order Coleoptera; family Chrysomelidae; genus Chrysolina; species Chrysolina americana. The sequence continues at coordinate 104,997,819 of OY293411.1, forward strand.
AACTTTTTATATGAATAAACTCGTACTTTCAGAGTATTTAAATACTTTTTATTATTTTGAAACTTACAGTCGCCTTCTGCTTTTTTTCTTTTTTTTTGTGTATATATTTCCTTAGAAACCAAATGAAAAAGTTAAATGAATACAGGAGGATAAAAAATAACAAAATCTAGAATCTTCAACAACATGGACCATGCTACATACAGACTCACAGAATATGTTTTCGTTAGAGGATAGTTTATTATTATTATTTCAAGAATGGTTCCAATAACTTACTGAGTTTTTGGATATTTTGTGAAGTTTGAATGTGGAAATATGCTGTTCCTTTCCATTAGTAGTATGGAACAGCACTAACTGAGATTGGTTATCTTTTTTTTTAATCTATTCACAACTGAAATGAGTTTACATTCTATCTTCTGCTAATATCGATTTGAAAATCTGCTGCTGTGCGGTTTACTCAATCATGGCTTGCTGAAGTCCTGGAAAAATTAATATACCTGAGTGTGCCCACTGTATTTTCCAAATCACCCGAAATGTAGTTTTAATTGAATTTTGCCCGCAGCCAGTTCATTGCACATCCCATTCAGGGCCGCATTTTCTTGTTTGCATATGTAAATTTCCGAAATGCAAACCGGTTTTCATTGAAATTGCCAGGTGCGTTAGATGTGAAATCACGTAATTGCAAAATTATATTAGTTCGATTTTTGCCGTTTGCCCTCGGTAGCTTTTTCATGAAAAAAGTAAATGTTGAGAGCGGAATGTGTTCGAATTATAACAGTATACAGAGCAGAAATAAAATCATAGATTGTTTCTTTGATGGCTGCTTGTGTGATCAGTATTTCTGCAGAGTTATTTTTGAGAACCGTGCCGCGATATCAGAAGGTTGGTCACAAACGACAGGTTTTTGCAAAATTTTGCTGAAGAAAACGAAACTATACAGAACGATAACATAACTACCAATGACGTACATAGCAGAGATGATGACGGTAACAAAAGAAACAAAAAAATAAATGAGACTACACAAAATAAATGCGGTAACAACAATTGAATAGAAATAAATAAATATTGAAGAAGGACCCGTGATGGAATCTTGAAGTAAGTAACTGGACTGACAAGATGTGACTGAAAGAATGCCAAAGCGGAGGAAGATACAGACCAAGATAAAACCACTTGGATACGAGAAGTAAAAGTAAATTTGAAAGGAGTGATAATACAAAATTACTCAAAAAAAGTTCTAAAGGGTAGACCTCTGAAGATCATGAAACATACAAAATCGTCTGTCTACTTGAAATCTCCATCACATATGCAGAATTCAATGATAATTCTGAAAATATATGCTCAGATATAAGGTTCAGCCTATATCTTATTTTCGTTAAATTTGCCTTTTTTTGTATATGCTCACCAAAACTGAAATTGATTTCATAGGCTTTTCACGGAATTTCTGAAATTTTAAGATGAACACTTTCAAATATATTTATTTCTGAAAACTCGCAAGGTTTCTCAAATGTTTCCTGACGATCTTATTCGAAATCTCACAAAGATAATTAATCTTGAATTCAATTTCAAGTTCGGTGAGAATATACAAAAAAAGGTTTAATTTTATGAAAATTTATAGAAAAATTATGAAAATTCAATTATGCTGGAAATTACTGCTCTCAAATGTAGATGAACTTTCCACTACAATGCATATTGGAAATTTTTTGTATGCAGTGTCACGTCAGATATTAAAATACCTAGAAAGTCACAATCGTGGACGGATTTGGTGAATTGCAAAAAAAGTCATCGTATTTAAAGGACATACATTTGGAATGGTCCTCTAAAAATTATGAAAAATCAACTAATTACTCTCAGAAGTCAGGAGATTATTGTTCGAAATGAATTGTAGCGTAGTGTTTTCCCGTTGAAACTCCCGTTATAGTTTCTCAAAACAAATGCAATCAGAAACTTAGAACAGCGGCAAAACTTTCGACTTTTTTCCATTATTGAACGATTCTGCTTTGGGCGTTTCATTGTGAATCTAAAAACTTCCCAGAGAAAACAATGAACGAACTCCAAGTTATCTTGGAATAAGAGAAATGAAGCAGCCAGCCACGTGGAATTTTTGAGAAGGCAAGGTTCATTTCGGTATCAGCTTCATGCCGCTATTGTAATCATAAGAATTTTCAATTATTGGAGAAGTGATTAGAAAGTCAACAATTGGAGGCTTAGTTTTTTCAGTATATTGTATGCATCAATTGATTAGCTCTATATACAGGGTGATTTATGTGGGCTGTGCATTAGACGTTTTTCTACTTGCATTTGGTTCAAAAACTAGAAATTTCCCCATAGTGAACTAAATGATAAGAGTTTGTTTCAGAGATATCGCTTCTAAAATGCCAGTCTATATTAATTCAATTCCCGAATATACAGGGTCCTGCAAAGAGGGTGCGATATTCCATATCTCCATTATGGCAATAGATAGATGGATGATTATTTCAGCAAAATTATACTATTTCCCGAGCTCTACAAAATGGAAAAACAGCTTGTATCATATTGTAAATAAAAATGTACAATTTGGTCTTTTTTTCAAATGGAACACCCTGTATATTATTGATCCATAGAAAGCGCCAACAAAGGCTCTATAAATTTCATAAAATATTCCATAAATGTTAAAATGAATAGTTTTCCTTAAAAAAAAATCAATATATTTCTTTACCACAATCTCAACGGCCACTTTTTTCACCTCGATCTTTCATCTGAATACCTTCTATCTAGTACCGTTGAGAATGAATTCTTCTTGTCATTAAACATTCTGATTCAACCAATATGAATCAATCAGTTTTTGTAATCAATATTTCAATGTAAATGAAAATAATAACAGAGTGCTGGTCTAAATCACAACTTATTCATCTTCTAAAAGCGTAATTAGACAAAGAGCGATATTTTGAAGGTGTTGGACAAAAACTATGTGTTTCATCACGATTTTTGTTTTAAATATCTCTAGATCGCACTCATTGAGAAATTCGCTGTGAAAAAGTCGTTTATTGTGATTATGACGAAGAAAAATTAAAAAATTTAATTATTCGAAAAAAGTTTTTTTAAGAAAAACTATTAATTTCAAACCTAGGATATATTCGACTGAATTTGTAGAGCCTTTGTTGGTGCTTCTTATGGACCGAGAATTTACAGGGTATTCCATTCAAAATCAAGAAGATTTGCGCATTCTCATAAACGATATTCGGCAAGCAGTATTTTACACCCTGTATATCACAGGTCGATTTCAGAAATATAGTTTGAAATAGTCAAGAATGTTCGGAGAAAGGACCAATAAATAATTTTATGATTTCAAAAATTTCCAATAAAGAATTTTGGAAAAAAAAAGATGTCTTCTCATAATATAGAAACCAAATAATTGATCTCAGAAAATGATTTCATTTTGCTGATGATAAAATCTTACTATTATCATAATGGAGATATGAAAGATCGTGCCCTTGTGCAGAATCCTGTATAGTAGTGAATTCAGAATTGGTAGATTGAGTTCAAGAACGACAGAAAAATCCTACTCTCATTGTGATTTCGAAAAAAAAATCGTTGCCATGCATTACAAAACTGTTTCTACAAATCGCAGCAGTTGAAAAATCAGTATGTAACACTATATAACCCACATGTAAAGGCTTATACTATTCATGTATTTATTATTGTTGTGAAATGAGTTCCAGAAATACCAACAAAGAACTGAACTTTATTTCACAACTATTTCCATTCATACACATAGTACATAATCTCTGTCATTCATCGTTTCTCAGAATGTCACTACATAAAAAAATAGTTCGATGTGCATATGCCATCCATGTGTGAAAAGAATCCGAATGGAACTCTAACTATAGAAAATAAACACTTGTGCAGATATTTCGTTTTAACCGAAAAAAGTTATTTCAGATATGTCGACGTATTATGACAGCCAACTGAATTGATGGAGAATAGTGTTTGTACGGGAATGGAAATTTGAAGTTTGACTGAAGTTTTGAAAGTAATCATTGCAAGAATTCGAGAAAGGAAATTGATGTAATACAATGTTTGTTTTGAAGACAGTTCTTTATTTGATGGGAATGTTTGACACTTCCAGATAATTTACACTGGAGTGGTCGAATTCAAACAACATGGGAAGGTTATTGAAAATAAGTAGTACGTAGGTTTTCTCTTCGAGATACGCATTGTATTATTGAAAAGTTAACGAAAACTTTGTTTCGCTTCATGAAGTCGTATAAACATCTTACAGTTTTTCCATAAGAAAGTGAAAGTGCTATTAAATAATAATAATAATAATGAATCACACCACAAAATAATTTGATTCGAATCAGACGGCAATACTAAGCAGTCATGAGGGGAAGTTATTACAAAGAAAACAAGCTTTTGACAAGCCAATGCGGTAATTAGGTCATTAATATAAAAAAGAAACAGAAGTGGTCCAAGATTGGACCCTTGTGGTATTCCTGACGTGGGAACAAGGAAACGAGAATTGAAGTTTTCATATTCAATGGATTGTTTGCGATTACTCAATTACGATTTGAATAGAAGAATTAGATTTAATGAGAAGCCAAAAGTTCGCAGTTTCTCTAGTAGGACTGAGTGAACAATTTGGTCGAATGCTATTTGAAAATCGTTGTATATAACATCGACCTGCTTACGTGTATCAAGGGAATTGGTGACAAAGTGGGAAAAACAAGCTAAATTGGTGACACATGATCTGTTGCTCATGAAACCGTGCTGATGTGTCGATATCAAGCTTCTGGTTGGGGCATAAATTGCATCGTAAATGATGATTTCTAGAATTTTAGCAAATGAGCACATGCAAGATAGATATCGGACGATAGTTATTTAATATGGATGGATCTCCTTTTTTTAGAACCTGACATATTCGGGCAACTTTCCAAAGGTTTGGAAAAATATTGGATGATATGACAAGATTGAATAGATAGGAAAGAGGTTCAGCTAAGACTAGACGGCAATCTTTCCCAAAAAAACTCAGAATTTGATTAACTCCTGAAGTGAGTTTAATTTTTAGCTTACTGCATGCTGTTATAACTTGTTCCGGAGTAATAGTTCTTTTGAATCAGGGTAGTAGTCTAGGGTAGACTGGGGTTTATAGACACTCTAAAAATATGTGGCATAAGCATCAACAATTTTCCGGGGATCATTATATAGTATTTTAGATCTCTACTCCTCTCTGACTCCAAAAACTGAACTTTTCAACTCAATCACGGGTAGAAATAGAAAAATTATGTAAATTCCAATGGATTTGAATGAGACATCATACAGTGTGACCCATTTAAGATGGAAGCACCCTTATAAAACTTACATTTTTCAACCGATTGGAATGATTTTTGTTAGGTAGATATTCAAAAAGTCTATTAGGACACCAAATATCATGAATAAATCTCAATTTCCAGGGCCAACTAATCTAATTTTTCAAGGTCAAAAATCTAAAAAAATTACTATCGATGTTTTTAGAAAAAATCTGACTACACCACTGGATTCGCGACATTTTCAAATGATTTACATGTAAATTACGTTGGAATGCGTCAATCAATAAAAAAGTTATAAAGGAATGAAATTTGAAAAATATGCCGTTTAATCAATTCACCAATTCGAATTCATGAATTTTATGAAAATTCTGAATACACCACTGGATTCAGGATGTCTTGAAATATCACAGGTCACAGTTTCATCGAAATCTGTTCAGTAATAAAAAAGTTATAAGGGAATGAAATTTGAAAAATATGTTGTAAAATGAAATTTTAACAACGTTCTTACTACACCACTGTTGATTATTGAAAAAATTATTGGGGTGATTATTGCAATGTCGTACAATTATAACATCTGAAAATCATGATGGTAAAAATAGTCTATAAAAAATATTCGTAAGCGATATGATAAATGCATTGAATTGGATGGAAGTTTGGTGGAGGCCACCAGAATATGAATTGCACTCATTTATTTTTCAATTCGGTATCTTCTTGGTTTCTATTTTTACATTGATTGTGAATAAAAGATTTTTTTCCGCTAGTTTGTAGCAATTAGAAAAATGTACTTACAGTTATTTTTTTGTAGATTCATTTGAAATTATTGACACTAAAGTTTGTTGTGATAAACTGATTGATTGATATGGTTCGACATACATATGAAAGGAAATTGATTCTCCCATAAACGTTTCATGAATTTTATTTGAATTATATTTTGTTGAATATTGCCCCTAATCCAGTGGTGTAGTAAGAACGTTGCTAAAATTCCAATGAACAACATATTTTTCAAATTTTATTCCTTTATAACTTTCTTATTACCGAACAGATTTCGATGAAACTGTGATCAGTAATATTTCAAGACATCCTGAATCCAGTGGAGTATACAGAATTTTGATAAAATTCCTGAACATGAATTGGTGGGTTGATTAATCGGCATATTTTTCAAATTTCATTCCTTTATAACTTTTTTATTGATTGACGCATTCCAACGTAATTTACATGTAAATCATTTGAAAATGTCGCGAATCCAGTGGTGTAGTCAGATTTTTTCTAAAAAAATCGCTAGAAATTTTTTTAGATTTTTGACCTTGAAAAATAAGATTAGTTGGCCCTGGAAATTGAGATTTATTCATGATATTTGGTGTCCTAATAGACTTTTTGAATATCTACCTAACAAAAAAAAAATCATTCCAATCGGTTGAAAAATGTAAGTTTTATAAGGGTGCTTCCATCTTAAATGGGTCACACTGTATAAGAATTTGAAATGGAAATATCTACAGACAAAAATTTTTGACTGATCGATCGATTTTGGTAACAAGATAACAATGGCCAGTACACAAAAAGTAATGACATTTTAACTGTGTGTCATGTTAAAGAAACTAGACCATATTTGATTCATTTTACAATACAGAGGGGTGGAACAACAGATTTTCCAACCTTGCAAAAAGGCGAATCTGTCATTAGGTTAGTTCGTTTAGGAAAAAATCTGACTACACCACTGGATTCGCGACATTTTCAAATGATTTACATGTAAATTACGTTGGAATGCGTCAATCAATAAAAAAGTTATAAAGGAATGAAATTTGAAAAATATGCCGTTTAATCAATTCACCAATTCGAATTCATGAATTTTATGAAAATTCTGAATACACCACTGGATTCAGGATGTCTTGAAATATCACAGGTCACAGTTTCATCGAAATCTGTTCAGTAATAAAAAAGTTATAAGGGAATGAAATTTGAAAAATATGTTGTAAAATGAAATTTTAACAACGTTCTTACTACACCACTGTTGATTATTGAAAAAATTATTGGGGTGATTATTGCAATGTCGTACAATTATAACATCTGAAAATCATGATGGTAAAAATAGTCTATAAAAAATATTCGTAAGCGATATGATAAATGCATTGAATTGGATGGAAGTTTGGTGGAGGCCACCAGAATATGAATTGCACTCATTTATTTTTCAATTCGGTATCTTCTTGGTTTCTATTTTTACATTGATTGTGAATAAAAGATTTTTTTCCGCTAGTTTGTAGCAATTAGAAAAATGTACTTACAGTTATTTTTTTGTAGATTCATTTGAAATTATTGACACTAAAGTTTGTTGTGATAAACTGATTGATTGATATGGTTCGACATACATATGAAAGGAAATTGATTCTCCCATAAACGTTTCATGAATTTTATTTGAATTATATTTTGTTGAATATTGCCCCTAATCCAGTGGTGTAGTAAGAACGTTGCTAAAATTCCAATGAACAACATATTTTTCAAATTTTATTCCTTTATAACATTCTTATTACCGAACAGATTTCGATGAAACTGTGATCAGTAATATTTCAAGACATCCTGAATCCAGTGGAGTATACAGAATTTTGATAAAATTCCTGAACATGAATTGGTGGGTTGATTAATCGGCATATTTTTCAAATTTCATTCCTTTATAACTTTTTTATTGATTGACGCATTCCAACGTAATTTACATGTAAATCATTTGAAAATGTCGCGAATCCAGTGGTGTAGTCAGATTTTTTCTAAAAAAATCGCTAGAAATTTTTTTAGATTTTTGACCTTGAAAAATAAGATTAGTTGGCCCTGGAAATTGAGATTTATTCATGATATTTGGTGTCCTAATAGACTTTTTGAATATCTACCTAACAAAAAAAAAATCATTCCAATCGGTTGAAAAATGTAAGTTTTATAAGGGTGCTTCCATCTTAAATGGGTCACACTGTATAAGAATTTGAAATGGAAATATCTACAGACAAAAATTTTTGACTGATCGATCGATTTTGGTAACAAGATAACAATGGCCAGTACACAAAAAGTAATGACATTTTAACTGTGTGTCATGTTAAAGAAACTAGACCATATTTGATTCATTTTACAATACAGAGGGGTGGAACAACAGATTTTCCAACCTTGCAAAAAGGCGAATCTGTCATTAGGTTAGTTCGTTTAGGAACAATCGAGTCTTGAAAATATAAAAAATCGTCTTTTTTGGTCGTCGACGATGAACATTCCACGGGATAGGTTAAAACTAAAATAGTTTCTTTAACATGATACACAGTTAAAATTTCATTATTATTTGTGAACTGGCCATTGTTACCGCATATAGTGGTATTTTTTCCGGTTTTTTTTCCGGTTGGTATTTTTTCCAGTTTTTTTCCGAGAATTTTTTTTATTGTTTTTTCTTTCCCGGTTTATTTTTTCCGTTTTTATTCCTAGATTCATTTGAATCAACGGAACATGGGATCATTTATTTTGCTTGTGGAGTTGCTCCACTCGCGTCGTTTCGCAATACTCCCCTCTCACAAAGTAAAACAGTTTTTTTCAACATACATATCGCCCGTTATATTTTTAAATTACGACACTCTGTACGCAAGAAAATTACTCGAAAAATCGAAAAAAGTTCAAAGAGGTAGACCCCTAAAAATCATGAAAAATAAATATTATTTATTTGAAATTCGCACTTTATACGCAAAATTTTATACTGATTCCGAAAATATATGATTTGAGTATGCTCAGGTACAAAGTTTGGCATTTAAAAGGAGTAAAACGTTAGCAATTACTCCTTTCAACTCCTAATGAACTTTTCAACTCGAGAACGGTTGAAGATAGAGCAATTCTGCGAACGCTAATCGATTCAGATTGATGAAATTAGTATACTCGGTGATTTTTGAGTCAACCGACATAAAAACAAATTACTCGAAAAATCGACAAAAGTTCAAAGGGGTAGACCCCTAAAAATCATGAAAATTTGAAATTCGCAGTTTATATGCAAAATTTTATACTGATTCCGAAAATATATGATTTGAGTATGCTCAGGTACAAAGTTTGGCATTTAAAAGGAGTAAAACGTTAGAAATTACTCCTTTCAACTCCTAATGAACTTTTCAACTAGAGAACGGTTGAAGATAGAGCAATTCTGCTAACGCCAATCGATTCAGAATGATGATATTAGTATACTCGGTGATTTTTGAGTCAACCGACATAAAATCAAATTACTCGAAAAATCGAAAAAAGTTCAAAGGGGTAGACTCCTAAAAATCATGAAAAATACAAATTATCAGATTTACTTGAAATTCGCACTTTATACGCAAAATTTTATACTGATTCCGAAAATATATGATTTGAGTATGCTCAGGTACAAAGTTTGGCATTTAAAAGGAGTAAAACGTTAGCAATTACTCCTTTCAATTCCTAATGAACTTTTCAACTCGAGAACGGTTGAAGATAGAGCAATTCTGCGAACGCTAATCGATTCAGATTGATGAAATTAGTATACTCGGTGATTTTTGAGTCAACCGACATAAAAACAAATTACTCGAAAAATCGACAAAAGTTCAAAGGGGTAGACCCCTAAAAATCATGAAAATTTGAAATTCGCAGTTTATATGCAAAATTTTATACTGATTCCGAAAATATATGATTTGAGTATGCTCAGGTACAAAGTTTGGCATTTAAAAGGAGTAAAACGTTAGAAATTACTCCTTTCAACTCCTAATGAACTTTTCAACTCGAGAACGGTTGAAGATAGAGCAATTCTGCGAACGCTAATCGATTCAGATTGATGAAATTAGTATACTCGGTGATTTTTGAGTCAACCGACATAAAAACAAATTACTCGAAAAATCGACAAAAGTTCAAAGGGGTAGACCCCTAAAAATCATGAAAATTTGAAATTCGCAGTTTATATGCAAAATTTTATACTGATTCCGAAAATATATGATTTGAGTATGCTCAGGTACAAAGTTTGGCATTTAAAAGGAGTAAAACGTTACAAATTACTCCTTTCAACTCCTAATGAACTTTTCAACTCGAGAACGGTTGAAGATAGAGCAATTCTGCGAACGCCAATCGATTCAGAATGATGATATTAGTATACTCGGTGATTTTTGAGTCAACCGACATAAAATCAAATTACTCGAAAAATCGAAAAAAGTTCAAAGGGGTAGACTCCTAAAAATCATGAAAAATACAAATTATCAGATTTATTTGAAATTCGCACTTTATACGCAAAATTTTATACTGATTCCGAAAATATATGATTTGAGTATGCTCAGGTACAAAGTTTGGCATTTAAAAGGAGTAAAACGTTAGCAATTACTCCTTTCAACTCCTAATGAACTTTTCAACTCGAGAACGGTTGAAGATAGAGCAATTCTGCGAACGCTAATCGATTCAGATTGATGAAATTAGTATACTCGGTGATTTTTGAGTCAACCGACATAAAAACAAATTACTCGAAAAATCGACAAAAGTTCAAAGGGGTAGACCCCTAAAAATCATGAAAATTTGAAATTCGCAGTTTATATGCAAAATTTTATACTGATTCCGAAAATATATGATTTGAGTATGCTCAGGTACAAAGTTTGGCATTTAAAAGGAGTAAAACGTTAGAAATTACTTCTTTCAACTCCTAATGAACTTTTCAACTCGAGAACGGTTGAAGATAGATCAATTCTGCGAACGCCAATCGATTCAGAATGATGATATTAGTATACTCGGTGATTTTTGAGTCAACCGACATAAAAATAAATTACTCGAAAAATCGAAAAAGGTTCAAAGGGGTAGTCCCCTAAAAATCATGAAAAATACAAATTATCAGATTTATTTGAAATTCGCACTTTATACGCAAAATTTTAAACTGATTCCGAAAATATATGATTTGAGTATGCTCAGGTACAAAGTTTGTCATTTAAAAGGAGTAAAACGTTAGAAATTACTCCTTTCATCTCCTAATGAACTTTTCAACTCGAGAACGGTTGAAGATAGAGCAATTCTGCGAACGCCAATCGATTCAGAATGATGATATTTGTATACTCGGTGATTTTTGAGTCAACCTACATAAAAACAAATTACTCGAAAAATCGAAAAAGGTTCAAAGGGGTAGTCCCCTAAAAATCATGAAAAATACAAATTATCAGATTTATTTGAAATTCGCACTTTATACGCAAAATTTTATACTGATTCCGAAAATATATGATTTGAGTATGCTCAGGTACAAAGTTTGGCATTTAAAAGGAGTAAAACGTTAGAAATTATTCCTTTAATAATAAGTGTAATAAATTCGCTTGAGTGATAGATTGGTGATTTTCGATTTTTTGAGCCACACTTTTGCCTCTTCACATCTATTACCTCCCAAAAGGGCATTGAATTGAAACTCATAAATAGCCCATACAGCTACCTGATGTCAAATCCCACCACAATCGTGATCGTAATGATAACAATCCCGAGATATAACATACAATTTCCAGTGCCTACTATAATTTCGATCACTATCGAGCTCGTCATTAAATCATTATTAACAATTTCGTCGACAGCGTCGAACAATAAATTAACCGTATCTGCATCCGTAACTAAGTACATGCATTTAAATCGTTGGGAAATCAGTTCACATTCTTGCCAAGTACATCCAGAGTGCCGTGACCGAGCGTGTTACAGGTGTTCCGCGGCTGGGCCAATGGGAAGTCGAACTGGTTGTACGGATTTGGACGGCCTTACCTCTTCGTGGGATTTTAATGAATGTGTGGTACGGCAGTGGAGGAATTGACCATTCATAAAGAAACCCTGACGCGTTGTTTTTATCCACTGAGCAACTGAGCAGAGCTGTGTCGAGCATTGATAAAAACTAAGCACTCTTGAAAAGTGCTCCGAAATTTCGAGCATTAAGCAGTTCTATTTATAAAATACTCACGATTATTAAACACTTTCAATAACTAATTCTAGTCGAGGAGCACTAAGCACTTCTCATACTGTTAGATACTTAAAGTTACTGAAATTCAATTGAACATGTGGAATTTTCACAAATAATATAACATCGCTACACTATAGCTCTTTCAAGCGCTTTTTATATTAACCGCTTTAAAAAGCTGGATGTAAGCTAAGCACTAAGGAAGTACTCGGGGGCGCAGTGCTTAGGAGAAGTGCTTTGAGTGCTTTTACGAGCACTAAGCAATGTGCTTTGTGACAGGTCTGATACTGAGTGAGCCAAATCAACGGAAAATATGTGTAGAGTGGCCTACATCACGGAAAATAGAAATTACCCACTAAACATGATACTAAAAAAAATTTTTTTCATTATAACTTTTGTTCAATTTTCTGATATTGGCAAACTAACATTATATTAATGTCATCTTGACGTTTCTAACACAGTGTTTTCAACTATATGTTTATGTAACATCAAAATAATGTAACCAATAATATTCATTAGATAATACATATAATGTTGATTATATGTTGCCCAGATATTTCTTAAACAGAGTAGTTATGTTATTTGTTCAATATTTTTGTCTAACCTTCTCAAAACATTACTGACATGTGTACAGGGAGCCTTGAAATTAATATTATCTTAAAGGTTTCTTAAATGTAATTTTTGGGTAATGACCACGTCATGACGTCATTCATCTACGTAACTTAAAAAAATGATATCCACGTTCAAACAATATTACCCAGTAAATATGAAATAAATATATCACTGACTCCATCGTTCATTTCATCCTAATAATCATGGCGGTCATGGTAGGAGTTTTGAGTTCATAGAATTAAAATATAATTCAAACTACTTAAAAGTGATTGAAATCAATAGGATTGCAAAGCTCATAATTTTCATGGTAAGATTATGATTTTCCACTACTCCATCCACTAATTGTTATTTTAGCATATAGGTTATGTAGTGAATGTAGTGATATCTACTATTGATTAGAGATGAGTATCTACATATGATGCTATGAATAGTAGAAAAGCTATCAGTTGTGGTTCCTGCTAATCAGATATTGGACAGCATGGAAATGGTTGCTGACATCTGGAGCTGTGTCAAATTATTTTGAACCGATTGATCAAGGAATTTTTGGAACTGAAACCAATGAACTTAGCTTGCTGAAACAACAATATTGGAGCTGCTCAATTTGTAAGTGAACTCAAAATTATGTATTTTATAAAGAGTGTTCTGATCTTTCTTAATTTCATTAATCTATGAAATATTAACTTTTCTTGAGATTGTAGAGAAATCACTTGAATTGTTTAATACAAATTATCAATAAACTAACTGCATTTTCTCTTTCTTTTCAGTTTGGTAGTGTCCTTTCACATTCCTCTATCAGTTTTGATGTACAAACTGTTACTTATTGAATCAGATTAAAAAAACTTAAATAGCAGTTGTTTCCGAACTAATCGAAGATGAGCCCTTCTGGACTGGGCAAAGAAAAAAATCCAAAAGTTTTGAATTGATAATTATGGACATACTGAAACGTAAGTAATTATTTGTCTTTCACCTCTATAGGGGCAACATAGAATTATTAATATTAATTGGATGGCCGTTTTCTCATATCATAAAGATTAATGTGAGTTTTCAGTGACTGTAATGACTATATTTTCAGAATATGTAATAGATGGTTGCAGTTCAATCACAGATGAAGAGTTTGACTCATATAGTAATGGATTGACTAAGAAAACAACCATATATAATTATTGATTAAGTGATATCTGTTTTTATTTTTCAAAAGAAATAGGTTTTCATTCAATATTATTCAGGTGGTAAGTCATATTATTAGGTACCTACTTTGGTCTGTTCATAGTGATTCAAGATTATATTTTTTATACTGCTAATTTAAATTTAATTGTTAATGATGTAACTGTCTTGTTTTATAACGCTTTATCCATGAGATTTTAATCATTGACAATGAAGTTTTTTGATTGATTGGTATGTTTTACATCATTACCCCCTTATATACATATTTTATTTCTTAGTATACAGGGTGAAGCTTATACTCATTGTTTACCAAAACTTATTTTTCTACACTTAAAGTTGTATTTCAGGAATTTCAATCGCTACTCTTTGGTAGATGAATAACTTTGTTGATTGCCATTGTTGTTATTCATCTACTGAAAAGTGACTACTGAAATTCCAGAAATATACCTATAAATATAGGAAAAAGTGTTGGTAAACCATGAGTATATGCTCCACCCTGATGTATCAAATGTTCCATAGATGTTTTGAGTAACATTATATGCATGTAATAAAGTCACATTAAAGTTACGCAAAATATGATACATTTATGTAATGTTAAGTAATTAACATTACATTGTAATATTTAAAAGAGGCACAAAGGCATATGGACGCAACGTATCTGTAAAATCAAGCATATCTCTGAATAACATCACCAAGTCACAATGTGATATAACAGTTATGTTTAAGTTATGATTTTATGTTTAGTGGGTAACTCTTTAGCAAACAACACACTTTGAAACTATTGAAATATGTCATTGACAAAACACTCAGTTACTCTTTTGAAAGCAGAGTTGAAAAATAAACTTGGAAAATAATTTTGTAGTTTTCAAAAGCAAGTTTCGCAATGCCTTTTGCAAAATTAATACAATCACCCAGTAGAATACAAATACAGTATTATACATAAAGTTCGCAACATACCTATGGAAGTTTTTTTATTAATGGTTATAATGAAAATTTGACAGTTAGTTTGTGTTTGAAAAATTTGTTAAAACACCTCTTCTTTTGTCATGTGCTATTTGACATTTTTTTATAAAATCCTCAAAAAATCAGATATATTTTGACAATTCAGAAAAATGCAAAAGAAAAAAGTAATTTACAATTTTATACCTTGTCTTCAAATTTTTACTCTTCACCGTCACTTTTTTCCAATTTTTTTGATTTTTGATTCTGTCGCTCTATCGATTCGAACGAAACATCTCTTAAATTTCATAGTTTTGATGAAAACGATACTATAATGTTATATCTTGTACAGAAAATACCCACATTTGCCTGTTGCCAGAAAAAACATAAATGCACCTCCAGAAATTTTTCTTTTGTTTGTTTTGTTCTTTTGTTTGTTTGTTTTGTTTTGTTGCTGCAAAGTTCATCAAGTTTCATTTCATTTCAGAACTGATTGGGATTTCCAATGCAAGGACGTTAAGGAGGCCATTTTTGATAGCATGCATTCTTACTTCCAGTTGAACCTCGAATCGATAACAATTTAAGAACTCAAATGTGATGAGTACATGTAGAACCTTGAGGAGTACTCGTTGAGTATATCAGGAATGAGTTTTTTTTTCTGACTTTTTATTTCAGGAATCAACAAACCTATAAAATGAACGTTTCTTTGCCATTTCAACAAGAAGACCTATTGAAATCGTTGAGAATCTAACATAAAGGGAGTCTATAAACATCGTTCTTGAGAAAAACAACTGGAACTGAGAATTTGGCGGCAATGTTCCAATATCTGGCAAATTCATGATAAATTGTCGCTGAAATTCATTCATGACAATAGAAATATCTATCACGTTTGAATAATTGATAAAAACAAAATGAGGATTTATTAACAGATAAACAAGCATAGCACGATATGATAGAGTGCAATAGAACACATTCGCATTGGGTGGTGAGTAATAATAATAATAAAATGAATGTATATTGTAATAAAACTGTAATAAAACATTTCTAAACATAAAAATATAATAGTTCCACAAATTGAATGAATATTTCAATATCATTGATTGAAATACTCTTCAATACTATAAAACAACCGTTTATCAAAAATTCTTTGAGCTTAAACAAATTTTGTCTGTCTAGATTTTTCAAATCATCAAGTTATTCTAAAATTTAGCCCCCTTATAAGGTGGAGAATTTTCATACTGACAAGTCGAATGGTTCTGAAGCCGAATCAACTCACCGTGTCTAGTAGGATATGCATGAAAGTCACAATTTCGATTGTGATTTTTTTTTGTTTTTTGAACAACAGAATGCATTTGTAAATATAAATACTAGGTATGCACATGACTTTATTCTAGATAAAGCGTTGCCTACAAGATTTTCTATAATCTATTTTATAGATTAGGCTTACACTCACTGTAGTTTTTCGTAAATTTACTGAAAATACTAGTTTCCAGTGTACCCAAAATTAGTAATTACTAATCGAGGATTCATTGGTGTGAAACACGACTATTTGCGGAAAGCAATCCACAACATTTCAAACATATCAGTTATTGTAAAAGAGCCATTTGATGTTCGATTGTCGTCAGTGATATATTCGGTGGTTATTTATGCATGATCATCAATATCAGAGGCATATCAACCACTATAACCGACTGAAACTGAATTACCATATTGATTCGATATATAAATATAATATATGGAAAGAACATCAAACTTGCGCTACATAACTTTTTCATATTTGTATGCACTAACAAAATCATTAATTGTGGAAATGTGCAGAAAGATAGACTACTTGTAGCAAACACATATCTATTGAGCACATAAATGCGTTAACTATGTGTTATTCAGCTTGTAGTTGCAACAGTAACTTGAAAACTTTTTCACTGCTCTCCAAATGACTTTCCATTTATGAGGTGGCAATCTTCAAGAAGGCGTTCCTGCGAATGAGAAGCTGCGAAGGAGTAACAGTGAATGAGCAGAATATCAAATCTGTAAAGGAGTGGCCCATTCCAAATGACATACACCAGCTTTGAAGTTTTCTTGGCCTATGCATCTACTATCACACTACAATATTGCTAAACCTCTGACCCGGCTAGTGGAAGAGCAACCAAAGTTCCAGTGGTTCGTTTGAGAAGCTAAAAGAGCCTCGATCAAGGCACCAGTCCACTTCCGAAAGGAAAATTGTTTTTGAACAAGAACTCCAGCACCGTGGGACATTGAGCTGTCCTATTTTAGATCCTGGAAGGAGAAGAGAATATCACTGGATATTTCAGCAAGACTCTCAATAAACTGGAGCAAAATTGCTGTGTCACCAGGCTATAATCAAAGAGTAGAACACTTCTAAAACAACATGTACAGGAAAAGGTTCCTGACAATGCACCTCAAATGTTTTCTTCAGTTCAAAAATCCTGGCTCTAGGATCATTAAAATATGTTGGTAGGTTTTCAAGAGGTGAAACCCGAATTGTATCAGAATATCCTTGTTACTATTCTATGAATTGTTACAATTTTTGCTTATTCTGATTAAGTACGCTCTACTTAATATTTTATAGCAGCTACGAAGATGTTATAATTCGAAACCATCAATAAAAAGAAAGAATTCTTCACTATACTAAAAAAAATTTGAGATATTATATTTCCTCCCCATCTCTGGATAATCCCCATCCATGACTCATCACAACAGAATAATTAGGGTAAACTTTTTTTGTTGAAACTTCCATAATAAAGTGCTTCCTTTCTGGAGCGACAACCTTTGAAAGAAAATTTGAAAATAACTTAACTAGCCGGGCAAAGAATATCCCGGAAGAAGGAGACGAATTTTCTGTCATAAATTAGAAGAATAATTTCGCTACCCTACGCAGACATCTGTAAACATTTGAAATTTTCCCTGGGAGATTACAAAGTTTGTAGTACAAAAAAGTTAACAAAACTAATTTATAAGAATTTTCATGAGCGGAAATAGGAAAGTGGCGTCTGAGGAGTTGTAAGTCCAACTGTAACTTTATGACATGTCAGAAAAGCGCTGGAAGCAATAGGAAAGGTTCAAACGGATCGGCTACTGTTGTGTGGGATCAGCTCGTAAATTTCATCCCCACTAAGCACGAATGAAAGGTTCCCTTGTCAGTGGAAGGTAAAAACATTCAAACACTGAACTCTCAACTGACCTGTCTTCTCCACACACGTTTATTATGATTATTCAACGGAACTGATGCGAGTTCTGTGAATAGAGATGTACCGCAGGGGTCAGTTCTTCGACCTATGCTATTTACAGTATATAATAATGATAATAATAATAAATGATTTTATTGCAACAGATAGATACACGTACATAATATATATATTACATAAAGTAGGGTGAGATACCAATGAACATGAGTATAATAAATAATCTTTAAAATAATTATATGTATATAGATGCCCGTGCAATACTATCGTTGCAAAAGGCAGAGTTCGCACTTCTGTAACTGCAAAGTCAAGAAGTGGCGCTCTTACACTCAACCTTCTGAAACGAAATGTATTATGTGACACCAGATCAATATAATGACAAAGAAAAACATAAATGAATGATAAAAAGGAAAAAAATAATATAAGAAAAATATAATAAATCCCTATTAGATCTATCATATAAAGATGATAGAAGAAATAAGCTACTAAATATATAGAAATAAGCCATAGTCCACTGTATATTCATATTCATAATCCAAGATTTTCAGTCAAAAGTTTGTCCTTCATTCCTTTCTTAAAATTGCCTACAGATAAATGTTTCATATTCGCAGGAATGGAGATAAATTTTTGCTATATGGAATGAGAAAGAAGATCTGAATGCCGTAGTTTTATGTTTAGGCAAAGATAGAGAATCTTTCCTACGTATATTTATATTATGCACGTCCGATCGAAAACTCAATTTATTAAAGAGATAAGGAGGTTTTTTGACAGATATTATTTTGTGGTAAAAAACACATTGATGAAGTAATCTCCTTTCCGCCATCCTTAACCACCGTACTTCTGAAAAAGCCTGTGAAATGTGCTCACCCTTCCTTAACCCATAAATTAACCTAATGCAAGCGTTCTGCCGACAGTCAGATTTCAATAGGGAAGCCCATAAACGCAATCACCATAATTGAGCTTAGAGAGGACCAAAGATTCGCATGGATTTATTTTGCATTGTTTACTGAGTATATGCCTATGACTATAGATAAGTTTCAAGCTGCAGAATGCTTTCTTGATTACAGATGAAACATGCTTGGTGAATTTCATGTCAGTATCTAGCAAAACTCCAAGATTCTTCTCGCATTCACTGAGAGATAAATCCACGTTCTC
The DNA here is from genome assembly GCA_958502065.1 of Chrysolina americana. Taxonomy (NCBI): domain Eukaryota; kingdom Metazoa; phylum Arthropoda; class Insecta; order Coleoptera; family Chrysomelidae; genus Chrysolina; species Chrysolina americana. The sequence continues at coordinate 105,017,093 of OY293411.1, forward strand.
AATTTGAAGTCCAATTTGATTATGTACCCTATTACGAGTTATTTTTCTACCAAAGAGCATAGCTTTGGATTTTGAAGGATTGATACTCAGGCAATATTTATGTGACATTGTCGATATTGTTTGCAGGTCATTGTTTACTCTAGAACATGCATTTTCCACATCACTTTCATCAAATGACATATACAACTGGGTATCGTCGGCATAAAAATGGGAATTTGCATGTCGAAGATATTTATGAAACTGCGAAGTATATAAAGTAAACAACAGTGGTCCCAAAATGGATCCCTGTGGCACCCCTGACGTGACATGAAGTGGCTGTGATATATCATGATTTGGGATGAGGACTGATTGGGTTATATCTTGTAAATAGCTTTTGGTAAGACTTTTTACATTTGGTGACATCCCTATGTAATGAAGAAGAGCTAATAATAGAGTATGATTAATCCTGTCGAAAGCTTTCGAATAGTCAAGCAACACTAATAAACATAACTCATTTTTATCAATGGTGTAGTAAAAGCAGTAGTACAGCTGTGTCCTTGACGAAAACCTGACTGGTTTTGTGGTATAATACTGGTGAGTGATAAGTGATTTCTTAGTTGCTCGTTGATAATTTTCTCGAAGCCTTTCGACAGAGCGCATAGTATGCTGATAGGCCTCAAATCTTTGAGATTCTTGGGGTTCGATATTTTAGGAAGAGGGAGTACATTCGATTTTTTCCATATCGTGGGGAAAACACTGTGATCTATACAATAGTTATAAATATGTGTGACATACGGAATTGTCACAGGACAACAATGCAGTAATATTTTTATGCTAATTTGATTGAATACCACAGCATTTGTCGTATACTTCCATTTCATCCACAGTTGAGAGGCTGAATTGACTCAAACCCTCTATAGTATTTTGAGAAAATAAATTAACAAGATCAACATCCGGTATTTGGATAAAACTTTGTGAATTGACAAAATAATTATTGATTAAAGATGGACTCTCTCCACATATTATTATTATTATTTATTCTGAATTGCAAATATGCCTTCTTTTCTCTCTTTGTAGCATAACTCACTTCATTACGGAGTGTTTTAAAATAGTTCCAGTCGGCAATTTTATGGGTGTTTTTATATTTTGTATGAGCCTTATCTCGCATCTTCATCATCAGCTTTAAATTATTTGTCAACCATGGTGCTCTCTTCTTAGTTATTCTCACTGTTCTGATAGGTGCATGCACATTAAATAATCCTACAATCTTGTTATTGAAAAAAGTTATTTTTTGATTGATATCGTCAGTATTTAGAACAAGGGAAAAATCTATTTGTGATAAGTCATATTCAAAGTGTTCTTTTTCTCTAAATGTATACATGAAAGGAATAAGCTTATCTTTCACTTTCCCCAGTTCACATGATACTAAACAATGGTCTGGAATAATAGAGCAATCTTCTATTTGAATGTTACAAATTTTGAAGTTCGTGGAACAAATTATTAAGTCGATCAATTTGGCAGATGAAGGAGAGTACCTTGTAGGCTGGTCTGTAACTTGCTTCAAGTCATATGTGCCAATGATGTCACAAAGTTGTATAACGCTAGGCTAAGCGATATCAATATCCAAATTAAAATCGCCTGTGCATAATATACCGGGTGGGTACGGAAGTATTGCCTACGGAATATCTCAGTTACTGTATGAAGTAGGTTTGTGAAATTTGGAGCGTCGATATAATGACATAAGAGCTAGAATTTGAGCATATTGACATGTCGAAGTTAACTTCCGGTCTGACCGGAAGTAACATCAACTTTCTTATTTCAAATGGAAACCCTATTTTTTTTTCTTTTCGCTTTATTCAGCATTCAATTCCCTTTCTAATGACATATCACAAGTTGGTATCTAACCAGAAACTAGATCAGAAAAATTATTATTGAAATTCACCGAGTAGGCCGTGGAAGCAAAATGAAAGCCAAAAATTGAAAAGTTGGCTATGGAAACCATACGTCACTTGATAACAGTTGCTAGTACTGTGATATTTTATTTTCATTCGTCGGCGTTATAAAAAGCCGCCAAAAAAAATATTGGAAAAATTGGGAAAAAAACAATACTCTGTAGGTCCATAACTTAAATAGGAACATACAACTTTTTCTTGCCTGTACTATTCAGCATAACCATTCCTTTCTAATGATATAATAGAAAATAATTTGTTGAAATGAAATACCAAAAAATCCAATTATTATTCTTCAAATAACAAAACAGATTATCGCCATACGCAAAAATATCATTAAAAATAATGTGGAATGATAAATTATATCCTGTAGGTTCTAGGTTAAATAGGAACATAAACGTACTCGGTCTGTGCCATCGTCCATAGATATTCTAATATCTACCTATGGACGATGTTTGTGCTATTCAGAATAATCATTCCATTGCAATAATCATTCGAACCAAAATATTAACAAGTAGGCTGATTAAGATGTATTTTGGAATAAAACAAAAAAGAAACGAGAGCTCTCACGAACGCTGCTATCAATATTATTTTGACGTTCGAAGTAGTGTTTTTGATTATGCCATTTTAAAAGGGTTTGGAAATCGAAATCAGTTAGTGGAATATTCAAAAAATGCCCCGTTATTCACGAACCGAACAAATTGACATGCTTCTCATTTATGGTGAATGTTTAAAAAATTCTTATGCCGCTGAACGATTGTATTTAGAGCGATATCCAGGGAGGCAGCAACCGTCAAGAAGGTATTTCCAGTGGCTTGAAGAAAAATTAAGAACTGAGCCTGATGTTCACGAAGACCATGAAGCATTTGTTATTAATGAGGAAACTGAAATTAATGTATTAGCTTTAGTACAATATGATAGCACAATTTCCTCAAGGCAGATTGGCGCCGAATTAGCTATAAGTAAGGACTCTGCTAGGAAAATTTTGAAAAAACATCGATTTAAATCCTTCAAGTATCAGTTGCATCAACATTTGTAAGAAAATGACAGTGAAAGGCGCCTGGAATATTGTAATTGGTTTCTTCGACAAAATGCTGAGAATCACCTATTTAACTATTATATCTTGTTTACGGACGAGTCAAGATTTACCAACAATGGATTATTTAACAGGAATAATACAAGGTAGGTACTGTACTTTATTTGGATTATTGTCGATAGTCGAAGTGTAAAGTGCTAAAAGTGTGAACGGTCTTTTGTTTCAGGTACTGGGCGATAGAAAACGAGCACCGGTTTCGACAAGGTGGCTTCCAGGAGAGATTTTGTGTGAATGTTTGGGCAGGAATAGTTGGAACTCATATTGTTGGCCCCATTCTTTTTCAAGGCCAACTAACCGGAGAGAGATACTTTAATTTTTTAACGAATGAAATTTCGGAATTCATTAACAACCTACCAGCGGAAATTACTGAGAGAATGTACTTCCAGCAAGATGGCGCCCCTCCGCATAATTCAAGAATAGCGAGAAATTATCTTCAAAATCGCTTTCAAGAGAGACTTATAACAACCCATGGTCCAGTTAGGTGGCCACCAAGGTCACCTGATCTTACTCCGTGCGACTTTTTCTATGGGGACAGCCTACAACTCTACATGAGCTAGAAGTAAAAATTCGTAGAGCTTTCCAAGATATCACGCCCCAAATGTTGAGAAACGTTTTATTGAAAATATCACCAGAGTCAATAAATGTATTGACGCTGAGGGAATGCATTTCGAACATTTGTTTTGAATTTGTTTTATCTTTAATCCTATCAATTTGAATTTTTTTTGTCGATAAATCTGTATTTTTGTTATTTGAATAGTAATAATTGGATTTTTTGGTATTTCATTTCAAAAAATTACTTTCTATTATATCATTAGAAAGGAATGGTTATGCTGAATAGTACAGACAAGAAAAAGTTGTATGTTCCTATTTAAGTTATGGACCTACAGAGTATTGTTTATTTCCCAATTTTTCCAATATTTTTTTGGCGGCTTTTTATAACGCCGATGAATGAAAATAAAATATAACAGTAGTAGCAACTCTTATCAAGTGACGTATGGTTTCCATAGCCAACTTTTCAATTTTTGGCTTTCATTTTGCTTCCACGGCCTACTCGGTGAATTTCAATAATAATTTTTCTGATCTAGTTTCTGGTTAGATACCAACTTGTGATATGTCATTAGAAAGGGAATTGAATGCTGAATAAAGCGAAAAGAAAAAAAAATAGGGTTTCCATTTGAAATAAGAAAGTTGATGTTACTTCCGGTCAGACCGGAAGTTAACTTCGACATGTCAATATGCTCAAATTCTAGCTCTTATGTCATTATATCGACGCTCCAAATTTCACAAACCTACTTCATACAGTAACTGAGATATTCCGTAGGCAATACTTCCGTAGCCACCCGATATATTCAAATTTAGGAGCGATAATGCTGAGAGAGTGTTCAAATTCCGATAGAAAAGTATGTTCAGATGTATCAGGAGGACGGTATAGAGTACCTAATGCTACTTTTTTATTCTGGAATAAAAAACTTATCCATATTTGTTCGGATTGCAATATCTCTAAGCCTTTTATAACTCGCGAGCCCAAATTTGATTTTATGTAAATTGCCAGGCCACCTCCCCGTTTCAAGAGTCTATCGCACCTAAATAATTTATTTCCTGCCAATGCAACTACGTTATCAGTTATGTCCGGCTTAAACCAAGTTTCGGAAACCGTTATAATATCATATTTGTTGAAAACTGCGTCTCTGAAACTGGCCAGGTCGGACATAACCGATCGCGCATTGATGTGACATATGCTTACAGCCATGGATATACTTCGATGATTAGTAGAATTAATAATTTTAATTTATAATTTCAATGTTTTAGGGGTATACCCCTTGGACTTTTTTCTAGAAATAATTTTATTAGAACCGATCGACTTGAAATTCACAAACATCACTAATTTTTGCATTCTGAATCGATTGGCGTTCGCAGAATTGCTCTATCTCATCCCGTTCTCGATTTGAAAAGTTCATCTGGAGTTGAGAGCTGTTATTCCAGCCAAAGCAAAATTCAATGTTTTTTTTTCGATATTCGTAATAGTGTATCTTTCTTTCAAATGTTCACCGAATTTTAAATCGATGATGAGGCAAAAAGAGATTTCCGAACCTCTGTGATTTAGACAATTTCCAAAACTTCGACAAATTCATGTTTCCCTCCAGACATCACCGTTAAGATCGTTTGGTGAAAAATTATCGTGATTATTTTCTTGATCATTATACTAACAACAGTTTTTTAGCGAAATTTGGGAAATTTGGCATGTTAAACACTATAAGTACAGACATGTACTATAAGTGTATGTCTTATTTTGGTCTATCTACAGCAAGGAAACAGTCGGACCAAGAAATGATCCTCAAGGAACTCCTCAAGAGTTATGGTTATGGTATTGCAACGAAGTGTGTGATTCCGACATTATTAGAAGCCATAAACTTTTGATTATATTTGTATCTGTGGATTTTACATCAGTCCACATCCAATTCTGACCGTTCTCTCCTATTCACTTTTACCCTATTTCAACCCTGTTCAGAAATCGCCCAAGGATATGGCTTTGAGGATCCGAACTCCTTCTTGTAGAGAGACATTCTGCAAAGTACGGAGTTGAAGAGACGTGTTTGATGATCCCTGCTAAGACCACAACAAAGTTTCAAACTACTTTGTCGAGTTCACTGTTCATTCCTCTTTTAATGGGTAATTATTGAATGTTTGGCATGTGGCTAGAGAATCATCAAGGCCTTCAAGATATCACGTTATTGACAACAGTAAGTGGTAACATTTTGTGCGGTTTGAGAAGATGAGTCTCATAGCTTCAGTCAGGGGTAATTTGGAGAAGTTATGCAATTTTAGAAGCTTTATGGTTTCGTAGAGACTTGTTTTGTATAGTATGTGCTACGGAAAAAACATAGAGTTAAAATAGATGAGTGGACGAAAATGCTGAAGGAAGGATTAGTAACAGTTACAGAGAAGTAGGAAAAAATATAAAATAGAAATCCTGTCATGGAAATGATGATATATTTATCTGCACCACGAAACCACCAAAGAATGAAACCACACTGATGTGAGCTCATGAAAGACATGCATTGATTATACAGTGATAATAATTGTGTAGGAATGTAGACTTTCACGTCTGCGTCAATAATCTGGATTTTTAAATCTACAAAAGTTTCTAATGCAACTGCAGCAGTCATCTTCAGTGGCGTAGTCGAAGTACTCTTCTTGACGTATCAACTTTATATCAACTGGTTCCAGTGAATGAAACAAAATCAAATTTCTCATATTGTTTCGTTATTCCATGTTGATCATCTTGAATCCTAATTATTCGTGACCTTGAACCTTTCTCGTCAAGTTCACGTTTGAAGAACCAATTGTTCATATTATTAACGCTCTGTTGTACAGTCTTCAGACGAAAGCTCCCTAATACAAATTGGGCCCACCAGGAAGATGATTAATTACACGAGAATGAATTACCACTTCCAATTAAAAAGAACGCCGGTAATTTTTTATGGCGAGGTTTGTTAATGACTACTTTTTTCGTATTTCAATTTTACATCGGAAACATTCATGAGATGGAAAAACGAATTCTGCCACATTCCCGAAAACTAATTGAACTCGCTCAGAATGCGAACGAGAACTGGATCATCCCTGAGGATATCTTTCAGTCTGTATTTTTCGAAACGACTCGATTCTGGTGAATTATTTTTTTAGCGTCCAATCATTAACACTCACTCTTCACTAATGAGTGCCTTTTTTGCAATTATATTGAGCTATTTTCGTTTTTGTCACAAACCAGCTATTCATGCTTTTTGTTACTCTTATCGATCCATCAACACATTTTTTTCCTTCAGTTTTTGTTTCTACCTCACCTTTTGAAGTCTTTCCACTGATGTCTATGGGATTCTCCCAACTTTTCCCTTCTTGCTATCTATATTATCTCTCCTGACTCTTTCCATATTTATATATTTCTTCTGTTCCTTCCCTTCCAGTTCATACCTCCAGTTTAACTTCTTTCATGTTCCTGTTTCTGTGTTGTCCATTTTCTCCCTTCTTTTCTCCCTACCTTCATTTCCGAATCATTACAAACCTGTATCTCTCTATTGTTGACTTTTCCTCAATTTCACTTCTCTCTCTTCGTCTTTTCCGACAAATACGAACGAATCCCTCCTGAAATTGAGAGATCCTCGTTATTTCAACAGCCAATCTTGGTTCCCGATTATTTGCACTCCCATTCATGCCATCCATGCTTGAACTTACCCGAACAAACTTTGTTAATATGTCGAATAAAACTTGTGAATTACCCTAACTCTCTCCTCTAGTTTCATCAGCAGTATTTTGCCGTGGCAAAAGCCATATCTATAATGACTGGGTTGAAATAGTGCCTTTTCAATGTTCACTTTGAAATTTCGACGTGATTTCTTACAATAGCGTTCAGATATTCCCCCGTTTTGGGTCATAATAGAAGCATTATAGACGTTAGACTACGAATTTATAACATTATTGTTGTCGGGTTTATGAATTGCCTTCATGTTCGTTTCTCTTTGTTTCAGGTACGTACTCGGCAAGATGGTTATCGAAACAAGAAGAGCTGAGATTTGTTTGAAATGATGGAATTGGTGCATTGGTTCAGGCTACGAGAGATTTCTAGAATCGTGCAAGTATTAAACTTTATTAGCTCAATGCTCTTCATTACAATATGGATATCAATAATCTGGATATAAATATCTACATAAATACGTTACCTACACAAATTAATCATGTTAAAGCCATCAGACTGACAGACAGAAACTTGCCATTGAACGTTTCCAAAATAAATTCTATGAAAACCTAAATAGGCATGAAAATATCAGACAAAGTCTGATGGCTTCAGGAGAGAGACAGAATTCCAGCAAAAAAACCCTTATTCTCTCCCTAATTTTAGGCAAGTCGAGCAGGACTCTGCTACTTGATACAGAAAGCATTTGTGGCTGTGTCTCCCGGATTCTAGGGAGAACACTGCACAGATACCTGTCAGATTTAATTCAACGTCCCGCGTGGTATTAGCCTGGGAAGTTGTTGTTTTCTGTCGAATATCTGCCAAAAATTAAGGAGAGAATAAGGGGTTTTTTGCTGAAGTTCTGTCTCTCTCCTGAAGCCATCAGACTTTGTCTGATATTTTCAAATTAAACTCTACCCCGAGTTACTATGGAGTGCTTTCTGAGGTTTTCTAGACTAGCGCTGCGACTGTCTTCTTACGAGACTCCGCATACACTTCAGAGAACCATTTCAAGTATCAGTGAATTGCATGGCATGACCAGGGACGTCGATGACTGCAAATGTTGTCGGACCTACCTTGCACTGAAGAGAGGCAATACACCTCGAAACCGGTATGTAAGTGGTCAAGTCCTTGATCATATCGGGCAGGATTCTGCTACTTGATACAAGTGGTACTTTCGTCTTTTATTCTAATTGCTTGTACTCTCTATAGCAACTGAATACCGAAAAAAATAAATAAATACTGGCAACAAACTTAAAAATTGATTCATCATTTGACAAAAAAACGGGTTTTGTTCCTGGGAACATCAATTTTGTACCTTGTATGCTTGGAGTAACAGGTAATCTGGATATGATAGAAAAAGATATTTCAACTCAACTTGCTTGATTCGATTTAAATCATTAAAAAAATACATGCTACTAACGGATAATTAAACCGGCGATATTTCTTATTATCCTCTCTGCATCATAAGATATATTAAAGTAATTGATTATATCTCCACGAAACGGGTTAGTCCAGATGAGATGAACTGATGCATCTGACACGTTTGAATGCAGTACACGCATATTTTAAACGCTCTTTCCACATCATCTTTCATCTCCACTGGAAGCCCAGCATGAATGTAGTACCTAGTTTGAGTTCTTGTGAATTGAAAAAGATATTTATTTAGTATACTCGATCATTCGAATACAATTTACCATTACGTAATTGAATAGTTTTCTATGGCTTTGATATGATTGAGGAATACATCATTTTCAGTTATCAGAACATGTATTGATTTTTGTATCTATTATTATTTATGTCTCGTATGATTAATTTGCTTCAGTGGGTGGTATAGCAGTTTATTGAGGTTGATGTAACATAGGCATATCGTATTGTAGTCCAAATGTTATGACATGAGGAGGACCTCAAATGTAAATCAGCAACTAATATAGCTTTGGTGAGTCAATAGTGCCGCTATTTAGGTACTCTACCCCCGATAATATAAACATGTTACGGTTAATTGTTCAAGGAATCATCAGTTCTGATTATGAGATCATCACCTCAATTATGATTTGATAGCGATTCGGATCTTCCTGATTGATATCGAATTACTGTTTTAGCATTTCTACTGAGCAAATGCCATCGGAAAATACGTATGCCAGCAATACTTCTCTCAAATTTGATATTATGTATAGTACATATAAGATACGCTACTGAGCCCGTAAATTTTAATGTCCTGTGACTCTCACCTAAAAAATGTTCATTCATCAACAAGCTTGTGAATGAACTGCGACATAAATTCTGATGGATCAAGTCAATTTTTTGTGAAAGAGTAAACAAAGTGTTTCATACGAATAACATTATTAGCAACTGATAAATTCGATCGACAAAAACATTATTTATTACATTATATGGAAACCTACTTATTTATTATTTATTTCATGTTTGCCCAGACTTTGGAATTTCCTGCGCAACTTGGTAATCCAACTATATTTCCATGGAAAGCTTTCTCAGTTCTCTTGCGAAACTTACTTCGGAAGTTTTCCAATATTACTTCTTCCAGTACTCACCTTATAGAAAGCTGAAAGTCAGAAATAGAATAGAATATTCATGTGCATAAACCTAGAAAAAATTGTGATTCTGAAACTCTAAAGGAACTGAATTTTTTTAATACCTATCCATCTGATGGGGGCCGTGATGGTCATGATGGTAGAGCGCTTGTCTCTTAACCTAATTCCCAGCATGGTCATCGGTCTCGTGCATGGCATCACACGTCAAAAGGTAAGGGCTGCGTCTTCCCTAGCTCGGACAAGTATTTCGAAGACTTTTGAGGGTTGCACCCTTAAGGGTGTGCAGCTAGTTGACGGAAATGACAATTTTAACAACAATAACAAAAATAAACAACAATCTTAGCAATTTTGCTGAAATATTCAGATTTTTACGGAGTAACTTTAAACCATAAAAAGGAAAAATTATTTAAAGTTGCACCACGCCACCAAAAATCAAAAAACCATTTCACTGAATGGTTGAAAATCAACACGTTTACTACTCTGTTGTCAATATAAACAGCTTATGTAAACGTTTTTTAAACTTCATGTTATTTGATGATAGTTCACTTGTCTAAAATGACAGTTTTATGACTGTCAATATTAATTCGATTCTGTGAACACCAATCGATTCAGAATGATGAAATTAGTGTACTCGGTGATTTTTAAGTCAATCGACATAAAAACAAATTATACGAGAAATCGAATAAAGTTCAAAGGGGTAGACCCCTAAAAATCATGAAAAATACCAAATTATCAGATTTATTTGAAATTCGCACTATATACGCAAAATGTTATACTGATTTCGAAAATATATGATTTGAGTATGCTTAGGTACAAAGTTTGGCATTTGAAAGGAGTAAAACGTTAGAAATTACTCCATTCAACTCCTAATGAACTTTTCAACTCGAGAACGGTTGAAGATAGAGCAATTCTGCGAACGCTAATCGATTCAGAATGATGAAATTAGTGTACTCGGTGATTTTTAAGTCAATCGACATAAAAACAAATTATACGAGAAATCGAATAAAGTTCAAAGGGGTAGACCCCTAAAAATCATGAAAAATACCAAATTATCAGATTTATTTGAAATTCGCACTATATACGCAAAATGTTATACTGATTTCGAAAATATATGATTTGAGTATGCTTAGGTACAAAGTTTGACATTTGAAAGGAGTAAAACGTTAGATATTACTCCATTCAACTCCTAATGAACTTTTCAACTCGAGAACGGTTGAAGATAGAGCAATTCTGCGAACGCTAATCGATTCAGAATGATGAAATTAGTGTACTCGGTGATTTTTAAGTCAATCGACATAAAAACAAATTATACGAGAAATCGAATAAAGTTCAAAGGGGTAGACCCCTAAAAATCTTGAAAAATACAAATTATCAGATTTATTTGAAATTCGCACTATATACGCAAAATGTTATACTGATTTCGAAAATATATGATTTGAGTATGCTTAGGTACAAAGTTTGGCATTTGAAAGGAGTAAAACGTTAGAAATTACTCCATTCAACTCCTAATGAACTTTTCAACTCGAGAACGGTTGAAGATAGAGCAATTCTGCGAACGCTAATCGATTCAGAATGATGAAATTAGTGTACTCGGTGATTTTTAAGTCAATCGACATAAAAACAAATTATACGAGAAATCGAATAAAGTTCAAAGGGGTAGACCCCTAAAAATCATGAAAAATACAAATTATCAGATTTATTTGAAATTCGCACTTTATACGCAAAATGTTATACTGATTCCGAAAATATATGATTTGAGTATGCTCAGGTACAAAGTTTGGCATTTAAAAGGAGTAAAACGTTACAAATTACTCCTTTCAACCCCTAATGAACTTTTCAACTCAAGAACGGTTGAAGATAGAGCAATTCTGCGAACGCTAATCGATTCAGACTGATGAAATTAGTATACATGGTGATTTTTGAGTCAATCGACATAAAAACAAATTACTCGAAAAATCGAAAAAAGTTCAAAGGGGTAGACCCCTAAAAATCATGAAAAATACCAAATTATCAGATTTATTTGAAATTCGCACTATATACGCAAAATGTTATACCGATTCCGAAAATATATGATTTGAGTATGCTCAGGTACAAAGTTTGGCATTTAAAAGGAGTAAAACGTTAGAAATTACTCCATTCAACTCCTAATGAACTTTTCAACTCGAGAACGCTTGAAGATAGAGCAATTCTGCGAACGCTAATCGATTCAGAATGATGAAATTAGTGTACTCGGTGATTTTTAAGTCAATCGACATAAAAACAAATTATACGAGAAATCGAATAAAGTTCGAAGGGGTAGACCCCTAAAAATCATGAAAAATACAAATTATCAGATTTATTTGAAATTCGCACTTTATACGCAAAATGTTATACTGATTCCGAAAATATATGATTTGAGTATGCTCAGGTACAAAGTTTGGCATTTAAAAGGAGTAAAACGTTAGAAATTACTCCTTTCAACTCCTAATGAACTTTTCAACTCGAGAACGGTTGAAGATAGAGCAATTCTGCGAACGCTAATCGATTCAGAATGATGAAATTAGTTTACTCGGTGATTTTTGAGTCAATCGACATAAAAATAAATTACTCGAAAAATCGAAAAAAGTTCAAAGGGGTAGACCCCTAAAAATCATGAAAAATACCAAATTATCAGATTTATTTGAAATTCGCACTATATACGCAAAATGTTATACTGATTCCGAAAATATATGATTTGAGTATGCTCAGGTACAAAGTTTGGCATTTAAAAGGAGTAAAACGTTACAAATTACTCCTTTCAACTCCTAATGAACTTTTCAACTCGGGAACGGTTGAAGATAGAGCAATTCTGCGAACGCTAATCGATTCAGAATGATGAAATTAGTATACTCGGTGATTTTTGAGTCAATCAACATGAAAACAAATTACTCGAAAAATTGAAAAAAGTTCAAAGGGGTAGACCACTAAAAATCATGAAAAATACCAAATTATCAGATTCATTTGAAATTCGCACTATATACGCAAAATGTTATACTGATTCCGAAAATATATGATTTGAGTATGCTCAGGTACAAAGTTTGGCATTTAAAAGGAGTAAAACGTTAGAAATTACTCCTTTCAACTCTTAATGAACTTTTCCACTCGAGAACGGTTGAAGATAGAGCAATTCTGCGAACGCTAATCGATTCAGAATGATGAAATTAGTATACTCGGTGATTTTTGAGTCAATCGACATGAAAACAAATTACTCGAAATATCGAAAAAAGTTCAAAATCAAAAAATCAAAAAGTTAAAAATCATGAGAAATACAAATATCAGATTTATTTGAAATTCGCACTCTATACGCAAAATGTTATACTGATTCCGAAAATATATGATTTGAGTATGCTCAGGTACTAAGTTTGGCATTTAAAAGGAGTAAAACGTTAGAAATTACTCCTTTCAACTCCTAATGAACTTTTCAACTCGAGAACGGTTGAAGATAGAGGAATTCTGCGAACGCCAATCGATTTAGAATGATGAAATTAGTATACACGGTGATTTGATTGAGTCAATCGACATAAAAACAAATTACTCGAAAAATAGAAAAAAGTTCAAAAAAATTTCATTAAATCATGAGATATACAAAATCGTCAGATCCACTTGAAATTAGTACAATATGAGCAAAATTGCATACTGATTCTGAAAATATATCATTTGTAAATGCTCAGACAAGGTTTGGCATATAAAATTTCAACCTTTTTTTTTTGTCACTCTATAGTCTTCTCCACACCCTACGCACAAAATTTCACCACAATTCTCACTTTCAATGTCATCACTTTCCAGAATAACTTCTACATTTTCTTCGCTGCATGAAGATTCCATTTTTCTTCTCTTTTTAGTCTTGAAAATCTTTTTTATTTTCTTTTTTATAACTTTTCTATCTCGAGTCTTTTGTTCTTTCTCTTGGGTTGTTTTCTCGTTTTCCTTAGGAATGTTCAGATGTTCTGGTGAAGTTAAAATAGTCGCTACTTGTTTAGCTCGTTTTCTAGCCACATTTATTTTTTCTGGAACTGCTGGCGTCAAATCGGACAATATCTTTGAGGGGGTTATTTTGTCATTTACGGCTTTAGAAGTTGATGGTTGTGCTTCTAGGCCATCAGTTTGTTGTTCTGTATTGTCCATTTGTTCTTGAGGCGAGGTGTGTGCTGTATTTTTTGGAGAGGTTTCTCCAATACAAAAAGTATGATGTCGCGATTGAAAGGCAGGATGTCTGTTGCTTTGAAGCCGGATGAACCATTTTGCACTGTAGCAGCCTTACCCCAGCTTGCACTCAGTAGCTCACCAAACTGATATCTAGTGATGCGCCGCCCAGCATGATTTCTAAGCCATAACCGACAGTATTCATAAAAATGTGCTTTCAACGACTTAAAAAACTTCTGTCTAACGGTTGGAGATAATGCGTAGTATGACTGGACAAGCATAACATAATGATGTCATTCGACTCTGCAAACTCCAACATTTCGACAGAATTTACGTGGGAAGCATGCCCGTCAAGTATTAAGAGGACTTTTCCTAGTGGTTTTCTAGGGACAAGATGTTCACGCATCTAATGAAAAAAAAAAATTGTTGCATTGATGTAGGCAGATTTTTTTTCCATTAATATCAGTGATCCTGGTGGCAGATTATCGTGGAGATCGTGGCGTAGAAATGACCTCCACTCCGACGAGGAGCAGCTGATGAGAACCTTGTGGAGTTTGAGGAGTTGCCGCATGATAAAGAGAGTTATTGCAGAGAGAAATGAGTTAACTTAATTACAAGAAACATTTATTAAAGTATCCTGTAATGCAATTATTAATGATGTTTGGTAATGGTATTATTGCAAACACCATCTTCACTGTTGCTTCTTTAACTTTATTTTGACAAAAATGTCAAAGTTCAAATTAACGTCAACGTTGAATTTGAGGTTGACTGCGAAAGTAATCAATTTGAATGAAAAAATGTTTTTCTAAATATCATGATATAAATAGATAAACAAAATCAATAAAACAGTTGTATGAACTTTAAACTTTCATTTTGTAATAAGCATACTGATTATTATTATTATTTCAATATTAATTTATACACATTTTCATTATTGATAATTACGAATCGCTTAGTCCTAACGGGACTTTAGAGTACCAGGGTTATATTACTATTTAGTCCTGACGGGACTTTCAAGTCCCGTGTCCCCAACCCCCCTTTGGGGATTGAGAAAAAAAAAAAAAAAAATCCACATTCTTATTAGACCCATTTAGCATCATCAATATAATAAAAAAGATTATTCTGAAAGTTTTTCTCAGAAGCGCTCAAAACGAAATGCACAAATAATTGGCTTTTACTGCGACTATTCAGTTTTCAAAGACTTAGCAGAAGCGTACAGACGTTTTGTTTGTGTTGTTAAAAATTGAAATGGAGTGGACAATAATATTTTATGTATCTAGTATTGAAAGCAATAAATTCCCGGACGACAATGTAAATTGTTGGCCGAGGCGATAAGCCGAGGCCAACAAGCATTGAAGTCTGGGAATGTGATTTTAGTACGAGGTACACATACTATTTTTTCTGAAATCGCAATCAGCATTATTATAAATTAAGGAATTATACTTGTTGTTTGCGTGCATTCATTTACTGTATGAAATGTATGCAAGCCGTCAAAAATTTTCCCGGATCGTTTACGATACGGAAATAGTTATTATCCTAACAAGTACGGAAAGAGTACTATTTCCGCATGAGACTGCCGTTACCCGAACGACGCAAAGCGGGTTCGGGTAAGCAGTCGAGTGCGGAATAGTACCTTTCCGTATGAGTAAGGATCAAGATTTTTTCTACAAGAGCATTGAAACATCTTATGTGATGCTCTTGAACAAACTTTCACGTGCGGGAAAAATTATTACCGCACTAGTGCGGGAAAAACTCACTTGAAGTGACATTAGCGTGCGGGAAAATTTTTCCCGCACTAGTCCGGGAATATGACACCTCTCAAACTAAATTGCGTGCGGGAATAGGGCGGAACACGCACGCTTGTAGAAAAAGTACTTTTCCGTACAGTTTAGTGCCTAAAACGGTCCGGGAAAGTTCATTGCTTAGCAACGGACTGAAATACTAAATTAGCGTATTTTGAGGCCTGAAGTTGCTCCGAGAAAGTGGGCATTCTTGAACGATTTCAGAAAAATGACATTGTGTTGGAGTTTCTTGATTTTTATGAAAATGACCCGGTATTTGGATGGCTAAACATAAAGACCTTGAAAATCGTAATGCAGTTAATGATGCGTGGAAAAGAATTCGAGATAACATAACTGTTCAGCGTACTATAAATGAACGGAAGAAGAAAAAAGAGTCGCTGATGGCCACATTTCGGCCTCTCATGAAAAAAGTTAAGGCTACATCTGGAACTGGATCCGGCGCCGTAGAAGTTTGTAAGCCTATATGGTTTGCGTTCGCAAAAATGGCCAGATTTTTACACGACATATGTGACCCAGAAATACCCAAAACACAGAGGTGAGCACAAATATAACTTTTTATTAAAATCATACATTATTATTATTTTGATATTTCAACAATAACTGTCTTGCCAAGGGACCTTTCCTGTTGTTTTCAAATATTTGCAAAAGTCTTGTCGTATTTCTTGAGCTTCAGATTTTCTTGGTAACTTTTTGAGTGGCTGGAAAGATGACATATTTTGGTTATCGTGACGCCACGTGCCAGGCTAAATTTGACCGTCCTTTTCCATATCAAAAGTACCCGGTGGTGAATAAAGTGTGGCAGAATTTTTACTTTTTCTTACATAATTGTGTAGCATGTCATGACTATCTTCGATACTCTTTCTGGTTCAAGTAACATAGGTGCCCTAAAAACTCTGAAAACCGATGCCAGTATCCCAAATACTTTTTCAACAATATGTGGTATGGTTTTAATAAATGGGTTCCTAAAGCAAAAGTATCGTCTGCGACGAATACATATGGAAAAGGTGTGTGAGTGTAAAAATCTCAGAGCAACGCAAAATCTTTCGTGCACGGGAATCGCCTTTCTCATATTGGTATCACATTTCTTTATCAGAGGGCCTATTTTATTGAGCAGGATCAACTGCGGATATTCTATAAAAAATTTCGAATCTTCCTGAAGGTTCTCGTTTGAGATCCTGCAGCATATGGGTGGCGCTGTATATACAAAAAAGATTTATATATTTTATTTCAGTATCTAGAATGCTGTTTTAGTTAAAGTTAAATATAGGTACTTCCCTGTCTCGACTTTTATTTAATGAGATCATCCACCATCTTTTTCTATTTTTTTTTAAATTTAATTAAATAAGCAGAGCTCATCACGACAAAATCCGCGGAAGCAAAAACGAGATTTTCGAGACGACCGTTATCCATAATGATTGCCACACCACTGATTCATTTGTCAAGGTTTTATCCAAATATTCGCGCTCGCGTACTTGTAAATTGTACACGTTGTGTGAGCGCTCTGCTTGCCATCGCCATTGGCAAAGCTCGCATACTTGCCAAGTACGCAAATAATTGTGTATTTGTACACGAGTCGTTTGAGCCCGGCTTGAGGGTTAAGCAAGTATCGTATAGATGTCTGAATTTCCGTCAGATTCTTTGGGACTACATTTTGAGAAGAAAGTGAGACCAACAATCTTTTAATTGTGGGATTTTGTGATTTGTCGAATGGTATACTCCTTTTTCTAAGTATGTACCTATGCGGATCACGAAAGCCACGAAGGAAATGCTCACAAACTCTCAATTCCAATAGTATGTACCACAATTTCATTAAATATAGCCATGTCTGGGAGTTCAATACATTTCTTCGTTCCCTCCACATCAACTCAATGGTTTCAGAGGAATTAAAACGCTTCCTGTTGGTTTTCTCTGCAGCTTCCTCAGTTTCCTTTTTTTTTTGCCGCTACGCCATTGTTTCGAAATGAGGGCAGACTTACTCTTATTTATGTCGATAGGCCGAAGGACACGAAGGGCCATAAGTTACAGGATTTCACTCGAAAACAAAAGAGTGGAATCTGTCTCTGGTATAACAATTGGGCGGAATTGATAAGGTTTTTCGAGATAAGTGCTTTAATCCGGACCAGGTAGAATAAATCCATTAGGATATATGGCTGTGTTATTTCTTTGTTCATGGATATTGAGTGGTCCAAATGGAATTCTGAACTTCCGGTGCCTCAGAATTTACTTCATGTGAAATAGTTATTAAAATATTTTAGGCAGAAATGAGGGAATTATATTCCGAAAAAATCCACTTTGCGTCCATTACCAATGCATCAATAATAAATGAGCAGTGAATGAATACTGAGTACCTAAATCACAATTTTTTGCGAAAGATTTCCAAAACCACTTAGAGTGAATCTTCGAAGCATATAATATCATAGACAGCTGCTGAACCAAGGCAAAAAAATATTTTAATCTGACATGACTGTTATGTTTCATACGATATGCTGTATATTGAAGTAATAAGGACAATTGATAATAATAATAATACCACTGATAGAGAGTGAAGAGGGGCGACACTATACTTGATGGAAGACCATTAATCTAATCATGATAAATGGTGGATTACGTAATCCAGACTCCGCAAAAAAACCTATATAATAGGTATGGTCGTCGGCAATTATTAAACAGAAAACAACTACTGCCCCCTACGACCGTTGAAGACCATAATTTTTTCTTTTTGTGTGTCAGGTATGTGCCGTCTCACACTGAAATATTGGTGACAAAGAGAGTTTATACAGTCGTCGTTGAAATTATTTATCTTGTCACTTTTGTAATGAATCGTTTGGGTGGGTGCAACAAATATATTTGGTAGACCTTTTTTTTGCAGGAGAGGTTGAGTGGGGGAAATAATTGCCAGCATAGTTTTAGGAACCAGCTTCATTTACTAAAGCAAAATGGTGGAAAATATTTGAACGATAAATATAAAAATGAATGAAATGTGTACAATATGTATGAAAATAACCCTTCTGATAACGAAAATGAAAGCTCACTGGTAATTATCCTTGAAGCCAGCCACTTACCAATATTTCTGTGTCTACCAGATCTCTCTCCAAATTGAAATCGTGATTCGTAATTTAGTTTATGTTTGTTAGCCTCAGATACACTTTTGAAATGCACTTTTACGAAAAACAAAGGCATTCAAATTATATTTATTATTATTATTATCATCCTTGAACGAAGGAACATTTATAAAATATTGAAACTGGTTACCAGAATACACCTCAACCTCCCCATATTCCGATCCTAACACTGGCAGATCTTGTGAGTTTTTCAGGGGGGAAGTTAATGTAAATTTTTAACCAAACAGACGTGACAAAATATAGAAAAGCGCCGCAGGCAAACATTTTTTTGTTCAAAATCAGATGCCTTTGAATTGATAGTTAGGTTTGTCAGTAGGGTATCATAAAGGTGGGAGAAATGGATGTCAGATTCAGTTTGTTTTATTTTATATGAAAAAAAAAAGAAATAATTTAACGAAATTGACAGATGTATTCTGTGAGTGAATACATTTAACTTTTACATAAATAGGGTGTTCCAATTTAAGTCGTCACCATTGCCAACTCCGTTATTATTGATGCTACGAATTCGGTTAAATGGACAAACTAGTAGCATTTTCTCGAAGCCAAAACAAAAAAAATTGACAGTCGCGTCTTCAGAATATTTCATAAAATGATATTTCTTTCAATGGAACACCCTATATTTTTTCATGATTTCGATTCGTAATAACATTCTCAACAACGAAGCTCATATCACCTTTCTTCCTATAGTGGAAAATGAGTGACTTTTGTGGAAATATTTATTTCTTTCACTAGTACAAAAAATGTCTTTGTTTTGGCGAATAAAACCTCAGGATTGTCCAAACACCAAATTTTGGTACTTATACGAATGACAATATTTTGTTACTGATAGCAAAAAAAGACAGAAAAAGAAAAAATTGCGCTAGGATGTGAACTCGTGAAACCCGTGACTATCATGTCGCACCACTCAATTGACATCACTGAGCTATTTGGTATTAATGTACAAAACGATAATTTCCATCTTAAAGCCATTCCGCTAGCCGCGTTTATTTTGTGAATCAAAATATAATTGCTGTAATGATAACTTTGAAGCCGTTTTTGTACAGAACAGAAAATACTGGAGGATCATATTATGAATGTGGTTGGAAAGAATGTGTTGCCATGAAACTTTGTTGAAATACTATTTGTCAAATATTCTCAAGTATATCATGACAATGTCATAAATTATTGTAACTGTCAATTACTGTTCGAATATTTTTTGAAATGCCGTTTTCCCATCAAGAAAAATGTGGTATGTTAGAATCCAACTTGGTTTGCCAGGGAAATAGCGCCAGAGCTCTCCAACACTACAGCAATTCGTTTCCCGATCGTGAATCACCTGATCGGCGTTTTTTGCTGTGCTTCATCGTCGATTCAGGAACAATGAAAAAGTTATTGAGAAGAGGAGAACTAAAAAACGTGTTGTAATATCTGAAGATACAGAAATTGACTTTTTATTCTACTTTGAGGTATATCCAAATAATTCCATCAGAGATTTATCTAGAGAAATAGCTGTTCCAGTGTCTGGTATTCAACGAATTCTGAAGAAATTTTCACCTTTACGAAAAAGTCAAATGAGATTTGTTGTTGAGAATGTTATTACGAATCGAAATGTATGATAAAATATAGGGTGTTTCATTAAAAGAAATATCATATTATGAAATTTTCTGAAAACACGACTGACAGTTTTTTGTTTGTTTTCGGCATCGAGAAGTCCATTAAAAATGCTATTAGTTTCCTCATTTAACCGAATTGTAGCATCAATAATAACGGAGTTGGCAATGGTGCCGACTTAATTTGGAATATAGGCAAATGATATTAAGATTCGTTTTTTGAATCTCAATGTGACTTCTGATTGAAACACTGAATTTTATTCGATTGTAGATGGGGAATAATTAACCCCATTACCCTATGGCCTTCCTGAAACAAAGTAATAAAATCCACAGGAATAAGAACTGAATCTTACTGATATGTTTAAAGACCTAATGTAAAATGACTCGTTCCCTCCAAAACCAAGTGCGGTTTTCAATAAAAAACAACACCACTGAACTTCTTTGTTTTTGATTCTTACCGCTCACGGCTTACCGCTAATAGAAACATGCATTTTACCCCAAAATAATTATTTTTTTCTCTATTGTTATCTGTTTTGCCGGCGCCCTTTGATTTGGCCACTTGTTTTCTTTTCACATTTTCGCACTGCTACATAGAATATTTCTGCATTTCTGTACATGGTTGCATTTGATGATAAATGACTCGTATTAAATTCAAAACGGTGTTTAATCGGGATGTTTTGAGGAATCACTGAATAAAAACGTGTGTGTTCTTGTTGAAAATAAATCAATGTTTAGTTAGTTAGATGGTTGTTGAATCAATATCATCAACTTATTTCCCCCTTCAGATCCGCCAGTGGATCAAAAACATTATTGCTCTGAAGCAAACATAAAAAAAATAATATACAGATTATTATCATTATTTTTATTGAAAAAAAAACTTTTCTAAAGACTCGTCGAACTTGTACAACTCTAATATTCCCTTGGGAGCTGAACCGTTAAATTTTCTGTGTGAATCATCGGCCAAACCGCGAGAAGGCCAACATAAAACAGCAAATGCCGAAGTATAATCAAGAAAGAGGAACTAAATGTTGAATTTTAGTGTTCCTAGAATGATCTTTTTGTGTGGCGCGAATGTTTCTTTGTTCGATATAATGTCTTTGACAGTCTAATCCGGCGAGCCGGCTTGAAAAGGTCTGGCGCTAGCATTAAGAAAAGACAGTTCAGTTCAATGAACCATCTAGTTACCAGGGGTGATATACTCTTAAAGGGAGCAACGATATGTTTTATGTATGGATTGAATAGTTATTTGTATATTAAGGCCGCAAAATGCTTTTTCGCGTTCCGAGAGAGAGATAATCTCGAGGTCGCGAAGACATTTTGCGGCCATAGTATACACAATATTTTTCGTGCAACCGTGAAAATAGACAGCGTTTCAACGCGAATAGAGAAAATTACACATCAATATCACAATGTTTCTATGGAAATGAATTTTATTTAGCAATACAAACCAATTTGACATTTCTCGAGAAGTCGTGAAGATGTCCGATAGCGATAGTGATATTTCAGTTACTTGCACTCCTCCTGAGCTGAGAGATCTCATAGACTCAGCACTTTCGAATCTAAACGGAAATATGAAAAATGTTACAACAACTTCAAAGATTGGTGTGTCAACCAAATTGTCAAGACGGTGTCTGAAAACATATTATTAGGATATTTGATGAGTTGTGAAGAGTTCAACTTTATGGAGCATTTATTCCATGTAAAGAATATGCTTAACGTCCGAGATGGAATTGACGTAAAGAAGGTTTTAAAATTGGTACCATTCCTCAAGAAAAAGTCGGTTGGTAATCGAGCAAAGAAATCAAAAGTTTTTACGCAGGAACAAATTGATTCATTCCTCAAAGAAGCTAGTGATGCAAATCATCTACTATGGAAGGTATATGAATATGGAAAAAAAGTGAAGTATGCTGTTTTATTCATAATAATTATCATTATAGGTAGTTTTGATAATGGGAATATCAGGAGCATTGCGACGAGATGAATTAGTGAGAATGACCCTCGAAGATATTCAGGAAGACAAAACTGTATGATAGTAACTGTTCCTGATACTAAAACTGATCAAAAGCGTGTTTTTACCATAACTAATCGAGATTATATGAGAATATACTATAAATATGTAACTCTTCGACCAAAACATACTGCTATTCGTCGTCTATTTCTGAAATATAAAAATGGAAAGTGCTTGGCAGAGGTTGTTGGAGTGCATACGATTGGAAAAATACCTAGTATGATAGCAAAGTATCTCGGCTTACCAAATAGTGAGGCATATACAGGCCACAGTTTCAGAAGAAGTTCTGCCACCTTGCTTGCCAATACAAATGTAGTCAATCGCGAAATGTTAATGTCCAGAGAAAATAATACGTTTTTGTCTAATATAAATAATGATTATTCAGGAACAGTAGATTTAGTTGCTTCAGGGATGAATATCAGTAATAATATAAACAGTACAATCAATGTTAATATATATCAAAAATAAAGTATGTTTCTGTTGTGAATTTGGAAATATTTGTTGGTGCAAAAAGAAATTTTTTTTCACGTTAAAAAAAGTTAATATGTACGCATCAATAGAGATGCAGAAATGTCAGGTTTTTTTGACAGTAGTACAAAAAATACATTGTTATTGTCATATTTCAGAAATGTCAAATGCTGTAGTGGCGTTCAGTTTGCCGGCAGTCACTATGGGAACGGCCGTAAACATTTTTGCCAGCCGTCACTCTGGGTAACGGCCGCAAAATATCATTTTACGGCCTCTGTTGCGGCTGCAAAATGCTTGTTTTGCGTCCGGTTGCACGAAAAAGTTATTTTTTGTACTACTGTCAAAAAAACTTGACATTTCTGCATCTCTATTGATGCGTACATATTCACTTTTTTTAGCGTGAAAAAAATTTCTTTTTCTACAACTGTCAAAAAAAGTGCACTTTTTTAGTAGTTTTGAGTTCCTAAAGTATATGAGTATTTTGATATCAAATCACGATTTCAGTATTACTCGGAAAAGCGTTAAAAAAAGTACACTTTTTTTAACGGTTGTCTAGGCAACAACACTGACAAACTGATTCGAATAACAACGAAATCCGGAATGTGTCAATGTGACAGTACTTATTTCAAATTAGTAAATTGCATCTCTCACAATCTTTCGAAATTACGAATCAAGTACCTACGAAAATGGAAAGCCATGATGAGTTAAACACCACACCAGAGGAGATCGTAGATAGTGCGAAAGCAGCAGTAATGAATTTGCTACCAGAAAAATCGAAGGAGACATATTTGAAAGAATATGAGTCTTTCTTAACATGGCGCCAAAAAAAAAAGTGATTGGAAGCTTTACAGAGCGAGTATTGCTCGCCTATTTCGAAGATAAATCCAAGAAAATGAAATGTTCATCTCTATGGTCCAGTTGTTCGAAACTGAAGTCCACGATATTAATACATAATAATATTGACATAAGCAAATATGCGAAATTGATTGCATATTTGAAAAGAAAATCTGTCGGCTATAAGCCTAAATAATCTCTTACTTTTACAAGAGAAGAGATTAATAAGTTCTTGCTTGATGCTTGTGATGAGATATATCTCATGCAGAAGGTAAATTTTGAATAAAATATACTTATTTTTTTTTAAGACTGATGAAATATTCTAGGTTGCATTAATATTTGGTATAGCGGGAGCATGCCGACGCGAATAATTGTATATATACTGAGCACATAAAAGAATCAGATGATGTTCTGATTGTTACAATTCCTGACACAAAAAATCATGTTGAGCGTCGATATACAGTTATCGGAGAAACATCCATAAAGAAACTAAATTTGTTGAATATTTATAGAAAATATAGAAGCTATAGACCAAAAAACATCTTCACCAATATTTTGTGGGAATAAACAGATTCTCAAAAATTCCATCACTCATAGCAAATTACCTGCATTAACCCAACCCTGAATGCTAAACTGGACATGCATTTCGTCGAACATCAGCGACTCTTTTGGCAAATTCAGGTGGTGATTTATTACAACTGAAAAAACACGGAGGATGGAAGTTTAGTGCGGTTGCGGAAGGGGTTGTCGATGGATCCATGCAAACAAAACTGGAATGCGCCGCAAAAATTCTGACTGGAAATTCATCTACACCATCAAGTAGTAAAGAAACAATGAGTGAAAATACAATAACAGTAAATGAAACAAGTATAAATGAAAAAATGTCAATAAGTACTCACTCATCAGCAAATAAACAAGATAATTCGACTGAGTCAAGAATTTCCATTGGCAGTAATGCAATTAATTGTGTTTTCAACATCAATTTTTCGAAATGAACCCTGGGACGGAAAAATTGATTCTGTCTTTTTGTATTTCTGTGGTTTATTTTTTTGTGTTGTTGATTTGAAATAAATTGAATGAGGATGAAAAGTAGTTAATAAATAGTATAAAAACATTGGTTGTTTTTATTTTTTTGACAGTTGTAGAAGAAATATCGTATGAAACTCGTGAGTAAAGTGTTTTTTTTACTCGTAGGAATTGCCGCACTCCGCCTATATGGCGTCGTGCGTCAACATTTCCTACTCGTGAAAAAAAGTATCACTTTATTCAATACATAAATAACGATTTTCACTGCCAAAATAATTCACATAATAAACATGAAACATTATTCCTTAAGTATTAGTTTCAACAGAGCTAATTAATAATTGATTAAACATCAAACAATTTCATTTATTGGAATAATTATCGATAGTTAAGTTTGAACAATTACTTCCAACATAAATTCCCGAAGATGTTCCATGTTGCTGCTGATCAGAAACGTTAGATATTTCTTGAAGAGTTGATTCTACAATTTTATCAGATATTTCAATTTGTTTGGAAGAAGATGGACAATTCAATATTATGTTGGACATATCAATTTTGTTATTGTTAGAAGAGTTACAGAGCTTCCCCTGAAACAGTGACCTGTAGCTCATTTCTTCTCCAAGCCATTTTGCAATCAAGCCGGGAATCTCTCCTATTTTATCTATCCTCACATGTTGGCTAATACATTTTCCTCTCGAATATTTAAAAAATAATCTGTAACTGTTTTTATGTGGTGGCCGTAGTGCTCTATACTTACGGTGTATCTCAATATGATCAGAATTTGAAACAGTAAACGTTCTTGCTCAAAAGGTCTTCGTATCAGGTATTTTAACAATAAAAATAGATCCAGCATCTTCACTGGCATCAATAGTTATTGTTATAATTCTTCACGGCGACAAGCACCCAAAATTAGAACAACCTTCAATTGAAAAATATTTAAAATACTGCTTATCTTGGAAAATTATGATTATATCTGTACCTTATAAAGTAAATTTATTGTTAAAATTGTTACTGTTGATTTGAACCTTGAATAACCCTCCTACTGATTACAATCCAATATTGAATTATCGGTATCATATCTTTGGAGAAAAAATAACATATTTGCTCAATTCAAACATTTTTTTTTATCTTCCTTCTGGGAAAGGAAGAAGAAAGGAAGTGTAATTTTTTAAACAGTATGCACTAAGATAATAAAATAAATTAAGTAGATTTATTGAATATGTTTTTTTCCTCCAAAGATATGGCACCACTAATTTTATTTTGAATCGTGATCAACAGAAGGGTACAGTTTTGTACTTTTGGTTCTCGAAATACTGATCAAAGGCTTTGATTCTCACAAAAATCATTAAAGCGCTAATATCTTCAATACCATCAATATTTTACTGAGGTCGTATTTCGATATTCTGGTCAGTCACGAGCTGGACTATTACCTCTCCAAAGGATAACGTAGAGTTTTGGGATACCCTGTATATATATATCATCTTTCTATGAGGAACTGAATCTTGAACACAATAAGTCTAATATTTCCAGTGGAAAATTATTCAACAGCTCAGTACAGCAATTTCAAACTATTAGTCACAAAATAATCTCTGACAAGACATTGAACTACCGAGTCCAATGGCTTAGGAAATATACATGCCTTCATTGAATTCAGCCATGCTGGCCATTTGTATTCAATGCAGTAGTTTTTGCTCCTAGCATTTCCAAAATAAATACTTGGCCCGACATCTATTGCCATTTTGACAGATGCGCCCTTCTAATTGTAGAGGAAGGTATCATGAATAGTATTATATTGTGTATCTAGTAGTAAAAGTAATACATTTCCAGACGACTATGTAAATTGTTGGCCGAGGCGATAAGCCGAGGCCAACAAGCATTGAAGTCTGGAAATGTGCTTTTACTACGAGGTACACAAACTATTTTTTCTGAAATCGTAATCAGCATTATCATAAATTAAGGAATTATACTTGTTGTTTGCGTGCATTCATTTACTGTCTGAAATGTATACAAGCCGTCAAAAATTTTCCCGGATCGTTCACGATACGGGAATAGTTATTATCCTAACAAGTACGGAAAGAGTACTATTCCCGCAGTCGAGTGCGGGATAGTACCTTTCCGTATGAGTAAGGATCAAGATTTTTTCTACAAGAGCATTGAAACATCTTATGTGATGCTCTTGAACAAACTTTCACGTGCGGGAAAAATTATTACCGCAATAGTGCGGGAAAAACTCACTTGAAGTGACATTAGCGTGCGGGAAAATTTTTCCCGCATTAGTGCGGGAATATGACACCTCTCAAACTAAATTGCGTGCGGGAATAGGGCGGATCACGCACGCTTGTAGAAAAAGTACTTTCCCGTACAGTTTAGTGCCGAAAACGGTGCGGGAAAGTTCGTTGCTTAGAAACGGACTAAAATACTAGATGAGCGTATTTTGAGGCCTGAAGTTGCTCCGAGAAAGTGGGCATTCTTGAACGATTTCAGAAAAAGTACATTTTCCTTTTTTCAATATTTCGTGGTTTTGTGCAAACTTCTTTGATCAACTACAATTATCACAGCTGACGTTAGAGTTTCAAAATATTATAAATGTCGACCAGAGTATTATTGAAATTGAATATATTTAACGTTTTTTTTTTCTGCAGATGTGTCAAAATGATAATTATTATTGGTTTCTAAAAAGAGATTATCATGTAATTTTTAAATTGAATATTATATAAGATTTTCATATTTTCTCGTAGTTTATTGACGAGAACTGGACCATAGTAGTTTTTAGAAAAAATCACTGATTGAGTCTTTGGACTAAATTCTTATTTGCTGTGATTATCAGGCGCATGGTCATGAAGCTTGGTTTGAATTTGATATAGATACAGATGCTATCTAACAAAATTTATGTACATATAAATGTAGATAGAAGGTAAAGTAAATAATCTATTATTTTTAAATGTTATTTTACATGTTCCCGATAACCCAATTTGAAAATAACTCATCTAAAACTAACTCTTTCAATAATATACAGTGCTTCTTCTGCTTTTAAATGGTCCACTCTGTATAATATACCGTCTTTCCCATAATTTCGGTGCTTTTGTACCATTGAATCACGTTCAATCGATGGCTAGCGGTTTTTGCACCTGCATCAAAATCTCGAATTTTCTGGTGGAAAAAGTAAAGCTGCTTAGAAATCGGGCAAAGCCATCTTATTGCACGCTCTACCGGTAGAGGAAGAGTGGCCACTGCAGGTCAATGGAAAGTAATCCTTTTGGCGAAGTGTAATGCACGACGGAAAATAAACCGCAACGTGTCAAAGCGGCTTTCCAGAAAAAAGAGATCGTGTGGGGACACCCGCATGGAGGATAAGACGGTTTGGTGTGCAGTGGTGTAGAGCGGAAATCATAGGGGATCATTTTTCAAATGAGTATTAGGTTTTGAATATTTGCTTCTTCGTTAATTGTCAGCTATAACAATTGTTTTTGTATTAGGATTAATACTCCCAGCATTTAAGTCTTCTTTTTCCCGTGTTTCTTGTATTTTAGTACATTGAAAAAGCTTGTCCAATCATATTTTCTCATTCCTAAATGAACATTATGAACAGAAATTTTGCACCTACAAAAACCCTGTCAGGTTTACTTTGTGTCTCATCAAGATTTGATTATTTCAGAGCAAACAATTTGAATTCATCAACGACTACCTACAATATTCAGCCCTATATGCTGTATCACTTCCGTTAAAAATAACGTCACCGTTATTCGCCATTTACGATATTTTGCTATTACCAAGCAATAGCAAGATAACGGAAATGGCGAATAACGGTGACGTTATTTTTAACGGAAGTTATCAAACTACCAGAGATGTGTAGTCTTCTGCGACTTTCAAGAAGCATTCTAATATTTTATCACATGGAATACTACTTCTTAAATTGCCTTGATTCATATTTGAGGATAACTCAGTGAATATTGTTAGGTTATATTCATCTGAACACAGACAGTACGTTTTTCACAATCATAAGTCATCTCAAACCAAATAAATGAAAAACGGGGTTCACCTAGGTTTGGTTTTGGGGCCAGTTTCGTATCTCGTTTATATGATGATATTGGGACTGCCGATGATGACCAGATCACTCACTTCGCTGGTGATAAGTCCTTATCGCAGCAAAATTCAAACCACAAGGAATTATTCAATCAAATTAGGGAATCAGAAACGATTGTGTATGATTTCCAACAAAATGAAGCGTGATATTCAAGGGCTTTATAACAATTAACAGCAGCTCTTGGTTCATCATCTTGTCACACTTGTATGATATATCTTATTTTCGCAACTAGTTACATAATGTACTATTTTTATTGGATAAATTTAATTTTTCAACAATAAACTTGGTTGGTTGTATAATGTATATATTTCCGAGTGAATTTATCGAATCAAACATTTTGTTGAAAGAAATGTTTCTAAAAAAACAATCGAGTGCTTTTTGGTAGTATAAAATCAACGACAATTTATAAATGCATTATAGTAATGATATCATGAATGAAAATAATAATTTTAATGAGAAATTGTTAGAAACACAACCAATATAACGTTTTTTGTGATTTGTTCAGAGGAAACTTTCCCAAAACGGCTCATATTATGTCAAATAGAGTTGAATGATGAAATTTATTCAACAAAAAATATATTTTTGGTTTTATCATTTATAAAAAAGCCCTCATATGTTTGCCGTTGATAAAAAGAATGTACCTTTCCGACTTTCTATGCCTAGCCGACTAAACAATAATTGTGGATTGAGCAACATTTCGATCCATTCATCAGCCGTCCACGTCAAAAACCAACTTCGCAAGCCAACGTTGTTGTTGAATTCTGTACCTCAGATATTATAATCGATTTATTCATTTGCCTTTTTGAAAATTGAATTCAGCTAAGCTGTATTTGGTTTTCAGTAGTCTCTCTCACTAATTGAATGAACGGTATCAAGTTGGTTCTTATCAATGAAAGTAACAGGAATCAAACATCAAGACAGTGTTTGATATAAATATATTCGTTGAACATATCGAAGCCTTCTATTCAGAAACAGACCACTCGTAACACCGCTGGTCACCCTCAACCCTACATCTTGTTCGACTTGCACTCGACAATTTTTTCCGACCATCCCCTACGCACATTCAAACGTGCAGCTATAAATCTCCCATACTGATCCCGGTGTATGTTCAACACCTAATATATTGCTCCCCACATCATGTATTACTTTGTTTTGTGGCGAAAACTTATTCGCCAAGTTGGAATGAAGTCTACTAGAAAAGAGTTAGGGCGGCCGTAAATATTTCAGTTGTCACCTCCAGCTCCGGGACATTTCACAGAATCGATTCGGAACCGTGTGTGGTTATTGGTCCTTGCCGGAGGGGTAGTTTGGGAGCTGGTCTCTATAGAGGGCGATGGGAAGGGAAAAATCGGTGTGAATCAAACTTAGTGCATTGTATAATAGCTGGTATGAAGAGAAACGATATCTACGTTAGGTAGGCAAATTCTAACATTTGCTTGAAAGCTTTTTGCACAACTCATATCCCCCTTCAGTAAACCGCCCCATCTATACTTACTTCGGAAGATTTACGAACCAGGTGTACCTCCAACAAATCCCCCAAATCCAAATTCAATAAATCAAATGAACAAATTCATGCCCAGTTGATTTAAAATAAAATATCATTCCATTTCTTGGACTCCATAATTTTTTATATTTGTTTTGTTCGGACCAGATTTGATACGAGACTAAAAGACTCTTTGCCTGTGTTGGTATGGGCAGTACGTAAATTATCGACAGTACCAGGAAACAATAAATTATGGAATTGACGAAAGAGAAAGGCACAAATTTGGTGAATAGGACTAGACCATGAATATGCGAGTTTTCAAGAAAAATGTCACACCCACTTGAGGAAGATAATAGAATCGAGATCAAATTGGGTGAGCATATACAAAAATAATACACTTTTTTAAATATGTAGAAAAAAAAAGGACAATTTTTTTGGATGGAAATAACAGCTCTCAACTATAGATGAACTTTTCAAATCGCAAACGGGTTGAGGTAGAGCAATTCTGCGAACGCCAATCGATTCAGAATGACAAAATTAGTATAGTCTGTGAATTTCAAGTAGATCGGAAGCGAAAAATGCAATACTCGAAAAAAGTCCATACCCCTAAAAATCATGAAAACTACATAATCATCAGAATCACTTGAAACTACCATCATATCCCCAAAATTTCATGCTGATTCCAAAAATGTATGATTTGGATATGCTCAGATACAGGGTGTACCAGAAAATAGGGATAAAACGTCAAAAATTCCCTAGCACCATCGATTTTTCGAAAATGTTCAATTTATATTTTTCGAAAAGTCTCAAACCGCCAATTCACGTATTTTTTCGAGCATATTCCGAATATATCATCAAAAATTAAATTAGATGAATGATTGAGCAAGAACTAGAAATGATTTGATAGAATTCGCAAAAATTATAACCATTTCTTTAATCCTCAGTGGAATCTAAGTTTTGATACAAAATTCGAAATCAGCCCGTCGAAATGAGTTAGACGTCGGATAGTGATTTTTCGAAAAATGTAAAATAAAAATTTTGGAAAAAATGTCTATGTAGAAATTGCAGAGGTTCCGTAAAACACCTATCAAACCCCTATTTGATTCGGAATCAATTTCAATTTTTGGTGAGCATATACAAAAATAATACACTTTTTTGAATATGTGGAGAAAGAAAAATGAAAAATTTTTTTGGAGGGAAATAACAGCTCTCAACTTTAGATGAACTTTTCAAATCGCAAACGGGTTGAGGTAGAGCAATTTTGCGAATGCCAATCGATTCAGAATGCCTGAATTAGTATAGTCTGTGAATTTTATTTGGATCGTTGGTGAAAAAAGTATTGCCCGAAAAAAGTCCAAGGGGTATACCCCTAAAAGTCATGAAAACTACATAATCATCAGAATCAATTGAAACTACCACCATATCCCCAAAATTTCATGCTGATTCCAAAAATGTATGATTTGGATATGCTCAGATACAGGGTGTACCAGAAAATAGGGATAAAAAGTCAAAAATTCCCTAGCACCATCGATTTTTCGAAAATGTTCAATTTATATTTTTCGAAAAGTCTCAAACCGCCAATTCAGGTATTTTTTCGAGCATATTCCGAATATATCATCAAAAATTAAATTAGATGAATGATTGAGCAAGAACTAGAAATGATTTGATAGAATTCGCAAAAATTATAACCATTTCTTTAATCCTCAGTGGAATCTAAGTTTTGATACAAAATTCGAAATCAGCCCGTCGAAATGAGTTAGACGTCGGATAGCGATTTTTCGAAAAATGTAAAATAAAAATTTTGGAAAAAATGTCTATGTAGAAATTGCAGAGGTTCCGTAAAACACCTATCAAACCCCTATTTGATTCGGAATCAATTTCAATTTTGGGTGAGCATATACAAAAATAATACACTTTTTTGAATATGTGGAGAAAGAAAAATGAAAAATTTTTTTGGAGGGAAATAACAGCTCTCAACTTTAGATGAACTTTTCAAATCGCAAACGGGTTGAGGTAGAGCAATTTTGCGAATGCCAATCGATTCAGAATGCCTGAATTAGTATAGTCTGTGAATTTTATTTGGATCGTTGGTGAAAAAAGTATTGCCCGAAAAAAGTCCAAGGGGTATACCCCTAAAAGTCATGAAAACGACATAATCATCAGAATCAATTGAAACTACCACCATATCCCCAAAATTTCATGCTGATTCCAAAAATGTATGATTTGGATATGCTCAGATACAGGGTGTACCAGAAAATAGGGATAAAAAGTCAAAAATTCCCTAGCACCATCGAATTTTCGAAAATGTTCAATTTATATTTTTCGAAAAGTCTCAAACCGCCAATTCACGTATTTTTTCGAGCATATTCCGAATATATCATCAAAAATTAAATTAGATGAATGATTGAGCAAGAACTAGAAATGATTTGATAGAATTTGCAAAAATTATAACCATTTCTTTAATCCTCAGTGGAATCTAAGTTTTGATACAAAATTCGAAATCAGCCCGTCGAAATGAGTTAGACGTCGGATAGCGATTTTTCGAAAAATGTAAAATAAAAATTTTGGAAAAAATGTCTATGTAGAAATTGCAGAGGTTCCGTAAAACACCTATCAAACCCCTATTTGATTCGGAATCAATTTCAATTTTGGGTGAGCATATACAAAAATAATACACTTTTTTGAATATGTGGAGAAAGAAAAATGAAAAATTTTTTTGGAGGGAAATAACAGCTCTCAACTTTAGATGAACTTTTCAAATCGCAAACGGGTTGAGGTAGAGCAATTTTGCGAATGCCAATCGATTCAGAATGCCTGAATTAGTATATTTTGTGAATTTTATTCGGATCGTTGGTGAAAAAAGTATTGCCCGAAAAAAGTCCAAGGGGTATACCCCTAAAAGTCATGAAAACTACATAATCATCAGAATCAATTGAAACTACCACCATATCCCCAAAATTTCATGCTGATTCCAAAAATGTATGATTTGGATATGCTCAGATACAGGGTGTACCAGAAAATAGGGATAAAAAGTCAAAAATTCCCTAGCACCATCGATTTTTCGAAAATGTTCAATTTATATTTTTCGAAAAGTCTCAAACCGCCAATTCACGTATTTTTTCGAGCATATTCCGAATATATCATCAAAAATTAAATTAGATGAATGATTGAGCAAGAACTAGAAATGATTTGATAGAATTCGCAAAAATTATAACCATTTCTTTAATCCTCAGTGGAATCTAAGTTTTGATACAAAATTCGAAATCAGCCCGTCGAAATGAGTTAGACGTCGGATAGCGATTTTTCGAAAAATGTAAAATAAAAATTTTGGAAAAAATGTCTATGTAGAAATTGCAGAGGTTCCGTAAAACACCTATCAAACCCCTATTTGATTCGGAATCAATTTCAATTTTGGGTGAGCATATACAAAAATAATACACTTTTTTGAATATGTGGAGAAAGAAAAATGAAAAATTTTTTTGGAGGGAAATAACAGCCCTCAACTTTAGATGAACTTTTCAAATCGCAAACGGGTTGAGGTAGAGCAATTTTGCGAATGCCAATCGATTCAGAATGCCTGAATTAGTATAGTCTGTGAATTTTATTTGGATCGTTGGTGAAAAAAGTATTGCCCAAAAAAAGTCCAAGGGGTATACCCCTAAAGGTCATGAAAACTACATAATCATCAGAATCAATTGAAACTACCACCATATCCCCAAAATTTCATGCTGATTCCAAAAATGTATGATTTGGATATGCTCAGATACAGGGTGTACCAGAAAATAGGGATAAAAAGTCAAAAATTCCCTAGCACCATCGATTTTTCGAAAATGTTCAATTTATATTTTTCGAAAAGTCTCAAACCGCCAATTCACGTATTTTTTCGAGCATATTCCGAATATATCATCAAAAATTAAATTAGATGAATGATTGAGCAAGAACTAGAAATGATTTGATAGAATTCGCAAAAATTATAACCATTTCTTTAATCCTCAGTGGAATCTAAGTTTTGACACAAAATTCGAAATCAGCCTATCGAAATGAGTAAGACGTCGGATAGCGATTTTTCGAAAAATTTTAATTAAAAATTTTGGAAAAAATGTCTATGTAGAAATTGCAGAGGTTCCGTAAAACACCTATCAAACCCCTATTTGATTCGGAATCAATTTCAATTTTGGGTGAGCATATACAAAAATAATACACTTTTTTGAATATGTGGAGAAAGAAAAATGAAAAATTTTTTTGGAGGGAAACAACAGCTCTCAACTTTAGATGAACTTTTCAAATCGCAAACGGGTTGAGGTAGAGCAATTTTGCGAATGCCAATCGATTCAGAATGCCTGAATTAGTATAGTCTGTGAATTTTAATTGGATCGTTGGTGAAAAAAGTATTGCCCGAAAAAAGTCCAAGAGGTATACCCCTAAAAGTCATGAAAACTACATAATCATCAGAATCAATTGAAACTACCACCATATCCCCAAAATTTCATGCTGATTCCAAAAATGTATGATTTGGATATGCTCAGATACAGGGTGTACCAGAAAATAGGGATAAAACGTCAAAAATTCCCTAGCACCATCGATTTTTCGAAAATGTTCAATTTATATTTTTCGAAAAGTCTCAAACCGCCAATTCACGTATTTTTTCGAGCATATTCCGAATATATCACCAAAATGAAATTAGATGGAGGATTGAGCGAGAACTAGAATTGGTTTGATGAAAATCGCAAAAATTACACTGGTCTGCAATGAAATCCTCCTTTAAAAAATTTTGTCATAAACATGACGATTCAAATGTTCTGAATCTATCCCCGTTGGCCGATTTTTTCCATCACGTCTAGATTTTTTGATATGAATATTTTTTTAAATTTAAAAAATTTGGGTTTTTTTTTTAATTTTTTTTGCGCGTCAATGTTATAAACAGTGTATATACAAATAGTGTATGTACAAAATAAGTTTTAGCGAGTTGTAAGAGAAAGAAGGGAAGTGCCGAAGGTGATTTTAATGGTGCTACAAACGCACATGCGCAGTATTCGCTGTGACTTCACAACAGTTGAGTGAAAACTTGTCTCTCAATTGTTTACATTTTGTATCAAATATTTTGGTAAGTTTTGCATAAAGTTCATGTTCTCTATATTGGTTTTGAGTATTTTATTTGTAGTTTATGTATTTTTTTATGAGCAGAGCCAATAAATATAAAATAGATGTTTGAAAATTATTTCAATAAAATTTTATGTAATTTTAGGTTATAAAATGCCTCGAACTTGTAAAAATTCTACCGACTGTTTTTGCTACATTTGTGGGGAATTCGTACTAAAAACACAGCGAAATGTCATGACAGATCTTGTTAAAACAGCTTATAAGCTATATTTTGGATTTTCTATCGATGAGCGAGATAAGAGTTGGTTGCCAAAAGTATGTTGCAATAGCTGCTCAAGAACGTTGAGAGGTTGGCTTGAAGGAAGCCACAAATCCATGCCGTTTACAATGCCAATGATTTGGAGTGAGCCTCAGAATCATGAAAATGATTGTTATTTTTGCATGACATCAAAACGAGGATTCTCGAAAAAAAATAAAAATAAGATTGTATACCCGAACGTCCCATCTGCAAAGAGACCAATTCCTCGTGGTGAAGGTACTTTACCTCCAATTCCACCAATTAATGAGAAGGTGGAAAATAAAAATATTTCTGGTCTTCAATCTCAATCGAGTTTTCTTTCTGCCGGTACATCTTCATCTTCATACACTTCGTCTGGATCTTCCAGTCCATCTAAAGAACCTCATTTACTTAAGCAAGGTGACTTAAATGATCTTGTTAGAGACTTGGGACTTTCAAAATCTAAGGCGCAATTACTTGGATCAAGATTAAAACAGTGGAATCTATTGGATAAAAGTACCAGAGTTTCATATTTTCGTACGAGGCAAGAAGATTTTACGAGTTATTTTTCCAAAGAAGATGATTTGGTATATTGTAATGATGCTGCAGGGCTTCTTCAAGAACTGAGTTTTCCAGAAGATTCTAGTGAATGGAGACTTTTTATTGATGCTTCAAAAATAAGCTTAAAAGCCGTTCTACTCCATAATGGTAATAAATACCCATCTGTGCCCGTTGCACATGCTACAAACATGAAGGAAAATTATGTAAACCTAGAGGTATTACTTGAAAAAATTGAATATTCCCAATACTTATGGAATATTTGTGCTGATTTGAAAGTCGTCGCTATACTCACTGGATTACAAGGAGGATACACAAAGTTTTGCTGTTTTCTTTGTGAGTGGGACAGTCGCGCAAGAGAAAAACATTACAAAATAAAAACTTGGCCACTAAGAAAAAGTTTAACTCCTGGGCTTAAAAATGTGTCTCAGAAACCTTTAGTGCCAAGTGAAAAAATTTTTCTGCCACCACTTCATATAAAGTTGGGACTCATGAAAAACTTTGTGAAAGCTATGAATAAAGATGGTGCAGGTTTTCAATATCTTAAAACAAAATTTCCTCGAATCAGTGACGCAAAATTGAAGGAAGGAATTTTTGTAGGTCCGCAGATACGTGAGCTAATGAAAGATGAAGCTTTTGATTCGAAGTTGAGCGAAGCAGAAAAAAAAGCTTGGGTGGCTTTTAAAGAAGTTTGTCATAATTTTCTTGGGAATACAAAAAGTGAGAATTACCGACAAATCATTCGGAAGCTTCTTTCTGCTTATAAAGCTTTAGGATGCAATATGTCACTCAAGATTCATTTTTTGGACTCTCATTTAGATTTCTTTCCTGAAAATCTGGGAGCCGTATCAGATGAGCATGGTGAAAGGTTTCATCAGGATATAATGCAGATTGAAAAACGCTACAGTGGGAAATGGTCAGCAGCAATGCTTGCTGATTTCTGTTGGTCAATTCGCCGAGAAACACCAATAGAAACGATGAAAAGGAAAAAAACCACAAAATAACAAATTTTCTCACCATATAATGAGATAACTGACCGATATATATTCATTTTGTGACTATAATTTAGGATTTTTCACTGTAAAACTTAGACCGTAATATTTTTTCATTTCGTTATGATAATTGGTATTTTAATAATATTGTTTGTTAATTAAATAAATATTATATTGGAAATCTACGTGTGGTACTTAATTGTATGTCAGATTCCGTGTTTAGAGCACAAAATATGATGAATTCATGCATGAAAGCAAGAAGGAGAAAAAAAAAATTTTTTTTGCAGACCAGTGTTATAGCCTTTTCTTCAATCCTCAGTGGAATGTAAGTTTTGATAAAAAAATTCGAAAAACGTACTATTAAAATTTTCGAAAAAGGGATCATTTCAAAGATGCGGAGGTTCCGTATAAAACCTAGCAAGAAAAGATTGAATTTTTCATTTCTGCCCAAATCTTTTAGTAGTATCCCTATACCAAATCGCTATTTCTACTCCTC
This sequence comes from Chrysolina americana, assembly GCA_958502065.1. Classification (NCBI taxonomy): domain Eukaryota; kingdom Metazoa; phylum Arthropoda; class Insecta; order Coleoptera; family Chrysomelidae; genus Chrysolina; species Chrysolina americana. The sequence goes on from OY293411.1 coordinate 105,054,894, forward strand.
GTCACGTGTTACAGTTCGCAGTAGACCATCTCCTGGAGGAAATATTATAGAAAAATAAGTAGCACTATTGTCATTAATCAGTATAGCAAAAAATATCGAATATATGCCATATGCAGTAACTTCTGTGTGTCTGTACCAGCGGTAACGTAAACGAGTTTTGATAACAGCTCGGGATATTCCAAGGCAATACTTTGATGCACCTGTGTTGAGCTTCACAATAATCCGGTTTTGATTGCAGATAAACAATTGCAGCGCGGCTCACCGCCAATGTATACAGATCGTATCTAAGTGCGCCAGACAAAAATTGAATCTGGGTGTAGTTTACATAATTGTTGCAACATTACATTGCACTTGAACATAATGTGCTAGCGATATGATGAGAGAACAAAAATAAAGGGCTCTTCCAGCAACGGGTTCCGTGTTTTTACTCTTTCCAGAAAGAATAACAAAAAAATACTTTTTTCTGACCGGGATATTACAAGCTCATATCATTATAGTTACGCTATCGATAAAGAGGGTCCTAACTCCCTTGGGACATTATAGATTCTATAATTTCCTCTACCATACACATGCAAAAATAAAATAAGAACTGCTAATATACATGTGTTCATATTTATGAAATAAAAACTGACCCATATTTTATTTATCCACGTCATTACAAATAATAGATGTACAATTTTGAAATGAGGCCTGAAAAATACTTCCGCCACTGGAAAAAATTCTCCTTTTGTATGGCTGGGACTTCTGTTTAGTACTGTCGAGGTACTTGGCACAGCAGACAACATACACACCGTTTGATTTCTCAATAATTCGATGCTATCCTCCAAATACCTCTCCTTTACCGTAGAACTTTTTCAACCTCCGTGTTTTTTTAGGTTGATCATAGTTGCTCCTGCATCAGCTACAGCTGTAGCAGAAGTGCGACAAAGGCAATGTCCCGTATAGGAAGATGGGTTTGGTAATCCTAAATACATTGCGATTTTGCACATGTTCCTTTCCAATTGGCTGAGATGTACATTTAGTTTATCGGATGCTCGAAAAAAATCTAAATATAAAGTCTTTTTCATCGACAACTGCGAATTTCTTCGATAACGGAATCCTGGTCCTCTAAATCCGATATCTTCATATTCAAATGTTCCTGATATCTGCCTCCTCTAAAATAACCCATAATCAGAATATCCTATAACAGAAAAAAGGAAATGAATGCACACAAAAAGAAAAATAACTTACCTCGTTTTAGGAAGATAAAACGGCAGACTTTTTCGGCTTGTAACTCTTACTTTTCCGTTTCAAAAAGCCTGTAGTTCATTGAACTTGGTGAAATTTCGTTTGTCATGTTCAGTCACCATCGATTTAAGCATTGACCAATCAGTCCATAAGGAATTCGGACTATATGTTTCTGACTGCAACGAGTAAAAAAAATTACTACCAAATCGTCCGAAACACATAGAAAATAACATAAAAGTAATTAATAAATCGATGGTTCCTACGAAGACTGTAGTAACTCAATTTTCAAGGAAATGAGAAAAACGGATTTGAAGTTTCTTGTTTTGTTTTTGATCTTTCTCTTATCTTCTAACCATTGCTTTAAAAAACGACTTATGAATTGCCGAGAGAACGGAGCTACATTTTCGAAAAATTCATTTGGGTTAATTGCTTGTCATCTACAAGTAACAGATCTGATTTATCCTGGAATACTGTTGAAAAAGCTATTTGTCAGGAATTCAATTGTATTTTCTATAATCATTTTAACACAAACCACGCGTTTTTGAATAATGACGCAGTAGGTATTTGTGGGACACCCTATATATAAGGATAACAAATAGCCGATTTATACTGCTATGTCTGCAAAGCGAATACAATTAGGCCTGCTCCTAATATATTCGGCTTCCACTTCAATTCCCGAACTTTCCGGAAAGCGTAATTCATCGTTTTCTCGCCACCCGAAATAATTCCCAGAAAGAACCATTCGTCTCGTGTCACAGCATGTTTTCTGCCGGACCGACTACTAGTTTGTCACACCACGCGGTCCTGGCATAACTCCTAGCACCGAATTCTATGGACGGCTGTTTTCCGCGCCACCTACCGTTGCTTTACGTGCTATTAAATGAAATTTATATGTGCTCCTTTTATTAAAACTCATATTTTACTGCCGGTTTTCACTCTCGACTTTCTTTTACGGCGCGTAAAATCTGATTCGTTATTATGTCGAACAGGAAAAGGACCACGTTAGAGGTGCTTTTTCAGAGAACGTGTGTTGGGGAGTGTTCATTAGCTAGCCACTGCCAACTCGAGGAGGGTGGTATTTGGCAATGAAAATGTGAATTTTTAGTGGTATAATGATGTCAAAATTCATTAAAACTCGTTCTAGTAGTTGATGTGAGATGTGTACGTTGATTTGAATACTAACGAAGCTGTTGCAGCAGTATTTTGCGATTTTTCTAATGCATTTTACTGTAAAACACTTTGCTTTAGGGATTATAGTAAAGCTGGGTTAATAAAAGTTACCTAACAGGCAAGAGACAGATAGTGGAACTTCAAGGAAATCAATAGAACATTGAGTATAATACCGATAGTGTACCACAAGGCTTGGTTCTGGGTCTCATTCTCATTCCGCTTCATTTGAATGATGTGGTAACCTCTGACATCAACGGTAAGTTTACACTATCTGCAGATGATACCACTATCTTTGGAATTTGGTCTATTATAACTGATACCATCACTGAAAATATTTAGCTTCTTCATTGCAAGTTTTGATAGCCTATTTTTCATGGTGTACGTCGGTGCTCCTCCCTATTGGACCCATTTTCACTTATTATTGATATAAGTGACTACCAGTGATCATTTCTTGATATAATTGCTACTGGAAACTAAAAAGCTGTTATTTTGTGGAGTGTTTGTTATGGAAGACTATTAGAAGTAAGGATAAAATTTATTGAAACTGATTCAAATTATTTGATGAGAACCTTGTAAGAGTTCACTGACTGAATCTGAGTAAATTTTACAGCAAAACGTACCATTTGCATTCTGTATCATCACCATGTCATCCAAAGCCTACTTGCTCAAAGTGTGGGCCTTGAAAACACAAGAACGCTAGTTATTCCAGGCAGTGTTGATGTATGCAAGAATATGCAGAGTAGCCCATGAAAAAAATAGAAATATAATAACTGTATCGTTGCCCGATAACATCTTCATTCTTTTCGTCTCTGTCTTCGTCTCTGCCATCGTCCTCGTTGTCCTCATCATTTTGTCATACTCGTCGTCCTGTTGTTTTCGTCGTCAACGTCATCGTCGTACTCGTCGTCTTTGTCATCCTCATTGTCTTCTTCATTTCTGTCCTCGTCATCCTCGTACTACTCGTCTCCGTAGTCATCGTCGTTGTCCTTATCGTCCTCTCATCATTGTCGTCAGCGTCATCGTCGTACCCGTCGTACTAATCATCCTCGTCGACCTTGTCATCTAAAGCCTACTTGCCCAAAGTGTGGGCTATTGAAACTATGCACAAAAATTCGAAAACTTTTCATTTCGAAGACGTTTTCAGCAAAACACAAGAATATTTGGAGTCATATCAGCCTGTAATGTAGTTCACGGAAATATGCAAGGTGACCCTTAAAAAAAACAGTAGTACGTATAATAACCATTGAATTTTTGTTTTCTTTCGGTTCTTGGAAAAAGTACTAAACCTAAGTGTCTTTGAGTTTTTTTGTTGCAGCATAACATTTTCGTCAGTACTAATATAATATCGTGACATATTCATATATTGCACTTTCCGTATATTTCTCTTCTCAGCGCACCATTGAACTCCGTTTCTGTATCCTGACAACAACCACCCAGATCAATGGAGCAGAAAACATGAATCATGCGGTCAATTAGTCCATCAAAATATTAGTGAGGTATTAAAATTGAAAGATTATATCCGATAATATGAATGAATTTCACACGGTTGCGATGTAGTCGATTGCCTTGAAAGGAACTGGTCGAAAACCCGTTGGCAAGAGTTAATAATTTTTCGGTTCATAAAGATAATCAGGAGATAAAGGTTGTCGGCTCGTTGAAAGGAGCCAATATAATTTTGCTGTTTGATGCTTTATTAACTACAAGTTTGTGTTTAATTGCCGCTGAGTTAGTGAATCCAAGGTCGATGTGTTTTCTGGGACCATTGGTGTGAGTACCATCAAAAAACTCTGAATTTTATCCCAAGTGTCTCTGAGGATTGGGATGAATTGAATCATGCCATAACGAAGAACTTCATAGGAGAGATCGAATCTATTTCAAATTTAATTTATAGAATTGATTCCACATCTATGTTCCCAACAAAAAACTCATGATTATCATTATATTCCGTTAGATTCTATTTTTTTTACTTTTCATTCTGTTTTATTTCATTCCTTATTTAAATTATTTTTAATGTCTTAATCGAGAATTATTCTGAGTGTTGGTAGCAAGCAGAGAAGATTCAGGAGCTATAGCAGACTGTGAAATATTACTTTATTTCATTACTTGTTCTTGTTTCATCCTTGTTGTTAGCGTCATCATCAGACTTATCTTCATTGATCTCTCGTTCCCATCATCCTTGGTCTCGTCATCGTCGTTTGTCTTTATTGTCTGTCATCGTTGTCCTCATTGTCTCCACGTTCTCGTCAACTCCATCGTCGTCCTAGTTGTTCTCATCATCTTCATCATCTTCTCGTCCTTGTCCTCGTCATCTCCGTTCATTTCGTCTTCGTCGTCGTGGTTGTCCTCATTGTCCTATCGAGGAAAGGACATCTTCGTCGTCCTTGTTTTTTTCATCTTCATACTCTTCGTCTTTGTCGTCATCGTCGACGTTGTCATCATCGTTGTCCTCATTGTAATCGTCGTTGTCGTTATCCTCATCTTCATATCGTCCTCGTCGTCCTTGTTCTCGTCATCTTCGTACTTTTTGTCTTCATCTTCGTAATCGTTGTCATCGTTGTCATTATCGTCCACTCGTTCTCGTCGACAATATCATCGCCGTACCCGTGATACTCTTTATCCCCATCGTCCTCATCCTCCTTTTCCTCGTCATCTTCTTTTTTCCGTCCTCATTGTTGTAGTCATCGTTGTCCTCATCATCCTTCCGGCCTCGTCATCAACGTCGTATTTTTCGTTCTCGTCATCCTCATCGTCCTTTTGTCCTCATCCTTACCATCTTTGTTCTTGTCGCCTTCATCATTAATGTTGTCCTCATTGTCCTTTCGTCATCATCGTCATCGTCGTGCTTGTCATCCTCATCGTACTCTCATCCTCCTTATCGTCATTTTCATTTTCATTGACATCTTCGCCCTTTTCATTTTTGTCGTAATCGTTCTAATGTAGTCGTCATCCTGTTTTTCCTCGCTATCAACGTCATTGTCGTACTTGTCGGACTTGTCGTACTTGTCGTCTTCGTCATCCCCATTCTCCTCTTTGTTCTTGTCTTTGTCATATTCGTACTTCTCGTCCTTGTCGTCATCGTTGACGTTGTCGTCATCGTCGACGCCACGGTTGTCATTATCGTCCTCTCATCCTCGTTATCAACGTAATCGTCGTACCCATCGTTATCGTCTTCTTCATCTTCCTTGTCCTTTATCCTCGTCATCGTCGTCTTTATCATCGTCATCGTCTTTCTTTGCGTCGTCATCGTCGTTTTGCGTCGTCATCGTAGTCATCGTTGTTATACTCGGATTTTTTGTCGTTCTTTCGTCCTTACCCTTGCCATCTCCGTTCATTTTGTCATTGTTGTCCTCATCGTCCACTTATTCTCGTTATCGTTGTCCTCAACATCTTCACCCTTTTCATCTTTGTCATTTTCCTTGACGTTGTCCTCATTGTCTTATTGTTGTTGTTGTCGTGTTGTCCTTGTTGTCAACGTCATCTTCGTACTCGTTATCCTTGTTATCCCAATTGTCCTCTCCGTTCTTGTCCTCGTCTTCTTCATACTTCTCGTCTTTGTCATCATCGTCGTCGCTATTGTTATCATCATCATCCTCATCGTCCCTACCTTGCCATATTCGTACTTTTCGTCATCCTTGTCGTCGTAGTCCTTGTATCTTTTTACTTTTCATTTTTGTCTTCGTCTTTGTCATCTTTCTCGTCATTTTCATCACAGTTCTGTTGTCCTCATCGTTCATTTTCGTACTCGTCGTCCTGGTCATCCTCACCATCCACTTCGTTCCTGTCCTGGTCTCCTCCATTCTTCCCTCCTTCGTCATCGTCATGGTCGTCGTCATCTTCGTTGTCCTCATCTTTATCTCGTCCTAGTCGTCAACGCCATAGTTGTACTCATCATCATTGTCATCCTCACCGTCCTTCCGTTTTAGTTGTCCTTGTCTTCGTCGTTTCAACCACATCGTATTCGTCCTCGTCGACTTCGTCGTCGTCTGGCGAATGGCCAGTTTTTGCTTATGATACTGCTGTTTTTATCAAGGTAGACAAGTACAAACTACCTTTTGAAATAATTTAATCTCATCATCTACCTTTGAGTAGTATTCAGGAATAATAGACAGGTCATTGAGACCGAAGGTATATCTAACAAAAAGTGGTTTACTTCCCACCAACATACAACAACTATAAACAGATACGTACTCTATATGAACCTATTAATTGTCATTAACTATGCATTAGTAGTAGTAGTAGAAAATCTATTCTTAAAACTTGAAATATCTGTTGGTATCATGAACTGAAATATTCATCAAAGGACGATAGCTGTATAATTTATATTCCATCCCATTTTCCATTCCGTAATTGTTGTCCTCATAATACAATCGTCCCATAATCCTTCTACACTAAGTCAACCCTTTGATTTCACATACAAAGTAGGAAAAGTTCGCCCGACCCATCCTAGTCCGCCTTGAATCCACACACAAAGCAAATATATTCGGGATGATATAATGGCAACGTTAATGGAAATTGCATACTCTTGAAAGGTCTCTTAGTTACATTCGGTGAGGATTTGCTTACCGCCGACACTTCAAAGTTCGCATGGAACGAATTGATGCTCGAGTTGCAAAATAGTGGGCACTGAAGTTGCTCTCAGAGACATTTTATCTTTCAGTTTCGTCAAAGAGAACCGTATGATGTTGTTTCAGCCGGGGAAAAATGAGTGTTTGTACTGAGTTGAATGGTTACGTTCAGTTCGGTTTCAGTCATGAGAGCTTTGAAACAATTGGAGGAGTTGAAATTAATTCAGAGATAAAAGTCTCAAAGAGATTAATTGGTGAAACAATCAACTGATTATGCAAAGGCAACAATAATAAAAAGAATATTCTATTCAGTTATGTAGATTGAAAATTATGTAAGGCCAATTTCATACTGGAATTGTTACTTTTTATTTGTAAATCCCATTCCTCGGCTATATTTTGAGGTTTCCTGGACTGGCGTAATCAGATAATCAGCTCCACAAACCAAAATAGACTGAAACTTGGGGATAACCATGTTTAGGAAATGTGAACTTAGTTTTTGTATTGTTTGTGGGTACCACATCATCTAGGAAGTTCAAACCCCAAACCAAGATTCTCACCACAGCGTAACCCCACATACCTTCGGGTAAGAACATACTTTAGGAAACAGCCTCTGAGGAAAAAATACTCGGAAAGTTGAAACTTCAATATCGCCTGATATTCTGAATAATTATTAGAGTTCTATTGCTGAAAAACTACGGAAAATATATCTCTTAAAGTTGATCCAGGTCCTTTTTTAGCTGATTCTCTAGTACACGACACCGATATACATGAACGGAGACATATAACATCTTTCAAAAGTGAAACAGGTATTGATGGTAACTCTATACAAATAATTCAAAATCTACCAGAAAATGCACTTACTATCCTGACTTATCTAATGAATAAAATCTTTCATGATGGTATTTTTCCAGATTTCCTGAAAATATCCGTAGTAATACCCCTGCATAAGAGTGGTGATCAAACTATAGACTTATCTCTCTTATTCCTATATTGGCGAAAATTATTGAGAAATTGGTGATGATTAGATTATCTGCATTATTGATTAAAAATGAGATCATCACAAATGCACAATGAGTTACCTGTAGAATGCGGTGTGACTCAGGGGTCAATACTCCGACCAATTCACTTCCAACTCTAAGTAAATGACTTGGCAAGAACAAATATTTCAGGAAAAATAAGCCTGTTTGTAGATGATACGAGTGTATTCTGGCATAATGGAGAATCCGAAACACTTCTTGAAATTATCAAGGATGATATGTGTGAGGTAAGGAGCTATGAACATGGCAAAAACTAATTTAATGTCATTCAAGGTGGTAGGTTAGCTGGGCATGGGTGATGATGTTATAGAAAACACAAAAAATACAAGATTTCTAGGTATTCAAATAGATTACACATTTAAATTCAATGAGCATTTGTTAAAAATTTTAACATCAATTCTGCAAAAACCCTTTTTGGTAAACACCAAATATTAGCAATTTTTGTCATTAAAGAACATCTTCACAAATTTACAGCCAAGGTAGTAACTTCAAACTCCCGATTCCCTCAACGACCGTATAAAATACATTTAAGAAATGATATCTCCAGAAAAACTCAGAAAGGGAGTAGAATAACTCCTGCTGGATGAACCCTATTATAGTCAACAAGAATTTTATGATGATACATTTTAATTTTAACTCAAACTTGTTTTCAATATGTGGTAGTGTTTCTCATATACTACTAGCCTTTATGTTGTTTTATGAGACAAGTCAATACTATTTTGCAATCTGTGATGAAGTTTTCTAAAAACGTAGCATATGAGATTATTTTTTGCTTTTTGTTATCAAATATCACTAGATAGTTTGCTAATCACAAAGTTGCTAATGGTGGACACTTAATTAGAAACAGGCTGTGGTCTCATTATCCTCATGTGTCACTTCACATTTAATGGGGCCATTCAAGATTCTCCTCCATCCAATATACGAAACAATTCGCTTGTTGACCATCAACATCAAAATTCCATATCGCCATCACGTGAAACTTCAGCCCAATTCCAACTCTGTAATTGCATACCGTCATCGCCACAGCTCAACTAGCGAGTTAGTTCATTTGAATAGCCAGTAGTTCGTCCGGACTGTGTATCGCGATCGATCTAGCGGGATGTGGATTCTGTCCAGCTCGCTCTTAATCCCGAAGGGGAAGCATTCTTAAGCTACCTGATTTGCATTGTTATCAACTACCGTGTTGATTTACATTTGTGTTTAGTGTCTAGCAGGAAGTGCCCCAACGCCCTTATATCCAATTTTGCGTTTGTGTTTGCTATCATGGAGATTGAATGCGGAATTCTGGATGGATGTGTTTCTGGAATGATCATTGAGGGTTGTTTGATTCGACTGTTTCTGGCAGGAATTCGTTCTGGGATACTAGTGATATATTATTGAACATACTTACCGATGACGAATTTCAACCAGAGCTGTCCCAAAGCACAGTGAGTGCTAGTAAAAGCATTCAAAACATTTCTATGCTCGGAGGCACTTTCTTGGAACAGTCCTTAGTGCTTCGAAGCATTTAACGAAAATCGAAAAGTGTTCCAGTATTAATTACTAAGCACTAAGCCTCTCCATATAAATAAAAAGAGGAATTTTGTACACGTCCTTATGTAAATTTGAAATACTAAAATCTTGATATAAGCATTGTTTAATGTATTGTGCCGGGGCACGTCGGAGTGGATGGCAATGAACAAGCAGATATCCTGGCACGAAAAGGGGCATTGACGCCACTGATCGGGCCAGAACCATTCTGCGGACTTGAAAAATCTTACTTCCAAGGCTAAGGCAGGGCCAATGATCTTCTCGGCAACTTCAACCGAGCAAGATCGAAGACACTGATTAACCTCAGCAAAACTAATCTAACGACAATCACGGGATTTCAGACGGGGCACTGCAGACTCAAAGAACACCTAAGGAAGCTAGGCTTGGAGGAGGACAGCACCTGTAGATTCTGTGAAGAACATCCAGGAACACCACATAATATATTGGTGGAGTGTTATGCTGTACAGCACAAGAGATTGAATATACTGGGATCACACCAGCTGACTGTGGGAAAAATACCACGAATAGACCCCCTCAAAATCCTTAAATTACTCAAGGAATTAGGGCTTGAGGGGCTGCTGTAAACGAGAACCCCTTGAAGATAGGGCACAATAGATCTAATTAGGTCGCCTGAGTGAGTTTAGTGTATTTATGGATGGACTATCTACAAACAATGATATTTCATTTACTAATATTTAAATTATTATAATTTGAGTTTGAATAGTTGAGGGTAAAAAATTATTATTTTTATAACATTGTCACTGGGAGAACATTTCGGCCAGATCAGTCGTTGAAGTGATAACTACGTCCATGCATGTCTCAGACGAAGTTGGTATCATACATTCAATGTTGTGTCATTCTTGTGGATAAATCAATTGCCTCTCTTCATAATAGAAGTTGCGAAACTCATGAGGACATTTTTTTCGACATGGTTTATTTGAATTAAAAACATATTTAAGCAATAGTTTTATAATATATGGATCTAATGATTGATTTCAGCAATTCTATTTCAAAATAGTTTATGTAACAAGTGTTATAAACGTCCTTTCAGAATTTTGATCACGATTGCAGCGTAGCGAACAAATGCGGGGTAGGCACGCATGTTTCTGATTCGGCTTTTGAGTGTTAAACAGTTCAAGAAGTGCTTAGTGCTTTATAAATAAAAATGTTCAGTGCTCGAGAATTCGAAGCACTTTTCAAGAGTACTTACTTGGTGCTTGGTGCACAGCTGAATCCAGCAGAAACTGCATTTACGAGGTCCCATATGAATGTGGAGATTCTTACATCCTCATCTTCATTCTTTTCATCTCCTTCATCGCCAGCGTTGTTCTCATTCTCCTCTCGTCCTCACCGTCCTTGTTCTCGTCATCATGCTTTTCGTCTTCGTCGTCGTCATCGTTTTCCTTATCGTCTTTTCATCCTCTTCGAAACGTCAGCGTCGTCCTCATTGTCCTTGTCATCCTCATCGTCCTCTCGTCCTTGTCCTCGTAATTTTCGTTCTTTTCGTTTTCGTTGTCGCCTTTGTTCTGATCGTCCTGTCGTCCTCATCTGACTTATCATCTTCGTACTTTTTGTCTTTGTCGTCGTCGCCAACTTTGTCCTTACTGTCCTCTCATTTCCGTCATAAACGTCTTCATCGTTCTCATCACCTTCCTCCTATGTCGTCATCATTTTGTACTCTCCGTCTTCGTCGTCATCGTCATCGTCATCGTCGTCCTTATCGTCCTCTTGTCCTCATCATCAACGTCATCGTCGTACTTCTCGTCTCTGTCATCCTCATCGTTCTCTCATCGCCCTCATCGAAAAAAACTGCGTTTACGAAGTCCCATGTGAATGTGGAGATTCTTACGTCGGGAAGACCAAGAGACCGTTATCCGTGAGAACAAACGAACACAAAAGTGGACTCAACTGGGGGAAACATCCCTATCGGGGATGGCTAACTATGCCTGAACTGAGTACCAACGAATTATGTGGGATGAGGCTAGTGGTCTTCATAGAGAGGAACTATGGTTCAAACGAAAATTCATAGAAACTGCGTATTTTGAAGCCAATGCCGCTTTCAATTATCCGAGCGTGGACATTAAAAAAAACACGCGCCACAATACCGCCATAATTACACCTCAATAATACCAAATCAACAGACCTATGGAGACCTCGTAGCATCTGAACTTGTCAGTATTCACCTGGAGACGATTGCGGATAGAAGCAAATGGTCTCTCAACCCATTGAGACGATGGACGATGAGGACAGTCCAACCTATCGCGAGTTTACGGGGTATCCTGGCAGTAAAGTCTAGGTTGAGTTTTGAGCCATTTTCCTAGTTGTACAAATTGATGATCCAAGAACTCTGTCTGATGAACCCTACTCAGAAAGATGTCCTCTAGCAAACTGAGTATTTTTTATTGGTAAAAACCTGTTTATATAGTATATTATTTATCACCTGTTGTGCACTGAGGTTTTCTTCATTTGGTGTTTACCTTTTGGAATATAGTGAATCTGTGACCTGCTTCATTTATTAGAGAAGCCAATTTTTCTCCACTAGATCCCAAGCGATCAGAAGATGGTCACACTTACACAACAATCAGACAGTATCTATCTCACTTCATCATTATTTCCTGGCGACCAAAACGTTTGGCCATTTGACGAAATTCCACAACACGAATTCATCATCTCCGTATCAACCTCCCGTCCACATGTGTCTGCTGTGGTATACCCGATGAAAATTTAAACGAATTCATTCACCTTTTTCAAATCCGACATAAGCCAAGGACAGACCCGAAGGGAACCATTTCCCTGATGTATATTTATGTGGAACTATTAGGGCCAACCATAAATCAGAATATGTATATATGTAAAATAAGTTCTTGGATTTGTTCTTTTTTGTGATATACTGATATCAACAGACTTGCGACCCGTAATGTAGAGATATTATCATCCCTTGTTTTTTCTTCCCAAACACGGTGTGCTACATTTTGAATTTATAATGTATTTGTTTTCGTAATGGATTTGATATACTAGTCACGGAATAACGGCATCGAGATAGAATCAAGATACCCACGGAGTGGAGGGTTGGCAATAATATATGCAATAATAATTCATCGGAAACTTTGGAAATGGAGAAAAACACGTGAATTCGGTTGACAAGCAGATTGATGTTGCTGGTCCACACGATTAATATACGTCACTGTCAAATATGTTGTTCATTGACAGAGCATTCACCAGCAAATTAAAATATGACTACTAGTTGGCATCGAAGTAAGTTTTGGAATTAGATATCAGGACGAGAAGTCTAGGTCATCAATTATTTGTTTTTGGGATACTATTATATTATTAGCTGCAATAATATATTATGATTTTGTGACATCAGCAAATGATTGTACCTGGCAATGCCAAACTTGGGAAAAACATCAACACAAACTGAAGAGGACCAAGAATTGAGCCTTGAGGTACTCCTGTTATAACAGTTTTGCGGGAGAACTTACCACATTTGCATGAACTTTTCGATATCAGCCTTCCAAATAGAAATTAAAAAGATTGATGACGTTGGTTGAGCATTCATAATATTTGAGCATGGAAAGGAGGGATTTGTAGCTGAAGGTGTCGAACGCCGTAGAAAAATCCAGTAGTACTAGAACAGTGACATTCTTCCTATCGATGTTGGCTACAATGCTATCGCTAAGATTTAGTAGAACCGTAACAGTACTGTACCACTTTCGAAACCCTTCCTGGTACTCAGATATTTTCAGATATACTGAAGAATGTTAGTTGAATGTGAATAGCTTTTTCAACAAATTTAAAAAAAGGCTGGTATGAGACTAATTGGACGTGAGCCAGAGAAGGTAAGTGGATGTTCCAATTCTGATAGAGGTTTCACGATAGCTTCCTTCCACAGTTTGGGAAAATAGTCTTTTTCTAGGCAGTAGTTTATGACATGGGTTGAGTAGTAATCAAAGAAGGGGCTCCAGTACTCAAGCATACACGAAAGGATACAGTCCGATTCATATGAATTACATTTAAGGATATCAAAAATATCTTCCAACTTCATTAATAGTAAGAGATTTGAAAAAATTTATAGTATTATTGAAGCAATTTCCACAGTAATTCGCACATTGTCATTCAGAATATTTTTCTGAGCCAAAACCATTATTGTCGTTTTATCAGCATTCACGTTCGAACAGTGAGTTCTATATTTGCGTATAAGCGTAGAAATGCCACTGTTGATGTTAGCCAGCGCGACATAAAGATCTCGAGAAAGAAATGAATGAAGTAACTGAGTATCGTCAACATAAAAATCAACCTTGCAATGGCTTACTGCATTTTTGAAAACGAATATATAAAGAGCAAATAACAATGTGTACCCAATACTGATCCCTGAGGAACACCTGACACTATCTTGAGGGTGTGTGATATTTTCCCATTAATTTTGACACAATGGGTGGTATGAATAAACTAAGAGCAAATGCTTCTACTCTGATTTCTTGGAACAAACCTATTCATTGGGTTTAGTTAAGAGAAATACAAACCTATAGTAGAAGCATTTGCTAGCTTTTATTCATACTACCAACTGACTTCGTTCGCGGAGGTAACTCTTGAAGAAATTGACCGCTCTGGAAGATAAACCTATACCGGGTGGCTACGGAAGTATTGCCTATCTCAGTTATTGTATGAAGTAGGTTTGTGAAATTTGGAGCGTCGATATAATGACATAAGAGCTAGAATTTGAGCATATTGACATGTCGAAGTTAACTTCCGGTCTGACCGGAAGTAACATCAACTTTCTTATTTTAATGGAAACCCTATTTTTTTTTTTCGCTTTATTCAGCATTCAATTCCCTCTCTAATGACATATCACAAGTTGGTATCTAACCAGAAACTAGATCAGAAAAAAAATATTATTGAAATTCACCAAGTAGGCCGTGGAAGCAAAATGAAAGCCAAAAATTGAAAATTTGGCTATGGAAACCATACGTCACTTGATAACAGTTGCTACTACTGTGATATTTTATTTTCATTCGTTGGCGTTATAAAAAGCCGCCAAAAAAATATTGGAAAAATTGGGAAAAAAACAATACTCTGTAGGTCCATAACTTAAATAGGAACATACAACTTTTTCTTGCCTGTACTATTCAGCATAACCATTCCTTTCTAATGATATTATACAAAGTAATTTTTTGAAATGAAATACCAAAAAATCCAATTAATATTCTTCAAATAACAAAACAGATTATCGCCATACGCAAAAATAACATTAAAAATAATGTGGAATGATAAATTATATCCTGTAGGTTCTAAGTTAAATAGGAACATAAACGTACTTGGTCTGTGCCATCGTCCATAGATATTCTAATTTCTACCTATGGACGATGTTTGTGCTATTCAGAATAATCATTCCATTGCAATAATCATTCGAACCAAAATATTAACAAGTAGGCTGATTAAGATGTATTTTGGAATGAAACAAAAAAGAAACGAGAGCTCTCACGAACGCTGCTATCCATATTATTTTGACGTTCGAAGTAGTGTTTTTGATTCTGCCATTTTAAAAGGGTTTGGAAATCGAAATCAGTTAGTGGAATATTCAAAAAATGCCCAGTTATTCACGAACCGAACAAATTGACATGCTTCTCATTTATGGTGAATGTTTAAAAAATTCTTATGTCGCTGAACGATTGTATTTAGAGCGATATCCAGGGAGGCAGCAACCGTCAAGAAGGTATTTCCAGTGGCTTGAAGAAAAATTAAGAACTGAGCCTGATGTTCACGAAGACCAAGAAGCATTTGATATTAATGAGGAAACTGAAATTAATGTATTAGCTTTAGTACAATATGATAGCACAATTTCCTCAAGGCAGATTGGCACCGAATTAGCTATAAGTAAGGACTCTGCTAGGAAAATTTTGAAAAAACATCGATTTAAATCCTTCAAGTATCAGTTGCATCAACATTTGTATGAAAATGACGGTGAAAGGCGCCTGGAATATTGTAATTGGTTTCTTCGACAAAATGCTGAGAATCACCTATTTAACTATTATAATAATACAAGGTTGGTACTGTACTTTATTTGGATTATTGTCGATAGTCGAAGTGTAAAGTGCTAAAAGTGTGATCGGTCTTTTGTTTCAGGTACTGGGCGATAGAAAACGAGCACCGGTTTCGACAAGGTGGCTTCCAGGAGAGATTTGGTGTGAATGTTTGGGCAGGAATAGTTGGAACTCATATTGTTGGCCCCATTCTTTTTCAAGGCCAACTAACCGGAGAGAGATACTTTAATTTCTTAGAGAATGAAATATCGGAATTCATTAACAACCTACCATCGGAAATACCTGAGAGAATGTACTTCCAGCAAGATAGCGCCCCTCCGCATAATTCAAGAATAGCGAGAAATTATCTTCAAAATCGCTTTCAAGAGAGACTTATAACAACCCATGGTCCAGTCAGGTGGCCACCAAGGTCACCTAATCTTACTCCGTGCGACTTTTTTCTATGGGGGCATCTTAAAAATAGGGTGTATTCCACACAGCCTACAACTCTACATGAGCTAGAAGTAAAAATTCGTAGAGCTTTCAAAGATATCACGCCCCAAATGTTGAGAAACGTTTCACATGAAAATATCACCAGAGTCAATAAATGTATTGACGCTGAGGGAATGCATTTCGAACATTTGTTTTGAATTTATTTTATCTTTAATCTTATCAATTTGAATTTTATTTTCGATAAATCTGTTTTTTGTTATTTGATTAATAATAATTGGATTTTTTGGTATTTCATTTCAAAAAATTACTTTCTATTATATCATTAGAAAGGAATGGTTATGCTGAATAGTACAGGCAAGAAAAAGTTGTATGTTCCTATTTAAGTTATGGACCTACAGAGTATTGTTTTTTTCCCAATTTTTCCAAAATTTTTTTTGGCGGCTTTTTATAATAATTTTTTTCTGATCTAGTTTCTGGTTAGATACCAACTTGTGATATGCATTAGAAAGGGAATTGAATGCTGAATAAAGCGAAAAGAAAAAAAATAGGGTTTCCATTTAAAATAAGAAAGTTGATGTTAATTCCGGTCAGACCGGAAGTTAACTTCGACATGTCAATATGCTCAAATTCTAGCTCTTATGTCATTATATCGACGCTCCAAATTTCACAAACCTACTTCATACAATAACTGAGATATTCCGTAGGCAATACTTCCGTAGCCACCCGGTATATGTCAATTTTGTTAATAAAAGAACATGATCCAGAGTGTCAAATGCTTTTGAGTACTCCAGTAAAACCAATATTGTGCATTGCTTCTTATCAATTCCTGTCAAGATATCATCTGTAACTGATGAAAGAGTTGTTTCACAGATATGCTCAGGGATTATAATGAACTGAGTTGTATATATTGTATTGCAAATCGATTTCTCTTTGGAGAACTTTCGACATGGTAGGAAGAATACTTACAGGACGGAGATCTTCAAGCTCTTCTACTGAACGTTTTTTTTTTGGAGTGGTTGAACAAGGGAATGCTTCCAATCATCCGGGAGAACACTGTTCATAATACAAAAATTGAATGGTAGAACATATGGACAACACATCAGAAGCAGCTTCAAATTTATCCCGTCCGATCCCTGAGCGATAGATTTTAAGTTATATAAAGACTTCTGAATAGCATTCTGCGAAACTATATCAAAGTTGAGTCGGTCCAAGTTTCCCAAGTGATTTTCACAATAGAAATCAATAGCACCTTGATCAGCTGAGCCGTTCGAAATTCCGTTAACAAAAATATATCATTGATTGTATTATTATCTAAAAAAATTTCTGGCAATGTTGGTTATTGTGATCTAAATTTTTCCAGATTGTATTAACTCCTTGTGTTTGTAAACTATATTGATAAGCTTTCTTTTCATTTCTACACGCCAATGTGGTGAAATTTCTGAGCATTTTGTAATAGTCATGATGCGATTGCAATTTGGTTCTTTTCCATCTTTCCTGAGCATTATCCCTAACTGACATAAAGAGCTTGACATTGTCTGTGATCCAAGGTGCATATTGTTTAGTTATCCTGATTCGCCCTAAAGGTATATGTGCATTGAAAATAGAAAAAACGCAGCTCATTATTATTGTTATCCATGAGGAGAATTAAATGGAAATCTATTTGTCTTAGTTCGTCTTGAAATGGTTGATTCGGCTGTTCCATGTTAGTTTTTGGTGGATCATAACGCCCAGGTATTTCACTTCTTTGAAAAATGGTGGCAGGGTCCCATTCGGGGTTGGGATTGCAAGTTCATACTTTTAACTCTGGATAAATGAAACCAGCTCTATTCTGCTAGGATTGACATTGAGTTTATCTTTCGCTCACCAGCTTGGGATTGTGTTTAGAGCAACTTGCATGCGGTCGAAGATAACTCCATCATGTCTGCCCTTAATGGTGATGACCAGGTCATCCACAACCAGTGATCACACTAAAACCGACAAAACTCTCCCTTAATGCAACCTTTTTCTGCTGTCATCTTGACTGTCGCTCCCTCCAGGGTCGCTACAATGATTTCGATATAGTACCCATATTTAAATCTCAATCTCATATTTTTGAGTATGCAAAATCATTCTGTAATGCTTAAACTTTTCTCTAGTTTGTCGACAAAAAACTCATTTTCATTTACCGGCAAGATCTCTCTTCTCTGCGGCAAATTACTCAATTCCTTATTCAGAAGTGCTATCCGCGTGTCTGCCATACAGCTCTAATTGAGACAAATACGAGCTTTCTCGCAAAAACTCCCTACAACTTCGCACCATAAACAATGAACGGTACGTGGTGCTGAGAAATTATGAAATTATCCTCGTCAAAGGTAGCAGCTCCAATTTTTCGCCGCTGTGCGCAGTGAAAACGGATATGAGCTGCAAGTAGTTTGAGCATTTAGTTTGAGCATTCAGTTTGAGCTTTGTTGTTTGTCTGCAACTCCGCGCTGGATTCCACAATAGACTGAAAGTCAGATATTCTGTTTGATATGTTATTATGAGCATTAAGTCGTTGGGACGTTCACTCTGGCAATTGGATTCCTTTGAAATCGTTTTTCTATGAAGTTGACGACGGTTCAGTTGATGAATATTGCGAAATGTACGCTCTTTTTGTCAGCCTTAACAGTATACTTTGTTTACTTAACATTTCAAGCTCACAATAGTAGGTATTTCAAAGAACTCGTTAAATGATTAATCAGTTGAATTCTCAAGAGACACTTTGTTTACTTACCTGGTAAGTTGAGTCTTGATTTAGTTGGAATCTTTTTCAGAGATAAATATTCCACAGGCACTGACTGACGAACATATGAATCCAACTGAAAGTACGTAAGATTGGCTAACTATCTTTTTCCTACGACCACATGCGAAAGTAACGTATATCGTTACTTTCCGCACGCTCCGTTAGCTCAGTTCGTAAAGTTGCGGGACATATTGACTTCTGACGAATAGTACGCGGGTTCGATCCTCGCCCGCGAATGCTTTTTCTTCATTATGATATTGAAAAAAAAATACACTTTTCAAATAGATTGCAAAATATCACATTTTGCGGCCTCTGTTGCGGCTGCAAAATGCTTGTTTTGCGTCCGGTTGCACGAAAAGTACTTTCCCGTACAGTTTAGTGCCGAAAACGGTCCGGAAAAGTTCGTTGCTTAGCAACGGACTAAAATACTAGATTAGCGTAAAAATAGTGTACATTACTCGTGCGAAAGTGATTTTTCACACTTGTGTGATTGCCGCACTCGGCTTACGCCTCGTGCCACAATATTTCCTACTCGTGTGAAAAATGTCGCTTTCCGCACTAGTAATGTAATACACTATTTTCTCTATAAAAAATGTAATGTGCTTCTAACCACACTTGAACCATTATTGTACTGTATATTTCTCATAAAGCGCACTAATTTTTTTTCGAAATATTCAAGATTCATCAATGCTGTTACACTATGTATTGATACAGACTGAAAATATGTGAAATAGATTGAGAACTGATCATCAGACGCACCTTGACCCCCAGTCCCATGTGGCAACTAAATTGGAGCTGAATAGACACAGGGGGGATTACAAAGGGCTAGTTTGACTCTAATTGATGTTCTCGGTAACGGAATGGCAATCGCTTCATCCTACCTGGTCATCCATAATTAATTTAACACTTGTATCTTCGTTGTTACTTTTTGTAGGTAGTGTTGGAATCAAATTCACTGTAATAAAGAAGATTGAATTAGCTTCAAAAAGGGATGTATAAATAAAAATTGAATATTATTTCAAACTGATGTCATATTTAATGATCAAAATGAACGTGTTAAAAATATTATCAACTCCATATCAGGTCTGTAATGGCATAGCAATAATATTGCTGCTGTGGAACCAGCGTGGCAAGGAGGAGAGGCAGTTGCTTGTCTGGTGTATTTTTTTCAAATCGAGAAAAATAACGATGACTCTCCTACAAATCCCATTGAATACAATCCGGTATTCAGTGAAACGTGCAAATGTGGTTCTAAAAGCTGTACAAGTAGTAAATGGTTGCTTTTCAATAGTGAAAGACAAAGCTGCCCTGTACGTCATTTTCATAAACTGATATCAAAACTAGGCAACAATATTATCTCACCACGACTGTTTTTGAATCCGAATCGACATTGGAAAAATGAAACTGACAAATAATGTTACTATAATGTACCGGTTGGAAGAAATACAATACATGGATGGACTAAATCTGCAATTGGCTCGAATGTAAAGGACAAAAAGATAACAAATCATTCAAATAGATCAACTGCCATTGGCGAATTGGCAAAAAGTGGTGTAGAAAAACAACAATTGCTGAAAATTACTAGCCATTGCAATCATGATTTAATATAAAACCGTACTCAATTATCGATCAAGAACACCTGAAGAAGAACATAAATATTATGCGTGGTAAAAGATCTTTTATAGTAGAGAACAGTAACAAATCTAATGTTGAGTTAAATTTTAATAATTGTACTTTCACTAACTATACTTCTGATAATTAAATAAATGTTTTATTGAGATATAAAATTTTCCACCAAATATCCCTGGGACATTGCAAATTGCCTCATAATTTTATGACAAAGGACCACGCACACACCTTGTGGGAAGAAGTCTTTCGGTGAAAATGTCTGAATTTTTGGTATGTTGTAGCTAGAGCCATTCTAAGTAAAAGTCTCCATAGACCCGACTTGATTGTATGACTAGATTCGACGCAAGAGGACGCCAAATCATGAATTTTGTGATTTTTAAAGAAATTCAGCTGAATGAAAAAATATCAATATCTCATTTATACTCAATATTGTGTGAGACTGTGCAATCCTAATGTTCGCGAGGAATATTTTTTCATAATACAGAGAAAAAGTACGCCGTTATTTTTATAAAGGGTAGTCAAGTTAATTAAATTTATCATTGACCAATCAGAATGGTTTGTTGATCGACCAAAATATAATGAAGCTATGAATACAAACTGTTTGATCCTCAATGATAAACTCAATCAACTCTTAACATCTCAGGCGAAATCAATCACTGAAGAATTGAGTATATTGTTGACTACCCTGTATAAAAATAACGGCGTATTTTTTCTCTGTTTTATGTAAAAATATTTCTCGCGAACATTAGGAATGCCCAGTCGCACACAATATTGAATATAAATGAGATATTGTGCTGAATTTCTCCAAAAATCACAAAAGTCATGATTCTAGTTATACCATCGAGTTGGGCCAATGGAGACTTCTACTTAGAATGGCTCCAGCTACAATATATCAAAAATTCACCCATTTTCACCGAAAGACTTTTTCCTATAAGGTGTGTGCGTGGTCCTTTCTGAAGCTCGTTGCTTGGTAACAGCTTTAGAGCTTTCGATTTTCATAAAATTAGAAGGGAGACTGATTTTTCTCTAGATTTTATAAATAATAGGGTCGCCTCTTTTGGAAATATTAATTATATTGTGTTAAGTTTACTGAGTTTCAGTTCTAATTCTTTACCTGTACTGTTTAACAAATGAGAATGTTGTGTTATAGTTACGAAAATTCGATTGGTAGTAACGACAACAAAAACATTAAAATAACCAGAAGCAAATCGTCATCGAATTTCAATCTTCATATTTAGCAGAACTCAATCAGTAGACACCATTTTTTACATCACAACTCAAACATTTGGTCCTTCGAGCCGGATATAACCACCACCGGAAAGTTTAAAGAAATTGTACCAACTTCATCATTCCAACTACAAGCGGAACTAGTCAAAGAGAACAAACTCAAACATATTGCCCCAACTACAACTGATAGATACTTGTTCCCGGTTGAAGTCACTATCGCAATTCTCGTAAGCAGAAGAATTTATGGTTTATTATACCCCAGAAAATGTCATTTGGAGCGAATTTCGCAGTCCTAGAGGCCTCAAACAACGGCATCCACGAATAACTCCCCAATTCATGCCCATTAACTTCCATATTCCCTTTCTCGTTCAATCAGCCGAATTATCGAATACATGAATAGAATAAACATAAAGCAGTCGCGCGGTCCGAAAACAGATTCTATTCCTCATCCCCTTTTTTCGGTATCTCCGCGAAGTATATATAAACGGCGGCAATAATTCGAAACCAACGATATAAACTCGAGTGGAAGAAGACCGCACCAATAAAGAACATGCACAATGGTTTGGAAATCGCGTTCTATAGCTATTCGATGAACGATCATCCCTCTGGCCCGTTTCCGTTTCGGGAGTTTACGCGACGATCCTCAGCCGCCCTGCCTGCCCTTCCACCCCTTTCTCTCGCTCGAAAGTCCGAACATACAGTCGTTTCGATCGCGAAGGTCAATTATTTGGAATTGTTTCGAGGAGCTGGCGGCAGTAGGAGATCGATAAAATACACTTCTGGAGACTTTGGGAGTCAGGGAGGCCCTCACCTTGACGACAAATGGTGATTTTTGGGGTGAAGTTGTGGTGATACGGGTTGTTGTCTTCTATTTCTGCATCTCAGGGCCATCGTGACTTCCACATTCTTACCGTTTTTGAAGATGAAACATGATTCAGTCACAACTAAACTACTCAACAAATTTTGTCGTAGGTACCCCAAAATTTTTCCCTGTTAAAATCAGAATAACTTTTTTAAGCTTCGAACAATTTGAATTCTGTTCACACTGTTCCCTAGCCCAGTCCTTCAGTCATGATGAGGTGTATGGATATGAAGCAATCATCACTCACAAACGTACGAACGTGGTGCATGAGGAAGAACCTCAAGGCCAATCCCCAAAACTCCATGATTGTCTCTTTCACTAGAAAAAGAAACTAATATAGCTCTGTGAATCTTTGGC
Organism: Chrysolina americana; assembly: GCA_958502065.1. Classification (NCBI taxonomy): domain Eukaryota; kingdom Metazoa; phylum Arthropoda; class Insecta; order Coleoptera; family Chrysomelidae; genus Chrysolina; species Chrysolina americana. The sequence continues at coordinate 105,077,732 of OY293411.1, forward strand.
GAAATCCTACTGGATGTATGGGAAGTCGAAGTACTTCGTGTTCGACTCGAAGTTCACCATGAACAAACATCTATTAAAAGTAAACATTCGAACTAGTTCGAATATATTGTGCCAGAGAGGTGTCAACAATGTTGAAAGAATGCAGGGGTACCCTTCTCTCTAAGCGTTTTCGCAAAGTGGAAAATAAAGGCAAACATCTGTCAGAAAACAACTACTTCCCTGGCTAATACCTCGGCGGACATTGAACTACAACTGAAGTGCATGGGCAAATGGAGGGGGCAAAATCTCAAGTCATTCCAACATAAAGGAGGTTATAAGACTCTACGCCTTTGAGATGCCGTCAAAAAAGATGGAACAAAAGTATTTGATGAAAATCGCATTATTTTTGTGGAAGATGAAATGAAAATATAAATAAACTCAAGTAGTTAATATTGAAACTCCCTCCAATAACAATAGTTTTGCAATGAGGAACAACTTTTTTCAACAAATTATCCCGAAAGCAACCTATTTGAGATCAGTCTTAGGATATCTATTAACTAGGTTTTCAAACAATACTGAAGTATTCCATCCACAGACATCATTCAAACATAATTCACGTATTGTTTTCATTGTTTGTCACTCTGCTAAACGGCATTCCAATACTAAACGAATTTTCAGTTCTCATTTGCTAACAGGGTTTCATGAATGACAAATAAACAATGTAGGTAATATAGTTGTTTTAAAAAAACATACATCATCGAATAGGAATGTCTAGATCAGCACGAACTGAAAATAGTATAATCCACTAATTTATTTGAGAAATGTAAAATATAACTGTTAATTTATTTGCAGTTATTCACCACTACTTAATGCTCTATTCCCTAATTCACATGTGGTGGAAAATTCTCGTTTCATTTTGGATCAACAACAGTGTAACTTACAGAATAACTATGACTAATTCAAAACACCACATTTATTTTTGTAATGTGTCACAGTAGATTTTTTTTCATGAGAACCAGTACGAAAAAAAATTATCGGGATTGAAACTTCCTGTATGTCAGACTTCACTTTATTCATTTGAATATTCATGATCCCAGGGTTATTAATTCATTTTCAGAGCATTTTTCCTTCCGAGTTGGTGAAGCAGAATTATATAAATTGCACCGAGCAAAGTACTGGAATATTATTCTTCTCAAAGAAATGATGAAAATTAATTGCGAATTCCTGAATTTCACTGATGCGTATAACATCATAATTTCCGCTAGATATAATTCAATCATCTGCGCTATAAACTTCATTTTCATGGAAACAGAATATAAGCTTCAGTCTAGGTATGTAGTATCAATGTGTATATGTGTATATGTTATATATATACAGTGCGGTCCAAAGGTATGGAATAAATTCATTTTTAGCGTTATTATGTATTTTATGAAAAAATCCTGAAACAGGTCAATTTTTATTGGCAATTTGACAATTTACAGTATGAAAATATTACCTCCTTCTTGCACCCCCTCTGAATTATGAGCACCCCCTCAAAAATTTTAAATGAGAAGGGGGGTCGTGTGGCATCTTGTTCGAAAGGGATTTTCATTATCTGTTCAGCAATACTAAGTGTTTCATATTTGGTGCAACCATAACTGAGAATTTTTTTTATTAAAATTTAAAAATATTGACACTGTAAATTATGTATCCGTTGAAAAAACCTGAAACAGGTCGATTTCTATTCTCAATTTGACAATTTATACTTTCTTATCTGTCTTGCTAAAAAAGTCAGGAAAAAGTCGTTGAAGACACCAAAAAATTATTCACAAAACCCATAAATAATATAATGTCAATCTAGTAGACTGCTGTTATTTTGATATTTGTGAGTTGCTGGCAGACGTCAGTGTATTGAAAAATATTTTTGTGTGTATTCGATTCATCTATGGCTCATTTATCCGAAACTCAAAGAATAGACATTTTAATTATTCTTGGATGCGGTAATAAAACACGAACTCAAACGGAAGTTTGTGAAATGTTCAATAATAAATACCCTGGTCAACACGTATCACAATCTACAGTTAGCAAAATAGAAACAAAATACCGTGAAACTGGACATGTAAAAACTCGTCAAAAACCAGGTCGAAATGCTGCATTGGATGAGGAGAAAAAGTTAGATGTACTGTTAGCGATTGAGGAAAATCCGCATATGACAAGTAGACAACTTGCCGCCGACAATGATGTAAGTAAATCATCGATATTGAGAGCTTTACATAAAGAAAAATACCACCCTTATAAAGTTCAGTTGGTTCAGGAGTTAAATGAGGATGACCCTGATAGAAGGCAACAATTCTGTGAACTGATGATGGATAGAATCGAAGCAGATTTGCACTTCATAAACAAAATTGTGTTTTCTGATGAAGCTACTTTTTATTTAAATGGAACGGTTAATAGACAAAACTGTAGATATTGGAGCAGAGAAAATCCTCATTGGATGTGTGAGGCTCACACACAATATCCCAAAAAAGTGAACGTTTCGGCTGGTATCATTAAAAACAAAATTATTGGCCCCTATTTTTTTGAAGGCACAATTAATGGTGAGGTTTATCTAGGTTTTTTGATGAACTTTTTAGTGCCTACATTAAAACGACTTTTTCCCGATGTTAATGATCCACATGGAATAGATAGATCAATTTGGTATCAACAAGACGGAGCTCCACCGCATTACACACGTATTGTTCGAGATTATTTGACAGAAGTTTTTCCCAATAGGTGGATTGGCAGACGTGGACCGATTGAATGGCCGCCTAGATCCCCCGATTTGACTCCTCTCGATTACTTTTTATGGGGTTATTTAAAATCAAAAGTATACTTCAATAGACCAGACAATATTGCAGATTTAAAAACTAGGATATCGGAAGAAATTAACAACATAACCTCTGAGGTCCTACAAAATGTTCTACGAGAATTCCAAGATCGCCTTGCTTATTGTCAAGAAGTGAATGGTGGTCATTTTGAACATTTAATTTAACTGTAAAACAAATTGAAATATACTTCCTAAACATTATGTTACATTATTTCCTTCAGTCTATCAACGTTTGACATATTCAGAATAAATTTTCTCAGTATTGCTGAACAGAGAATGAAAATCCCTTTTGAAAAAGGTGCAACACAACCCCCTTTCTCATTCAAATTTTTTGAGGGGGTGCTCATAATTCAGAAGGGGTGCAAGAAGGGGGTGATATTTTCATACTATAAATTGTCAAATTGAGAATAGAAATCGACCTGTTTCAGGTTGTTTCAACGGATACATCATTTACAGTGTCAATATTTTTAAATTTTAATAAAAAAATTTCTTCGTTATGGTTGCACCAAATATGAAACACTTAGTATTGCTGAACAGATAATGAAAATCCCTTTCGAACAAGATGCCACACGACCCCCCTTCTCATTTAAAATTTTTGAGGGGGTGCTCATAATTCAGAGGGGGTGCAAGAAGGGGGTAATATTTTCATACTGTAAATTGTCAAATTGCCAATAAAAATTGACCTGTTTCAGGATTTTTTCATAAAATACATAATAACGCTAAAAATGAATTTATTCCATACCTTTGGACAGCACTGTATATATATAATATCCGCGAATTTATTTGTTGTTATGATAAAATAATTGGCGAGAACTATATTTGTTGATTCTCCTTTTTTTCGGTGAGAAGCCACATTTAACAATATTACTTTTAGTGCAGCAAACACCTTTGAAAACTTCTTTTCCAACCGTATGCAGATGACTGTCACTTATGGTGTGCCACAGGGGACAACCCTCGGGCCAGTGTTGTTTACAATCTATCAGAACAACATCCTCAAAATAATACTTCTGGATTTATAGTTTCTCTTGCAGATGATACGGTTATATTCACAGGTAACACATGGAATCAAGTATACTTTTTTACGCGAGTGTGGAAGTTTGTGGAACGAGCCGCATGCGAGTTTCACAATCCGCACGAGCGTTAAAAAGTCTTCACGCACGTGGTGCACACTATACTTCTACGACCTTTTACTCAGAGATTGAATTAAAGGAAAATTTTACTAATTTTCTTTATTACAATAATAATTATTATGAACAGTTATATTGCAATTTTGTAAATTGTGAAAATGTACATTTACTTTCTCTTTCTCTACAAAATTAGTGCTGCTTGTACTGTTGGTATTGACAACATAACTACGATTATTCTCAGTTGTTAAGATTTTATTGCAGACATCTATCTTTTTAGTTAGGGATTCTTCCACGTAGGCTTCTGCCACTGAGGATGATTTCCAGCCGCCGTGTTTTTTTAGCGTTAGGAGATTTCCTCTACCTTCGACTAATGAAGACGCAGATGAACGCCGTAGGCTGTGCCCGGTAAATTCGTGGGGATTGGGGAGTTTCAAAAATGTGTCAACTTCTGAAGGGACTTTTCCTATCTTATTTATACCAATCACTTGCCGAGTACATTTCCCTCGTTGATAATTAATAAAGAATTTATTTCCGGCATAATCCTTGAGACGAAGAGCCACTTATTTGTGATATATGTCCAAGTATTCAGTAACAGTAAATTTTCTAGAAACCTTAGTCTTCGTATTATTAACTGACACAATAAGAACTGTTCCCAAATTTTGGATGTCATCCATTTTTAATTTATAGAGCTCATCTCTGCGCAGGGCTTCAGCTACCCCAAACAACAAAATAAGCTAAAAATTTAATGATTACTATATATCGATATTTATACAAATGGACTTACTTCGGTTAATAAATATTTTTCATCGAGTGCCTCTTTGAGAAATTTTAATACGTGTTCCTTTTCCAAAACGCGTGATTCTTTAGGAATGTATCCCTCGTTTTTCCGTTTCAAGAAAGCGCGAACTTTCGGATATTCACCAATTTGTACGTTGTACTTAACACTAAGGGTGCTTTTCAACATTGAGTAGTGACTCCATAAGGTAGAAGATTTAACCTTTGTTGATAATTCAGATAGGTAGGCTAATATTACCCTTTCGGAGAATGATTGGACGTTGTTTGCGCCATTGCATAAACTTTTCCAAAGAGTTTTCGTAAATTCCCAACGATTTTTGTGGCAATAACGATGAACTTGCTTCACTGGCTGCTAACGTAATATTTGGAGGAGTTGATGGATGTACTTCAATGCTGTCCATTAGGAATTTGCGTGAAATACACGGCTAATCGGTTTAAATCAAAATTTCGTCGTACTATTTATTAATTCAGAGGGTAATTAATTACTATTTACGGTCTATTAACTGATGTAACTCTGAACTTCACTCTGCAGGAACTGTCATATTTGTCAATTTCTCTCGCCACCGCTACCTAGACCAGCGACCGGTGTGTGAATTTGTATTGACTCTTATGGCACCGGTGCGTGGAATAAATCCTATAAGAAAAGCATGGCACTTCACACACCGATTCGTGAAATGAAGCTTTACACATTTTTATCGATGTGTGACGTTAGTAATTCACATACGGGAGTAGAAAAAAATATTGACTTGATACAACGCCAGTCGTCTTACAATGAATCTTTCTAGAACGGAAGCGGAACCTTTTACTTTTTTCAAGAGATATTTACCCGATTTTGAGGGCCTGTCTAATTTTGATTTTCTGTACAAATAATTATTGTATTTCTTGATGAAAAATCCCGAAACTTTACTTTCATATGTATTTCTATTTTAGAGTGTTTTTCCCTGCCTATAAGCTGACACCGGCCATAAAACCGGAGCAATAACGTGAAAGGGTGAATTCAGTTGCCGTTTTGGCGAAATAGCTGTTAAGCATGCAACTGGAGTTGGCATAGTTAGAGCACGTGAGTTAAAAACGGCCGGAATGGAATGTGTTTTGGCATATGGGAACTACGAACAACTATGCATAACGAGCAACGTAATGTGGATGCGGCTTAGGGGTTGATGGAAGGTGTCTGCCAATATTTATTCTCCCTTTCGAGCGGTTTACACAGTATGAACACAGTATAACCGACTTGACAGAAATTTTAAATGTATAATGAGTTTTCAGGGATACTGAGTTCTTCTCGGGTTTTTCTGAAATCAAAAAAGGCATACTGCAGGGAAATGTGCTTGGTCCTTCACTTCTCATTGTATATATTGATGATCTCTCAGAAATTTTTAGATATTCCAGTACTACAGTTATCAAATTATTATTAAACACATGTAGAACAGACTAGAGAATTTTCAAAAACTGTTCACAATAATATTACCATTCCAGAATATGTTCAGGTCCGAAATGATAGATAGATCATATCTTGGAAATGGATAGATATAGGTACGTGATGCTCAACAATGATTTCTCGGACTTTTATGATATTAACCTAGGAGTTGCTTAGGGTTCTATACGGGAACCTTCGATATTTCTATAAAACTGTGATGAATTGGAAAAATTACTGAATTGAATATCACAAGAATTCACAAACTGGTTTTCCGAGAATTTATTGATTGATAATTTTTATATTGTTTTCATGCAGATCTACTCAAGGCTGAAAAATTTTAGCCAATGCATATAAATGTTGAAGGAAATTTTATTGAAATGTCTGATTTTAAAGAGTTTTGGGTATCTACATCAATTCTGATATATAAGCTGATGGTCACTATATGTATATTGATCATGTATGTACAGAATTCAACAGTTCTTTCTAAGCACTCTTTCAACGAAAAAAAATGTTCAGTTGAAATAGTGAATGTATAATAAGCTATCGTATACTCCCATATTTAATAAAACATAATCCATGGGGTCGACTACAAATGCAAATCGAATTTTCGTATCTGAGAAAAGAATCATGAGACTAATTATTTTCAACTCAAAACCAAGCCACACCTCTACGAGAATGACATCATGACTTTCAATTTAGTATTCATATTCCACAATCTTCTTTACCACGAGGAAAAATTGTGTGAATTCTCGAAAAACTCTGATAATCATGATTATTTTACTAGAAACGCTGATTTACTGCAGATTTGTAAAATTTTCTGCGTGAATAGACAAATGTGACAAATGTTTTATAGAACAAAGTGGGGTTTTAAGATTAACACTACAATAATTCTTAATCCTTCATTGGAGTGAAAGCCACCTGAGAGTTTCACATCCAAATAATTGATGAATAGTTTATCGACTTCTTCATATCGTTTGTAGTTTGTAGACAACGATATACTGACATTTATTGCGACAAGACACTGTCTGTGTTAAGAACAAAGGAAGAAACAATAATTAATTATCAACGACGATGACCTGACGAACTAGAAAATCCAAAGCGGATATTGTTTTGTGTCATGTCATACCCAGTATACAAGGTGAACTAAACAAATTGTTTTTTGGAATGTAGGATTTCATTCAAGATATTATTTCGCTCCATCAGAAATGTGGCAAACCTAGTGGGTAAAAATTATAAAAATCAAACCAAACCACTTCAGAATAATGGACGCCTGTCTCTATTTTGAGTAATTGTGAATGGATAATGGAAATCTTACCGCGACAGTATTCTGTGACCTAACTAAGGCTTTTGATTGCGTCGGTCACGGAAAACTCTTATGGAATCTTCGTCGCTCTGGATATACAGGAGAAACTTTGATTTAGTTCAAATCTTACCTCACAGGGCGTAGACAGAAACTTGGGAGTACCGCAAGGGTCAGCTATAGGTCCAATTCAGATTTTATTTTATGTCGATGATTTATTAAATCCCGACATTTTCGGCGAACTTATGTTATTTGCAGACGATACTACAATCTTGTGAAGGGGTAAGACCGTTGAACAACAAAGAAATATCTCGTATCTCAATAAATATTGTGTCAGATTTTTGCGTTTGTTCTTTGGCCAAAAATTGAGAATTGGTACTCAGTCAAAGCAATTGCTAGAAAGCTTGAGAAACCTACTACTAAAACTGCATATTACGCTTTGGTTGAGGCACATTTTGAGAATTTTAAGGAGTGTGTAGCTCATGTATGCCTCTCTCTTACGTTTCTATGACTAGGTGATATTTGATATTCTGCCTAGGCAGAAAAAGTATCAACACCTCATATTCATTTCACAGATGTTTACCTCGTTGCCTGATTTATTCATCCATACAAAACGCCAACAAACCGAGGACAATTAACCTATGCAATCTCCAAACACGTCAAAATGCAGTAAAATATGAGTACAACGCAGAACAGTTAAGCACCGAAATCTCTGAGGAGCCGAAACTCTGCAATCGTAGCTTTCAAGAGCTGTATAGGTATTAAGAATTGAGACGAAACATTCCTCAGAGAACTTGAACACGGTTTTCCGTTTGCAAAACATGTTTTATGGCTTAGGGAGGAGAAATGGCGAAAGTTTGTTACATTTGGCAGTTAATAAGACGTGCCGTAGAGTTGTAGCGGTAAGAGAAATAGAGGAAATAACGAGAGGATTCCGTTTTTATTCTTCTTTTATGGAATGGAGTGAAAACGGGGTTGTGAAGAGTATAGGGGATGATTAGATGCTGCATGTTACGACCCATAAACATTATGAAATATCTCGTCATATAATATTTACGTTACTCCGAGATTTATGTTGGAAATGCAGAAGACATGTTACGCAAAATAGGGGATTCATGATCTCGGCGATTTTATTGAAAGTTTCATGTTTGGTCGTAGCGCAGTAGTTCGATGTCGGCAGTTGATCTGACTTGAAACCTGGCATATGGCATATGGGTCCTAGGATACTTGGGTTCACACGGAATCGAGGAAACAGACCAGCCAAGGAGGGAAAATGAGAGATGGGATCTCAAACTAGTGACAGGGCTCATAACGAGACACAATCACCTGAACAAGCACATGGCCCTTATCGAGATCATAGATTATCCACTCTATAGGTGGTGCCTGGAAGAAGATGAGACTTCGTCAAACCTCTTCACAGAATTCCCTGTATCAGTGCACTAGAGAAAGCTTTCGGGGAAAGCATAATGAACCCAGAGGACGTCAAAAAGATTCAGCTGAGCAAACCACTAAAGTACGCCAGGAAAGCTGACATGCCCAGCCGAACCCAGACACGTGGGTGTACAAAGGGTCCAAGCGAAAAGAAATACGTGCATTGGTTTAAAAACCCGCCCACCAGTGCCAGGAAGTAGGTAAGCAAGTGGGTGAGAAAACCCTGATGAAACTACACCTTTGTCACATGTAATTCAGAAAGTGTAACTTGAAATTCAGATTAGTAAAATGTAATTCAGAAAATATGACATGTAATTCAGAATTGTTCATTGGATTTCAGAAACCGTAATATGTAATTCAGATTAGTAAATTGTATTTCAGAAAGTGTAACTTCAATTTCAGAGTAATGAATTGTTATTCAGAAAGCGTCGGTTGTAATTCAGAAACCATCACTTGTAATTCAGAAACCGTCAAGGACTTAATCAAGGAGTATGGTTTCCGGGATTTGAGGCCGTGGTCGGTTCACCTCCGTGAAGGCGGTTTCTATGGACGTTTCGCTCACAGCTGCGGTGGGCATCAGCATGTATTTTGTCTTCTCGAAGAATGACGTAATACTCATCAGTATACGACGAAATTCACACTGAAGACTCTCACTGCAGTTGTGAGTAAAACGTCCATAGAGACCGCCTTCACGGAGAACCAAAGCCCGGAAACCATACTACTCGATTATACTTCCGGCCACGAAGGCCTTCATTCTATGCTCGTCAAGGACTTGATAAGTTAGAATAGGAAATGGTAGAACAATAAATTAAAGTTGGTACTCTTTGAATAACAATTTACACTCTCTGAATTACAAGTTACACTTTCTGATTATCAATTCACTAATCTGAATTACAAGTTACAGTTTCTGAATTTCATTTCACTAATCTGATTTTCATTTGATGTTTTCTGAATTACAATTTATTATTCTGAATAACAAATTATACTTTCTGAATTACCACTGAAAAAGGTGTAGTATGTAGAAAATTTTTTGCTCAAAAAAATATCCTATCAAATATGTTTATTTCTAGTCATGTGCGTCAAAATAACCAATGATAACTGATAACACTGATAACTATCCATGGATAGTTTTCACGGTTAGTTATCACTTGTGTCATGACATTGCTAAGCAACCAACACAATAAGTTATTTGACATTTCTGTAATTCAATTTATTTCGAAAATGTCACTGTCGTTGAAGAAAATACACAAAAAAATACTGTCAATAGTAAAAAATACACTTGGAAAATATTTATGGAGTTTTGTGACGCCAAAAAATACGAATTGGATGGAAATCGTACTCTTGAAAAGTATTACAAGAAGTATAATATCATGCTAGACCCTTTTAAAAGTGTTGCATTCAAACAAGCGCGCAGTACAAGGTGCAATAGGATCCGGTATCCCAACCCATATCACCGCTCAAAAAAAATACTTCCGACGGATCTGGAATTTTTTATTATTTTTCCCGTATTTTATGTCATCGATTCAACACAATAAGATTTTGAAAAATTGCAAAAATATAATTTTCAAATTCGACCCGTTTGAAGATGCATACGTTCGTTGAAACGCCTACAGAAACTATGTTCGACCAGTGATCGCTGCACGCGACGCAGCATGAAGAAATTTACAAACAGATCCCACTAAGCGCAAAGCAAGCTCAGTACTATTAACTTCAACGGAAATGAGTAAAATCATAAACTTTTGGGATGAAAATACCCCTATAGGACTCCTACGCAAATTTTATCACATAGCAGTGGTGGAATTGGCTTGGAGAGGTGGTGAAGGCTGCTTGCTTAGTTGATTATTTTCATATCGAAAAGGACAACAACGGATCTCCTACTAATAGGATAGAATATAATCCAATTTTCAGTAAAACCTGCCAAGGGTGTTCAAAGAACTGCGCGTTAGTTATCAATGTCCTTGGGATATTATAGCTGATAGTCAAACCTGTTTTCGATTTACATTCGGTTGTTGTTACAGGAAGTATTGTAGAGTATATTCTTGCAAAAAAATTGCTAGGCGTTGGGCAGGAAGGAGTGATATGGCGGTCATATGGGGCTGTTGAATGATTTTCTTTTCGACGTTTGCCGACAATCCTGTTTTATAGGAAATAAGCGAATGCTGGATTATTTTTAGGCAATTTTTAGTTATTACCAAAGTTTAGACGACGCCGACGCGACTCACTGAGATAATCGCTACCGAGATTGGATCTTCCATTATCCCAAGGTAAACCCCTCCGCTGTGTCGATATATTTAGTACTCAAAGTTATTTACCCAGACACCGGCTAGGTAAATAACTACCGGTGTAATTAGGTGTCAGAGTCAGCTATCTCCTCGCGTATATCTACACGCACCTGGTGCTAGAGTCCACGTCCGTAACTGGTGCGACTTTGGCCCAAACCGCGATTAATCCGAAGTGGATTAACTTTGGACGTTATGTCTAGAGTTACGACGCCAGCGAAAACGTTAAATTTACTGTTACTGTTATTATTTAACTTGCCGGCGGGAAATATTGAAGGGGAATGGGGATAATTGAATTTTGGAGATCGGCCATGGCGGTTTGCGGACGGTTGAGGGTTGTTTATGTTTGGTTGAGGGGTTTCAGAATATAAGGGTTGGATGGTTTGCCATTTTCCATCACACTTGAGGAAGAAAATTTCCAGTTTCTGTCAAAATTACTAAAATTCGCCAAATAAACATGAAAAATTCAGCAAAATTCAAAGCTAAAGCGGCGAATACGTAATGGCAGTCTATAATGAGAGTTGTGATATTATTTTATTAACAATCGAGCGGTAAAGTGATCTTTAATTGAATTTTTTTGACGACCGTTTATTTACGATGTATTTCAACGCACTCAAAATCGTTGATTAATGACCCCTGTTAATGAATGATTTTCTATCAATCAACGATTCACTTGTGTAATATTTCAAAGGAATCAAAATGAAACAATTTATTCAATTTCCTATATATTACTGTATTCGTTTACAGCAGCGATCGTTGAGGTGCATTATAAAAAAGCACTGGCCGAGTTCGTGCCAGTTTTTGCATACAGACTATAAATACAGAGTGATACATTACAACTTATATGCAACCAAACATATTTTTCTACATTCATGCAAAAAGCAAAACTTTATTGAACTATATTCAGTGGAAAAAAAAGCTCTTTATTGCACTAGTACAATAAAGTATTTATTGCAGTCATCTGTCATTCTACTTCAACGTGCTGTCATCATGATAAACATAAACGTTCAAACCCACTACATATTTAGCAGATATTCTGTGAAATTGGCCATACGTTTTAAACAGCTACATATTTTATATTTTTTGTGTATTAATGTTAGCAGTCAGAGTTGAACAAACAATGCCTTCCCGAAAATTACTCTATAATCAAAACCGATCCGCTATGTTCTAAACCGTCTACCTGCATAGAGCAAACTAACTGCCTGTACTATGACCACACCTCGTGATAACATACGCGCATGGTTATATAAACGTCTGTCAAAATTTAATTCTGACAATTACAGAACTGAAAGTTTTAAAATGAGTAATATTAATGGAAAACTAGATGATAGTGATGAAATCGATAGTAATAATTATTTATTTAAATTGCGTATTTCATTTTCCTTCACCTAGTGCCGCACCTAAATAACAAATTTTTTGCTTTTTGCATGAAGTAGAAAAAATATTGTATGCAACTCGTGCAAAAAATGTTTATTGCACTCGACGTGAAATTGTCCGACGAGGCCGTCAGTAATTTTCCGAACGCCAATCAATTCAGTATGCTGAAATTAGTATACTTTCGATCTACGGAAAAAAAATAATCACTCAAAAAAAGTACCAAAAATTATGAATAATATAAACTCATCAGATTCAGTTAAAATTCGTACTATGTACGCAACTTTTCATACTGATTCTGAAAATAGGTATATGAAATAGATATGCTCAAATACAAGGTGTACTATGAAAAATCGATAAAAAGTCTAAAATTCTGTCTCACCATAAAATTTTCGAAAATTTTGTTTAAAAGTTTTTGGAAACTCGTAGACTCAACGAGTTGATTTCAAATGGAGTATCAAAAATTTAATTCGACATAAGATTAAATAAAAAACGTCAGATTATGCGATTTTCACGAAAAAATTGGCCTTTTTTGTCTAATCCCTTCTTGTCCAATTACATTTTTGATGTGATATTCAGAACCAGCTCGTCAAGATACGTTTGATGGAGGTTGGCGGTTTTTATTGAAAAATTAAAAATAAAAATTTACAAAAAGGTTGAACTGAAATTGAGGAAGTTTTGTTAAAACCCTACCAATCCTCTATTTGACTTGATGTCGAATCGATTTCAGATGTGGTGAGATTATACAAGAGAGATTGATTTTTACGAATATGAAGAGAAATCAAATTCAAATATTAACAGACCATATTTTCTATATAATTATTCACCTAGAAAAGTCGAATTTCCAAAATTTTTATTTTTAATTTTCAAAACTTTGCAAACTCTTTGAAATAACCAAGGAGCTACCAAGAAATGGCAATTTTTCATCTAAATCGCAGAAGTTTTCGTTATTTCTTTGATCCTTACTCAATTTTAATTTTTTATTGATAATTTGGAATCAGCTCGTCGAGACACGTTTGAGGAAAGTTTGCGATTATTCAAAAAATAATGAATTTATTCGATGATGCAAGAGAATTTTTTTATAGTACGTCTTATACTTGGTAATTTTAAGAATTTTTTTAGTTTTTTCGAGAAATTTGTTTTGATTGTCTTTCAAATCACAGAGTGTATACTAAATTCATCATCCTAACTCGATTGGCGTTTGCAGAATTGCTTTATCTCAAACCGTTTTACAGTTTAAGAGTTCATCAGAAGTATTTCCGCCAACTCTTTTCTTCTAATCAGATAAATTTTTCTTCACTGTATAAAACAAGGGTTTGAAACATTTTCCTTGACTTTACATTTTGACACGTCGAATCTCTCAGTGTTGCATGACTTTGGAATATGATGTAGTTCTACTTCATTACATCTCATCTCAAGCTAGGACAGTGGCTTGAAATATCTCCCGATTCCAGTTGCTAGGTTTATGAGACAAAATAAATAAATGAGCATTATAATTTCCATTCTTGTATCCTATTTGTTCTGTTTTGGCTCCCCTCCATTGTTTCATGCATTCTCCGCTAAACTCAATATTTCAGAATAACAAAGTTAATTGTACATAAACACATTCAATTTTCAGGTAATTTCACTATGTGTACAACCAAGTGTTATTACAACGTGTCGCGAGTTTCTCCGGCGAGAAAATACTGTGGCACAATATCTAAATATGTACCGTATCATTATTATGGTGAGCTGATATTATCCAAACAACTTCTCGTTATTTCATGTTAATACGGAAATGCGTTCAGGGGTAGGAATAGAACATATTATAAGAGAAAGCAGGTTTCTCAGAATTTTGAGTTCAAACAAAAATATAATTAGGTATAGTTTGTCGTATGAATTCATAAAAAAGCTGAAACTAAGTAACTTTATTTTACCGTGTTTTTTCTACAACCATGCGTTTTTACCCACTTTTCCGCACGCATTTTAGTTTTGAAATTGTCAAATTACCGCACAAGAGCTTTAAAAATCCCTTTCACAAAATACAAAGGGACTATTAGCCTTGAAAACATTCGATATAAATAGTGGGAAAAAGTAAAAATACATCTAGTATGGATGAAATATCAAAAAGTTAATTAAAAAAGGGCTTCTGCTGCAGGCCTTATGGCATTAATAGGATTTTTGGGACAGATATATGCACCGAGATAAATCGGCCAACTAAAATTTGTTGCTGACTTTTCTTCATTTCGGGTAGGTGAGATTTTCATTGCGAAAAATGTTTCCATCACTTCCGCCAGCAAAAACCATGTTTCTGAAGTAAGAGTTTTGTCCCAGCAATAATAACAGCTTGCGATTAGAATTCGGTTTAATAAATCGATGATACTGAGACACAGAGAACTGAGTGTGACAGAAACAATAACTGTTATTATTGAACCGATATATCTGAAATATAATATCTGCCATAGCAGCTCATTTTGCCTCCATAATCAACGGGAACAATTATTGCAGAATACAAAATATTGACCAGTAATGATCTGCTTCATAATTTCCATGCTTTCGGTGTCTTCCGTACGAGTTCGGCTGTGTCTCCAACCGTCACAACCCGTCACCACGCCGTTTTTTGCCATATTTACCATTCTAACAAAGTCGAGGACACATGTTCAGGGTGCATAATCAGTTCTATAGTCAGTTTTTCTTTTGTGAGTAAAAGTGTGACATACTGTGTGCGATAATGGAGTACAAAAACCAGTTGAGGGATATTTCACTTTTCGAGTCAGACCTGTTAGGTTTTTCATTTTGTTATATAAACACCTACCCATTATTACATTATTATTGAGAATATTTTGATCTCATAGTATCTCAGGGTAGGTGAGTTAGGTGAATTTCAAATATTTTAGAAAATACTGAGTTACGTATGAGAAATTGTTTAAGTTTCGTTTATAAAATATTTTAATTCCATGGCATCTTATAGTAGCTTTCAATAAAGTTTATTTTATTTTATTGTTGATTTTAATTTTAACCATCCTCTGTCATTGTTGTTTTGTGTTTTCTTTATTTATTTCAGATAATTTTAACTCTTCACTTGAATTTGGCATTAGGGAAATATCTGACAAATTGAAGGTTACCCTATTTTCAATAAAGTATTTATTATTAGTTTGATGATAATTGATTTTCATCTCTCTGGTGAACTAACTGAACATAAATCAGGGTTGGTAAGAAACTTACAGTCGAACGCCACCAAATATAATCTCTATTAAGTAATTACAAATGTAGATGTAGTCGGAAGACTTACATCAGCAGCAGGACATGGTTCGTAGGAATAATCCACTAGTTGCAGATAATGTTGTAATGACAATTGATTGAAACAATGTTTGATAGGCATGTTGGTTGTTCGTCATATATTGATCTTGCTCTTGTAACCCACCTTTTGCTGAAGATGCAAGTTTAATCCCTCGAAACATTTACTGTTGCTGACGTAAGTCTTCCACATTTTCTACAATGTGCTGATGTGTTGAAGTGAATCCTCTGACTGATATTAATTCAAGGCAAGCTAGTTACTAACTTACAGGGAGACAGCTGTTCACTTATATTTAGTTTCAAACTAATTATAAGAAGATATTTAGTGAATCAATGATAAGTTACTATGGTGATTCGGCATTAGAAAACATTTGGCTATGGCATAAAAACAACTTAATTATGGGTGGTTTACCAACCAACTAGTGGCTAGTGATTACAGTTGCTGAAACTAACTTAATAATGGCAAGTGATTCATTTCAGCAACCTCGTTTCACTTGAGGCAGGTTATCTGGAGAGCTGTCCCATACAGTATATAAGTTTTTACTTGCCATAATTAAATATTCGCTTGGGAATAATGATTACTTTTCTCCGTGTGGAGCTTATTCTTGGAAGTATCGAAACTTGCATCATTTTCATCAAATTTTCATATATCTATTAAAACAATTAGAGCCTTCATAAATATATGAGTTCTGACCACCAGAGAGTCTCCACCAGAAAATAATAATAAGTGAATGAAAAATATCAGTATCACTGTGAAAAAAAGCTTGGGGCGCTTTGTTTCATATTTTCATATATCGAGCACTCCACGCTTTTTTCACAGTAATACTTATATTTTTCATTTATTGTTATTTTCTGCCCATATAAACAATTATATTTTACTTCTTAGTTAACTGTGATATAAAAGTGTGATGTTTTGTTTTAACAAACTATATTTAATTTTTCACTTTTTAGTTCTCAATTTATTATTGAAATTTTAATTTTTTTGTAGAGAGATCTTGGAAAAAAATTGCGAATTCATACAAGGAAGGCAGCAGGCGCTTTAATTACCCATCCACGTCTCAGATTTTTAAAATTCTGGCGAAGGCTCTAACACAGAGTATATTTTGAGAGGAAAACTATTCAATTCTGGCAATCCTGATAAGGACAATGAGACAATCTCATCAAATTATCATATTGTCAAGGGTTCTTGATAAGTCTACTAAATTCCAATTGAATATGTCTGTTTAAAGTGGGTCAAAATCAAATGTAAAGGAGTCGGTTACAAATATACATACAGGCGAACCTTATTCAACTGAAATCGAAATTACAGTTATTTTGTAAAAAGGTCATACTATATGATTTTCTTGAGTTGATAGTTGATCCATGGTTTATATAGTAGGAATAAAATTCATTTGCTATAGTGTGAGCATCCTAGCAGTTCTAACACCTGCTTTGCTGATACAAAAGTAGTTTCATCTGCATATGAAACTCCAAGTTTTGGAGTAGGACATGATAATACACCAAGTGTAAAAATAAAGGCAAACATCTGTCAGAAAACAACTACTTCCCTGGCTAATACCACGACGGACATTGAACTTCATCTAACATATATTTGTGCAACGTTCTTCCAAGAAACCCCAATTGCAAGTGCTTGTCTCGTAATCAAACAAAAAATTATCCTTCATTTGGCCTGGAATAACCACCTGCAGACATGCATGTTTCGAGGTTTTGTGCCTCTCATCAGTGACAGGGTAGGTCGGACAACATTATAATTGTCCTGTCCCTGCGAAATGAATAATAATCAACCGTTTAACTAATATTTCCCCAGGGATGACACTACGTCCCACAACAAAGTTGATCGCAGTGCCATCCGCACGGGAAATGAAGAACAGGACAAAACAATCCTAAGTAGCACAGACTCCGGGAAAAGTAAACTGTAATATTTCGAACGAAGCTGATCTTAACGATTTCGAGGGCACACACAATAGATTTGAAAAGGTCACGGTGTAGAAGTTTGTAGTACGAAAGCCCCAAACTAATCTAATATGATATTATTTATAAAAATAAAAAATGGAATGGCTCCTTTCACTGGCACACTACTAATTTTCGATTTGCTTTTCCTACGATAACAACCTGTTCATAGTTTTCAAGGTATGAACTCATCCATTCATTTGCTTATCGTCTGACTCTTTTGTTGTAGTAATTTTAGGTGTTAACAAAAAATAACGGAATTTGCATCAAAAATGTTGAGGTTCATTTTATTTGAAGGAAAATTGACCGTAGTTAACATAATAGTTGGGGTAATACATCCCTGTATATAGGATGTCGTTTAGTTATAATTGTTTGCTCATTTTATTTTTTGGAAATAAAGAAAAATTGTTGAAAATAAAACCTCACTTTGCAAAATGAATTTCTTTAATATTTTACAAAATACCTAAGAGTATTTCACTTTGGCTCAAAATCAAGTTTTCCAATGCATAATACGCATGTTTTTCAATATTTTGTTTGTGCGTGTTTAGACTTAGGTGATGCACAAACTTTTTCAGGACTAACGTTTTGTTGAAAAAGGAGTTTTCCATAATATGGTACATACTCTGGGGATAGGTAAGGTTAGGTTTGAATGTGAGTGGGCCCATATCAGGCCCTCCACTGCGGCCAATGGCCTATTGTGGCTCACCCTATGGTTATATTTCTCCCAGTATATTAACGAAATTGAGGAGTACGTTAGTAGAACAATTCACCAGGTTCTCTGGCGTTACTCTTGTATTACCAAATGTCGAGAATCTGGTTCTGGCCGCTGCGGGGCATGTACATAAAATTTGTTTGGCCGTTCCATCCTCCTTTATGCATAGAGGGCACTCTGCTGCATCTTGTGCAAGTCCGATGCCAGTGAGCAAATCTACCATAAATCTGAGATATGCTCTACTGAGTTTTTTCCTTGTGCAAGCAATAAATGCTTTGGAATGGGCTAGGCCCGGTAGACTACGCCAATACTCGAGTCTTTTGTTGTCAGCCCAGAATGTTATGACATTCTGGGCAGAGCTATGTGCTATACCGATTACCGGTTGTGGCCCAGTGAACGTTATTTCGTCCCCCCTTTTGCTAGGGCGTTCGCCATTTCGTTCCCGTCTAGGCCCGTGTGACCTGGTATCCAGACTAGGTTAACATTGTTGCGTTGTGCCAGTCGGTTTAAGGTTTCACTGCAGTTCCATACTGCTCTGGACTCAAAGCAGTTGGATTCAAGTGCTTTTAGTGCTGCTTGACTATCTGACAATATTTTTATTGTTTTTCTTGTGTGGTGTCGATTTTCCAACTCCCTTGCACACATTTCAATGACATATACCTCTGCCTGTAATACCGTAGCTAATTTACCTATACTGAATAAGCGTTCCACTACTGGGTTCTTTCCGTATATTCCAGCTCCGACGCTTTCCCGAGTTTTGGAACCATCGGTGAACCAAGGTTCGTTTGCCCTACATAGGTCAGTTCCATTCCGAACCCAGTCTTCTCTTTCAGGGAAGACCACAGTGTAGGGCATGTGAAAGTTGATAGTTTTGGGCATGTTGTCTAACGGCATTCCTAGAATGTTGTGAGCTATTATGCCCTCCAGCATTCTGCTGCTTCTCATGATCACTGTCTGCGGTAGACTAATGGCCGCTTGGTGGAGTCTGTATGCTGCCCATCTTGCCTTTCTCTCCAGAAATATGTGAAGAGGATGTAATCCGGGAAGGGTTTCTATTGCTGTCATTGGCTTGGAGCGAATTGCCCCAGTTTTCGCGTGTCGCTTGTCTCTGTAGTCCGTTCAGTTTAGCGTGGGCCATTTTTTGTTGGCCCTTGCTCCACCAGACTACAGAGCTCTACGTGATTATTGGTCGTGCGACGATAACGCACACTTATTTTGGTGACATGCCCCATGTTTTGCCACATATTCTGCGGCATGTCCATGATAATAGGCTAGCCTTTCAGGTAGTCTTTTCCGGATGCGAGTTCCAATTTAGCTTTTTATCTAGGGTTATTCCCATATATTTCACTCTGGGGATAACACTGTATAACTGTTGAGAAAAAAAAATTATCTCGAATCTCGTATGCTCGGTGTGGTACAGTTTCAGTCGAAAAAATAATACAGACAAATTTTCCAATTTTCCAAAACGTTACGCTAAATCGCAGATACCTTCCGAAACAAAACCCTAACCTTCGACATAAAGCAATCAACACCCAATGTTCACTTTGCAGAAAGCAGATAACACGCCGTTCTCCGGTTTTATGCTTTATCGACATTCTTTTAGTGACAGCCAAAAATCCATCTGACAGCCTGTCGCCCTGCAACTAGCGAATCCCCATACGAGTGCCAACCTTTTACGAAAATTACTTTCCGGGTCTCTTACGCGAACCCGATTTAAATTTCGATGCAGATTGATGTACGCCTTGGAGTTTATCCTCTTTCTGTAGTCTGTTTGTGGAATAACAATTGATTGAGACGTATAAACCCGCTGTTTTAATGGAGGTGGAGGCGTGGAGAACTCATGAAAAAAGATGGCGACACTGAGCGTATCAGAATTGGATTTTTCAGGAGGACCCATATCGAAAACTTTTTCAATATGAAGAGATTGGAGATGAATAAACTTCCAGGTACCTCTGGAACGGTATCAAGATATACAGTTCGCGACTTTTCACATACTTTAATTAATAACTGAACAAAAAAGGTGCTTTAAATTTTTTTTCAGAAATTAAATAATTAAAATTATTAAAATGTTTAAAATGATTAAAATTGTTCAAACTCTTGAAATGGTTGGAATTGTTAAAGTCGTTAAAATTATAATAACTGTTATAAATGTTGAAATTGTCAAAATTATTAAAATTGTCCTAATTATTGGAACTGTCCAAGTTATTAAAGTTCACGAACAGTCGAATTTTGTGAATTCCATAAAAGCAGAATTAACACCAATATAGGTCAACAACAATGAACAATCATTAGAATTGTTACAGTTGTTGATTTGTTGAAATTGCTAAAATTTTTGAAATTGTTAGTGTTGAAATAATTGTTAGAATTGTCGAAATCATTACAAATGTTGAAATTATTGAACGATTTAAATAGCGGCCTTATGTGAATTCCATAAAAATAAGGAGACCCCTGAAAATTACGAAAAATACAAGCAAAATATAAGAAAAATTTCATGCTGATTCCAAAAATATCAGATTTATCGACATTAATTTCATAAATCGAAGTGGGAAAAAATAATAAAGAGAAAAGTCACCCCTCTCAACTGCAGCTGAACTTTAAACTCGAGAACGGTTGAAGATAGAGAAATTTTGCGAACGCCAATCGTTTTAAAATGATAAAATTTGTTTACTCTGTGAATTTTGAGTCAATCATAATGAAAAAGAATTACTTGAAAAAAGTTCAAAAAGCCCGAAAAATATCGAAAAATACAATATCATCAGATCTGCATGAAGTTCACACTATACACGCTAAATTTCATGCTGATTCCAAAAATATATGATTTGGCAACAAATATTTCACGAATTGGAGTGGCAAAAAGAAATAAGGAGAAAAGTTCCTTTCAACTCCAGATGAACATTTCAACTCGAGAACGGTTGAAGATAGAGGAATTCTGCCAACGCCAATCGATTCAAAATGATTTAAATTAGTATACTCTATGAATTTTAAGTCAATCCCCAAAAAGAAGAATTACTCGAAAAAAGTTCAAAAAGTCCAAAGGGGTAGAGACCCCTAAAAATCACGAAAAATACAAAATCATCAGATCTGCTTGAAGTTACTATTTACGCAAAATTTCATGCTAATTCCAAAAATATATGATTTGGCGACAAAAATTTCACTTATGGGAGTGGGAAAAAGAAATAAGGAGAAAAGTTACCCCTTTCAACTCCAGATGAACATTTCAACTCGAGAACGGTTGAAGATAGAGGAATTCTGCCAACGCCAATCGATTCAAAATGATTAAATTAGTATACTCTATGAATTTTAAGTCAATCCCCAAAAAGAAGAATTACTCGAAAAAAGTTCAAAAAGTCCAAAAGGGTAGACCCCTAAAAATCACGAAAAATACAAAATCATCAGATCTGCTTGAAGTTACTATTTACGCAAAATTTCATGCTGATTTCAAAAATATATGATTTGGCGACAAAAACTTCACGTATGGGAGTGGGAAAAAGAAATAAGGAGAAAAGTTACCCCTTTCAACTCCAGATGAACATTTCAACTCGAGAGAACGGTTGAAGATAGAGGAATTCTGCCAACGCCAATCGATTCAAAATGATTAAATTAGTATACTCTATGAATTTTAAGTCAATGCCCAAAAAGAAGAATTACTCGAAAAAAGTTCAAAAAGTCCAAAGGAGTAGACCCCTAAAAATCACGAAAAATACAAAATCATCAGATCTGCTTGAAGTTACTATTTACGCAAAATTTCATGCTGATTTCAAAAATATATGATTTGGCGACAAAAACTTCACGTATGGGAGTGGGAAAAAGAAATAAGGAGAAAAGTTACCCCTTTCATCTCCAGATGAACTTTTCAACTCGAGAACGGTTGAGGATAGAGGAATTCTGCCAACGCCAATCGATTCAAAATGATTAAATTAGTATACTCTATGAATTTTAAGTCCATCCCCAAAAAGAAGAATTACTCGAAAAAAGTTCAAAAAGTCCAAAGGGGTAGACCCCTAAAAATCACGAAAAATACAAAATCATCAGATCTGCTTGAAGTTACTATTTACGCAAAATTTCATGCTAATTTCAAAAATATATGGTTTGGCGACAAAAACTACACGTATGGGAGTGGGAAAAAGAAATAAGGAGAAAAGTTCCATTCAACTCCAGATGAACTTTTCAACTCGAGAACGGTTGAAGATAGAGGAATTCTGCCAACGCCAATCGATTCAAAATGATTAAATTAGTATACTCTATGAATTTTAAGTCCATCCCCAAAAAGAAGAATTACTCGAAAAAAGTTCAAAAAGTCCAAAGGGGTAGACCCCTAAAAATCACGAAAAATACAAAATCATCAGATCTGCTTGAAGTTACTATTTACGCAAAATTTCATGCTGATTTCAAAAATATATGATTTGGCGACAAAAACTTCACGTATGGGAGTGGGAAAAAGAAATAAGGAGAAGTTACCCCTTTCATCTCCAGATGAACATTTCAACTCGAGAGAACGGTTGAAGATAGAGGAATTCTGCCAACGCCAATCGATTTAAAATGATTAAATTAGTATACTCTATGAATTTTAAGTCCATCCCCAAAAAGAAGAATTACTCGAAAAAAGTTCAAAAAGTCCAAAGGGGTAGACCCCTAAAAATCACGAAAAATACAAAATCATCAGATCTGCTTGAAGTTACTATTTACGCAAAATTTCATGCTGATTTTAAAAATATATGATTTGGCGACAAAAATTTCACGTATGGGAGTGGGTGAAAGAAATAAGGAGAAAAGTTACCCCTTTCAACCCCAGATAAACTTTTCAATACGAGAACGGTTGAAGATAAAGAAATTTTGCGAACGCCAATCGATTCATAATGATTAAATTAGTATACACTATGAATTTTAAGTCAATCCCCAAAAAGAAGAATTACTCGAAAAAAGTTCAAAAGGTCCAAAGGGGTAGAACCCTAAAAATCACGAAAAATACAAAATCATCAGATCTGCATTAAGTTACTATTTACGCAAAATTTCATGCTGATTCCAAAAATATATGATTTGGCAACAAAAATTTCACGAATCGGAGTGGGAAAAATGAATAAGGAGAAACGTTCCTTTCAACTCCAGGTGAACTTTCCAACTCGAGAACAGTTGAAGATAGAGGAATACTAACAACGCCAATCGATTCAAAATGATTAAATTAGTAAACTCTATGCATTTTAAGTCAATTCCCAAAAAGAAGAATTACTCCAAAAAAGTTCAAAAATTCCAAAGTGGTAGACCCCTAAAAATCACGAAAAATGCAAAATCATCAGATCTGCTTGAAGTTACTATTTACGCAAAATTTCATGCTGATTTCAAAAATATATGATTTGGCGACAAAAATTTCACGTATGGGAGTGGGAAAAAGAAAAAAGGAGAAAAGTTACCCCTTTCAACCCCAGATAAACTTTTCAATTCGAAAACGGTTGAAGATAAAGAAATTTTGCGAACGCCAATCGATTCAAAATGATTAAATTAGTATACTCTATGACTTTTAAGTCAATCCCTAAAATGAAGAATTACTCGAAAAATGTTCAAAAATTCCAAAGGGGTAGACCCATAAAATCACGAAAAATACAAAATCATCAGATCTGCTTGAAGTTACTATTTACGCAAAATTTCATGCTGATTCCAAAAATATATAATTTGGCAACAAAAATTTCACGAATCGGAAAGGGAAAAAGAAATAAGGAGAAAAGTTCCTTTCAACTCCAGATGAACTTTTCAACTCGAGAACGGTTGAAGATAGAGGAATTCTGCCAACGCCAATCGATTCAAAATGAATAAATTAGTGTACTCTATGAATTTTAAGTCAATCCCCAAAAAGAAGAATTACTCGAAAAAAGTTCAAAAGGTCCAAAGGGGTAGACCCCTAAAAATCACGAAAAATACAAAATCATCAGATCTGCTTGAAGTTACTATTTACGCAAAATTTCATGCTGATTTTAAAAATATATGATTTGGCGACAAAAATTTCACGTATGGGAGTGGGAAAAAGAAATAAGGAGAAAAGTTACCCCTTTCAACCCTAGATAAACTTTTCAATACGAAAACGGTTGAAGATAAAGAAATTTTGCGAACGCCAATCGATTCATAATGATTAAATTAGTATACTCTATGACTTTTAAGTCAATCCCTAAAATGAAGAATTACTTGAAAAAAGTTCAAAAAGTCCTAAAAATCACGAAAAATACAAAATTATCAGATCTGCATTAAGTTACTATTTACGCAAAATTTCATGCTGATTCCAAAAATATATGATTTGGCAACAAAAATTTCACGAATCGGAGTGGGAAAAATAAATAAGGAGAAACGTTCCTTTCAACTCCAGGTGAACTTTTCAACTCGAGAACAGTTGAACATAGAGGAATACTAACAACGCCAATCGATTCAAAATGATTAAATTAGTATACTCTATGAATTTTAAGTCAATTCCCCAAAAGAAGAATTACTCGAAAAAAGTTCAAAAATTCCAAAGTGGTAGACCCCTAAAAATCACGAAAAATGCAAAATCATCAGATCTGCTTGAAGTTACTATTTACCCAAAATTTCATGCTGATTTCAAAAATATATGATTTGGCGACAAAAATTTCACGTATGGGAGTGGGAAAAGAAATAAGGAGAAAAGTTACCCCTTTCAACCCCAGATAAACTTTTCAATTCGAAAACGGTTGAAGATAAAGAAATTTTGCGAACGCCAATCGATTCAAAATGATTAAATTAGTATACTCTATGACTTTTAAGTCAATCCCTAAAATGAAGAATTACTCGAAAAATGTTCAAAAATTCCAAAGGGGTAGACCCCTAAAAATCACGAAAAATACAAAATCATCAGATCTGCTTGAAGTTACTATTTACGCAAAATTTCATGCTGATTCCAAAAATATATAATTTGGCAACAAAAATTTCACGAATCGGAAAGGGAAAAAGAAATAAGGAGAAAAGTTCCTTTCAACTCCAGATGAACTTTTCAACTCGAGAACGGTTGAAGATAGAGGAATTCTGCCAACGCCAATCGATTCAAAATGATTAAATTAGTATACTCTATGAATTTCAAGTCAATCCCCAAAAAGAAGAATTACTCGAAAAAAATTCAAAAAGTCCAATGCAGTAGACCCATAAAAATCACGAAAAATACAAAATCATCAGATTTGCTTGAAGTTACTTTTTACGCAAAATTTCAAGCTGATTTCAAAAATATATGATTTGGCAACAAAGATTTCACGAATCGGAGTGGGAAAAAGAAATAAGGAGAAAAGTTCCTTTCAACTCCAATTCGAGAACGGTTGAAGATAGAGGAATTCTGCCAACGCCAATCGATTCAAAATTATTAAATTAGAATACACTATGAATTTTAAGTCATTCCCCAATAAGAAGAATTACTCGAAAATAGTTCAAAAAGTCCAAAGGGGTAGACCCCTAAAAATCTCGAAAAATACAAAATCATCTGATCTGCTTGAAGACTCCCAGTGCTGACACAATCAGAAAATTTGGGCGATGAAGATATGGGGTTAGAGACGACGATGGCTGTAGAGTTTCATCCGAACCACCTCCTAGTGATATCATACCTGCTTGGTGAAGAAGGCTCTTGCTTCTCCATAATCTCTTTGGTCCTTGGTACACAGTTTTCTGTCGGATATAATGGATGGTCCATCGTAAAAATTGCTAAAAAAAGGGTTGTTTCATTGCGAATATCTTCCACAATATGAGATAAAAGAGAGTTTTCAAATGGATAGCGTAAGTCAAAATGGCGTCATCTTTCAAGGGGATTTACAAAGAGTAATACATTTATTTCAACAGAAGACACAGCTGGACATACCAGAGTCTTTCAACCCTAGCCCACAAGTAGGAATAACAGACAATAAGGGAGCCGCTAAGACCTGCCGTGAACTGTTCTTTCAAGTGCCACCAAGAACCTCAGGTGTGTCCAGTCATGGTGGCTGGGAAACAAAAATTTCCCAAATGGACACATTGAAGATGACGCCATTCTGTGAGCCCTATCCACCAATGTGAGTATGTTTGCTCTCCCAGCAGGATGTTGACCTACTTGCAAATTTTCTTCTTTTATATTTGTCCTCACTGATCTATTTCCATACTTCAGAAATCGAATCAACGCTCATGCATCACACAAGCTCAAATCCGAGTCGCACCTCCATCCCGGATTTAGTTCAATTAGACCCGGCAACAATTCCATTTCACGGCTTTTGGCGGTGTGTCTCCTCAATTGTAGATGTGCACTACATTGAACACCACTGGAATCGACAATATGTTAATTGAAAATTCGGTATTCGCTGCAAATTGCAATTTCCATGCCAAAAGAGCTGTCGATTCGAGACAAATGAACAAATGAATTCAAAGAAGACTCGATTGGGAACGTTTCCTTTTTTTAGGACGTTGAGTATAATGCATTACATGGGTGGGTGTTAGGAATTTCTGTCGCTGAAAAATTTATGTGTTAACTGATTCTCGTTGAGTGTAGGGAATTGCATCTATTTTTGCCAGCTCAATCCCGAAATATCGGAAATTATCAACTGAACAGTGAAATTTGACTGTGCCATTTGAAGTGTTAAGTTGAGATTCTAAAGCTGATTTTTGACACGAGGCAGTGAAGTCAGTTACCCAAAAACAAGTGATTCACTCAGTTGAAAAATAAGTGATGCTGAATGTAGAACAATTGAGAATATTTACAGCATTTGATGGAATACTCTTGTAAATGATGAAAAGAAAATGATAACAGAAGGAATAACAGTCCAAGAGAAAACTAGAACAAGACCAACAAGAAACCGAAAGGAAACGGGATCAAGAGAAACAAGAGTAGGTTAATAATAATAATTACTATTCCAGTACAACCATTTTTACATGATATTGAAAAAGTCAACAGAGTAATAATGTGTAGGAATTTACAAATATTGAGATTTAAATAACCTAAATTGGTGAAAAATGCAAGAAAATAATTATGTTCCTTGCGGAAGCTGAAGAAGCAACACGTCAATTATTGCCCCAAAAGTCTATGGAACATCAAGTCCTAAAAGAGTGCCAAAAATTAACTTTTCCGCACGATATTTCGTTTTGAAACTTGTACTTTTCCGTACGATTATAAATCGTAGCATTATTATAAAATCTTATTTATTGAAAACTTTTTATTTTCATAATTTAGATTTTGTAGGAAAAACATTGTATCTAACTCTTGAGAAAATAGTATATTGTGCAACAAGTGCAGAAAAGTGATAATTTCTCACGAGTTTGAAAAAGTTGCGGCACGAGCGCAAGCGAGTGCTGCAATTCAAACGAGTGAGATATTGCATTTCTGCTCGTGTTACACGCTATACTTTTTCTACAACACCCTCTTTGCTAAAAATAATACTATACTATAAGATGGAATGAAATGTCAGTGACTCATTCTTAGCTTTGTGATGATGCCCAAGAGAAGCAAGGGAAGAGGGAGAGGATTTTAAGGTGCTCTCATTCTTGTTTTTTCTGAACTGAACGTCGCTGACTATTAATTCCGTTTTATAGTATAATTAAGTTTATTTCCAAACAAATATTTATTATAATAATTAATTACATATATTTAAGTTAATTATTAACTATTAGTTGTTAATGGTATTAACTGAGAAACAAATTCCAAAAAAATCACTCAAAAATTAATTCTTGGTATGATTAAAAAAGTATTTATTTGTAGTTATAATTCACTGTAAAATTGAAACAATTTTGAATTAAAATTCTGGGAGAGTTTGTTTTGGAAACATTTTCTGTAATATTCAAATTAGATGTTGACATTGAATGTGCATTACTCGCGAAATTTTCTACAATTTTAACAGAAGTTGAAGGCGAAAATGATGATGATAATGAAGGGTGTGATATCTGGTTCATATTTGTTGACACTATATTTGACATTTGTGGGTTAACTGAATGCATTATTTTATTTGAAATGTTCATTTTGGAGTGCAAAGAGTCATCAACATAACCTTCGGCTACGCTATTTGACCGCCAGCCACCATGGCGTTTCAGTGTTAACAGATCAGCTCCTGCGTCTGCTAACATGGTTGCCGATGTCCGCCGGAATGTGTGCCCTGTATACAAGTTTGGGTTCGGTAACTTTAAAAATGTTGCTATTTCTTGGGGCATTTTACCAAATTTGTTTATTCCTTCCACTTGACGTGTACATCTTCCTTTTTGATAATTTAAAAAGAAACGATTTTCAGAAAGATTAGAAGGACGCAAAGAAATATATTTTTTGCAAAGGTTATAAAAGGGTCCGGTAATTATGAAACTTCTCGGAACTTTTGTTTTTGTGTCCTGTAATTTTATTATTAGAGTTGAATGTAGGTCTTCTATGTCACTCATTTTTAACTTCCATAATTCTCCTCTTCGACATGCACCACTAATTGCGATTACCATTGCAACCTACGATAATAAATATTAACGTTTTATTGTCAAATATGTAAATTTTTCTCTTAACATTATCTTTGTTAACAGGAATATATTGTCCGGAGCTTCTTTTATAAATATATTTATTTCCTCGGATGTCAGAGTCTGTGCTTTCTTCGCGAAATATCCGTCAGACTTTCTCTTTAAAAAAGCTCGTAATTTTGCATACGTTGATATGTTGATTCCGTGATTGATATTAATAGTCGATTTTAGCATTGAATATATTGACCAGAGAGTAGAGGCTTTACTTGATTTGGATAGTTCTTCAAAATATGCCAACATTATATTTTCAGAAACACTTTTAGTTTTGTATTTTTCCTTCCAATCCATAAACTGTCTGTATGCATTTTCATATTTTCCTCTTGAAGTTGAAGGTAGTAAATTCAATGACAATGAATTAACTTGTTCTCTTAGTTCTGGCAGAGTATTTTCAATTTCAGAACTGTCGCTATCCATTTTAGTTCAATCTCATTAAAAAATGACGGGACAAGAATATTTTACGAATATTTTATGCTTGACGTTTGTTGACATTCAAATGATTCGATAGATGTTGCTCCGTTGCCTAGCAATGGATAGTGTGTATGTGGGTATTTGAGACAGCAGTAGTGATGTCTATAATTTTTGTTCAAAATATTATGAATTTGTACGACAATTTCCCTCATATTATATAAACCAATAGACTTTGTCTATTCATTCTTGAAGTTGCCTGATCGAATATCTCGTCAAAATGCAGAATTTTCAAAATATACTTTCACCTTGCTGTCACGAAAACTGTATTGCTTAGAAATTAGGTACTGAAAAATTTTGGCACAGAAATGTCACTTTGTGGCACAGAAATGTCACTTTGCGGCACACTAATGTAAAATTTCAATTATTGTGAGAAATAATCATGTTTGCATTTTGAAGAGGAAATATGCAATTTCATTTATGTGGTAGAAGTATTCGATACTGAAGGCCGATATAAACGTCTATAAAAACAAAGATATTGGAAAATATGGGAAGCTCACTGCCTATCTGAAGAGTAAGTCGATCAATACTGAGGAGACATGATCAAAATACAAGTTCCTGACCCCGAAAATGTTATCCAATGACTTTTAACGATACGCCAATCAGAAATGTATTTCACAACCTGTTAGAATATTGACTTTTCCGAATGTTCCTCCATAGTTCAATATCCACAGACAAATTTATGCCAAAACCGAAGGATGAATTGTAACACTATGAAACTTGGCATGTGACTTCTTGGTATCATGTTTATTTGAAAAAAAATTGTTCACCAAAAAATCAGGGGTGAAACACAAAAAAAATTTGACTTCAATAAAAATAAAAAATAAATTGAAGTATTCTCGGAGAGTAAAGAGATTATCGTAAAACGGCTTCGACAGAATAAATGAAATTATGAAGAATTCTTGTGATACTGTTAGGAGGCTGGGTTAGGTTAGGTTCGGTGAGGTTAATGCTTTCATATTTGAGGTGAAGTGAAGTGAAAAGACACCAATCCTGGCAAAATCTATCTGTGTTGCAAATAAAACAAATCCCTTTCTTTCGTGACATCCTACAATTGCATTTTTTTTAATTTCAACCATTTAAATCTACCCCTATGTTCGCTCTTATCCGACCGACATTTATTTCTTTATCTCTCAAACAACTCTAAAAAATTATATATTATTATTATTCATGAAAATATACTGAAAACGTATGTATTCTTATAATTATCCTGGGACGGAAAAATCCCTATGATTTGTGTACGTACTCTCAATTCTGCATGTACAAATTTCAAATCCTGAAAACAGATTTGTTGACACACAGCTAATATACTTGCGTTTACTTCAGAAAAGATCAATGCATGATAATATGTAAGATTCCATTATTTTCACTTGAAATACCCCTGGGGAAAGAATATTCGTATGACTTAGTTATCAACTCAAATAATTCCTCTAGAAAAAACTTCTACATAACAAATTCAACTGGAATATCACTTTTTTGGGAGAGAGAAAATTGTGGTATATGCATTTGACAGCACTTTTGTTCTTTGCCAGAATATTTCAATACACTGACACATTTCCACCCTGCTTTTTATAAAAGATAAGCAATAACAGTTTCATAGGTACTACGGCATTCAATACAATTCCATTCCACCCTAAGAATTTTTGATGTCTTGTCTGCTCTCAAATGAATTTCTACTCCCTTTCAGACGAACAATCGCAGCTGGATCTATTATAATCTCAATTAGTGTCTTTTACCATGAAATTTCTCAACAATGAACTCAAATTTTCACAGCAAGAACAAAAAACTTCGCATGCCAGTAGGGTATGACATGTCTATAATAAGCCGGAAACCGGACTCTAGATACTACGCTTGCAGCTCATGATCTGAACTGACATCATACTGAGAAAACTGCTCCAAAAGTGTGGCCATTGTTGGTTAAGATAATATGGATCGATGATCCTGGACTATGTTGTATACATGGTGTTCCTTACAGACATGCTAATATTTGAGGGGGTGATTCTTTGACTTATTTTAAGGAAACAACTTTCTATAAACGTATGTCCTAAAAGTCCTAACTTTTGAGATACAGGGTGATAAAATTTTGAAAAAAAATCAGTTTTTTAATAATATCTGATATAATATTGTAGACGTTTTTATAAAATTTGGTACATGTCTTCTATGCATCAAGGTACAATTTTTAATACACAAACATTTTCATTTTCTCAACCAGTGGCGTCCGTACGGGTTTTGCATTGAATATTTTGGGAGAAAAAAATACTACGCCACTGCTTTCTCCAGAAAAAAAAAAATACTTTTGAGATCCTCATTCATTTTTGAGCAAATTTGATCTCTTGAGTTTTCTTTGTCCGCCAAATGGTGTTCGCTTAAAAAAATAAAAATCGATTCATTTCAGGATCAATTCTTCAAAAATCTGATGCGGTGTGGAAATGTTTGTGCATCGACTGAAAGCAAATTGAGGGATCAGATCTGTTCCAAAATGAATGAGAATCCAAAAAAAATGTGTAATTCTTGTCAGATGCTCGGTTCTTGATTAAAATAATTAAATTGAAATTGCTTCATATCGCAGTAGGTACCTAACATTTTGTTGACAATAATTTAGCTACCTCTTTATAATTGAAATTTCTTTTCACCACTTCTTAATCTTTTCACTTATAATCTCCCAAGTGCTTGAATTATTGCCGGAAATTTACTTTACACTTATTGAGAAAGCTACCTAGGTAGGTTTTTATCAGTGTATTCGACCGTTGATTGGTCGATTCTAAGAAATTGAAGTAATTTCATTGACTGTCAAAATAGGCGTGTATTAATCATAATAAATGCATACCTGAATGGATTTACGATATTAATTCAGCTACCTATCTGTAATTAATAGCATTTTGTTCTTCAAATCACTATAAATATTGTGTTTTCACTGGATATGAATACCATTTTGTGTTTGAAAAAGCTATAGGAATAGCGAAGCGCACAATTATTTACTTGATTTTTAAGTGTGTTATTGAAGTTATTTTGGTTGTCCGCCGTTTTTCTAAATATCGGTAAATATGGTGAATTACACGAATGCAGAAATGGCGGCAATGCAATGCGTATATGGCCTCGCTGATGGTAATGCAACAGAAGCCAGACGCATTTATCAGGAAAGATATCCTAATCGTGCCTTACCAGATAGCCGTTCTCGGAATGCTATTCAAAATTTCCATAACAATCATATGTGGGCAGAAGAAAACCCCCATACCATAACCGAAACCCATTTTCAACACCAATTTTCGGTTAATGTATGGGCAGGAATTATTGGTGATTATCTAATAGGCCCATTTTTTTTACCAGGACGCCTTGATGGTCGGTCTTATTTACACTTTCTCGAAGAAGAACTAAATGGGTTGCTTGAAGATGTACCAATTGCGTTAAGGAATCGAATATGGTACATGCACGATGGAGCCCCTGCTCATTTCAGTGTAATTGTCCGAAACCTTTTAAATACAGTTTATCATAATCGTTAGATAGGTCGAGGAGGACCTCAGCAATGGCCAGCAAGATCCCCTGATCTCAACAGTTTGGATTTCTTTTTATGGGGGCACCTTAAAACTCTAGTGTATAAAACTCCCGTTAATACTTTAGAAGATTTAAGAGAGCGAATAGTTTCCTCGTGTGAAACTATTCGAAATACGCCGGGAATATTTCAACGTGTGCGTAATTCCATGCGAAGACGGGCGGAAGCATGCCTATTAAGTGAAGGTGACCATTTCCAACAATTTTTATAATCAGTGTTAGTATTGTCAATAATTAATTAATTTGATCCGTTCATTTAAACTTACTTTTATGAAATAAAATAAAATTCGTTTTTGTACCATCTGAAATGCATATTTTTTTGATTCTCATTCATTTTGGAACAAATCTGATCCCTTTATTTGCTTTAAGTCGATGCACAATCATTTCCACACCACATCAGATTTTTGAGGAATTGATCCTGAAGTAAAACGATTTTTATTTTTTTAAGCGAAAACCATGCGGCGGACAAAGAAAACTCAAGAGATCAAATTTGCTCAAAAATAAATGAGAATCTCAAAAGTATTTTTTTTCAGGAGAAAGCAGTGGCGTAGTATTTTTTTCTCCAAAAATATTCAATGCAAAACCCTTACGCACGCCACTGGTTGAGAAAATGAAAATGTTTGTGCATTAAAAAATGCACCTTGATGCATAGAAGACATGTACCAAATTTTATAAAAACGTCTACAATATTATCTCAGTTATTATTAAAAAACTGATTGTTTTTCAAAACTTCATTACCCTGCATCTCAAAAGTTAGGACTTTTAGGACATACGTTTATAGAAAGTTTTTTCCTTAAAATAAGTCAAAGAATCACCATCTCAAATATTAGCATGTCTTTAAGGAACACACTGTATATGGAATGAACAGAAAAATTCATCTTCTTTCGTTTCGAGTGGTCAGGGGTTTCTGAAAATCCCGTGGTTCGACAAAATTATTTATCGTTTAAAAAGAATGAGTTTTTGGCAAGCCTCTGAATTTTTTAAAATTATAAAACATTTTGGAGTTATTTTTGTGAGTTCAATAACAGAAATGTGAAGTGCAAACCTTCAGCTTGAAATTGCATACTTTATTTTTCATGCAGGTTATGTATAAGCGATTATTTTCAACATTTACTGGTTGAGATGTCGGAATTTTGAGGGAGTTGAAAATGGGGTGGGAGTAAAACCCAGTTTTTGTTGGCATGTGTAAGTGCGACCTGTCTCACTACTCTCAAATAATTGCCTAGTGTCTAAAGAGGGTAAAGGTTCCTGCTTCAGTGCAATTATTCCGGATTAACTGAAATATCTATGATATCTGCATCCTTCGTAAAAACGCAGTTGGATTATGTAACGGGGTTAAAAAAAAACAATTAGGCGGGCTAACACGAGCCTGAAATTTGATGTCGGCTTTCAAGCACGATTTCTGAGAATACGGGCTCATTTTATAGGGAATTACTTGGGATCAATCTTGTAGAGAATTGAATGATCTTCAACCCTATCCAAACCACATTTTCTCAAACTTAATTTTTTCCAAGCTAAAACCGAAAAAATAAATTTTTTTTTCATATCAATTTTTTTTTGGGATCCACCACCGGTATTATGGTAAACAATTTTTTTTCTAATTTGACATGGTATCAACTACTAGCATTCCAAATTTAGTGGTATTACAACCGTTCCTCGTCTCAAAACTGAGTAGACTGTACTACCAAGTGTTGCTTCACTTCTAAATCTGGCAAACAGAGAAGACATTATATGAGTTGGTTGCACTTGAACAACCCTACTGACTGATGAAGGTTCTGATCTTGAAGCAATTGAACGATGTGGTGGGTGAAGAAGCTCATCTGTAGCAGAAAGTTATATCATGGATTGTATATCTAATAAGCTTGATAAAGCAAGAAGAATCCTAGGTTCTCCTAGTACTAATCGTTTCTTACAAGAGAAGACATCCGTTGATTCTAGAGATTTATCCAAAAATTCGTCAAGCACTATGCGTTCTAAAATCGAAGACAACAAGTTTGTTATTAATAGAAATGAAGTGAAATAAGACAAAAAAAATAAGAAAAGGTCCAATAATATGAATAATGATGTTAATATTGATGATGGATGAGTGAAATGTGCTTGATTTAAGATTGCAATTTTTATTATTCCACTAGTGGATAAAGTGGTACTTTATACGGTGCATGTGTGTGAATAACAATCAAATTATAAGATGATTATGTATAGAAGTGCTTTATTCTATCCTTAGTGGACTGTATGTAACATCTGCTTCCCGTAACATATTAATAAGATCTGTACCATTCAAACTTCCCCTATAATCCTAACCTCAGCTCCTGTTACACTCAAGTGAATTCTATGATAATCGTATATCGACAATGTATTGTTTCGGTCGGAAATGTATTCATGTCATTCAACTTTTGCACATCCATTGTTTCTTCTTACACCAGTCAACAACCGCACGATCTGAATATTCAAACGTCGACCAATATATTGGTCAAGTTTTAATCGATTTCAACCCGGAGAACTTTCTGGTTAGGCCCTGAACTCCCAGATAGATTCACTGAACTACCCAGGACTTGTCGATGACTAAATAGATGGAGAGAGAGAGCAATGTGTTTCATTTGTGACATTTGTGAATTATTTCGAAGGATTGATTTCGAGAAACTATGTATACTCTTAGTAGCAGTTGATTGTGGGTGATAATTATGAACGCTAACAGTCGTCGCAGTGATTTTCAACAAGAAACTTTCGAATGAGATTATTCTACAGATAATTAGACATAAACACATGCATGACGAATGCAAAAAACACTGTGAAAATGTATGCGACTTTGTTTTGCGAAATCCTGGTGTGCATGCCAAATTACCTACTGTTAATTAATTATACAAATGACGTATCTTTCTGATGGCATGCAGTTTGGAATCACGTGAAACCTGTTTCAAGTTTTTACAGAGTTTTCCCGCAATTTTCCACCATTGGTCAGACGAGAGGCGCATGCCAATTTTTCCAGAGTCTTTTTATTACTGAAACTTCAATTCTTCACATCGGCATGCAATTTGAAAACACGGAAGTTCCCTTTAATTTATTTCAGTTTTTCGCACACCTTTGAGCCCTTTCGGCCGCTGCGGATTGCATGCCATTAATTGGTAGCGTTTCAATTTGTTTGAACTTACGTGTATTACAACGGCAGGCAGTATAATATTGCGACAAAACACGAACATTTTCCACAAGAAGAAAAGCGCTTTTCCTTATGAAGTGCACACGTGGGGCGGCCAGGAACCCGTCCATTTTTTATATTTTAGGGTTAATTATCATGCATGCAGTGTAAAATGGGAGAACGTCACCTGTCACCAGCCCCTGGTCTAGTTGGGATAACTAACAAGATATTTATTACTAACACTTCTTCATCTATGCATAGTTCTAGTGGAAACAATCGATGTGAAAAAGACTCATGTTTGCTAGGAAAATGTTTAGCTCTAAATAGATCAGATGCGGTAAAGCCCCGTTTTGGGAGTAATCCGGTTCACTACAAAAAAGAATCTGGACAAAAAATTGTATCAAAAGGAAATCTCAAAGGTTTTATTGCAGCGGAAATTCCAGGCGTTCAAATAACTTTCCTCCTCGGACTAGCAGCACATCAAAAAGAATTCCGTGAACATATCACAATCACTTCGCAACAAAGCATCCAACTTGTCCTCCATTTTCATCTTTCCATGGCGAGGACATTACGTACAATTTATATGTTAATTCGAAAAGGTTTCTCTTGAGGCTATTGCATTCTACTGATTCTACAGGGTGGGGATTTGTCGAATTATTCCAAGATTTCTTCAATTCGATCAGATTTTTTGTATGAAAATGGTGAGTTAGTTATAGAAAATGTTCGGAGGGAGGATGTTGAAATTTTACTAACATTGATAAAATTCAATTCCGACGTGGTTTTCACGGATCCCGGATTGGCCGTTCGGAGCTGACCTGCGCCCGCCAAAAATTATTCTAGTTTTTTTCCATATCACATTCGTAAAACTCAATGTTTTTTGTACAGTTTCATCATATTTCAAAGCGATCGCTGGTCGAACATAGTTGCTGTAGGCGTTCCAACGAACGTCTGCATTTTCAAACGGGTCGAATTCGAAATTGATTTTTTCAATGTTTCAAAAATGTATCGAGGGCAATCGATGGCGTAGAATACGGGAAAAATAATGAAAAAAAATCCAAAATTTTCATAAGTATTTATTTTTTCGAGGTTATATGGGTTAGGATCCCGGATTGGCCGTTCGGAGCTGACCTGCGCGCGCCAGAAATTTTTCTAATATTTTTCCGTATCTCATTCGTAAACTTCAATGTTTTCTGTATAGTCTCACCAAATGTCAAAGCGATCGCCGATCAAACATAGTGTCAGTTGGTGTTTCGGCGAACGTTTGCATCGTCAGAGGCCCCGAAATTGAAATTTCATTTTTGACAATTTTTCAAAAAAGTGTCGTGTTAAATCGATGGCGTAGAACACGAGAAAAATAATGAAGAAATTCCACAATTGTCGGATTTTTGTTGGTCGATTAAATGGGTTAGAATCCAGGATTGGCCGTTTGGAGCTGACCTGCGCTCGCCAAAATTTTACTATTTCTTTTCCATATCATATTCGTGAAACTCAATGTTTTGTATAGGTCCTTCTGATACAATATATTTAGCGGTCTGTCAAATAGAGACAGAAAGTCGATGTACATGATAATCAAAATCAAACATTGATAGACTGAATCTGTTCAACATCCCAAATGAATCAATAATTCATACCACAACTGTGAGGTTTCAATGCATTTTGTTTGATCACGAGAGAGGTTTTGTATTTTAATGTTGCTGGCTAATTAAATATAACACAGAATGTACAGTGTTTGACGTTACGCAAACATCCCACAGCGCTATGAGAATTGCTTGTCAAAGCTCTTCTGCTAAACTTCCAATGCTCATCATTGTATTCATAATGGACACAATGAATATCCATTAGCTTTGATGTCCTAATTGAACCGTGTATCAAATTAGTTACGTGCAAAGTTTGATCTGCTCGTCAGTATTTCAGTTGGTGGCAAATTGGATTTACACGAACTGGACCTGAGCCCTTTGGAGCATTATGATTCAGTCAAATTATTATAAATATCAGTATGTTGATGAATGAAGCCTAGTAGTATACAGGGTGTTCCAAATTGAGTCGGTACCTGTAAAAAAAACGCATAGATGCGATCAATGAGACCAACAATGTTATTTTAAAATATTACCCGCGAAGGATATATGGTCTCCAGTCGTTAATATTATCTTAGTCCAGAATGAATCATATGTCAGTTTCAGTTTTCAACACGACCTTTGACTCCAGAACCTTTTCGAAATACATTTTCTACAAAAGATCCTCTGATAATAAATACTAAAATCTCTTAAACGTTCAGACATAAATATTTATTTGGGGTAGATATCTTGATAATTCTGTAGAGGCAAGAAATTGGAAATAACGGTTAGTTTTTAGTTTTAACGCGTGGGATGTAGATGTATTCTGTTAGTTAGTTATGTACTGTTTGTGTAAATTTGGGTAATCTTTTCATTGAGTCTTCTGGTTTCAACTCAAATTTAAAAATGGGGAATGACTTAATTTTCAGTATGAATAATTTAGTTTTCTAAACAATCTTTCTCATTCCTCTGGAAAGTTGAATCTTCCAATCAAATTTCATATCAATCATTATGTTTCTTTTATTTAACAGTGTATTCAACGTAGATTGATCTAACTAAATTATTGTTTTACATATCCTTCAGATGTTAGTAACTATCTTGCCTCATTTGTATTTAATTAATTTTCTTGTTATATTTCGATATCAGTTTCAATTACTATCATTTTCTGAAGTCTTTCACTGAATCTTTCATTGTTTGTTTTTTTTGTTAATTAATTTAATATAAATATAAGTGTTGTTGAATCCTGTTTTTCATTTATAAATGTTCATACATGTGCTCTTCTAGCCTTGATAAATTGATAATATATATTACAATGACTTGGAAACCAAGAAAATATTAAATTTCGAATATGGTAAACTTTTCGATGAGTTCCAATTCCATCCTGTGAAGAGAAAAAGTAACAGCAAAACATCCAAGGGAGGCCAAATGATTAAGAAACTAAAGTGAGATAAAAATCTTGAATTCTGTGAGGTATAATTTCAATTTTCTTGACAATAGAGCCCACCGTTCCCATATATTTAATGTCATTAAGCATTCCGCTCGGTCGTACTTATGTGACAAAATGCTACTCAATTGTAAAAAAAAGCAGTTTGTTATACACCATTGCCAAGTCCGTTATTATTGGTGCTACGAATTCGGTTAAATGGGCAAACTAGTAGCATTTATAATGGCCTTCTCGATGCCGAAAAAAAAAAATTGACAATCGCGTTTTCAGAATATTTCATAAAATTATATTTCTTTCACTGAAACACCCTATATTTTTTCATGCATTTCGATTCGTAATAACATTCTCAACAACAAAGCTTATATCACCTTTCCTAAAGTGAAAAATGAGCGACTTATGTGGAAATATTTATTTCTTTCACTAGTACAAAAAATTTCTTTGTTTTGGCGAATAAAACCTCATGATTGTCCAAACACCCAATTATGGTACTTATACGAATTACAATATTTTGTTACTGATGGCAAAATAAGTTGCCTTGACACTTTGTTGAAATACTATTTGTCAAATATTCTCAAGTATCTCATGACAATGTCATAAATTATTGTAACTGTATAGCAACTTAGGGGGCGTCCATAAATTACGTGAGGTGTTTTTTTTAATTTTCTGCCCCTCCCTCCCCCCCTGGTGAGATGTCGTGAGATTTTATTCAACCCCCTCCCCCATCTCCCAATCTCACGTGAGATTTTTCAAAATGTGAGTTTCTTACGTAAACGTGTTGGATTGTTATTGTAAAAAGAAAAAAACAAATTTGCTTCGTGCTTTTATTTACGACTAGTTATGACTAGTAATCTTATGCATGTACAATCTGGATTAAATGGACCAAAATAGTATATTTTTTTTTTGTTTCAATCAGAAAAAAAATTGCGTGATATTTGCCGAGACCCCCCCTCTCTCCAACGTAAGATTAGATGAGATTTGACTCGACCCCCTCCCCCCCTTAAACACCTCACGTAATTTATGGACGCCCCCTTACCAGCGTAATTTAACGAAAGCTCTCGGCGGAAATTCAATCAATAAAAACTTTTTTCTCTCACTTTATGATATATCGTATACCCTCAGGTCATGATGATGGTAAAAATTACTTCTGAATAATGGCATAACAACGAATATTTCAACAAAACTTTTCCAAACCCGCTGACCTTTCCAATATAAGCAGAATTTATGCCCGTCTTGAATTTTTGGAATGTAATTTTGCATTCGTACTGTAAAATTGAAATGAATCTGTTGTTCTTGTATTTTACCTAATTTTTATCATTTTTCAAAAAAATAGGTGAAACTTCTGCATGGAATATGAATCAATAAATAAATGAATACATAAATACAGAAACGAATAAATAAATAATAAATGAATAAATTGATTAGTTACAAGAAGACTAGATTAACATATTTGAGAATCAGTCAGACACTCCCAATCTCTAACGATAATAACATTTTGCGTTTTTTTAATGAACCATTGTCAATAATAAATATCGCTGAGCTGTTATGAGGAAAAGAACTTACCGAAAATAAATCAAGTATCGACATCGACTGAAATTGTTGGGCCGTGTATTTTTAGCGATCTACGCCTCAGTGTTTCGCGCATATCTCCTCTTCATTATCTCGCTCAAAGTTGTTTTTAAAAATTCCACGGCAAAATTTTGTTAGGATATTGTTTCGGAACATTTTCCATTACACACCTCTGTCTTTTCGGATTCTCGCTGACAGACAGCCCCGAAGACAAAGGCTTCAACTATGTTATCATGGCACCGAAAGCATGTTCTCCTGGCGTTGAACTGTCACCATAAAGTAATTAATGTTGGTGAAAGTTTATAATACAACCGCATCAAAGAGCGAATGAGCTCAGAGATGAAAAGTTGACGCTATAGGATTTGAAGAGGCAGGTCGTAATGAATACCAGAGAGAGGTTTTTTGCGAATTATACTATTTTTGTGATGGTTATAGATCCAGTTCGGCCAGCTGATATCTTTCTAAAAAATCAGCCATTTCCAGATGAACAACTTTTTCGGTAATTTTTGCAGACATTCAAATTACCTACAATCCCCACTAGAAATCCAGCGCTCATAGAAATAGGGTTGCGGCAAAATATGTTCTACTTTAGCTGCAAAATATGTTGTGCTTACAGCGGCAAAATGTGTGTTGAGTAAAGCGGCAAAATATATGCTGATGAAAGCAGCAAAATATGTTCTGTTTAGAGCGGCAAAATATGTTCTGAGTAAAGCAGCAAAGATATGCTGAGTAAAGCGGCAAAATATATGCTGATAAAAGCGGTAAAACTTATCCTGCCGAAAGCAGCATATGTTCTGCTTACAGCGGCAAAATTGTGCTGCTTAGAGCGGCAAAACAAGTGCTTCTTAAAAAATAAAAATATGTTCTGCTTACAGCGGAAAATATGATCAGCTTACAAAGGCAAAATATGTTCTTACATCGGGAAAATATGTGCAGAGTAAAGCGGCAAAATATGTGCAGAGTAAAGCGGCAAAATATGTTCTGCTTAGAGCGGCACATATGTTCCGCTTAGAGTTGCAAAATATGTGCTGAATAAAGCAGCACAGATGTGCTGAGTAAAGCGGCAAAATTTATGCTGATAAAAGCGATAAACTTATCTTGCTGAAAGTAGCAAAATATGTTCTGCATACAGCGCCAAGATTGTACTGCTTAGGGCGGCAAAACATGTGCTACTTAAAAAGTCAAAATATGTTCTGCTTACATCGGCAAAATTTGTTCTGCTTACAAAGACAGAATATTCTCACAGCGGCAAAATATGTCCTGTTTACAGCGGCAAAATATGTGCTGTTTAGGGCGGCAAAACGTGCTACTTGAGAAGTCAAAATATGTTCTGCTTACAGCGGCAAAATTGTGCTGCTTAGGGCAGCAAAACATGTGCTACTTAAAAAGTCAAAATATGTTCTGCTTACAGCAGCAAAATTTGTTTTGCTTACAAAGACAAAATATGTTCTAATAGGGTCAAAATATGTACAGTGGCAAAATATATGCAGAGTAAAGCGGCAAGATATATGCTGCTGGAAGTAGCAAAATATGTTCTGCTTACAGCGGCAATATTGTGCTGCTTAGAGCACGTAGAAACTGACAACAAATTGTTTACGTATTTCATATGGCTTTCAACTAAAACTACAACACCCTTATATCATAATATAAATGGGCTTTTTCAGGATGGAATTTTCATCTTTTCATGTTGAGTTTACAATTTATAACTGAATTTGTGATGAATGGAATGATAATCGAATTATTTCAGTGGATTTGG
This sequence comes from Chrysolina americana, assembly GCA_958502065.1. Lineage (NCBI taxonomy): Eukaryota > Metazoa > Arthropoda > Insecta > Coleoptera > Chrysomelidae > Chrysolina > Chrysolina americana. The sequence goes on from OY293411.1 coordinate 105,120,177, forward strand.
AAAAGTTCCCCCCTGTCCAACCATTTAGTCTTCTATATCTTTGATACTTTTCCATCTACTGAGTGAAGCTCAAACGTTTAATTTTCTTATTTTGTCTTCGATTGTTAATCGACTCTTTTTAAAAAAAATTGTGAAGTTGGTGAAAAATGCAAGAAAATAATACTGTTGATTATATGATCCTTGAGAAAGCTGTAGAAGCAACACGCAAAGTATTGCTTGCCAAGTCCAAAGAACATTATAAAATGAATGATTTTTTAATGGCACATGAGAGTGTTAATTTCTGGCAGAGACCGCAGGTCTCTTGGCCTCAAAAACGGCCCGGCAGCGTGGTAAAGCCATCGCCATCGCAAATAAAGGACGTTAATCATTTAATTTCAGCTTTGAGGTTATTTCTCTGATAGTAGAGGCTAAATAGGATAAGACCCAAAAAAAATTGGGCCCTTTTGATTTTCTAGATTGTGGGAAGTTTTGGGGTACTAAATAAGTCTAGAAACTCTTCATAAAAGTACGGGCACGGATTTTCGAAATTTTGGGCTTTGACAAAAAATGTAAAGCACAAAATTTTCTACAAAAAAGGTCTCCAGTCATTTTTGCGTTGGAGCCACTATTTCTGAGTAATTCTCTCTCAAAGCCGAAAGCCGGAGCACCCGCTCGCGAATTCCCGCCAATGCGAATTCAAGCAAATTTACACCCCAAGCGCAAATTTAAATTGCTCTAACTCGTTGAAAACTACTCCGTTTTCAGAGAATCAAAATGCATAATGATGGGTAAGTTCTCTATTTTGTACTCCGGTAAGGTAGCATTATTTTTGACTTGGGAAATTTTCGAAAATCTTGCGAGATGAAGAGGTATATTGGCCACACAAGCACTTGAAGTTTCAATGAATATATTCCATCACTCGCAATATTAACAAGCAAATCCAACGAGAGATTTGTCGTTCGTATTATTATCAATATTTTCATGTGTATAACATACATGAGTTACTTCTTGGTTTCAAATGAACTGGCGTTCAGGAAACGCGATCATGAACACGACCTTCGTTCTCGATTGATTATTATTTCGATATTCACAGACTTTTTAATAGTTTCTCTTATCTAAAGATTAGGGTATTCATTTTGAAGCGTAGAATCTCAGCTTCAAGTTCATATAAAAACATTCTTAGTATGATGTATCCTCACTATGAAGATTTTGAAAATGCATAGAAAGGTCAAAATGTTCCATTTTTCCGTAAATATTTCCTTAATTATCCAAGAGTAAGTTTCTTCGAAAAATTCATGTTGTATTTGTGAAAACACGTTACAAAGAATCTTTACAACCTTTGATGCGGCTACATTTCATCTGTCAAGAGTATATTTACAAGTGCAGCAATGGTTATCTAATTGTCAGATTAATCCACTAGAGTGGGGTTGGGAGTCTCACAAAACACTAATGCCTAGAAAGATGCAGCTGCGTGCAGAGCCAGATGATATAGTGAAAATAATTTTCTGCAGGTGTCAGAAAGGTAATTGCAGCGGAAACTGCACTTGTGAAAAAGCAGGGCTACCATGTACCTCTCTCTGCCTCATAGAATCGTGTAACAATATGGATATTACTGCAGATTTATTGAATGACAATGACCTAAGTGATGAGGGGGCCACAAGAAAATCGGCAGCGGATGAAGAGGACGAAGAAGATGAAGAGTCGCTTGATTATGACGAAGAGAACGACGAAAATGAAGACTCTGATTGATCCATTCTTTTCCCTTGAATTATTTTGGAAAACATTTTGTATACAAATATATTTTTAAAGGCTTTGAGAACATTATCCAATATTTCATTCAAATAAAGAGAATTTTTATTACCAAACAATACTCCAAGATCTTCCTTATCTTCCTATCATATAATACTTTTTTATGCAATTTGAACAGGCCATATCAAACTGTTCATAAATCTAATTGAATCAAAATATTTTCCTAGGTTAGGACAAAAGAGAAACCTCTCTCGTACTGAATTTTGAGCTCTAAATTTTTTGTGTCGGCATTTTGTGTTGAAATCCTCATAGTTTTCGAGTTATCCGCCATTCAAAGCGTTTTTGAGTACATGAACCCATTCTACGATGAAAACTATGAGGTTAGGAAACATTTTTAGGGACCAATTTGTAGAAAATTTTGTGCTCTACATTTTTTGCTTTAGGTCTTTTTTTCGAATTCCTCGTAGTTTTCGAGTTATTCGCGATTCAAACTATTATTGAGTATTCAAACCCGTTTTAAGGTGAAGATTTTGAGGTTAGGAAAAAATACCTGCGACACTTTTTGGTAGAGAATTTTGTGCTTTACATTTTTTGTCACGGCAGTTTTTTTCGAATTCCTCATGGTTTTCGAGTTATTCGCGATTCAAACTATTATTGAGTATTTAAACCCGTTTTAAGGTGAAGATTTTGAGGTTAGGAAAAAATACCTGGGACACTTTTTGGTAGAGAATTTTGTGCTTTACATTTTTTGTCACGGCAGTTTTTTTCGAATTCCTCATGGTTTTCGAGTTATTCGCGATTCAAACTATTATTGAGTATTTAAACCCGTTTTAAGGTGAAGATTTTGAGGTTAGGAAAAAATACTTGGGACACTTTTTTGTAGAGAATTTTGTGCTTTACATTTTTTGTCACGGCAGTTTTTTTTGAATTCTTCATGGTTTTCGAGTTATTCGCGATTCAAAATATTTTTGAGTTTCAAGTCCCAAAATTTCGAAAATCCGAGCCCGTACTTTTATGAAGAGTTGCTAGACTTATTCGGTACCCCAAAACCTCCTAGAATCTGAAAAATCAAAAGGGCCCAATTTTATTTGAGGTTTTAGCTCAACATCTCCTAATATACCTATACTATGAGATATATTTCATTCCTATTATGAAAGGTGATATATTGTAGCTACACTTTAACAATAAATATGTGGACATGTAAACAGACTGGTACAGAGATAGTTACAATAAAACGCAGCATAACAATTCCACAACGTTTTAATATTCATACACTCATTCAGACCTTGTAAAAATCGTCCTTAGTGTCAATTCTGATTATTTGTTGACAACAAAATATTCTGCAGTAATTATTTTTCCTCGAGTGACCTCTTTCGCTATATTTAACCTATTGATTCTCTCAAACACCTGAGACAGGTATCCTGGAAAAAACACGCTGGAGTGGAATCAATCTGGTAAACGTCCATTGACGCATAATAATTCCCCGGCCGTCTGGGCTCATCCCCTGGTAGCCTAGATAAATAAAACGACGTCCAAATCGAATCAAGCCTCCCCCGCGGATTTCCGTGGTGTAGAATATTCACTATACAGGTGTCTATTTCTTTTATGCATGGTCGCCTCGGGTTGAAAGATGTGCAGAAAAGTTTTTATTAGATTCTTGTGTGAGCGATCGGGCGTCGTCACAAGAGATTTTCGCCCGTCAAAGGATTACGGAAATTGACATTTACACTTTATAGCATTAAAGTTGTTCGAAGTTCGCAGGGTGGGTGGTGCTCGCTTGAAGTTTGGGAGAACTGTTGAACGAGGGTGTAGTCTAGGTCGCTATAAACGTTATAGGAACCTTGGAACGAACAGCAGCTTGAGAGGAATAAATATAACGTCAGGTGTACCGCAAGAATCCATTGTGGGACTTTCGCAGGTTTCTTTGTTTATTTTTGATACACAGTGCGGTCTATGAGTACTGTTGTATTTTATGTTGATTGCCCAAGAGAAAAAATGTGTTAACAAACACTCAAAACAAAAAAATTTCATATATTTAACAATAATAAACATTAACGAAAACTTTCACAGATATGCATGTAAAAATCACTAAACTTATCAGGGGGGTTTCATCTTTTTAAAATTCTTTGAGTTTATAGTGAGCTTTACCATAAAGAAATGTTTTTGAAATGTTTCTTAAACTATTTATAGGAGCAGAATCTGTAATGGCTGTGGAAAATTTATTATACATTTTGAATCCATTGTATATGACAGAGTGTTTAATCTAGGTCGACGTGGGATGTAATATTTCGAATAAATTCAAAAATATATGAAGTTCGATGTATAATAAGAAGGGGTCTACATGAGTCATTTCATTCAGCTATACGAATATATCTTATTGCGCTTTTCTGAAGTGTGATTACATTTTGGAATAATTTGCATACATCCCAAAACACGTTTCATATCCAAAATGGGAGTCTATTAACCCAGTATCTATTCATTGCGGTAAAAATCCTAGTTCATTTGACACTTCTCTAAGAGCGTAGCATTCAGCAATTAACTTTTTTTTCATATATTTTACAAGTTGCTCAATTCAAGTGCATCATCGATATCCCAGATATTCTGTACATACCTTTTTCTCAACTTCTTTTATGCCTATCTGTACATTCGGAAGGTTGCACTCAAAGGTTGGAATGTTTGACTCGTTTGTATTGAACTTCAAAAGATCAAGGTCACACCATTCCTCGATTTTCACCAAATCTTCAGTTATGCTAGCACGAAAGTTACTATATTTATTGCTCTGCCCCAGAATTGTTGTGTCGTCAGCAAACAGAGTGAAGCTTCCAGATATGTCCAAGGTGGTTAGGTCGTTTATGTACAGCAGTAATAAAATTGTTCGCTGAACAGATCCCTGCGGCACACCCCGTTATATTTATTTTATTGAGGGAATATCTCCCAGACAACTACTTCCCCTTACGAATATTAGGTTGAATCTGACATCTATTCGAAAGTCTCTCCATTTCCCGATGTGGTAATGACACAAATCTTAGATGTTCGAGAAGTTATACAAGTTGCAGAGATCTTAAATCCCCCCAGCACTAGTAATCGACAAGCCTCTGGCACGGCACACTCATTGGTAATTCGCTTCCATGTCGGTCCTAATTGTAGAAGCGTGCCTCATATTCCAACTAGTTATTGTAGTGTTTGATGGCTTATCTTCACTGCTGAGGAACACTTACCTCAAATTTCCACTACAATGAGTAAGCATCCTCGATGATGGCATAGGAATGAACTTTGTAGGATTCCGCTTTTGCCGAGAGAGCCGATTAAAAGGGCTTTCATGTAATTGATATGCAGTACGTGCGGCCGAAAATTATAGTTCGCCGGTATTATTGAGAAGATTGCCGCTAATTGGGGCATTGACGGTTTTCGACTGTATCTAGAACATCTATCAATACAGTTCGATTATGTTATCTTCACCCATGAGTCATCAATTTATGATCGAAGAAATCACACACCCTCTTTCTATCAACCGCTATGAGCGAATCAAAATTCGTTAACATTTGTCTTCAAAGCAAAGAATTATGGTATTGTGATGAACGATTAAAACTCAAAACAGTGGAGAGATATAGCCATAAAATCTATAGTGGTTTACATTTCAACTAAACTTGCCAAACATTGTATCGAATAGCGTAGTACCATCAATTGCGTTATTGTTTTCTGTCATTGAGGTGTTTGTCGTCAGTTTTACTTTGATTTGCAGTCGAATATGTTATAAAAACTGTTTTTTCAAAGCTAAACGTCTCTTGGAATCATTACTTCCAAAGTAAGTACAATACAATGTGTTTTATTCACAAATACTCTTCGAAATTTTCAACCTCACAATTTACATTTGTAACTATAATCCCGTACTGCCGGGATATTCACACAAGAGTTATTCATAGTGTGAAAACTCTAATGAGAGAAAAAACATTACCTAAATCTATAAATACAGGTAAAAACATTCACAATATATTTGAACTCTTTTTTTAGATTATGCCTGTAACTAATTCTCAAGTACAATTTGTATTGAAAGGGAAAGAGCCAATAATGGACCTTTTTTCACCACTTTCATCTGTTCAAGAGGTAACAATTCAAACCACAAAAGAAGTGTCATAACTTTTCTTTACTGTATTTCAGAGATTTGCAGATGCACTAAAAATATCTCGAAAAACTGTGTACTCACATCAAAATAAACGAAAATAAACGCATTCCATCATCACACACTGACCCACTCATTGAAAAATGGTATGAACAAGAAAAGCTCCTTTGTGATATGGTTGAATATGCTCACTAGTCGGCACTTTTTGACATATTTGAAAAATAAAGAAAAAAGGAAAGGAAAGGAGAAAAGGGAGGTGTACCCATGAGTGTGTGTCACACGGTATTCTGTTGGAACTGAAAAAAAAACTCCCATTGTCTGGTGGTTTGCCATTTCCACGAATTTGAGAATGTTAATTTAGTTATTTGTAGAATATACCCAGGAAACGATTTGATCTACACAACTTTATTTTAAATTATCATACCTAGGGCAGTTTTTCAGGTATGCAATTTAAATTTGGTCCGAATTGGTTTTTATTATGAAATTACATGCCCCTGTTCATGGCCGGAAAAAAACCCTCAAAAGCAGATCTTGTGCGAGCAAAGGAGATCTGAGACCTACAACTTAAATTAAAGTGGATTCCGAACCACTTCAGTTGGTGAGGATCGAATTCACCAATGATCATGGTGATGATATTATTTTATTGAACTCAACACAATTTGTCTCTGGAACACGCATTATATGAAATTTGAGAAAACCATTTTCATTTCAATGAAGATGCCATTTTGGACAAAATTACTGAAATTTTTTCCTGAATACGACTCTCTGCAGCTCCCCACTCCTCAGCTTCAACTCTGAATATTTGGCAGGCTTCGCGCACATTATTTTGTATAGTCGTGTTCCATCTCCTGTTTCTTTAATCTCTGCATTTACCTAATTTGCTGGTGATAGACTTATTTACACTGTGGTTAGGTAGTTTGTGTAAATGTGTAATGTGTTTAGAGTGTATAGACTTTATAGTGACAGTTTTCAGTTGAAACTGAATGACTATGATTAACAGCGTAGAAGAAAATTCTTCTACTCAGGAATGAATGATAAAGCCACTAGTGGTTCCAAGAAAGGTGTTTCTATGATGTATTGAAAGAAGTTTCGATAATTTTTTTTCAATTTTCATTTTGTCACTTTATTGCCTTTCGTCAAGTACACACGGTAGCAAAGGACCACGCACACTTCTTATGCAAAAAGTCTTTCGCTCAAATTGTCCAAATTTTCAATATGTTGTTGAACTCGAGGTTCTAAACAAAAGTTACCGTAGGCACACAAAAACTCTACGTATAGTTAACGAGATACAGAGTGTTGAAGTTGTAAAATGTCCGTTTTGGGCCAATATTAACTGAGCTTTATTGGTGATAATATCACAAAATTATTCGTGGGTTTTTCATCCACACCACAGTAATTCACTTGGCCAGTATATTCAACTCGATGAATAATCACCTACAAAAATACTTCCAAGAAACGTATTTCTCTACGTCATGCCGCATTATGAGTGTGTAATATTCCCCATCTTCCGGCAAGAACCCTCCCGCACATATAAACGTTGAATGGAAATCACCTGACTGAGAATGTATTATCAGTACATAATTCACATCGACGTTTCGGGAAATGATTTCAATAATCGAAATCCCCCAATCCCACGGGACTGTAATTCGAGTAAGATTAGCTATGTGCTCAATGTTCCCTCATGCCAAATCGCAGAATCAATTAGGCGTCGTGATAGATGATTACACGCAGAGAAAGGGTTCTGCCCTTGCTCGACATTAGAGTGCGGAACTTTAGGAGGGCAAAGGAATCGGTTATTATCTCGAAAGCTTCAATTTAACCTGCGAGACGATCGACCTGCGGTTTTCAGTGAAAAATGGCCAGGCGAGGTACGCATAGGGCGGTATTGGGTTGGGATCTTGTTGTAGAGGACGGAAATTGTATGGCATGATTACAAAAATCCTTCAATTTGAATAACCGATATCTATTCAGCTTTTTTTTTTTCTTAATTTGTGACATTAATAGGATACTTTTCATATTTCCCAAGCTACGAAAATAAAAACATAATGCCAAAAGTCGTGATGGTCATGATGGTAGAGCGCTTGTCTCTTAACCTAAGAGTCATGGGTTCGATTCCCAGCATGGTCATCAGTGAAGTGAAGTGAAAAATGGTTTGATTCTACAGAAAAATACATGCTGCATGGAAGAATAAACAATAGGAATCGTGAAAACACTGGAAGGTGATCAGTTTGAAGAGAGCTAGTAGTCTACTACAATATTGAATTAAATACAATTGAATAATGAAGAAAGTATTTCTTCATGAATAATGACTTGAAAACTCGTCTGAGTATAATAGTGTGAAAACTATTCTGAATAAGAAACTATTCCTGTTTCGTTTTGAAAATATATATCGAGAAACTTCTCCAGAGCTAACAAGCATGGAATTAAATATATTTGGTGTCATCCATTTTGAGTTATTCGAAGTTTGGCTAAAAGTGTAGATGTGGTAGTAGTGATATAATGCAATTTTTGTCGACTTTTTGAATAGAAATATCAACTAAAATTTATCGAAAATGAGATAATTCAGCGTATATAAAAAATGTTATCCGTAGAAATTTCCATTTCGGTCTTACGAAATTTACTGATTTTGTCATCCTGAATTGATTGGCGTTCCCGATTTTAAAAGTTCGACTGAAGTTGAGAGCTGTTATTTCCCGCAATTTCATTTTTTTTCCTTTTTTTCGTCCCATTTTCGTAAAATTCTATCTTTTTTGTATATACTCTCCTAATTTGAAATCGACTCCAAGTCAGATAGAGATTTGATAGACTTTATACGGAATCTCTGCACTTTTGAAATCCTAAATCTTTTTCCAAATATTTTTATATTACATTTTTAATAAATCGCATACCGACTTCTTACGTATTTTGACGAGCTGATTTCGAATTATGTATCAAAACTTGAATTCCATCAAGGATTAACGAAATGACTGAAATTTTTGCGATTTTGAAAATATAATTTTTTAACTCTCGCTCAATCCTTCATTGAATTTTATTTATGATGATATATTCGGAATCAGCTTGACAAGACTTGTTTGGGGTTCCTTTGCGATTTTTCGAAAAATGAAAAATAAACGTTTTCCAAAAATCGATGGTGCGAGAGAATTTTTGATGTTTTATCGCTGTTTTGTGGTACACCCTGTATCTGATCATATCCAAATCATACATTTTTGGAATCAGCAAGAAATTTTTAGTAATTGAAGGTAGTTTCAAGTGAATCTGATGATTTTGTACTTTTCATGATTTCTTGAACTTCACAGACACCATTTTGGCCATTATGAATCGATTGGCGTTCGCAGAATTGCTCTATCTCAAACCGTTCTCGATTTGAAAAGTTCATCCGAAGTAGAGAGCTGTTATTTCCCGCCAAAAAAGTTTGTGAATTTTTTTTGTCTCAGTTTCGTAAAATACAATCTTGTATTTCTCACCAAATTTTTCTCACCAAATATGAAATCGATTCCAAGTCAAATAGACATTAGGTAGGCTTTTTACGGAACCTCTGCACTTTCGAAATAAACCTTTTGCCAAAAATTTTTATTTTACATTTTTCTAAAAATCGCTCATGTATCAAAACTTGAGTTTCATCAAGGATTAACAAAATTATTTTCAGTTCTCGCTTAATCCTTCATTAAATTTCATTTTTGATCATATATTCAGAATCAGCTCGACACGATTCGTTCAGGCTTACTCTGAGATTTTTCGAAAAAAGAACAAATAACATTTTCGAAAAATCGATGGTGCGAGGGAATTTTTGACGTTTTATCCCTATTTTGTGGGACACCTTGTATCTAATGTATATCCAAATCATACATTTTTGGAATCAGCATGAAATTTTGAGTATGTGGTGGTGATTTCAAGTGAATCTGCTTTTTGTATTTTCCATGATTTTTAGGGGTCTACCCCTTTGGACTTTTTTCGATTTTTCGAATAATTTTGCCCTATATTGATTGACTCGAAATTCCCAGAGAATACTACTTTGATCATTCTAAATCGATTGGCGTTTGCAGAATTGCTCTATCTAACACCGTTCTGGAGTTGAAAAGTTTTTTCCGTGTTGAGAGTTGTAATTTCCCGTCAAAATTTAAAAAATCAACTTTTTTCTCATATCTTATGCAATTTCGAGTTGAATATTTTCTTCTCTTTTGAGTTTCTGACATTGCGTTATATTTTTCAATGAAAGAGAATAGGCGATTTTAAGATTAAAGAAAATAATAGTCTCTATTTGTCCTGGTCGAGTGATATTCAGGAAGATTATTTCATGTTCAGTATAAAATCATTCAAATATACTCGTTCATATACTCTTGACTCTTCACGGTATTTCCTGAGATGGATTTGCTTATATATGCATTGATTTCTGTCTCAGAAGACAACCCAAAACGAGACATTTCAATTTTGAGCGACTGGGTTGTCAACGTTTGACACTTTTACAAACAAAAGAAAGCTTTGTTTACATGAATAGCCGTGTTTACACAAATATCCGGTTGTTTACCTAAATAGCTGATCATATCACATATCATGTGACTTCAGTCATGAAATTTCATTGGTGTAGCAATGTGTGAATGAAATAATCGGTGACTGTTGTGTACCATGCAAATAGTCGCTAATAGAGCATGTTGATTGGTCCTGTCAAATAGGAAACAAACGTATGATTGGTTGATGATTGATAATCAATAGACGAGAGAATTAATCGATGATAATTATTTTTCTCCTTATGAATTTGATTGATTAATCGAATTCATTTCCATATTTGGCAGTGTCATGAAACAAACTTTTAATGAAAATTATTATATATTCTCCGAAAATCCCACCACAGTTCCCACTGACAATCGCTGTCCTTATAAACTGAAAACAGGAAATGTCGAAACAATTTCAATTTTCTCCCAAGCCTACCCCATAAAAAGCTTTTCCATTGCATTGTGCTCCAGGTCAAAGTGAATTTTTTAGTTTTTTCACGAGTTTGTCTTGTTGTTTATGTAGGTCTTCGTAGTGTATTTATGTTTTACGGCACTTTTCAGTTCTTTCACACTAGAGTAAAGGCATTTCAGGCACACTGGAAAGAGAAACGTGCCTCGGTTGTAAAATTCCTCCAGCCGCAATCTATTCACTGGAAGCCTCTCCGGGGACAGTTCCTGGTGGAGACTTCGTTAAATCACGGGGTTGGGGAGCAATTTGATGGTCGGTGGATATTTTGTTAATTTTTTCGATGGGATAAAGTGGAAGACGGCAAATATGTATTTTACATTATTTATAAAATATTCAGGGGGTCAAGTTTAGAATTTCACATCCTTAATATCTTCCTTTCATATGAGAAATATAAAAAGCAGGCTAATTTTCTTTTCAAGTGGGACATTTCTGAGGAATATGTGAAGACCGCTAGGTGGGGTAAATGTTACCGTTAAAATCTTAAATGGGAAGGGGGTTCAAGTGGCACATCACTTTGATAGGCATTAAATTTTCTTTCCAATGGTATCCTGACTCATAATTTTTGATGAGCAACAGTTTCTGAAAATAAGCGTTCTAAATTTCCAAAAGTAATTTGAACTTACGTGCACTGAAATGCATGGTTTTTGGTTATTATTCAAACAAAAATTATTGTAGTAAGTCTTTTTTCAGTGGAACCGGTTGGAAGATAAGGTGGTACAGTTCCAACTCTTCAGTTGGGCATGCAATATTAGCCAATAGCTCCAAAATAATCATATCAAAAAGTAATCTTACAGTAAAATGTAGATAGTAGTTAAGTAGCGTTTATTGGATTTGGATTGGATTGGATTTGTGGTTCTCATCGTTCTGCTTTTGAATAAGAAATTGTTCAGCACATTTTAACGACGTGGTAGTTTTTTAATGCAGTTCAACTTGTTGAACTGTTTAGTAATAACTTCAATGAGTGTATGAAAGTGAGGAAATGGTTAAACTTCTTCAAGAAAAAATTCAAATGATTTTCTTTTTTAGTGTGTATTAATTGTAGCAATCCTTTTTAACGAAATTTGTGATGTAAGTTTACGAAATGGTATGCTTGAAAAGTTAAGACAAGAATGACCCCAGAGAACTAAATGGAGAAGCTCCAATTGAGGTTTTGGAAACATTTGCTGCAGATACCACAATCTCTTCACGATCAGTAGCAGAAAGAACAGATGAGAATGTTACGCTCGACTGTAAGAAAAGCACAGAAAATTTATAAATTTCATCCAAGTGAAATGCAGATTCTTCAGAAGATCTGCATGAGGATGATAATGATAGAAAAATATAGATTTGTGCAACTATGTCCCATCGAGTCAATGCCATCCCTGATCTTTTATTCAATATTTTTCTCTGAATGAGTGTTGACAGAAATAATTGTCGCCATTGAAGTGACGAAACCTCGTATATATTTCTAGTACTCTTGAAAATGCCATTATTAGTCCCTTATTTCTTGTAGAGACTTTCGAAGAGTACCTGTTACATTTAAATCCGACAGTGGTTGAACGAGAGATGGTACATGGACTGGCAGAAGGAGAGGAGTTGAATGGCCTCCGAGATCACCAGATTCAACTGAACAACCTGACGAAAAAAGGCAGCAACTCTATCCCGAGAATAGACGACACCTTAGACATTTTGGTCTGTTCTACTAGGGGAACAGAGCAAAACATGATATATTAACAATTTTTTCTGATGACTGGAAGGAAAAATTTTGTTTGATGTGACAGGATTTTCATTCACATGTCTGCCACCTTACTAGCAAACTTCAATATCGACCACTGAAGAAGAAAGGAAATTGGTACTGTTTATCCTGCCGTGAGGAAAACATTATTTCTACATTAGAAAAAAAAAGTTTCTTTGATTCTGCAGGAAGAATCATATACGAAAATACAATCAAAAATAGATGAAAGCGTCTATTTCCATTATATTTTGATTGAACAACAATATATTATACTATATCGTTTGCCTAGTTCTAATATGGTGTATCCCACAGAAAGTAAAATTTACAGTAGAGGAAGAAAACTATTTATTTTGAATGCGATTTATATTTTAAGGTTTTCGCTGTCAAAGCATCATGTATGAGGTTAATTATAATTGTTTCATATGAATTTCAACAAATAAAATCAAAATGATCTCAGCCGTTTGTTGCATACAACCAATGGTCATTTCAGAGTAATGTTTTGTTTTGACTTTTTGTACTCAAAAAGTTAAATACGTCTCATTCACTTGGAAAAAGTATTCAAGATAAGACTAATTGTATTGTGAAAAATAGGAGCGACAAAAAAATGGCTCTCAGTGTTGTTGAAATAGCATAATATATATCAATTTTTCTTTATTTCGATACGAAAATAAAAAATATAAGAAATCAAAGACAAAAGTATTTCGATGAAAAGTAATGATGATAGACATTAGTTATAATAATTACTTGAAACTTTTGAAAATCTTTATTTGTTCTTTACTTCTTTTTTCTCCTCAACTTTGTGAATTCCTCTGGTTTCCTGAAAAATATTGACAGCTTGTTGATAACTACATAACCGCGTCTACCTCACTTTCCACTTTTCATTGTTTTTCTTACGTTTGATTTTTTTTGTATAAGAATTAGTGCGTTTGGGCTACATAGCCTGTTCCATCCTACAATTGACTGCTTCCGCTTATTTTAAGTTAGCCTAAAAATGCATAGGTATCATTAAATCAAAAATACCTCTTTAAGAAACATTTTTCCTATACCTTTTGAAAGTGTTGCGTTCCACTTTGGGTATTTCGCTGTCAAATATTTCAACTTGATCTTCACCGTTTTTCGATTTCTCAGTCTCTTTATATTTTTCTTCAGATTACAGTGCATTATAGAAAAAAATGTACATCTTTCGGCAATACACTTTTGAACACCTACCAGTGAGTCCATTTAACTTGTTTAATCTTGAGTCTTTCTTGGAACAGGGGTTTCGGCAAATAATTGATATCAACAGTTTTTTGCCGTTGGGGTATCAGCTTGTGAATATACTGTGGGATACGTCGTATTGGAACTAAAAATATCAGCCAACTGTGATACGACATGTTAGAACAGGTCAACAAAATAAAGTATTTTTAGGATATTTCTTACGACGTATTATCACATGGTAGGAAATGGCGCTCTTTATTGATATTCACCAATAAGTCAATTTGACGTATTTTGTGGATTACGTCTTATCAGAACTATGAAATCGATATGGAATGAAAATCTCAACGACTCAAATTAGTTGTGCAGTTTGTCAAATAACCACTTATAACTTACTAATCTTAATGACTAAATAATTACCAATATCATTATCATACCTTATAAAAAGACATTAGCCATTGTGATAATTACTGAACCTTACCTTATTTATTACCTTAATAATAAATAAAAACCAACAACAAAAACTAAAATCACAGATCAAGATTGGACCTAAACGGTTTTAATTTCAAGAAAGGAGATTCAATAAAGGAAAATTAAATAAGTTGATCGTTGAGTAGTACGTTAGAATCTTAAGTCTATTGATAAGTAGTAATTCCAAATGATAGAGTTTCAAACCATAAATTTTCTACATGTAAAGTTTTGAATTCTTCGTCAAAACTATGACTCTCTTCTATTAAATGATTAGAATATGTTGAATTACTTTTCTTGTTTACATAACCCATAATGTTCATGGGTGCGACTTCTGAATGTCCTACCCGTTTTAACAATATACACCTTAAGTTCCACACTGTAATTTATATACCCCAGATTTCTCGAATTTCGAAGTTCTGTCTTTATTATTTTTGATAAACTTTCCCAACGTATTATCAGTTCTATATGCGATTCTAATATCTTGTTTATTTAAAAATGTGTGATATTTTAAATGTGATAATTTAAAATAAAGTTGTGAAGATCAAATCGCTTCCTGGGTATTTTCTACAGATTATTTTGATATTGACGTAGGCTTGTAAGATTGTTCTTCAATGAAGGAAGAGCTATCGACATCAAATTATCAACGTGATCCCTAGAAGTTGGCATTGAAGTGATTTCCCGACCAGTAATGATTTTACTTAGAATTTCCTTTCTTGTCAATGATTTTGCGACATATCCCTCAGAAATCTTTTTAGATTTCCAACTACCATTCTGCTCAAGTGTCACCCAACTTTCTTTTCTTCTTGAGAAAATATGCTTTAAAATCGTTTTCAGCCATTTATTTTTTACCGGCGTGATAGTTTTAACATGAAGGAATTCCCTACACTTGGCAAATATCTCTAATAAATTCAGCCGGTGAATTTGCGCCGTAACTCTGCGGTTTGCTCCCTTTTTGCATAACTGCATGGGATTTGATTAAAATAACTGAATAACTAACGGAGCATACTTCGTTCCACCCCCATCATTGTATTAGTCACCCCATTAATTTTAATTAGTTTACCAAAGCAAAGAAAGAGCAATAATTATGGGCCAATCCATTTTATGTGGTTTCACGTTTCACAGCACTACATAAATTCTTTAATTGGCCGAATTGCGATGGGTAAATTGCGTTGGCTGGCCACTATGGGGGATGTATCGACATAAACGAGGAAAATGTGGCGAGGCAAATTTAGAGGGTCTAAACATAAACTTGCTTCTTTGGTTCGGTCCGGAAAATTTAATCAGACAGCTTGTAGCTTAAAAAATTCCAAGCTGCATAAAATACAAATAGTGGTAGGTAGTTTAGGGGAAAAATATCCAGAGTTGTAAACCGGAAAAACTATAAGACTCATTGATTCATGGTAAAAGTCGAATAATTGAACATTTTCATTATCAATACTAATATGCGGTCTTCGCCAACACTCTGTCTATTATAAAATAAGTTGTTTTTAGAACACCAAAGTACAGTCCGGTTCATAATCTCTGAACTGTTGTCATTTAAGATGTCAAGGATCTTATCGCTATAAATAATTGCTATCAGGTGATTTATCGAGATCATTAATATATATCATGAAGAAAATGGGGCTCATCATGAATCCCTGTGGTACACCCAAAAATACTACCCACCTCACCTTCATTAGCATCATCACAGTAAGACATTTCAACGTACTTTTCTCTATTAGTCAGAATTTCCTCAAACCATGCATTAGATGAACCTCTAATTCCAGAAGTATGAATTTTAGACAGCAGAAAATCATACAAGGTGGTCCATTTGAAATAAAAAATAAGCTACTACTGTAGGATAAGAAGCAATCTTGTAAAGATACAAAATAAATTCAAAAAGATAGAATGTGTTTAAAACTATTTAAATATTAAGAATCATTGAAATAATTTCACAAATAGTCACATAGTATACGACATTTAAATTTGACAGGCCGATTGGAAAGGCTGGATAACAATTCTAATGAACAAATAACCAAAGAGACGAAACTTCGCGAAGGACATAACCATTTACAATAATCATAAAATGTGAAAACTTGTTCAAGCTGATTAGTTCACAAGTTAGATTTAGTATAAATATTTTTAAAGTTAGTCATGAAGAAGAACATTTTTTTTATAAGAAATGAACGAATTTTATAAAAGTATTTTGAATCACGAGTGTAGTGACAATTGGGAGAAAACAGCTATTGATAGTTTCTTTGAAAATAAAAATTTGTACTAAAAGCGTTATCGGCATTTTTTAGGACAAAGAGTAAAAAACTAAAAGTTAAAATCGAAATTTGAAAACCCAAACCGAGAGAAATACGAAGAAATGATAACCGTTGAACAAAAACAGACTTACGTTGACGAAAATCAACGACAGGAAATTCAGTATAGACTTTGCAGACTACACCTAAACAACAAGCTTTCATTCCAAAAGGTATTCTTACGATTTCATCCATGGAATTCATAAAAACTTCTTGTTTAAAAGATCACAGTTCTAACTCCAATAGAATTGGCAACTTCTATTATCTCAGAATCTACAATTTCCACGACAAATACTTTCCTTTCGAAAACTATCAACCCGGTGATTCTAAATACAAAAATATTATGAATTCATTATATCTACTAAACAATAATAAAATTATCTTTATTTATTCACTGTCGTTATAGGCAAATGCACAATGAACATTCTAGAAAAGCACAATAAAATCGGTTTTCACTTAATCAATTGATTTTCGTTATATTTTGGTAAACCGTATTCCTTGAAATTTCAGTTGCAATAACCTTTCATTATCACTGTTTTGATTCGGGTGTAAAGTCGGTCGTGTTTTGGAATAGTTTCCCAATAATAATAACTTTTGTCAGGGGTAGTAAAAGGTTTTTAGGAAATATTAATGAAGGTTCTTATCACATTTGATACCATGTGAAATGAGTCATGTACAGTTTCTGAGCAACTCTGTTCTTTCAATAATGTCCCACCTCTGACACCAATATTCCTGCTATTGCATGTCATGATCAATTCACACCACTTTCAATAACCACTCCATAAATTTTCACTCTTCGAATAGAAACACTTGTTCGTACTCAAATCATCGTCCTGTTCAGCAAATTTTCGATCCAACAGAGCATTGTCAGCCGTTTCAGCTGAACTAAAGTTCCAGCCTAACAAACTCGTGAAATTTTCATTGGGCTCTAGAGATACGTTCATAAAGGACATCGACAGGCCCGTTGATGAACAATCCAATTTGCATTCGGCTTTGTATCTCTTTCACTTACACTTCACACTTGGGATGCTTCCCAGAAAATGAGGTGGTTAGTGACGGCTTTGAAGTGGCCAGAAAATCTAAATGACCACAAATCACTTCAGGAAAATAAATTGGATCAATCGAGAGCAATCCCACCATACACGAAGTATGTTGTGGATCGGATTGGCAGGATACTACTAGATCATTTTGGTGAAACTGAATTGAAAATATGTCAATAGGTTTAGTTTCTACACATATAGTGGGTATTCGTTTGGCAGTGGATGAACAATCGAAGAAAAATTAAAAAAACTAAAAAATCTGCACAACGACCATCATTGATTCTCTTCTATTCTGCATGTTCACACAATGCTCATGATCCAGTGACGCTTTTGTGGAGAATGACGTACAAAAATTGTGTGCTCACTGAATATTTGCATCACAGACACAAGCGATAACAATAGACATAAACACGTTCCACCAATTACAATGGCCAAGAGAGGATGGTGTATCTCCTATTCTGTTACAAAGTTGTATTGGAACTGCTGATATTAGTTGGTGCTAGACCATTTAACTCGGCAGCGACTGTGGTGGTTTATAAGATGGGCTGGACAGACACAGCTTTAAAACAGGCCAGACCAACAGCTTGACATCGTTTCTTTCAAAAAGCGTGGTATACTTATACCGGCGTTAGGTTAGGTAAGGTTTGAAATGAGCGGGTCTTCTCCTTGCTGTCCTATATTTGGCAGAACTTGGTGAGATGCCAATGGCAGGTTCTGGACCAATAATCCTACTTTGTTTTATTTTGTGTAAAATTGTTGTTTCCGTCAACCAGCTATCATCCCCCTACGAATGACATCCCTCAGAAGTCTAAACTTGCGAGCTAAGGATTAACGAGATCTTACCTAGCACTTGCGGCACCTTTTCTTGAGAGAAGGTCTATCTTTTCATTGCCGTCCATACCGGAATGATCAGGAATCCAGATCAGAGAAAGACAGTTGAGTCTTCCTATTGAGGAGAGTCTTCTCTGTCAGTTTAACACCAGTTTAGACGCTGATCGATACGAGTCAAGTACTTCCAAAGCCGATTGACTGTCCGAAGAAATTTTGATTGATCTTTGCGTGAGGTTGGTTTCTTCCATTCTTTCTACATATCGATGGCGTGAATTTAAGCCTGGAAAATTGTAGCACATAATCCTAGACAGGTTGATATTTTTGATCTAGGTATACGACTGTATACAACAGTGATATACTCTCAGTAATTCCTCTTCTTGGAGGATCCAGTCATCTCTTTCCAGAATTAAAACGGTATAAGGCAGGTCAAATTTTACTGTTGGTGGCACCACCCCGGCACACCAGAAGGTAGCTTGGTATGTTACTGGAAGTTGAACCTGTTATATTGCTCATTAGCTTCGAACCAACCAACAATGTTCGTTGGCATGGAATAAGCATTATTCACTCTTCATATCAGACTTCTTTCTTTAGAGGAATCGAACCAATACCATGTAACTGTTTTCAAACTATACTCCAGGAAGAAACAATTACGACCTCAAGAAAGGGATACGTATCAGTTTCAAACCAGCTGTCCTCAGAGGGAATTTTTCCTCTCTGCTGCGATCACTTATGATGGAGGACTTGCTAACCACACTCTCACTCGCAAACATATGCAGACCATCTGGTCCTACTCTCAAAACTTCGAATGGTGTGAGAGGAAGGACAAATACTACGTACTTCATGATTTATTGAATAACATAAATGAATTATGAGGGAGGGAACAATATTCATTAAACCTCCACAAAATAGCCAGATGAATGACACGTTCATTACATTTTTCCATCAGAGGTGTAGTAAAAATTCCTTCTCCTAGTGGAGTTGAATATCTGGAAGTAACCCTAGATATGAAGCTGAACTGTAATACACGTCTGAAAAGGACTTTCTGAAAGATAGCTTATCATTATGGACCTAACTGCCATACGACCAATAGTCACGTATTCTTCTGTAGACTGACAGAGCAAACACAAAAAAAAATGCACAGGATAAACTCAATGGACTGCAGAGATGAAAAAGGCACAGTGAAGACTCTTGAGGAAAGGACAGGGACTATAGATGTAGCAAAAAACCAAAAAAAAAACATCACGAAATGTAACTCCCCAAAGAAAGTAGAGTTTGAAAAAAAGGTTTTCAGATGAACTCCTAAATGAGGTTCTGAAACAAGACAACAAATAATTTTAGGTGGCCCTCCAACCATTCATTAAATGTGTATCAGAGAAACTGAGAAGGATCAGGAATAAATACACTGTCAGAGGGTCCTTTGAAATCGGTAAAACATTGAAAAGTTGTATAAAACTTCGATCAATTTCAGGAGAATACAGGCGGTTAAGATCCAAATCTATCAATCTACTTTCAAGAATTGTTGGCCATCCCTCTTCATTATTATTAGGAAAGAGTTATCTGTAAATTATCACTCAAGTTTCTCTCATCAACTCGAAGAGGAAACACTAAAATCGACCGAAGCTTCAACCATTATCAATAATAATCTTCCGTCTTGTCCCATTGCCCATTGTACACAATCAAACAGAGTTCTCCGCTAATAACTATGGTTATCAGCAATAACCTGCCGATAAATCGACTTCAAGTGCAGCTTTCGTCGGGCTTTGGCGTAATTTCACAGTCAGCCAACCGCGATCATGCATTTGTGAAGTCGATGTGCCCGCATAAGCGAATGCGTTGGATTCTGACAGTATCGCGTATACATGAATGAATGGCTTTTTCGAGCGATGTCAGTTTCGAAATAGCGTTCCCGGCCGAAAATCACGTTCATGGCTGGATATATTCAATGCTGACGAAAATACATTCTAGAGAAATGGAATGAAACTGGAAACACTGTTTTCGAGAGGCGAATCGAGTGGATATCCAGCTAACGTCCGAATTAAAATTCGTTGATGATAATTTGTACAAATAGATTATTTTAGTGTGATATTCTCAAAAACGTCTCATTTTTGCTGATGGATGATATCAGGAGCGGATACGAACAATTATCATAATCATCAACAAAATAATCATCGTACTGAAAATCCATTGCCATATTCCTTCTGTTATTTCTATCCAGTCGTATACAGCGAATTTATAGCCACTTCTATCAGAATAGTCTACTCCATATTCATTCGTTCCAGTATTAATTTCTTGACTCTTAAATCGATATCTCTCCTCAAACGTCCTCCATTTCAGTTCCTATTGAAGTGAATTATCATTATTATTATAGATGGAATGATATTTTGATCTTGTCATTTCGATATTACTGTTCTTCGCGAGTTGGTACTGGTATTTAAATATTTCAGATAACATTGCACATGAGCAAATCCTCTGAAACTTCCAGTGAAGTGATATTGATCAAGTGTACTTTGCTATATTCACACAAAAAGATACGTCAACGGAATAGTTATTTGTTTTACTAGTCATAAAAGCACAAAATTCAATGCCGTGGCTGTTGTTCTATAGCCGAGGTACGCCGAGGCTATGAAACCAGCCAAGACATAAATCTGCTATGCTGCTGTGTGAAACATTCTTTTCACTTTAAATTTGTTCCAATTTCACGTAAAAACGATTTTTTTATATTTTTCGTAATCCTATACTGTTATTTTGATTCAACGGTAATCAGATGGAAATTAATGTTAACAGCTTCCGTCCGTCCGTCGTCCGTTTTTAATTGTTCACAATTCACCATAAACATATGTGATAAAAGAAAATTTCCTGTTGTTTGTAGTTTTAATGTGGGTAATAAAACCAATTTTGTGAATTAGTTTTTCATTTAAAACTCCATCATTTTGTATTCTCTCAATGTAATTGCCAATCTTAATAAAAATAAACAACCAGTTTGATTTCAATTATTACGTATAACGTTGAATAGCAACGGAATTTTTCAGTCTAGGCAGAGACAGTAGAAGTATAACATTCAAGCCTGTCAAGTGTCACTAAATATGCCAATTTTAATGTCATTTGGAGAGAACTATGTATTTCCTGCTCGATCAAGACATCAAAAATAACTGAAACAAGCCTGTGAGTATAATTAAGCCTACTTAATTTTCAGAACCAGAACTCTCTTGTAGCCACCAAAGTTAATTATGATGTAAATTAGCGAGTAAATTGCTTCTATTTCTATCGTTCATCATAGCGGCTCATTCGATCGCTTATAGTGTTGGCAACAGATGTCGATGATGTATGTACAAGCATATTCCGCGCTTTGGGAGGAGCTGAGGAAATCATAAATCAATTAAAGTGAACCAAATATTGTTACAAGAAGGAAGCTTGCTACTCAGAATGTCTCTTTTCCAGAATGCAACAATAAGTTCGAATAGGAATCAGTTTACTCAAAAATTCTATTGAGTATTGATCTGGAATGGTAATGCTTACCTACTTCCTGTGGGATATCGTCATACAATAGAGTGAACTTGAACTGCATTTTTAACCTGCTGCATATGGAGTCATCCCAAGGGAAAATTCCCGTAGGTCCATCAGTCCTATGTCCAAAACCGTCGCTAGAAGGCTCATATTCAAATGTTTCTTTTTGTTCCTAGGATAAAATATCTAAAGAACCGGAAATATCATCTGGTATCACTATCTGACAACAAGATGATTTGAAAAAATAATTATCGCGGAAGTTGTGTCATCATACAATTTGGTGAACCAGATAATTTGCCAGGAAATGGGAAAGGGTCATGTCTCTTCGACAACCTTCGTCATTTGAACCCGCTACCAATTAGTAAGTGTATATCACATTATTAGTGGATTCGTAACAACCTGCCACAACAAACGCCTCTCCACTGAAGAATCAATATCATTTGCATTCAGTCACCCATTTCACTACGCTTCAGTTTGTCAAATAGCGTTAGTCTTCGACAACGGATGAGTGTCCTCATAAGAGTGTATTTGTATGGAACAGAAAAAGCTCTTGAATACTTTATAATGACGTGTTGGGAGCTGTAGAAAGGAGACGAGTACTTCCCATGTTTGTCACGTTATTCATTAGGAATAACGCAGGTGACATGAGGATTCTGAAGAGGTTTCGGAGTCTTATAGTGATATAATGATTTTGTGACAATGTTCGCTTCCAGTTATCGTCTATGATGATTGACAAAATATGTCGTCCATAAATTGGTTTTGTTTAAATTCCTAATGGTAGTCGGTGGATCTCATCTGTAGTTTTCATCAGATTTGAAGGTGTTTTAACGTAAGTGATCGATCAGTGGATCCAAAATTTTCCTGGATTCAACGAACAGCGAATGATCCTGAAAGGTGGAAAGTTGAGCAGGAATATCGCGAGTGTGGCCCCAGTCTCGTTAATTCCAAACAAGTCAGCATTTTTAATGGTTCTCTGCTGAAATTTAGCACACAGAGGTTACACTTGTAATAAAAGTGGCACTTCTTCACACACTGCTAAGAATTTTTTATGAATTCGGGTATTTCAAGTCGGACTAGCCCTGGTCTATTTCTCAAGTTTCTGCTCATGAGTCAAGAACCAGGCTAGGCTGCACAGTATTACAGAATGAGATAAAAAATCAATAGTGCTCAAATTCACGACGTTTTTCTATCAAAGAGATCCTGATGAATAAATGAATATTACTGTATAAATTGAAGAACACTAAAATTAAATCATTCACGTGAAATCCAACAATTTCAAATAAACATTTCCATCACGAACAAGTGTTTGTTTCACTAGACCGGTGATCGGCTGAATTTCATTTTCCGTACGATTATATTCGGAGCATGAATAAATTTCGCCGGTACACAGCTGCATGATTTGCTTTATCTCATCAACCGCAGCCATAACAAAATAATCCCGTCAAAAATCTTGAAAAACTTTTATGACTCCCGTGTACTAACTCTGCTCTGTCAACTTTCCGTTATGGAATTACGTCACGTGATGCATTGCAGAATTTTAACATCCACATTAAACGCCAGTACTTTATCTGACGCAATAAAAATAAATAGTATCCGACTAATGGGAAATTCTGGGAAAGTTTCGTCGGGAAAGCCAACTATTTAAAAGTACCCCGAGGCAAAACTCGTTAGATACGGATTATTTCCAAATTGTAGATGGAGTTCATAAATAACTCAAAAAATGCATAGGTATGAATAATTATTATATATTTTTTTATCTCTGTAGGTTTTTCAGAAATTCCAAACGATGTGAGGAACAAATGAATACTCCTTGAATACAAAGAAAAAGATCAAATTCAAATGCATTAATCAAAAAAAAAATTGTCGGAGATATATTTCTTGGAGCGTTAACAATTAAAATCAGCAATATAAAAAATATAAAATCTTGAATCACTATGAACAGGCAGAAGAACCTTGAAACTAAAATCACGTGAATATAACAACAACACAAAAAACTGAAATATTGCACCAGAGAATTCCTTCCATGTATAAAATGCTTTATTGAATAGTAAATTATTGAGAACATTCTTGAATTTCATATGCAAGTAATCGATTTTTTCATCGTTGTGAATAATAATCGAACGAAAAAAATACTTATGCAAGTTCTGGAAATTTTTCATTATTTTTTATTGACTCAACATGACACATTTTGAAAAAATTGTAAAAATTGAAATTTCAATTTTGAGGTCTCTGAAGTTCGCCGAAACGTCTACTGAAACTATGTTCGACCGGCGATCGCTTTACAACTCAGTTAAACTTCACATAAAACATTGAATTTTACGGATATGATAAAAAATTCAAATGAATAAAAAAAAAATCGCGTCCACTGGTCACCTCCGAACGATCGATGACTGTTTCAACTCGCGAACTGATCGAGATATTGCGATTCTGCGAAGGCCAATCAATTCCGCATGACGAAATTAGTATAATATGGTGAGATTTTCAAATCGATCGGCGCCAAATAAATTTTCAACCGAGAAATCGAAGAATATCGACGAAAATCCAAAGTCGTACGTTACACTCGAGCTCAAAATTTTACGTTGATTCCGAAAAGTATAGGTATAGGTTGTGATGCACGATGTGCCGTATACTAACGCACTACTCGCGACATGGAAGCCACACCGACGATACGGTTGTTTTGTAGGAAATTTCCTTGGCTTTTTTTCTATATGGCTATGTAATTGACGAATGTACCTTTTTGTGGTCGAAAAATGCGAAAAACGGACGAGATGCGTTAGGATCCGGCATCCTAAATATAACCTCCGCAAACAAATACTTCCGACGGTTTTGGATTTTTTTCATTATTTTTTCCGTATTCTACGCCATCGATTACACACGACATGTTTTGAAAAAATACAAAAAAAAAAAAATTAAATCGAGCCATTTGGGAACGCAGACGTTCGTTGGAACGCCTACAGCAACTACATACGACCAGCGATCACTTTGAAATTTGGTGAACCTATACGGAATACATTGAATTTTTGAATATAATGAGGAAAAAAATCTGAAAAATTCGTGGCGGTCGCAGGTCAGCTCCGAACGGCCGATCCGGAATCCTAACCTATATAATCGACCGAGAAAATACTTATATGCAAGTTCTGGAATTTTTTTATTATTTTTCCCGTGTTCTACGCCATCGATTCAATTTAAAAAGATAAAAAAAATAAAATTTCAATGTCGAGGTCTCTGAAGGTGCAATCATTCGCCGAAACAATCATATTTTGTATTGATTGAATGATTGAAAAGCGAACATTAGAGTGATTTGTCAGATTTGGTTGTGAAAATTATGATGTAATTCCACACTTATCAGCTTCTGGACCACTACCAGATTTTATTTGAATTTAATAGTTTCTGTTCGATGACTAGAGAACTCCCGAAAGTTTTCACTTACAATTCAGTCCTTTCTCTCGTACGAACTCGAAAAACTGCAGTCCTCGTCCAAGACGCCACGAAAAGATATAACTGTGTGTTTTTCCATCCATCCAACTTGACGTATCTCCCAGTGTACACTTTTATTTCCATTCAACTTCTCCCGGCCTGAGTTTAATAGATAACACTGACTCTTTCCTAGCTTGTCATTCTCCGGCAGCAGCTTCTCGTGCCAAATAGATTAAAACTAATCGCCTTGAAAATAAACTCCATAATGGAAATACCCGATAGAGTTGCTTACACTAATTTGCTGTGAAGAGGCAATTATTTCATACTCCCATTTAGCGCCCTATCGATTACTTATTTCTATACACATTGTTACGTTTATTGGATGATAGTGTTAGTTGAGCTTGATTTGCAGTGAATGGATATCTTTCGATTGATGTATTGATTATTTATATTTGTTCTACTGCGGAATATATTAACAAAGGTGGCAATGATTGAAATACTTCTACGTTTGAAATGTTACTACATGATGAACATCGTTGAAAAAAGACTTTTTTCACTGCAAAAATAATTCACAAAATAAACTTTTGAAGAATTTACTTTTAACACAGTCAATTATTAATTGATTATTCATCATAAAACAATTAAATTTATTGTTGTAGCTGCTGATCAGAAACTTTAGATATATCTTGAAGAGTGCATTTCACAATTTTATCAGAAATTTTAATTTGTTTGGAAAAAGATGGACAATTCAATATTCTCTTATAAATCTCAATTTTGTTATTTAAACTATCTTCTATACAGGGTGATTCATTGGGAAATGCGCATACAGTTAGGGTAGATGGAAGACACCGAGGTCCTTCTAATTAACCTATATTTTATGGGTCTACCGTTCTTTATAACCAAGATACAGGGTGATCTATTGATTTTCCCCATTTTTTCAGTTTATCATAACTTATGAACCACCCTATACATTTTTGTGATATTTGGTTTGTATGTTCTTTGTCCACAGTAGTGTCGATTAACATAATAAGAAAAAGTATTATTCCAGGTCCGGCTTTAAAAAAATTAATAAGTAGTATTCGAGTCGAAACAACAATCTGTATATCAAATTTGCAAAGAACAGGCAAAAATAAGTAAGACTAAAAGTATTTGGTGTTTCCGCATACAACTTTTTTACTTATTAACTTGAGTCAAATCTAGATGTTTCGATAATGAGGTGCCACAAAATTAAAAAAAAATAAAATTTCTTCCCCAAATGGTACTTTTCCAGCTTCAATCCATGAAATCGTCATCTATTCCTTATTCTCCTGATTCCTGGATCCCCAACCTTATTGAAAAACGAGAGGACATCTGTATTTGGGACAAATTATTATCATCAATGAAGAACTTTCAAACACCCTGTATGGTTTAAAAAATTATCATAACATTTGTTCATTGCGCTACATTTAGAAAAAAATTATAAAAATGAGGAAAAATGCCCATTCCGAAAAAAGCATAACTTAATTTTGAACAAAAATAACGTTGCAACAAATCTACATTTCAAAGGTTAAACATAACAGAAAATCAAAAAACTAGAATTTTCTTTATCCGCGTCTAATTACCTTTTAGCTAGAACATGATCATTTCTCGACTCTTCTGATGCATTCTTGATAATAATAATAAAATCAAGCAGTCTGTACGTATTGTTTGATTTGGTAAATAATACACTTTAGATTTGATATCCCAAATTGTTTTAATTGCCAAGTTGGCTGATGTCAGAGTACAATTTTGACATTAGTTGATGACTTTGTACTTGTGTTGTTACGTTATTTGTTGATAACAGTTATTTCTTACTCAAAATTCCACACCAATTTGATAATAACGAATATGCAGACATGTTGTATGTATATGGATTTTGTGATGGTAATGGAAAAGCTACCCGAAGAGAATATGCACGGCGATTTCCTGGCCGGCGGTTACCTAGTGACAGTACTATTTCTAATATGTTTAGTTACCTTAGAGAACACGGTAAATTTCCAACTGTAACACAAAATGAAAATTACGAAAGACGACATATCGATTTGGAGCAAGATATTCTTAATTTTGTACAAAATGATCCAAAAATTGGTTCGAGAAGAATCAGTCACGCCACTAATGTTCCTCAGTCTACTGCTTGGCGAAGAATAAAAAAAATCGTCCACATCCGTACTATTTACAGCAAGTTCAGAGGCTTCAAGCAGGAGATGAAATTGCTCGATTGGCTTTTAGTAGATGGGTATTACAAAATAATAGGATCATTAACAGATGTTTATTTAGCGATGAATCTCAATTTACCAGAGACGGTATTAATAATTTCAGGTATTCTCATGTGTGGGTCGAACAAAATCCGTTCGCCATAAAACAAAAACATTCACATATTAGGTTCTCCTTTAATGTTTGGTGTGGCGTTATTAACAACCGATTAATTGGACCCCATATCCTACCACATCAACTAACAGGTGAAGTGTATTTCGCAGTTCCTGCAAAATATTTTACCCATATTGCTAGATGATGCAGGAGTTGATGTTGATGACAAATTCCCAACTCATTGGATAGGCAGAGGAGGACCTCACAACTGGCCTGCATGGGGGCCCGATTTGAATCCACTCCATTACCATATTTGTGGTTATTTAAAATCAAAAGTTTATTCAACTGAAGTAAACACTAGAGAGGACCTTCTACGGAGAATTGAGGACGCTTGCGACGAACTGAGAAATGACCAAGCTATGATAAGAAAGTGAATTACAAATCTTACTTCAAGAGCACGGAAATGTATTGAGAAAAATGGAAGCCACTTTGAACAACTGTTATAAGTTATGTTGTTTACATTTTTTTGTGTCTAATTCTTTTCGTTTGACTTAATACAATTTGTTGCAACGTTATTTTTGAATGGGCATTTTTCCTCATTTTTATAATTTTTTTCTAAATGTAGCGCAATGAACAAATGTTATGATAAATTTTTTTAACCATACAGGGTGTTTGAAAGTTCTTCATTGATAATAATAATTTGTCCCAAATACGGACATGTCCTCTCGTTTTCCAATAAGGTTGGGGATCCAGGAATCAGGAGAATAAGAAATAGATGATGATTTCATGGCATGGATTGAAGCTGGAATAATACCATTTGGTGAAGAAATTTAATTTTTTTAAATTTTTGGCACCTCATTATCGAAACATCTAGATTTGACTCAAGTTAATAAGTAAAAAAGTTGTATGCGGAAACACCAAATACTTTTAGACTTACTTATTTTTCCCTGCTCTTTCCAAATGTGTAAATAAAATTTTAAAATATTGATATACAGAATGTTGTTTCGACTCGAAACCTACTTATTAATTTTTATAAGGCCAGACCTGGAATAAGACTTTTTCTTATTATGTTAATCGACACTACTGTGGACAAAGAACAAACAAACCAAATATCACAAAAATGTATAGGGTGGTTCATAAGTTATGATTAATTGAAAAGATGGGGAAAATCAATAAATCACCCTCTATCTTGGTTATAAAGAACGATAGACCCATAAAATATAGGTTATTTAGAAGGACTTTGGTGTCTTCCATCTACCCTAACTGTATGCGCATTTCCCAATGAATCACCCTGTATATGCTTCTGCTACGGAGGCAGATTTCCAGCCACCATGACGTTTTATGGATGTAATGTTGCCCCCTCTCATGGTACCTACATACAATTTATGAATGAAGTCGAGTCCGAAAGAGAGACAAAAATGTATCCTGATCTAGACTATGTTGTTTTCACGTTTACTTATTTCATTGAGAATTGCGTTGATGGAGGTCTAGTTATTTCGCTATTTCTAATATATAACTTAGCAGTTATCATCGTAGACTTCATTTTTCGCTTAATTTTGCATTACTTTCCACCAAATAGTGTTACTGAAATATTAACTAGATCCAAGGTTTCGCAATCCGTTTCCATATAAACAGGTGAATCTGGGATAACATTTGGAAATATCAGCTGATCTAAAATGGATCACTGAGGAATACCTGGCTCAAATTCTGTCCATCAGAATAAATATTATCATACCAGGCAGCGAATATTATTCGTCTGAAATACGTAGTACCTACTGAATACTTGCACTGAGCTGAAATTATAATTTTGAATGGTGCATAGGTAATGAGATTGAGCAGATACAGTTTTTGTAAAGAATAACATATACAGGTTACGACAGATGATATTGAAGATAAAAATTAACTATTGCATGTGATGGAATACGAGGCTATGTACTTCATTTCAGGGAATTTCAAACTCACATATACTTTTCAAAAAGAGATGAGGACTGAAATCCTACAGACACTTTAATTTTGAACAGAATCTTAATGTCAGATTCCCCAACGCATCATTTCATTATTATAGAATACCAAATTTCCTACTTTCCCCACACACCGAAATTGTTACGGAACAAAAAAGAATTCCATTACGGAAAACTCTTGAAACCATTCCATGAAATGTAACTCCAATAATCGAGTTGGCAGTCGCCATATTTTTCACCGTCATTACGGTTTCTATTGCACTTCCAGTTGTGAACTGGAAGTAATTTGGTAATTGGACCCCTAGCGCACGTAATGTGGCTGGAAATTATGGTTTCGAGGCAACACAATAACAAGATTTCCACGAATCATAGTGATATTGGAGTCTGCTCGCTGCTTTCCACAGTAGTAATATTCATGTGAAATCGTGGACGAAGCATTAGTGTTTTATATTGATATTTTGTTATGCTGAATGTAGGAGGAAATATTGGAGAAATTGAGCAAGAAAATCCGAGGAAGAGAAGAAGTGAAAGGTGACAGATGTAGAATGACAGAAACACGGGAGTGGGGGAAGGTCAGAGATAGGAATACTTGAATACAGAGGGAAAGAATGATACTTAAGTAATATCACTCTGACTGATATCATTTTGACTGAAAACACATGCTTAGCTGTCTTCAAGACAAGAGAATTTCATTTTTATATTTAGTACAACCTCATTTGTTTTCGAAAAAGAGAATCGCGATATCCTGATACAGTTCATCCCCAAAAATTGAGAAAAGCTTTTCATTTGTGGCACTGAATAAAATTATCAAATACTCCGATAAACTGATTTTCTGTTAGG
This sequence comes from Chrysolina americana, assembly GCA_958502065.1. Lineage (NCBI taxonomy): Eukaryota > Metazoa > Arthropoda > Insecta > Coleoptera > Chrysomelidae > Chrysolina > Chrysolina americana. The sequence continues at coordinate 105,150,566 of OY293411.1, forward strand.
ATATAAACATTTCAATTCATTTGTGAAGCTCACCAACATAACGTGGGATATACATAATGAATTATTAGTTTGTTAATTCCATCCCATTTCAATGGTTTCACCAACATTTTCCACAGATATTCAGATAACATCAAACGAAATAATTATTTTGTCATCCAGTTTGATTAATTTGTTTTTCAGGCCGTTCGTTCATTAATATCTTCAAAATATTTCATTTCCTATATTGATATATTGATTGAGGCTTTTGCGGCCGGGATTTTTGATAATGTTACTCTTCTTCGGGTTTGTTGGCCGTCGTGATATGGAATTGCTTCCTAACGTTTCGCCCGCACGAGTGGCTGGCTTCTTCTGAGGTTCCATCTTGAAAGATTTCCGATGACTGGTTGGTTCGGGATCGAAGCGCATATTTATATGTCCGGCTGGTACCTGCAATTATTACGTTCTTATCGTCCGTTCCTGGAATTAAATTATCTCTCAGTATTGGGGTTGCAGGTATATTCCTTTCGGCTGTTCTTTTCCTAGCTTGACTAAGTAATGGATTCCAAATTCGGTTGAGGGTCAGTGTCTCTTCTTTTCTATTGAAATTATCCGTATGTTTATGGATTTCAATTGCTTCTCGTATAAGCCGATTGTGATATCCCTGGTCAGGAGCAAGAAGTTTAACGTCTTCAAACAGTATCTTGTGGTCCCCTTCACTCAGCGCGTGTTCTGCAACAGCTGACTTGTCCGTCTGACCTAATCTACAGTTTCTCCTGTGTTCATGTAGTCTTGTTCCCATGGATCTTTTCGTGGTTCCGATATAGACTTTCCCGCAAGTGCACGGTATACGATATACCCCAGCAGCTGACAGCGGGTCCCTCTTATCTTTTCCTGATCTAAGGCTTTGTTGTATTTTCCTGGTGGGCCTAAATACTGTTTTAATATTGTGCTTTCCAAGGAGTTTTCCTATTCTGTCCGTAACCTTAGGGATGTACGGTAGATAAGCGCGCGCGACTGTTTGAGCTTCCTCTCTATTTCGGGACGTTGACTTCTTTGGTTTCATGGCTCTGTTGATCTCGGTATCACTATATCCATTCGATCTGAAGGCCACTTGAAGGTGTTTTAATTCTTCTTGTAGATGTTCTGGCTCACATATTCTTCGAGCACGTTCTGTCAGTGTGGAGATGACGCCTCGCTTTTGACTCGGGTGGTGGTTTGATAGTGCATGAAGATATCTATCCGTATGTGTCGGTTTTCGGTATACTTTGTGGGTTAGATTTGTGCCACATCTTTCTATGAGTACGTCTAAGAAGGCTATCTGTTGTTCTTGTTCGGTTTCCATGGTAAATTTGATGCTAGGATATTGAGAATTGAGGTGATCCAGGAAAAGATTCAGTCTCGCTCTCCCATGTCTCCAAATGACAAAGGTGTCATCTACGTATCGTAACCACATGGTCGGTTTAAACTCGAAAGATTCGATTGCCTTCTTTTCAAATTGTTCCATGAAAAAATTGGCTATTACTGGGCTAAGCGGGCTTCCCATCGCCACACCATCTAATTGCTCATAGAAGTCTCCCTTCCATTGAAAGTAACTTCCGGTGAGACACGCCTTGAAAAGTCCGACAATGTCATTTGGGAACATATTGGCTATTTCCCTCAGGGAATCTTCTAGTGGGACGTTGGTGAACAAGGATACAACGTCGAAACTGACAAGAATGTCACTTGCCTCCAAGGTTACTCCCTCTTTCGTCAAAGACTCTACAGACTTCGTGAGAAAAATCAAGAACGTAACCTTGGAGGCAAGTGACATTCTTGTCAGTTTCGACGTTGTATCCTTGTTCACCAACGTCCCACTAGAAGATTCCCTGAGGGAAATAGCCAATATGTTCCCAAATGACATTGTCGGACTTTTCAAGGCGTGTCTCACCGGAAGTTACTTTCAATGGAAGGGAGACTTCTATGAGCAATTAGATGGTGTGGCGATGGGAAGCCCGCTTAGCCCAGTAATAGCCAATTTTTTCATGGAACAATTTGAAAAGAAGGCAATCGAATCTTTCGAGTTTAAACCGACCATGTGGTTACGATACGTAGATGACACCTTTGTCATTTGGAGACATGGGAGAGCGAGACTGAATCTTTTCCTGGATCACCTCAATTCTCAATATCCTAGCATCAAATTTACCATGGAAACCGAACAAGAACAACAGATAGCCTTCTTAGACGTACTCATAGAAAGATGTGGCACAAATCTAACCCACAAAGTATACCGAAAACCGACACATACGGATAGATATCTTCATGCACTATCAAACCACCACCCGAGTCAAAAGCGAGGCGTCATCTCCACACTGACAGAACGTGCTCGAAGAATATGTGAGCCAGAACATCTACAAGAAGAATTAAAACACCTTCAAGTGGCCTTCAGATCGAATGGATATAGTGATACCGAGATCAACAGAGCCATGAAACCAAAGAAGTCAACGTCCCGAAATAGAGAGGAAGCTCAAACAGTCGCGCGCGCTTATCTACCGTACATCCCTAAGGTTACGGACAGAATAGGAAAACTCCTTGGAAAGCACAATATTAAAACAGTATTTAGGCCCACCAGGAAAATACAACAAAGCCTTAGATCAGGAAAAGATAAGAGGGACCCGCTGTCAGCTGCTGGGGTATATCGTATACCGTGCACTTGCGGGAAAGTCTATATCGGAACCACGAAAAGATCCATGGGAACAAGACTACATGAACACAGGAGAAACTGTAGATTAGGTCAGACGGACAAGTCAGCTGTTGCAGAACACGCGCTGAGTGAAGGGGACCACAAGATACTGTTTGAAGACGTTAAACTTCTTGCTCCTGACCAGGGATATCACAATCGGCTTATACGAGAAGCAATTGAAATCCATAAACATACGGATAATTTCAATAGAAAAGAAGAGACACTGACCCTCAACCGAATTTGGAATCCATTACTTAGTCAAGCTAGGAAAAGAACAGCCGAAAGGAATATACCTGCAACCCCAATACTGAGAGATAATTTAATTCCAGGAACGGACGATAAGAACGTAATAATTGCAGGTACCAGCCGGACATATAAATATGCGCTTCGATCCCGAACCAACCAGTCATCGGAAATCTTTCAAGATGGAACCTCAGAAGAAGCCAGCCACTCGTGCGGGCGAAACGTTAGGAAGCAATTCCATATCACGACGGCCAACAAACCCGAAGAAGAGTAACATTATCATTTCCTATATTATTATAGGTGTTGGTCTATTACATTAAAACTATTGTGGGAGTAAATTACTAATCATCTGAATGGTCTTGTGAACATGTTTAATTTGTTTATACGGAAAGATAATTATAATCAAACATCTCTGTTATTTGAAAGAAATAACCTAGAAAGGAATAGTTATAGACAAGTTCCTCTGATTTTTTACCTTTCCAAGCTATTTTAAAAATCGTATCTCTCTTGAATATAACAAACTGTTGTGTAATAACCAACATATTATCGAAAAAAAAACACCATTTCCCCAATTTCGTCTATGCAAACATCCAAAAACCTTGTTATTGATATGCTTTTTATATGTCATAACATTCGATATAGTCTCACCGTATTCCTTAAACTATAAGGAAGCTGAAATAGATTTTTAACAAAATATTTTCACTTGGTTGACATTTATATGTAAAAAAGCATTGTAGGTATGCCTTTAGAAAATAATACTATAGGTCAAGTGAGAAAAATGCGAAAATGCGGGTTCCTCAAAGCCCCATACATTTTTTGAAAATGTTTATTCATCAAAAATGAAATCAGATTGAGAATTGAGCGAAAACTAAATATCATTCGGTAGAAATCGCAAAAATTATAGTAATTTCGTTAATCCTTAGTGGAATTCAAGTTTTGATACAAAATTCGAAATCATCCCGTCGAGGTAAATAAGAGAGAAAACAATTTTTTTCTAATTGTTGGAGGAAAATATCAGCTCTCAACTTCAGATGAACTTTTCAAATCGAGAACGAGTTGAGATAGAGCAGTTCTGCGAACGCCAATCGATTCATAATAACAAAATTAGGATAGTGTGTGAATTTTAATATGATCGGTGGCAAACAAATCATAACTCAAAAAAGTCCAAGGGGTATACCCCTAAAAATCATGAAAAGTACAAAATCTTCAGATTCACTTGAAATTACCACCAAATACTCAAAATCTCATGCTGAATCCAAAAATATATGATTTGGATAAGCTCAGATACAAGGTGTATCATAAAATAACGATAATTGGTCAAAAATTCCCTCGCACCCTCGAATTTTCGAAATTGTGTAATTTTCATTTCTTGTATCGTATCATCGATTTTTCGAAATTGTTTATTTTTCATTTTCAGAAAAATCGAAAACCGCTTTCTCACGTATGTTGTCGAGATGATTCCGAATATTCCATCAGAAATAAAATTAATTAAAATTAAATAATTGAAATTAAAAAAGGGAGAATTTTGCGATTATAAAAAAATTGGAAAATCAAAGCTTCCAACTCTGGATGAAATTTTGTACTCAAGAACTGTTCGAGCTAGAGCAATTCCGCTAATGCCAATTGATTCAGAATTACGATATTAGTATTTTTAGTGAATCTGAAATGAAAATATCAACGGACAACCTTTTTTCATATACGCTAAAAATAAAATATAAGAAAATTTATGTATTTCAGTTAAATTTTTTTGAAAAATCACAAAATTTCCTCGAATTCATCAAAAAAGGGCAATGTTCAACCAACGGTGTCGCAAGTTTTTCATATTTTTTTCTGGTGAAATTACTAATTGGCCAAATTATTTCGTTGAAAAAAAATTATGTGATAAAAAACTACTTTTTCGTTTTTTTCGTTGATTAATTTCATCCTCTTTTGAGTGACATGACTACAGAAACACCCTGTATTCACAAACTTCGTTTGATCTTGTTACGATAAAAAAGAAAATATTCTCAATTCGAACAAGTGAATTGAGTATTACTATTATCATTCGATATCCCGAATAAACAGCCAAAAACCCCACCCATTCGTTGCGTGATCATTCCGGTGCATAATTCATCCCCTAGTTTTCCAATCGCCGATAATATGCCCATTCAATATCCGTTTTCGGAAGATATTCGCGAAACAACATGCCCAAGGAGAATTCCTCCCATATTTAGCCACTCCAAAGAGAAGGTAGATAAAATTTAATCCCGATTTATCTCCGGATCTGAATTATTAGTTATATCCCGGCTATATCCTGATGGAATATTGGGCCGTAGCGGAGCCCTTTTTGAGGGTCCAATCCACTTTTCGGATTTCTCTATTATCCGCGGGAATATCCCCGAAGACCGTCTCTCTTTGCAAGCACAAAAGAGACTCGACAAAATGGTTACTGATGGCAAGTATTAAAGACTTTGTCGTTCGTTGTGTCTGTGTATCTCCTCAAGCGGTCAAAGACCGTTTTTTGGCCAAAGATTATATACAGTGTGTTTCACTTCAAGTGGTGAGAATTCGTAACTGGTTGGCCGATTTTCGAAAAACTTCTTTTCTTTTGAAAATATAGGTAGTATATCAGTAACTCTACATCCTGGTATAAATTGTTTTAATATTCCAGAAATCTATTTATGAAAAAAACAATTTCTCCTTCGATTCTGGCACATCTGGAACTAATCAAGAAACATGGTGGATTACGTAATCCAAATCTTCCACTAAAGATCCTATACATTCTATATTGTCGTCGGCAAGTATTCAACAGAATTCATTTTAGGGGGTAGTAGTTGTGTGTATTTCACGCCACCGATAACACAGGATACGCTTCTGAAAAACAAAAAATTCCAAATCGAGCTATTTGAGAACGCAAACGTTCGATGGAACGCCTACGGCGAACACATTCGACCAGCGATCGCTTCAAAATTCACTGAACCTATACGGAAAACATTGAGTTTTCCGAAAATGGTATGGAAAAAAACTAGAAAAATTCGTGGCGGGCGCAGGTCATCAACGAACGGCCGATCCGGCATCCTAACCCATATAATCCCTCCTTAAAAATACTTCCAATGATTTTGGAATTTTTTTATAATTTTTTCCGTATTTTACGCCATTGATTACACTGGATGTGCTTCGAAAAAATACCAGAAACAGAAAATTCCAAATTGAGCTATTTGAGAATGCAGACGTTCGTTGTAACGCCTACGGCGACTATGTACAACCAGCGATCACTACAAAATTGGGTGAACCTATACGAAAAACATTGAGTTTTCCGAAAATGATATAGAAAAAAGTTTGGAAAATTCGTGGCAGGCGCAGGTCTGCTCCGAACGGCAGATCCGGCATCCTAACCCATATAGCCCCTACTTAAAAATACTTCCGATGGTTTTGGAATTTTTTCATAATTTTTTCCGTATTTCACGCCATCAATTACACTGGATGTGCTTCGAAAAAATACCATTAACAGAAAATTCCAAATCGAGCTATTTGAGAATGCAGACGTTCGTTGAAACGCCTACGGCGACTATGTACAACCAGCGATCACTACAAAATTGGGTGAACCTATACGAAAAACATTGAGTTTTCCGAAAATGATATAGAAAAAAGTTTGGAAAATTCGTGGCAGGCGCAGGTCAGCTCCGAACGGCAGATCCGGCATTCTAACCCATATAGCCCCTACTTAAAAATACTTCCGATGGTTTTGGAATTTTTTCATAATTTTTTCCGTATTTCAAGCCATCAATTACACAGGATGTGCTTTGAAAAAATACCAAAAATAAAAAATTTCAAATTGATCTATTTGAGAATGCAGACGTTCTTTGGAACGCCTACGGCGACTATGTACAACCAGCGATCGCTACAAAATTAGGTGAACCTATATGAAAAATATTGAATTTTACGAAAATATTATGGAAAAAAATTTAAAAAATTGGTGGCGGGCGCAGGTCAGCTCCAAACGGCAGATCCGACATCCTGACCCATATAACCCCTACTTAAAAATAATTCCGATAGATTTGGAATTTTTTCATAATTTTTTCCGTATTTTACGCCATTGATTACACTGGATGTGCTTCGAAAAAATACCAGAAACAGAAAATTCAAAATTGAGCTATTTGAGAATGCAGACGTTCGTTGTAACGCCTACGGCGACTATGTACAACCAGCGATCACTACAAAATTGGGTGAACCTATACGAAAAACATTGAGTTTTCCGAAAATGATATAGAAAAAAGTTTGGAAAATTCGTGGCAGGCGCAGGTCTGCTCCGAACGGCAGATCCGGCATCCTAACCCATATAGCCCCTACTTAAAAATACTTCCGATGGTTTTGGAATTTTTTCATAATTTTTTCCGTATTTCACGCCATCAATTACACAGGATGTGCTTTGAAAAAATACCAAAAATAAAAAATTTCAAATTGAGCTATTTGAGAATGCAGACGTTCGTTGGAACGCCTACGGCGACTATGTACAACCAGCGATCGCTACAAAATTAGGTGAACCTATATGAAAAATATTGAATTTTACGAAAATAGTATGGAAAAAAATTTAAAAAATTGGTGGCGGGCGCAGGTCAGTTCCAAACGGCAGATCCGACATCCTGACCCATATAACCCCTACTTAAAAATAATTCCGATAGATTTGGAATTTTTTCATAATTTTTTCCGTATTTTACGCCATTGATTACACAGGATGTGCTTCGAAAAAATACCAGAAACAGAAAATTCCAAATTGAGCTATTTGAGAATGCAGACGTTCGTTGTAACGCCTACGGCGACTATGTACAACCAGCGATCACTACAAAATTGGGTGAACCTATACGAAAAACATTGAGTTTTCCGAAAATGATATAGAAAAAAGTTTGGAAAATTCGTGGCAGGCGCAGGTCAGCTCCGAACGGCAGATCCGGCATTCTAACCCATATAGCCCCTACTTAAAAATACTTCCGATGGTTTTAGAATTTTTTCATAATTTTTTCCGTATTTCAAGCCATCAATTACACAGGATGTGCTTTGAAAAAATACCAAAAATAAAAAATTTCAAATTGATCTATTTGAGAATGCAGACGTTCTTTGGAACGCCTACGGCGACTATGTACAACCAGCGATCGCTACAAAATTAGGTGAACCTATATGAAAAATATTGAATTTTACGAAAATATTATGGAAAAAAATTTAAAAAATTGGTGGCGGGCGCAGGTCAGCTCCAAACGGCAGATCCGACATCCTGACCCATATAACCCCTACTTAAAAATAATTCCGATAGATTTGGAATTTTTTCATAATTTTTTCCGTATTTTACGCCATTGATTACACTGGATGTGCTTCGAAAAAATACCAGAAACAGAAAATTCCAAATTGAGCTATTTGAGAATGCAGACGTTCGTTGGAACGCCTACGGCGACTATGTACAACCAGCGATCGCTACAAAATTAGGTGAACCTATATGAAAAATATTGAATTTTACGAAAATATTATGGAAAAAAATTTAAAAAATTGGCGGCGGGCGCAGGTCAGCTCCAAACGGCAGATCCGACATCCTGACCCATATAACCCCTACTTAAAAATAATTCCGATAGATTTGGAATTTTTTCATAATTTTTTCCGTATTTTACGCCATTGATTACACTGGATGTGCTTCGAAAAAATACCAGAAACAGAAAATTCCAAATTGAGCTATTTGAGAATGCAGACGTTCGTTGGAACGCCTACGGCGACTATGTACAACCAGCGATCACTACAAAATTGGGTGAACCTATACGAAAAACATTGAGTTTTCCGAAAATGATATAGAAAAAAGTTTGGAAAATTCGTGGCAGGCGCAGGTCAGCTCCGAACGGCAGATCCGGCATTCTAACCCATATAGCCCCTACTTAAAAATACTTCCGATGGTTTTGGAATTTTTTCATAATTTTTTCCGTATTTCAAGCCATCATTTACACAGGATGTGCTTTGAAAAAATACCAAAAATAAAAAATTTCAAATTGATCTATTTGAGAATGCAGACGTTCGTTGGAACGCCTACGGCGACTATGTACAACCAGCGATCGCTACAAAATTAGGTGAACCTATATGAAAAATATTGAATTTTACGAAAATATTATGGAAAAAAATTTAAAAAATTGGTGGCGGGCGCAGGTCAGTTCCAAACGGCAGATCCGACATCCTGACCCATATAACCCCTACTTAAAAATAATTCCGATAGATTTGGAATTTTTTCCGTATTTTACGCCATTGATTACACTGGATGTGCTTCGAAAAAATACCAGAAACAGAAAATTCCAAATTGAGCTATTTGAGAAAGCAGACGTTCGTTGTAACGCCTACGGCGACTATGTACAACCAGCGATCACTACAAAATTGGGTGAACCTATACGAAAAACATTGAGTTTTCCGAAAATGATATAGAAAAAAGTTTGGAAAATTCGTGGCAGGCGCAGGTCTGCTCCGAACGGCAGATCCGGCATCCTAACCCATATAGCCCCTACTTAAAAATACTTCCGATGGTTTTGGAATTTTTTCATAATTTTTTCCGTATTTCACGCCATCAATTACACTGGATGTGCTTCGAAAAAATACCAGAAACAGAAAATTCCAAATTGAGCTATTTGAGAATGCAGACGTTCGTTGGAACGCCTACGGCGACTATGTACAACCAGCGATCACTACAAAATTGGGTGAACCTATACGAAAAACATTGAGTTTTCCGAAAATGATATAGAAAAAAGTTTGGAAAATTCGTGGCAGGCGCAGGTCAGCTCCGAACGGCAGATCCGGCATCCTAACCCATATAGCCCCTACTTAAAAATATTTCCGACGGTTTTGGAATTTTTTTATAATTTTTTCCGTATTTCACGCCATCAATTACACAGGATGTGCTTTGAAAAAATACCAAAAATAAAAAATTTCAAATTGAGCTATTTGAGAATGCAGACGTTCGTTGGAACGCCTACGGCGACTATGTACAACCAGCGATCGCTACAAAATTAGGTGAACCTATATAAAAAATATTGAATTTTACGAAAATAGTATGGAAAAAAATTTAAAAAATTGGTGGCGGGCGCAGGTCAGTTCCAAACGGCAGATCCGACATCCTGACCCATATAACCCCTACTTAAAAATAATTCCGATAGATTTGGAATTTTTTCATAATTTTTTCCGTATTTTACGCCATTGATTACACAGGATGTGCTTCGAAAAAATACCAGAAACAGAAAATTCCAAATTGAGCTATTTGAGAATGCAGACGTTCGTTGTAACGCCTACGGCGACTATGTACAACCAGCGATCACTACAAAATTGGGTGAACCTATACGAAAAACATTGAGTTTTCCGAAAATGATATAGAAAAAAGTTTGGAAAATTCGTGGCAGGCGCAGGTCAGCTCCGAACGGCAGATCCGGCATTCTAACCCATATAGCCCCTACTTAAAAATACTTCCGATGGTTTTGGAATTTTTTCATAATTTTTTCCGTATTTCAAGCCATCAATTACACAGGATGTGCTTTGAAAAAATACCAAAAATAAAAAATTTCAAATTGATCTATTTGAGAATGCAGACGTTCTTTGGAACGCCTACGGCGACTATGTACAACCAGCGATCGCTACAAAATTAGGTGAACCTATATGAAAAATATTGAATTTTACGAAAATATTATGGAAAAAAATTTAAAAAATTGGTGGCGGGCGCAGGTCAGCTCCAAACGGCAGATCCGACATCCTGACCCATATAACCCCTACTTAAAAATAATTCCGATAGATTTGGAATTTTTTCATAATTTTTTCCGTATTTTACGCCATTGATTACACTGGATGTGCTTCGAAAAAATACCAGAAACAGAAAATTCCAAATTGAGCTATTTGAGAATGCAGACGTTCGTTGGAACGCCTACGGCGACTATGTACAACCAGCGATCGCTACAAAATTAGGTGAACCTATATGAAAAATATTGAATTTTACGAAAATATTATGGAAAAAAATTTAAAAAATTGGCGGCGGGCGCAGGTCAGCTCCAAACGGCAGATCCGACATCCTGACCCATATAACCCCTACTTAAAAATAATTCCGATAGATTTGGAATTTTTTCATAATTTTTTCCGTATTTTACGCCATTGATTACACTGGATGTGCTTCGAAAAAATACCAGAAACAGAAAATTCCAAATTGAGCTATTTGAGAATGCAGACGTTCGTTGGAACGCCTACGGCGACTATGTACAACCAGCGATCACTACAAAATTGGGTGAACCTATACGAAAAACATTGAGTTTTCCGAAAATGATATAGAAAAAAGTTTGGAAAATTCGTGGCAGGCGCAGGTCAGCTCCGAACGGCAGATCCGGCATCCTAACCCATATAGCCCCTACTTAAAAATACTTCCGATGGTTTTGGAATTTTTTCATAATTTTTTCCGTATTTCACGCCATCAATTACACAGGATGTGTTTTGAAAAAATACCAAAAATAAAAAATTTCAAATTGAGCTATTTGAGATCGCAGACGTTCGTTGGAACGCCTACGGCGACTATGTACAACCAGCGATCGCTACAAAATTAGGTGAACCTATATGAAAAATATTGAATTTTACGAAAATATTATGGAAAAAAATTTAAAAAATTGGTGGCGGGCGCAGGTCAGCTCCAAACGGCAGATCCGACATCCTGACCCATATAACCCCTACTTAAAAATAATTCCGATAGATTTGGAATTTTTTCATAATTTTTTCCGTATTTTACGCCATTGATTACACAGGATGTGCTTTGAAAAAATACCAGAAACAGAAAATTCCAAATTGAGCTATTTGAGAATGCAGACGTTCGTTGGAACGCCTACGGCGACTATGTACAACCAGCGATCACTACAAAATTGGGTGAACCTATACGAAAAACATTGAGTTTTCCGAAAATGATATAGAAAAAAGTTTGGAAAATTCGTGGCAGGCGCAGGTCTGCTCCGAACGGCAGATCCGGCATCCTAACCCATATAGCCCCTACTTAAAAATACTTCCGATGGTTTTGGAATTTTTTCATAATTTTTTCCGTATTTCACGCCATCAATTACACAGGATGTGATTCGAAAATATACCAAAAATAAAAAAATTTAAATTGAGCTATTTGAGATTGCATACGTTCGTTGGAACGCCTACGGCGACTATGTACAACCAGCGATCACTACAAAATTGGGTGAACCTATACGAAAAACATTGAGTTTTCCGAAAATGATATAGAAAATAATAAGGAAAATTCGTGGCGGGCGCAGGTCAGCTCCGAACGGCAGATCCGGCATCCTAACCTGTATAACCCCCACTTAAAAATACTTCCGATAATTTTGGAATTTTTTCATAATTTTTTCCGTATTTTACGTCATCAATTACACAGGATGTGATTCGAAAATATACCAAAAATAAAAAAATTTAAATTGAGCTATTTGAGATTGCATACGTTCGTTGGAACGCCTACGGCGACTATGTACAACCAGCGATCACTACAAAATTGGGTGAAACTATACGGAAAACATTAAATTTTCCGAAAATGATATAGAAAAAAATTAGGAAAATTCGTGGCGGGCGCAGGTCAGCTCCAAACGGCAGATCCGGCATCCTAACCCATATAACCCCTACTCAAAAATACTTCCGATGGTTTTGGAATTTTTTCATCATTTTTTCCGTATTTTACGCCAACAACTACACTGGATGTGCTTCGAAAAAATACCAAAAATGAAAAAATTTAAATTTAACTATTTGAGAATGCAGACGTTCGTTGGAACGCCTACGGCGACTATGTACAACCAGCGATCGCTACAAAATTGGCTGAACGCATACTGAAAACATTGATTTTTCCGAAAATGATATAGAAAAAAATTAGGAAAATTCGTGGCGGGCGCAGGTCAGCTCCAAACGGCAGATCCGGCATCCTAACCCATATAACCCCTACTCAAAAATACTTCCGATGGTTTTGGAATTTTTTCATCATTTTTTCCGTATTTTACGCCAACAACTACACTGGATGTGCTTCGAAAAAATACCAAAAATGAAAAAATTTAAATTTAACTATTTGAGAATGCAGACGTTCGTTGGAACGCCTACGGCGACTATGTACAACCAGCGATCGCTACAAAATTGGGTGAACGCATACTGAAAACATTGATTTTTCCGAAAATGATATAGAAAAAAATTAGGAAAATTCGTGGCGGGCGCAGGTCAGCTCCAAACGGCAGATCCGGCATCCTAACCCATATAACCCCTACTCAAAAATACTTCCGATGGTTTTGGAATTTTTTCATCATTTTTTCCGTATTTTACGCCAACAACTACACTGGATGTGCTTCGAAAAAATACCAAAAATGAAAAAATTTAAATTTAACTATTTGAGAATGCAGACGTTCGTTGGAACGCCTACGGCGACTATGTACAACCAGCGATCGCTACAAAATTGGGTGAACGCATACTGAAAACATTGATTTTTCCGAAAATGATATAGAAAAAAATTAGGAAAATTCGTGGCGGGCGCAGGTCAGCTCCAAACGGCAGATCCGGCATCCTAACCCATATAACCCCTACTCAAAAATACTTCCGATGGTTTTGGAATTTTTTCATCATTTTTTCCGTATTTTACGCCAACAACTACACTGGATGTGCTTCGAAAAAATACCAAAAATGAAAAAATTTAAATTTAACTATTTGAGAATGCAGACGTTCGTTGGAACGCCTACGGCGACTATGTACAACCAGCGATCACTACAAAATTGGGTGAACCTATACGAAAAACATTGAGTTTTCCGAAAATGATATAGAAAATAATAAGGAAAATTCGTGGCGGGCGCAGGTCAGCTCCGAACGGCAGATCCGGCATCCTAACCTGTATAACCCCCACTTAAAAATACTTCCGATAATTTTGGAATTTTTTCATAATTTTTTCCGTATTTTACGTCATCAATTACACAGGATGTGATTCGAAAATATACCAAAAATAAAAAAATTTAAATTGAGCTATTTGAGATTGCATACGTTCGTTGGAACGCCTACGGCGACTATATACAACCAGCGATCACTACAAAATTGGGTGAACGCATACTGAAAACATTGATTTTTCCGAAAATGATATAGAAAAAAATTAGGAAAATTCGTGGCGGGCGCAGGTCAGCTCCAAACGGCAGATCCGGCATCCTAACCCATATAACCCCTACTCAAAAATACTTCCGATGGTTTTGGAATTTTTTCATCATTTTTTCCGTATTTTACGCCAACAACTACACTGGATGTGCTTCGAAAAAATACCAAAAATGAAAAAATTTAAATTTAACTATTTGAGAATGCAGACGTTCGTTGGAACGCCTACGGCGACTATGTACAACCAGCGATCGCTACAAAATTGGGTGAACGCATACTGAAAACATTGATTTTTCCGAAAATGATATAGAAAAAAATTAGGAAAATTCGTGGCGGGCGCAGGTCAGCTCCAAACGGCAGATCCGGCATCCTAACCCATATAACCCCTACTCAAAAATACTTCCGATGGTTTTGGAATTTTTTCATCATTTTTTCCGTATTTTACGCCAACAACTACACTGGATGTGCTTCGAAAAAATACCAAAAATGAAAAAATTTAAATTTAACTATTTGAGAATGCAGACGTTCGTTGGAACGCCTACGGCGACTATGTACAACCAGCGATCGCTACAAAATTGGGTGAACGCATACTGAAAACATTGATTTTTCCGAAAATGATATAGAAAAAAATTAGGAAAATTCGTGGCGGGCGCAGGTCAGCTCCAAACGGCAGATCCGGCATCCTAACCCATATAGCCCCTACTTAAAAATACTTCCGATGGTTTTGGAATTTTTTCATAATTTTTTCCGTATTTCACGCCATCAATTACACAGGATGTGTTTTGAAAAAATACCAAAAATAAAAAATTTCAAATTGAGCTATTTGAGAATGCAGACGTTCGTTGGAACGCCTACGGCGACTATGTACAACCAGCGATCGCTACAAAATTGGGTGAACGCATACTGAAAACATTGATTTTTCCGAAAATGATATAGAAAAAAATTAGGAAAATTCGTGGCGGGCGCAGGTCAGCTCCAAACGGCAGATCCGGCATCCTAACCCATATAACCCCTACTCAAAAATACTTCCGATGGTTTTGGAATTTTTTCATCATTTTTTCCGTATTTTACGCCAACAACTACACTGGATGTGCTTCGAAAAAATACCAAAAATGAAAAAATTTAAATTTAACTATTTGAGAATGCAGACGTTCGTTGGAACGCCTACGGCGACTATGTACAACCAGCGATCGCTACAAAATTGGGTGAACGCATACTGAAAACATTGATTTTTCCGAAAATGATATAGAAAAAAATTAGGAAAATTCGTGGCGGGCGCAGGTCAGCTCCAAACGGCAGATCCGGCATCCTAACCCATATAACCCCTACTCAAAAATACTTCCGATGGTTTTGGAATTTTTTCATCATTTTTTCCGTATTTTACGCCAACAACTACACTGGATGTGCTTCGAAAAAATACCAAAAATGAAAAAATTTAAATTTAACTATTTGAGAATGCAGACGTTCGTTGGAACGCCTACGGCGACTATGTACAACCAGCGATCGCTACAAAATTGGGTGAACGCATACTGAAAACATTGATTTTTCCGAAAATGATATAGAAAAAAATTAGGAAAATTCGTGGCGGGCGCAGGTCAGCTCCAAACGGCAGATCCGGCATCCTAACCCATATAACCCCTACTCAAAAATACTTCCGATGGTTTTGGAATTTTTTCATCATTTTTTCCGTATTTTACGCCAACAACTACACTGGATGTGATTCGAAAATATACCAAAAATAAAAAATTTTAAATTGAGCTATTTGAGATTGCAGACGTTCGTTGGAACGCCTACGGCGACTATATACAACCAGCGATCACTACAAAATTGGGTGAACCTATACGGAAAACATTGAATTTTACGAAAATGATATATAAAAAAATTTGGAAAATTCGTGGCGGGCGCAAGTCATCTCCGAACAGCCTATCCGGCATCCTAACCCATATAACCCCAACTTGAAAATTATTCCGATGGTTTTGGAATTTTTTCATAATTTTTTCCGTATTTTACGCCATTGATTACACTGGATGTGCTTCGAAAAAATACCAGAAACAGAAAATTCCAAATTGAGCTATTTGAGAATGCAGACGTTCGTTGTAACGCCTACGGCGACTATGTACAACCAGCGATCACTACAAAATTGGGTGAACCTATACGAAAAACATTGAGTTTTCCGAAAATGATATAGAAAAAAGTTTGGAAAATTCGTGGCAGGCGCAGGTCTGCTCCGAACGGCAGATCCGGCATCCTAACCCATATAGCCCCTACTTAAAAATATTTCCGACGGTTTTGGAATTTTTTTATAATTTTTTCCGTATTTCACGCCATCAATTACACAGGATGTGCTTTGAAAAAATACCAAAAATAAAAAATTTCAAATTGAGCTATTTGAGAATGCAGACGTTCGTTGGAACGCCTACGGCGACTATGTACAACCAGCGATCGCTACAAAATTAGGTGAACCTATATGAAAAATATTGAATTTTACGAAAATAGTATGGAAAAAAATTTAAAAAATTGGTGGCGGGCGCAGGTCAGTTCCAAACGGCAGATACGACATCCTGACCCATATAACCCCTACTTAAAAATAATTCCGATAGATTTGGAATTTTTTCATAATTTTTTCCGTATTTTACGCCATTGATTACACAGGATGTGCTTCGAAAAAATACCAGAAACAGAAAATTCCAAATTGAGCTATTTGAGAATGCAGACGTTCGTTGTAACGCCTACGGCGACTATGTACAACCAGCGATCACTACAAAATTGGGTGAACCTATACGAAAAACATTGAGTTTTCCGAAAATGATATAGAAAAAAGTTTGGAAAATTCGTGGCAGGCGCAGGTCAGCTCCGAACGGCAGATCCGGCATTCTAACCCATATAGCCCCTACTTAAAAATACTTCCGATGGTTTTGGAATTTTTTCATAATTTTTTCCGTATTTCAAGCCATCAATTACACAGGATGTGCTTTGAAAAAATACCAAAAATAAAAAATTTTAAATTGATCTATTTGAGAATGCAGACGTTCTTTGGAACGCCTACGGCGACTATGTACAACCAGCGATCGCTACAAAATTAGGTGAACCTATATGAAAAATATTGAATTTTACGAAAATATAATGGAAAAAAATTTAAAAAATTGGTGGCGGGCGCAGGTCAGCTCCAAACGGCAGATCCGACATCCTGACCCATATAACCCCTACTTAAAAATAATTCCGATAGATTTGGAATTTTTTCCGTATTTTACGCCATTGATTACACTGGATGTGCTTCGAAAAAATACCAGAAAAAGAAAATTCCAAATTGAGCTATTTGAGAAAGCAGACGTTCGTTGTAACGCCTACGGCGACTATGTACAACCAGCGATCACTACAAAATTGGGTGAACCTATACGAAAAACATTGAGTTTTCCGAAAATGATATAGAAAAAAGTTTGGAAAATTCGTGGCAGGCGCAGGTCTGCTCCGAACGGCAGATCCGGCATCCTAACCCATATAGCCCCTACTTAAAAATACTTCCGATGGTTTTGGAATTTTTTCATAATTTTTTCCGTATTTCACGCCATCAATTACACTGGATGTGCTTCGAAAAAATACCAGAAACAGAAAATTCCAAATTGAGCTATTTGAGAATGCAGACGTTCGTTGGAACGCCTACGGCGACTATGTACAACCAGCGATCACTACAAAATTGGGTGAACCTATACGAAAAACATTGAGTTTTCCGAAAATGATATAGAAAAAAGTTTGGAAAATTCGTGGCAGGCGCAGGTCAGCTCCGAACGGCAGATCCGGCATCCTAACCCATATAGCCCCTACTTAAAAATATTTCCGACGGTTTTGGAATTTTTTTATAATTTTTTCCGTATTTCACGCCATCAATTACACAGGATGTGCTTTGAAAAAATACCAAAAATAAAAAATTTCAAATTGAGCTATTTGAGAATGCAGACGTTCGTTGGAACGCCTACGGCGACTATGTACAACCAGCGATCGCTACAAAATTAGGTGAACCTATATAAAAAATATTGAATTTTACGAAAATAGTATGGAAAAAAATTTAAAAAATTGGTGGCGGGCGCAGGTCAGTTCCAAACGGCAGATCCGACATCCTGACCCATATAACCCCTACTTAAAAATAATTCCGATAGATTTGGAATTTTTTCATAATTTTTTCCGTATTTTACGCCATTGATTACACAGGATGTGCTTCGAAAAAATACCAGAAACAGAAAATTCCAAATTGAGCTATTTGAGAATGCAGACGTTCGTTGTAACGCCTACGGCGACTATGTACAACCAGCGATCACTACAAAATTGGGTGAACCTATACGAAAAACATTGAGTTTTCCGAAAATGATATAGAAAAAAGTTTGGAAAATTCGTGGCAGGCGCAGGTCAGCTCCGAACGGCAGATCCGGCATTCTAACCCATATAGCCCCTACTTAAAAATACTTCCGATGGTTTTGGAATTTTTTCGTAATTTTTTCCGTATTTCAAGCCATCAATTACACAGGATGTGCTTTGAAAAAATACCAAAAATAAAAAATTTCAAATTGATCTATTTGAGAATGCAGACGTTCTTTGGAACGCCTACGGCGACTATGTACAACCAGCGATCGCTACAAAATTAGGTGAACCTATATGAAAAATATTGAATTTTACGAAAATATTATGGAAAAAAATTTAAAAAATTGGTGGCGGGCGCAGGTCAGCTCCAAACGGCAGATCCGACATCCTGACCCATATAACCCCTACTTAAAAATAATTCCGATAGATTTGGAATTTTTTCATAATTTTTTCCGTATTTTACGCCATTGATTACACTGGATGTGCTTCGAAAAAATACCAGAAACAGAAAATTCCAAATTGAGCTATTTGAGAATGCAGACGTTCGTTGGAACGCCTACGGCGACTATGTACAACCAGCGATCGCTACAAAATTAGGTGAACCTATATGAAAAATATTGAATTTTACGAAAATATTATGGAAAAAAATTTAAAAAATTGGCGGCGGGCGCAGGTCAGCTCCAAACGGCAGATCCGACATCCTGACCCATATAACCCCTACTTAAAAATAATTCCGATAGATTTGGAATTTTTTCATAATTTTTTCCGTATTTTACGCCATTGATTACACTGGATGTGCTTCGAAAAAATACCAGAAACAGAAAATTCCAAATTGAGCTATTTGAGAATGCAGACGTTCGTTGGAACGCCTACGGCGACTATGTACAACCAGCGATCACTACAAAATTGGGTGAACCTATACGAAAAACATTGAGTTTTCCGAAAATGATATAGAAAAAAGTTTGGAAAATTCGTGGCAGGCGCAGGTCAGCTCCGAACGGCAGATCCGGCATCCTAACCCATATAGCCCCTACTTAAAAATACTTCCGATGGTTTTGGAATTTTTTCATAATTTTTTCCGTATTTCACGCCATCAATTACACAGGATGTGTTTTGAAAAAATACCAAAAATAAAAAATTTCAAATTGAGCTATTTGAGATCGCAGACGTTCGTTGGAACGCCTACGGCGACTAAGTACAACCAGCGATCGCTACAAAATTAGGTGAACCTATATGAAAAATATTGAATTTTACGAAAATATTATGGAAAAAAATTTAAAAAATTGGTGGCGGGCGCAGGTCAGCTCCAAACGGCAGATCCGACATCCTGACCCATATAACCCCTACTTAAAAATAATTCCGATAGATTTGGAATTTTTTCATAATTTTTTCCGTATTTTACGCCATTGATTACACAGGATGTGCTTTGAAAAAATACCAGAAACAGAAAATTCCAAATTGAGCTATTTGAGAATGCAGACGTTCGTTGGAACGCCTACGGCGACTATGTACAACCAGCGATCACTACAAAATTGGGTGAACCTATACGAAAAACATTGAGTTTTCCGAAAATGATATAGAAAAAAGTTTGGAAAATTCGTGGCAGGCGCAGGTCTGCTCCGAACGGCAGATCCGGCATCCTAACCCATATAGCCCCTACTTAAAAATACTTCCGATGGTTTTGGAATTTTTTCATAATTTTTTCCGTATTTCACGCCATCAATTACACAGGATGTGATTCGAAAATATACCAAAAATAAAAAAATTTAAATTGAGCTATTTGAGATTGCATACGTTCGTTGGAACGCCTACGGCGACTATGTACAACCAGCGATCACTACAAAATTGGGTGAACCTATACGAAAAACATTGAGTTTTCCGAAAATGATATAGAAAATAATAAGGAAAATTCGTGGCGGGCGCAGGTCAGCTCCGAACGGCAGATCCGGCATCCTAACCTGTATAACCCCCACTTAAAAATACTTCCGATAATTTTGGAATTTTTTCATAATTTTTTCCGTATTTTACGTCATCAATTACACAGGATGTGATTCGAAAATATACCAAAAATAAAAAAATTTAAATTGAGCTATTTGAGATTGCATACGTTCGTTGGAACGCCTACGGCGACTATGTACAACCAGCGATCACTACAAAATTGGGTGAAACTATACGGAAAACATTAAATTTTCCGAAAATGATATAGAAAAAAATTAGGAAAATTCGTGGCGGGCGCAGGTCAGCTCCAAACGGCAGATCCGGCATCCTAACCCATATAACCCCTACTCAAAAATACTTCCGATGGTTTTGGAATTTTTTCATCATTTTTTCCGTATTTTACGCCAACAACTACACTGGATGTGCTTCGAAAAAATACCAAAAATGAAAAAATTTAAATTTAACTATTTGAGAATGCAGACGTTCGTTGGAACGCCTACGGCGACTATGTACAACCAGCGATCGCTACAAAATTGGGTGAACGCATACTGAAAACATTGATTTTTCCGAAAATGATATAGAAAAAAATTAGGAAAATTCGTGGCGGGCGCAGGTCAGCTCCAAACGGCAGATCCGGCATCCTAACCCATATAACCCCTACTCAAAAATACTTCCGATGGTTTTGGAATTTTTTCATCATTTTTTCCGTATTTTACGCCAACAACTACACTGGATGTGCTTCGAAAAAATACCAAAAATGAAAAAATTTAAATTTAACTATTTGAGAATGCAGACGTTCGTTGGAACGCCTACGGCGACTATGTACAACCAGCGATCGCTACAAAATTGGGTGAACGCATACTGAAAACATTGATTTTTCCGAAAATGATATAGAAAAAAATTAGGAAAATTCGTGGCGGGCGCAGGTCAGCTCCAAACGGCAGATCCGGCATCCTAACCCATATAACCCCTACTCAAAAATACTTCCGATGGTTTTGGAATTTTTTCATCATTTTTTCCGTATTTTACGCCAACAACTACACTGGATGTGCTTCGAAAAAATACCAAAAATGAAAAAATTTAAATTTAACTATTTGAGAATGCAGACGTTCGTTGGAACGCCTACGGCGACTATGTACAACCAGCGATCGCTACAAAATTGGGTGAACGCATACTGAAAACATTGATTTTTCCGAAAATGATATAGAAAAAAATTAGGAAAATTCGTGGCGGGCGCAGGTCAGCTCCAAACGGCAGATCCGGCATCCTAACCCATATAACCCCTACTCAAAAATACTTCCGATGGTTTTGGAATTTTTTCATCATTTTTTCCGTATTTTACGCCAACAACTACACTGGATGTGCTTCGAAAAAATACCAAAAATGAAAAAATTTAAATTTAACTATTTGAGAATGCAGACGTTCGTTGGAACGCCTACGGCGACTATGTACAACCAGCGATCACTACAAAATTGGGTGAACCTATACGAAAAACATTGAGTTTTCCGAAAATGATATAGAAAATAATAAGGAAAATTCGTGGCGGGCGCAGGTCAGCTCCGAACGGCAGATCCGGCATCCTAACCTGTATAACCCCCACTTAAAAATACTTCCGATAATTTTGGAATTTTTTCATAATTTTTTCCGTATTTTACGTCATCAATTACACAGGATGTGATTCGAAAATATACCAAAAATAAAAAAATTTAAATTGAGCTATTTGAGATTGCATACGTTCGTTGGAACGCCTACGGCGACTATATACAACCAGCGATCACTACAAAATTGGGTGAACGCATACTGAAAACATTGATTTTTCCGAAAATGATATAGAAAAAAATTAGGAAAATTCGTGGCGGGCGCAGGTCAGCTCCAAACGGCAGATCCGGCATCCTAACCCATATAACCCCTACTCAAAAATACTTCCGATGGTTTTGGAATTTTTTCATCATTTTTTCCGTATTTTACGCCAACAACTACACTGGATGTGCTTCGAAAAAATACCAAAAATGAAAAAATTTAAATTTAACTATTTGAGAATGCAGACGTTCGTTGGAACGCCTACGGCGACTATGTACAACCAGCGATCGCTACAAAATTGGGTGAACGCATACTGAAAACATTGATTTTTCCGAAAATGATATAGAAAAAAATTAGGAAAATTCGTGGCGGGCGCAGGTCAGCTCCAAACGGCAGATCCGGCATCCTAACCCATATAACCCCTACTCAAAAATACTTCCGATGGTTTTGGAATTTTTTCATCATTTTTTCCGTATTTTACGCCAACAACTACACTGGATGTGCTTCGAAAAAATACCAAAAATGAAAAAATTTAAATTTAACTATTTGAGAATGCAGACGTTCGTTGGAACGCCTACGGCGACTATGTACAACCAGCGATCGCTACAAAATTGGGTGAACGCATACTGAAAACATTGATTTTTCCGAAAATGATATAGAAAAAAATTAGGAAAATTCGTGGCGGGCGCAGGTCAGCTCCAAACGGCAGATCCGGCATCCTAACCCATATAGCCCCTACTTAAAAATACTTCCGATGGTTTTGGAATTTTTTCATAATTTTTTCCGTATTTCACGCCATCAATTACACAGGATGTGTTTTGAAAAAATACCAAAAATAAAAAATTTCAAATTGAGCTATTTGAGAATGCAGACGTTCGTTGGAACGCCTACGGCGACTATGTACAACCAGCGATCGCTACAAAATTGGGTGAACGCATACTGAAAACATTGATTTTTCCGAAAATGATATAGAAAAAAATTAGGAAAATTCGTGGCGGGCGCAGGTCAGCTCCAAACGGCAGATCCGGCATCCTAACCCATATAACCCCTACTCAAAAATACTTCCGATGGTTTTGGAATTTTTTCATCATTTTTTCCGTATTTTACGCCAACAACTACACTGGATGTGCTTCGAAAAAATACCAAAAATGAAAAAATTTAAATTTAACTATTTGAGAATGCAGACGTTCGTTGGAACGCCTACGGCGACTATGTACAACCAGCGATCGCTACAAAATTGGGTGAACGCATACTGAAAACATTGATTTTTCCGAAAATGATATAGAAAAAAATTAGGAAAATTCGTGGCGGGCGCAGGTCAGCTCCAAACGGCAGATCCGGCATCCTAACCCATATAACCCCTACTCAAAAATACTTCCGATGGTTTTGGAATTTTTTCATCATTTTTTCCGTATTTTACGCCAACAACTACACTGGATGTGCTTCGAAAAAATACCAAAAATGAAAAAATTTAAATTTAACTATTTGAGAATGCAGACGTTCGTTGGAACGCCTACGGCGACTATGTACAACCAGCGATCGCTACAAAATTGGGTGAACGCATACTGAAAACATTGATTTTTCCGAAAATGATATAGAAAAAAATTAGGAAAATTCGTGGCGGGCGCAGGTCAGCTCCAAACGGCAGATCCGGCATCCTAACCCATATAACCCCTACTCAAAAATACTTCCGATGGTTTTGGAATTTTTTCATAATTTTTTCCGTATTTTACGCCAACAACTACACTGGATGTGATTCGAAAATATACCAAAAATAAAAAATTTTAAATTGAGCTATTTGAGATTGCAGACGTTCGTTGGAACGCCTACGGCGACTATATACAACCAGCGATCACTACAAAATTGGGTGAACCTATACGGAAAACATTGAATTTTACGAAAATGATATATAAAAAAATTTGGAAAATTCGTGGCGGGCGCAAGTCATCTCCGAACAGCCTATCCGGCATCCTAACCCATATAACCCCAACTTGAAAATAATTCCGATGGTTTTGGAATTTTTTCATAATTTTTTCCGTATTTTACGCCATTGATTACACTGGATGTGCTTCGAAAAAATACCAGAAACAGAAAATTCCAAATTGAGCTATTTGAGAATGCAGACGTTCGTTGTAACGCCTACGGCGACTATGTACAACCAGCGATCACTACAAAATTGGGTGAACCTATACGAAAAACATTGAGTTTTCCGAAAATGATATAGAAAAAAGTTTGGAAAATTCGTGGCAGGCGCAGGTCTGCTCCGAACGGCAGATCCGGCATCCTAACCCATATAGCCCCTACTTAAAAATATTTCCGACGGTTTTGGAATTTTTTTATAATTTTTTCCGTATTTCACGCCATCAATTACACAGGATGTGCTTTGAAAAAATACCAAAAATAAAAAATTTCAAATTGAGCTATTTGAGAATGCAGACGTTCGTTGGAACGCCTACGGCGACTATGTACAACCAGCGATCGCTACAAAATTAGGTGAACCTATATGAAAAATATTGAATTTTACGAAAATAGTATGGAAAAAAATTTAAAAAATTGGTGGCGGGCGCAGGTCAGTTCCAAACGGCAGATCCGACATCCTGACCCATATAACCCCTACTTAAAAATAATTCCGATAGATTTGGAATTTTTTCATAATTTTTTCCGTATTTTACGCCATTGATTACACAGGATGTGCTTCGAAAAAATACCAGAAACAGAAAATTCCAAATTGAGCTATTTGAGAATGCAGACGTTCGTTGTAACGCCTACGGCGACTATGTACAACCAGCGATCACTACAAAATTGGGTGAACCTATACGAAAAACATTGAGTTTTCCGAAAATGATATAGAAAAAAGTTTGGAAAATTCGTGGCAGGCGCAGGTCAGCTCCGAACGGCAGATCCGGCATTCTAACCCATATAGCCCCTACTTAAAAATACTTCCGATGGTTTTGGAATTTTTTCATAATTTTTTCCGTATTTCAAGCCATCAATTACACAGGATGTGCTTTGAAAAAATACCAAAAATAAAAAATTTTAAATTGATCTATTTGAGAATGCAGACGTTCTTTGGAACGCCTACGGCGACTATGTACAACCAGCGATCGCTACAAAATTAGGTGAACCTATATGAAAAATATTGAATTTTACGAAAATATTATGGAAAAAAATTTAAAAAATTGGTGGCGGGCGCAGGTCAGCTCCAAACGGCAGATCCGACATCCTGACCCATATAACCCCTACTCAAAAATAATTCCGATAGATTTGGAATTTTTTCATAATTTTTTCCGTATTTCACGCCATCAATTACACTGGATGTGCTTCGAAAAAATACCAGAAACAGAAAATTCCAAATTGAGCTATTTGAGAATGCAGACGTTCGTTGTAACGCCTTCGGCGACTATGTACAACCAGCGATCACTACAAAATTGGGTGAACCTATACGAAAAACATTGAGTTTTCCGAAAATGATATAGAAAAAAGTTTGGAAAATTCGTGGCAGGCGCAGGTCAGCTCCGAACGGCAGATCCGGCATCCTAACCCATATAGCCCCTACTTAAAAATACTTCCGATGGTTTTGGAATTTTTTCATAATTTTTTCCGTATTTCACGCCATCAATTACACTGGATGTGCTTCGAAAAAATACCATTAACAGAAAATTCCAAATCGAGCTATTTGAGAATGCAGACGTTCGTTGAAACGCCTACGGCGACTATGTACAACCAGCGATCGCTACAAAATTGGGTGAACGCATACTGAAAACATTGATTTTTCCGAAAATGAAATAGAAAAAAATTAGGAAAATTCGTGGCGGGCGCAGGTCAGCTCCAAACGGCAGATCCGACATCCTGACCCATATAACCCCTACTTAAAAATATTCCGATAGATTTGGAATTTTTTCATAATTTTTTCCGTATTTTACGCCATTGATTACACAGGATGTGCTTTGAAAAAATACCATTAACAGAAAATTCCAAATCGAGCTATTTGAGAATGCAGACGTTCGTTGAAACGTCTACGGCGACTATGTACAACCAGCGATCGCTACAAAATTGGGTGAACGCATACTGAAAACATTGATTTTTCCGAAAATGAAATTGAAAAAAATTAGGAAAATTCGTGGCGGGCGCAGGTCAGCTCCAAACGGCAGATCCGGCTTCCTAACCCATATAAACTCCGCTTAAGAATTCTTCTGACGGATTGTTTCATTATTTTTCCCGTATTCTACGCCATCGAATACACATGCATGTATTGTTTCATCTTCATATTGTCAATCTTTCTGTCATTGTCTATAGGAAAATCTCGTAATTCATGGTCATTAAGATTTTTTTCATATAAAACATTTTCTCAAAACAGTCGTCTAGTATACTTTTCGTGTTGCACGCCCTGATATTGCATTATTTCCTTTCAATTGCCTCTAAAACAAGGTCCATTGAAAAGACAAAGCCCATTCATCCACTCAACAAATTTGTCAGGTATGTCATTAGAAACTATTCAAAACCCCTTTTGTAGTGTTAAATCATTGAAATTAATTGTAGACGTGCTATTGAAATTCACTCAGAACTTTCGGTGAAGGTGTTTCCATTGTTCGCGGTTGGTTTTTTCGTTTTTGAATTGAATGGGGGTATGATTCGATTAAAGCGTTCACTGATACTTGATATGCCATGAGGGTTAAGGGTTGAGACGTTATTTTCGATTCGTTCTCACAAAGGTGTCCATGAACTTTACCCTATTCATGGCCGAAGGTTTCATTGGACGCATTTTTCATGAGCAAATGTTCTTTGTGGAGGACGGAATGAGTTTAGAGTTTACGAGGTGACTGATTTAAAATAATTTTGATTTTATTTCTCGTTTGAAAATTCAGTAACAAAAATATTAAAAATTATCTTTTTTTTTTCAGGTATGTGGACATTCAAACTTTTCCAGAGAATATTATGAGTGAGTAAATGTGTGAAATAATATAATATAATAGAAACATATTCATGACACCATTCATTGACTATTGCTATTGTTTTTCCATTCCGTTAGTTTATGATGGGATATTCAACTATACTGGGTGTTGCACTGTACTCGATCTTCAGTCCTAAAAATCTCCGAAACCAAAACCGATACCAAAATATAAAATCACCAAATTCTGACGTACCAATTATATTGCAGGCACTCGATTGCTCTGATTTCATAGCTGTCAATGTCAGGAGATCATTATGCGACTCATAATGATCGAGGACGTTGCCAGGGAACGAGGCACTTCGCACCGAGTCACCTGATGCAATTTCCGATAATTTTTTAAATTGCATAATAATGTTATTACACTCAAAGCTTTATCTTACCATTGACAACGATGATGTTGAAATGAAATCAACAGATTTGGTTATTGTCACGTTATTGTCATTTTAGCGTGCCGTAAAAATTAATATACGAGGATATATTGAAAAATTCTTAGCCTACTATGGAACCAAACAAAATTTCGATGTCAAAATATTTTATTACTCAACATATTCTCCTTTTAATTGGATACATTTCTTACAGCCAACCTGCAACGTCTCTAGACCTTTCAAAAAAATTGTTTCTTCTTGCTGTGCATACATTCATATCAGATTTTATTTTCATAAGTTACCATTGAAATTTCTTAGGGTATATTTCTTAATTGATAAGAAAGCATATTTCGTACAAAATTATTGTTTTTAGAGATATTCAACATATTCCCTGGAAATATCTGGTAGTATTTAGGTAAAGTATCAAATTGTTCAATATTATAAATATATTTATTAAAATATATACATTAATTTTATAATAATTATATGGGCCGCGGTGGTGTGCGGGCTGAGTTCTCGCCTCATAAGCCAAAGAGCGTGAGTTCGAATCACAGCATTGCCACCGGTTTCGTGCATGGCATCACACGTATAAAAGGTAAGGGCTACGTCTTCCCCTAGCTCGCACAAGTCTCTGACTTTTGAGGGTTGCACGTAGGGGTGCAACCGGTTGACGGATATAACAATTTTAACAATTTTAACAATTTAACAATTTTAACAATGTCAAACTACCAGAATTATTATAAGTCCAGATCTGGTATTTATTTCTTAGATCTGACAATATTTATTTCCACGAAATAAAATCTACATACACATGTTGGAAGAAAATTTACGACCTTTTAAACTTTTTTTCAGTTGAGGAAAGAGACCATCGTTGGACGGAGTCAAATCTGGTGAATAAGGGGGGTGTTTTAGTAATTCAAACCCTAAATCACGAATTTTTTGTATGGCAACATGAAATTTGTGTGCAGGGGCGTTGTCCTGCAAAAACAAAACGCCTTTGGATAGCTTTTCGCGTCTTTTCTCTTTATTTTTTTCCCGTAGAGTAGTCAGTAACGTCGAATAGTAATCTCCAGTTATTGTTCTACCCTTATCCAAAAAATCAATCATGATTACTCCATGGCAATCCCAAAAAACTGAAGCAAGAACTTTTCCAGCAGATTTTTGGACACGAAACTTCTTAGGTCTTGGGGAAAAGGAGTGTCGCCATTCCATCGATTGTTGCTGTGTTTCTGGATCGTAGAAATGTACCCAAGTCTCATCCACAGTAACAATTCGGTTTGAGAAGTCTACATTGTTTTCAAATCAAGCACAGATCGAATGCAATGTACTACCCTTGCACACTTTTGTCAATATTCAAACATTTGGGGATCTATTTTGCAGCAATAATCATTCTCATGTCCAAATTAACGTGAACTATGTGATAAACGCGTTCGTATGAAAAATTCAGATATCCGTTTTAGCCCAATTCGACGGTCTGTTAAAATCATGTCATGAATAGCATCGATATTTTCGGGGAAGGCCAGACAGAAACTGGCCTTCCCGATCGGTCATCATCTTCAATGGAAAATTCACCTCTTTTGAAGCTTGCAGTCCAATTTTTCATGGTCGCATACGAATGACATTGATCACCAAGGGTATTAAGTATATCTTCGTAAATCTGCTTACCTCTTAACCCTTTTAAATACAGGTACTTGATGATGGTTCAATACTCCAATTTTCACAATTTCGTTGGACATATTTTTTCTTTTAATTTATTGCGTAACTCTGGTTTACTTTTTTGACGTCAAACTTTACACTGACACTTCTAATAAGTTATTGTTCGTTGCTATGGTAACGCAATATTTTGTTTATGCAGGAGACAGGTCTAGGCTAACTAGATATCAATACATCCTCGTAGTGTAATTTGAAACTTATTGAAAACTGTGGCGAAAGTCATGGCAGATATTGATATTCCCCAGTGTGAATATGTTGTTTCATCTAAAATTCCTTACTATCTGGAAAAAACATTTTTGTTTTAGGAAGCTTGATTTTCAATATGATGGAATATCTAATATGAATGTTATGCTCTTCAAACAATCATTTCATGGCACTTCTTGTTTGACCATCATTTTTTCCCGAGCAATCATCACTGATCTCCAAACATCCCTGATTTCCGTGCCTGAAATTCTCATTGTATCTGCAAATTGTACTAAATTTCTACACCGGCATAAAAACAAATTCCTCATTGGCAAACTGGATCCAATATCGACTATCGTTCCTTACGCTTGCAGGAGAAGTGTTGACCGCATCTCAGGAAACTCGCTTTTATGAAATGAATTCTCCAAGCTTCCGAGCACGCCTCACAAACGACTGGTACAAAAAGTAACGAATTTTTCCTCGATTTGGCTTTCCTTCGCTGAAATTACTCGCGCTTTAATAAAGTCAAGAATCAAAGTGCTGATGGAAGCGCATAAATTCGAGAAAGTGCTGCGAGCGCGTTAAATACGCACATTCTTCACGGAGAAATGTATATTAGGACTCTTAGTGCCTGTTAGGTGGGAATTTGATTTTCAAGAAAGCTTTTCGGGTTCCGATAGAAAATCAGATTTCTAACGACATTTGAGTAATATAAGGATAGCGAATATGCACGGAAATTGGATTCGGGATCGAAGTGAGGCGGGAAATTCACCAAATAAAAATGCTGAACTACAAATTTTCCCAGTGTCAGTACGTTACATTTCTCTGATTGGTCGTGGTCAAGTCAAAGCTGGCTCAAAGCTGTCCAATATTTTTTAGGAACCAGTAGATTCAAAACGATGAAAACATAAATGAAAAGAACCGTAGGCGATCGTCGTAAATCATTCTAGTGATATAAATATACGCGAGTAGAATACCAACCTCTTCAGTGTTCGCCATTAATATTTGTATTATTTGTATGAGGTAGGTACTTGAAATTTTCTATGAGATGTTTCATGATTTTAGGCGTCATATCGTGTAATAACGTGATTTTTTTCCTGAACCTCTACATTTTTAAGTTGCCTTTTGGTAATAAACCAAATGAGTGATCATTGAATATTTACTTGAGAAAATTTTAAACTTTTGCTTCTGCATTTCTTTAAATAACTTCAAAAATATCGAGAAAAATGCCGAAAACCAAGTTTCATTTCCATCACCTACAAAAATAATTTGATATTGCTGATGAAATATTCATGTTTTCTTTTTTGCGATTTTTATTTGACAAAAAGGCCCCATCATTTCAAGAAAAGCTGTTTAACAAAATTATGATTTTTGTACATTTCAGGACGACCTCCTTTCTTTGAAACCTATACTTCAAAACAGTGTTGAAGATCATTCTGTTAGGAAAAAAATTATAAGATACTCAACTATCCCAAGTTTTAACATACGAAGTTACATGTGAGAAAAGTTTTCCTATGGCAAATAATAAAAATACCCGTCCTATTTCAAATAACGACCAATAAATAAATTGTAAATAAAAGAGCCACAAATTCCTTCCATTTTCAACTTAGTGTACTCGATATCACGTCTTCCTGTCGTTATGTTCCAGCACGAATCAATCAAACTCATATAAAATACTATCTGGAGCTCATAAGAATCTCAACCATAAAATATATTACCAGTCCCATATTGGACTATAAAGAAATCATAGTCGGTGGTAACAAAATTTTGTAATATCAATCCGGATGAAAACAAACTTGCTTTATTATTAGGTACACTCTCTGCGTTGTTTTATATGAGTTAACTGAATGGCAAATGTATTGTTGAAATGACTGGACAGAAGTTTAGGGTCACTTTCTGCGAATTTTCAGTCACTGTATAGAAATGAACAGTGAATGTGCAATAATTTTTTTTGGTTCAAGGTCAGTTTTCACTTGTGAGAATTTGGGAAGAAAGTCTTCTCAAGGGTCTTCTTCCCTGAGAAAAAAAGGAGTTATATACCGTTCATTCATTTTATACTTGAAGAATATTTTTTTATGATTTTATTTTTTATTTTACAAAGAGAACATGTGAATATGGTTTGAAACGCACAGATGAACACTTACTCAAGAAGATCACCCATATACTAATACCCCATTTTCACTGGTTTTTAGCGGGGCGTTTCAAGCATTTTTTAGCGTGTAGTCAAGACGATTCTGAACACTATAGCAAAAATTATACAAGAGAAGTAGTCAGTGATTGAAATAGACTTTTTGATCCATTCAGTGATATACAAATCAAGAAACGTCCGTGACACCAAGTAACAAGTAATTTCAGAAAAAAAAAGGTTAGTTCTAAAGCACTCACAAAACGAGTAATTTTTCAAATTGCATTATATTTGAATGAAAAGGAGCTCAAAGGGCTTCAAAGGAAATTTCACTACATTGCTGTCTATGAATTAGCCTAAAGAGTTGGAGATTTTGTTTTTATATCTGATGAGGATGAGATAAGTTGAAAACTGGCGAAAATACCAATAAGTAGGATACATCTACAGTTTTTGTGCTTACGAATTTCTAAAGATTCCAAAAAAATTTCTTTTCTTTTTCTTATATACAAGTTATCAATGGTTTTTCAAATCTCCCCATTTTACTCTAATTCAGATATCCATGTAAAACTTCCCATTCATGATATTCCCCAGCCGACAGCTGAGATTGAATCACTCCCTATATCATCCGCAACAACCCTTCATCTTCCATCCCCCGAGCGAACGTCGCGGTCGACCGCGCCACCCATTCATAAACATGAACAGGGAGCTCGGGATTCAAAGGTTCCTCCCGACAAGACATTTCTCTTCAGACCGTTTTTTCTTATGACATTATATTGTTTTTGCCTCATTAACCTTCTCAAAATCCCCAGAGCGTTTCCTTCCCTTACACAGAAATTCCTGGTAGATGGAAGTAACTCTCGTAACTTCTGCGAATACTAACGCAGAACAAACTCTCCTGCTAAATCAAGTGGGATGTGTCTGTTTTTGTCCCTAGCTGCCGTAATCGATATGTGAAAGTACAAGGAAAGTTACTCGAAACTTTGCGACGTGAGTGACGTTTCCACAGTAAATAATCCGGTGGGTTCGATTATCACCGGCAATAAAGATACTTGTTCATATCTCCGATCTTGAGTTGTGTATTACTGATTGAGAGGATTCGGCGGTTCGAGTTCACCTATTTAGCTTTGCGCCTAATGATCGGCTTATTGACTTGGGATTCTGCTAATTATGCTCATTAGGTCGATTCTGAACCATAAAGGCAACTCTCGTTCCTAATGATGCCTCTGATATTCCGAGGATGCGAACAAATATCGCCCAGAGAAGTTCAGGTGATCGGCAGTGAAAAAATATCTGACGCTAACTAACCTAAAATATGTGTTCAACGAAATGCATCCAGATAAACTAGTTGCAAGAAAATATGTTCTGGAATTAGTGCAAAAATTTCGTCAAACTGGATCAGTAGCCAACAAAAACGAGACCCAGAACGTGAATTTCTGTTGAGAAATAAACCTGTTGAAGTTGCAGTTTTAAGACAAGTTTATGGCCCAACATTGAGCAGAAGGATATTGGCTAGTGTCACCAATATGAGTATAACCAATAGTCACCAAATCCTGAAATATCATAAATTCCGTCCTTACAAAATACGTTTTGTACACCGATTGAATGGAGATGATTTTGATATGCGACAGGAATTTTGTGAAATATTTACTACGAATTTCCTTTTCAACATCTGCTTTTCTGTTGAGTCTACAGTCTTTTTGAATTCGACTGTGAATCGCCATAATTGTGGTTATTGGTCAGATACCAATCCACATGTTTCCTATGAAGTCCATACTCAAACTCCCCAAGAACTCAATGACTTGGCCGGTAGTTTTGGGGATCGTCTGATTGGATCAGTATTTCTTGACGGTGATCTGACAGGGGAAACTTATTTGGAATTATCGAACGAATTAGTTTTTCCACTATTAGGAGACATCACTGAAAATGACGATCATTACCATGAAGACCAGTTGATATTTCAACAAGATGGGACAGCCTGTTAGGGCGTTATTGGACAGAATGTTTTATATAAGTTGGATTAGAAGAACAGGCTTTATAAAGTGCAAGCCAGATCTCCAGATTTAGCCCCACTCGACTTCTTCCTTTGGGGTCACTCACAGAACAAAATCTATGCAACCGAACCGAAGATTTACGAAGTAGAATTATTGAAAAATGCCGTCAAATAACGCCGGAAATGCTAAGAAATGTGAGGACTTATTTTGAACAGAACTTGAATTGTATGAAAATGGGTGGTGGACAGTTTGAACATTTACTCCATTGACAAGAATAATTATTGCAACAGTTGGATCAGGTATTGTTTTTATTAATTAAGTGAATGAAAAGTGATTTTCAAATTTCAAGATCCTATATCTCGAAAACAATTTCATCTAGAGTTAAGAGAGGTCTTTCCCCCAGAAAACTTTTTTCATTATTTTTTTCTATTTCTATTCGTGAAATGCAATCTTTTTTAAATATGCACACCGACTTCAAATTCGATTCCAAGTCAATTGAAGATTTTATAGTCTTTTTAAGGCACCTCCGCCATTTCGACCTTGCAAGGGAAATTTCAAGGTTTTATTCCTTTTTCTGCCAAACCTTGTATCTATACATATTCAAATCACATATAATCGGAATCAGCGTGAAATTTTGCTTTTATAGTGCGACTTTTAAGCCGATCTGTTGATTTTGTAGTATTCATGATTTTTTGGGATCTACCCCTCAGGACTTCTTTCAATTTATTTATTTTTTTGTCTATCGACTTGAATTTCACGAAATAGACTAATTCCTTCATTCTGAATCGATTGGCGTTCGCAGAATTGCTTTATTTTCAACCGTTCTCGAGTTTAAAAATTCATCAAGAGTTAAGAGAGGTCTTTCCCCTCAAAAACTTTTTTAATAATTTGTTTCTACTTTTTTCCATGAAATGCAATCTTTTATAAATATGCACACTGAATTCAAAGTCGATTCCAAGTCAACTGAAGATTTTATAGTCTTTTTAAGGCACCTCCGCCATTTCGACCTTGCAAGGGAAATTTCAAGGTTTTATTCCTTTTTCTGCCAAACCTTGTATCTATACATATTCAAATCACATATAATCGGAATCAGCGTGAAATTTTGCTTTTATAGTGCGACTTTTAAGCCGATCTGTTGATTTTGTAGTATTCATGATTTTTTGGGATCTACCCCTCAGGACTTCTTTCGATTTATTTATTATTTTTTTGTCTAGCGACTTGAATTTCACGAAATAGACTAATTCCTTCATTCTGAATCGATTGGCGTTCGCAGAATTGCTCTATCTTCAACTGTTCTCGAGTTGCAAAGTTCATCCAGAGTTAAGAGAGGTCTTACCCCTCTAAAACTTTTACAAAAATTTCTTCTACTTTTATTCGTGAAATGCAATCTTTTATAAATATGCACACCGACTTCAAAGTCGATTCCAAGTCAATTGAAGATTGTATAGTCTTTTTAAGGCAACATCGGACCAATATTGCGAAATTATTCCCCTCTTCTTCTCGGTAATATTGCTTACGAAAATAATAACCAAGTTATCTTTGTCAGTTCTTCGTGAAATTCGTATATACGTATGTCATGATATATTATCAGTTGGAAATAGAATAATTTTTGTCACTTCGAATAGGTATTTCAATCATTTTAATGAACACTGCATATTACATTAATTTGGTAATATTGTAAACGTTTTGTTGATTGAAAATTATTCACTAATATATTATAATTATGATATTAATTGACGAACAATAAACCAGTTAGTCGAGTTTTGTATAAATTCATCATGCTATACTTTACTCTGAAATAATATACCTCCGGAAGTAGCCGATAATTAACTAGATGCAAGGATAAAATCACGATATCTGCAATTTCAAATTGATTATGCAACCAAAGGCATTATTTAAACCTATCGACCATCGGGAATGGACAAAAAGCAGAGCCGTCTCAAGGCTGTAACCTGTCATAGAAACCCTGTTGACACTGCTCTTTAGGAATTTTAAAATTGTACATTTATCTTTCCAATCTACTGCTGGTTGTCGATAGTTGTAAAAATAATCAAACATTCCATTCTATTTTGAATTAGTTGTAGTAATCGATTCAGGCCACTGAAATCTAGTATAATGCATGGAATCTGTTACTCTCCATCAACTTCTTCTAGAAAGTGGTGGAGTTTAGATGATTTTTCCATCAATGGTTATTCAGTCTTTCAGATCCTGAAGCAGGAGAATTCTTCGTACCCAGGATGGGATACATAATTCCTCAGGTTTTGGGTAGACATCCTTCTTAGATCATTAGTCTCATCATGAACTTCATTTTTATCAAATTATACTCGATTCACAAAAGTTATTTCACTGGATATGTTGGATGTTTCTCTTCAAGGATTGTAGGCTGATCAAAACAGAAAAGGTATATAAACGAGCCTGTGCAGTGACGGTTCTGAAAACAAGGTAGATAATCATATGTTGTTTGTAAATAACATGGCATTACTGGTTTCTGTACCGCTTGAGGAAAATTAAATATGCATAAGGAGACGTTGATAATAGGCAATTTTCTCATGGGAACGTGTAATTTCCATTTTGTTCATTTTCGTGATTCTGTCTTACTAAAAATAATTGAAATTGAAAATGTCGCGTCAAAGGGATTTTCTCTTCTGGAATGAATTACTCATGAGGGAGATATATTCGTTTCATAACGAATAGACGACACCACTTTATTATTGATTAAAAGTTTGATTTAGTGGAGGACATTCTTTTCTTGATTGGTTCTTCACACATCTCAAACTTCCACAGTGTAATAATGAAAACATTTTCAAATGAATTATATTCACAACATACCTACCGCGTGGGTGTGATGGCAGTTATTTAGAAGCAACTTTGAGACTAGAATCAGTGCATCAAGAACTGAATCATAAAACATTATTGGTTCAAACACATTCCCACATCTGATGGCGATCATAATAATTATGATGATATGGAGAATCCTCCAGAACAATCTTGGGCCAATTCTGCTGGAACCTATCTCATTATAACATATTCAAATCAGTTTCTGTCCCAGAATGGTTGTCATTAACGTTACAAGGCTGATATGTAGCAAATAGCAGATGGAATTATATCAACCGAATGTTTTTTTGCGCATCAACCGTGTGTCGTTCAAGAATTTTCGTAATCCGGCTGAAAGATTACATTTTGATTCCGAGGAAAGAACAAACCACGTAACTCGTAATTCTACAGAAAAATCTCAACATCGTGTTGTCATGGAATAGCTTAACAATATCATTACAATATTATAAACAACGTCAGTTTTTTGTGTTCGCGAGTTCGCTTTAACAACAACCATGGATGAAATTAAAGAAATTGAAGAACAAATTCAGTGGCGTGAAAGCAAGAATGTATAGGTGGTAAATGAAGATTTATTATTGCCTATACGAAAGGATAATCAGAGTTTTATTTTCCTAACTCGCTGTGGACCAAGATTTCAATCTCGAAACTTGCTTTGGAAGTTTATGACAACAATGACATTTCTAGGTTACTTACTTATTTCAAATCGTACACCATATTAGCTTTGTTCTGGTTCTGAAAAATAGTGGTTCTGGGACGTCAGGATTATGCGCAGTTGAATGAAAGTGAATGAATTTGAACCTTAAGTGCATCCTTCTGATCAACTGCGCATGATCCTGACGTCCCAGAACCACTAACTTTCAGAACCAGAACAAAGCTATTAGAGTATTACTGACAGAAATGGTATTTTCAGATTTGTTAAATTATTTTTGTCTGAAGAAGAAGTAACTGTGTTTTTGTTTGAGAAGGTTGAATTAATGTGTGGTATTATTGGCGCCTGTAGACGTATCAAACTTGTTAGGCTGAATGTGGGTGATTTTGACAGCACCAGTACCAGATTTTTGGATACATTGAAGTATACTAAAAACAAAAAGAACGGGGTATTGGTCATACCCAAAGAAGAACTTCCTTTTGATGCCTATGGTTTATACCAAAAATACGTATATTTGCGGCCTTCAAATTTGGAAAATCGGCGATTCTTTATTGGTTATATGAATAGTAAATGTATAAAACAAAATTCATAATATTGAAGCTGTTTCAAAGAAAATTGCAGCATTCCTAAAATTGGGAAATCCTCAGCTCTACAAAGGGCACTCGTTTTGCTGATCCTTGGCTACTATGCTTGTAGAACATGGTAGCGATCTACTATCGGTAAAAGAACTTGGAGGTTCCTATGCGGTGGCGAAAATTCAGTTTCAAAGAGGATGAAGATAACGGGACAACTATTTCATAGTAATGAGGCCATACTGACAACAAGTTCATACACTATTGCCATAGATCGTAAATCTCTCGTCGAAGGAATAGAAATCTCAAATAATAGCAATTGTCAAATTACTTTTCAAATTTATGAATAGTTAGTATTATTATAATTATTGTTATTGCAAGCAGAATAAAGTTTTGAAAAAATATTTTAACAAGTGATTTCTTAACGGCTGCCGGCAATTAAAAATTCTCAACGGACGGAGGCTGTAACATTAACTTTTCAATTGTCATCTGAATACCATTGAATCAAAATAACAGTATGGGATTACAAAAAAATTCCAAATGTACGATGATATTATTCGCAGAAGATACCGTCCTTTATGATGAGAGGAAAGCTTGAGATGAAGTCGAACAAAGCATATCTAACGAGCTGAAATTGATGATGAAGTGGTTTGACAAATAATTACTGACTATCAACCTAGACAAAACTAAATATGTTCCCTTTGGGAACCGTTTTTTGGTACTATACTTCTACTTTCAGGATCTTCCTAAGAAGTTGAAATTGGAATGTCACTAGAACATTCAGACAAGCTGCAAAAAAAATTCAAATCGCAATTGTATGTACCAAAACTGATAATCCGACAGCACCTGTTTTGTGCACATTTATGAAGTATCTATGATTCAATACTTTCATGAAAAGGAACATCCCTACATATTGAAAAATGGCGGAGTTATATTTTTTCAATGCGCATAACTTTCTGGTTCTTCCAGTTTTTTTCCGTTACAAATAATCCGAACAAATAAATAAGTGACAGTTGCTATCCAGAACATAACAAAATATAACTACGGACTGCCTTTCATGTGATGAAGCTGTCGGATTCCTACTAGTATTTTTGTTGAAAAATAACTCATTTTATGCTGTATTGATTGGTGTATTTTAATAACCACCTTGTTTTCCCATGTATATAACAACTGTTGGCGTGGAATGAAGCTTGAAAACATTACGTATCGTTGGAATTACGTTTCAAATTACCGAACACATTTTCCAATAGCACTCGGCAACGCCATATACAAGAAGCGCTTTGCCTCTTTCATGCCCAATATTTCATAAAATTTGTGACAAGCCTAGTACTAAATAATGCAGGGACTGCTTAGCACTCTACGTATCTTATAAGCAGAAATTCGTTCGAATGACATTTTCTCGAGAGGCTCTACAGATATGAATTTAATAGCGGAATTATTCGAAAAGCTGAAGAGATATTGCCGTAGGTGAATAGGTCGACAAAGGTGAGGTTTGAACTCACTTACATATCTTATTTATATAAATAGCTTTTTGTAAATTTTTTTTTCTGATTTCTGGATTAAAATATTCGCAGTTTTGTAGTTTGGAGTTAACTATTGAATATTTCGTAATACACTATAACGTTAAAAGTGTAAAATGGAAAGCAGAAACCAAAAAAAAATTAACGTCCATTTTCAATACTAATAAAAAATAGTACATACAAACAATCCATAACTTCACAACAAATTTTTTTGTTACATTTTGTTTCTTACAGGAATGTTCCTTTCACATGAACATTGATTGTTTGGTGATAATTCTAACATTTTTAACGATACTCTGAACGGTGAAAGATGATGTAAGTAGTTTTTTTCAAAGGTAAAAGATGATTTTTCCAATGGTAAGGTCTCTTTGATGACTGTTTTTCTCTGGTCGATTTTTCATTTGAATTGGACGTAATGCAACTGAAAATATGGCGAAGGTGCCAATATCATTGTACCAAATTCACCATTTAATTCCTATTAAAACGTCAAAATAGGATATCATATCCAACTACTTCACGTAAAAAGAAAATGTGTTGAACATTGCCATACGGCTAGCACGAAGAAGCTAGAATAAATTTGGAGAAAGTGATCAAATCGTAGCATGAATATTTCAATTTATTCTATTTCGTCACTTCATCTTACATTGGATATCTAACTCTCATGTAAATAATTCATAAGTGGCCAACTAAATTTTAACAGTCACTGTGAATATACAGTGTGTGCGATTAAGAGCTGCAATACCCTGTTATTTTGAAGCAAGAATTTGAAAATTTGTCATAAAATAACTAATACTCTCCATGAGATATGTCCAAATCGATTTTTCGATAAATAATTGCCTAATGGTCCTCAAAATTTCGACCCATTTAGCAGAAGATAGTAAGACTTGAAAATAGTATTAATTCATATCTGTTAACATCTTTGAATAGATTTGATTTTCTCTTGTCTTGTCGAATTCAATTTTTAACGTAATATTCGGAATCAGCTCGTCGAAATACGTTTGAGAAACTTTTGCGATTTTTCGAGAAATAAAAATTTTCCAATTAGAATTCCATATATATCGAATACTGCATTACTCGTTATAAAATTTCCTTCTGAATCTGAAAATGTACTTGTTTTTTAAATTAAAAAAGTAATTCATTTAGAAAATGTCGATTTTGTGGAAAGGTGCATCTTTTCGTCGAAAAAATTGACCTTTTTGGGTTACATTCTTGTCGAATTCAATTTTTAACGTAATATTCGGAATCAGCTCGTCGAAATACGTTTGAGGAACGTTTGCGATTTTTCGAGAAATAAAAGTTTTTCTATTCGAATTCCTTATATATCGAATACTGCATTACTCGACTTTGGTCACCTGTGAATGTTTTTAAAAAGCATAATTCCTACGAATATTACTTGATCCGTTATAAAATTTCCTTCTGAATCTGAAAATGTACTTGTTTTCTAAATTAAAACAGTAATTCATTTAGAAAATGTCGATTTTGTGGAAAGGTGCAACTTTTCGTCGAAAAAATTGACCTTTTTGAGTTACATTCTTGTCGAATTCAATTTTTAACGTAATCGGAATCAGCTGGTCAAGATACGTTTGAGAGAAGTTTGCGATATTTCGAGAAATGGAAATTTTCCAATTCGATTTCCTTATATATTGGATTTTGCATTACTCTGATCACATTTGAATGATTTTAAAAAGCAAAATTTTCGCGAATATTACTTGATACATTTGATAGCTACTACTGAACAACTTCTGTTTTATTACCGCGTCGTCCAAATCTTACTTTTTCAAATTGTGTCTTTTTAAGTCTATATGATAAAACTTGAAAGCTCCTTATTTCAAATTTTCTACATTTTCGGAAAGGTAATTTTAAGCTCTATTGAAATATGCAGGAATATACAGGGTGCATCGTTAAACAATTTTTTTTCCATCAATAAGTAACAATGGATATTTTATTTGAAAAAATAAGTCACACCTTTCAATTCTACGTGAAAAAGTGCTCTGGAATGTTTTCACAGAAATAAGAAATTTTTAACAGGAAAACAATAACAGCAACTTTTCGAAAAGCATTCCTTAACTCAGAAACGATGATAGATATCGATATGCGGTTTTCACCATTGAGTTTGTCATAAAATTTGACCCTCAGACACAGTCATCAGTTTTCATCTGTCTTGTTTGAAAACAGGACTTTCCCATATGTGTCCAATTTGGTCCACGCTGTAGATACCTAAAATATAATTTTTTGAAGCTATGTTGTTTCGTAATGAAGGGCATTGTACTGATGAAATTTTATGTATACATCAGTTGTCGTCACAGTCTTGTAATTAATTTATTTCACATCACTTTCCCGTTTTTTCTGCCAATTAAGATCACTCCACATGAAAGACAAACTAGTACTAATCATCTCGAACTGCGAACGGTATTTGTCTCTCCAAGACATCCAAGACAAACAGTTTCTCAAAAACAATCCTGGAAGTTTTAATTGAAGTCGGGTCCATTGTTCACTTTCTCGAGTTATAATAAATATATTTCACTTCCACCCAGTTCAACAAAGAATTGTTTGAGGTTCATCTCACGAATTACCATGCCGATCTTTTCAAATCCAAAGTTTGGAAACAGCATCACTGAGTAATTGCCTCCAGCACGGCTCGGATGGCTGGATTCTGCGATGTCTCTCGAAAATACAACTGACAAAGGCCAGTTTTTACAGCGGGTCGAGTTGTTTGAATTTTCGTGACGATGTTCAAACGAACGGTGTCGCCCAATCATGTCTTAGAACTGGTCCTTCTTACTCAACTCCAAAAAATTCTTTTTCCATTGTGAACTTCGAAAGTCAAAATTTATCGTAAGTATTTATTAGTAATATTTGATAGTTATCCATATTACTATCGTACTGTTTCTGTCTTTTACGTTTTGACCACATATAGTAATGGTAATGGTAATGGTAATGGTAATGGTAATGGTAATGGTAATGGTAATGGTAATGGTAATGGTAATGGTAATGGTAATGGTAATGGTAATGGTAATGGTAATGGTAATGGTAATGGTAATGGTAATGGTGATGGTGATGGTGATGGTGATGGTGATGGTGATGGTGATGGTGATGGTGATGGTGATGGTGATGGTGATGGTGATGGTGATGGTGATGGTGATGGTGATGGTGATGGTGATGGTGATGGTGATGGTGATGGTGATGGTGATGGTGATGGTGATGGTGATGGTGATGGTGATGGTGATGGTGATGGTGATGGTGATGGTGATGGTGATGGTGATGGTGATGGTGATGGTGATGGTAATGGTAATGGTAATGGTAATGGTAATGGTAATGGTAATGGTAATGGTAATGGTAATGGTAATGGTAATGGTAATGGTAATGGTAATGGTAATGGTAATGGTAATGGTAATGGTAATGGTAATGGTAATGGTAATGGTAATGGTAATGGTAATGGTAATGGTAATGGTAATGGTAATGGTAATGGTAATGGTAATGGTAATGGTAATGGTAATGGTAATGGTAATGGTAATGGTAATGGTAATGGTAATGGTAATGGTAATGGTAATGGTAATGGTAATGGTAATGGTAATGGTAATGGTAATGTTAATGGTAATGGTAATGGTAATGGTAATGGTAATGGTAATGGTAATGGTAATGGTAGGTATGGATGGCGACTGATGCGCTGCGACCTGATTAGATCTATTCTGCCGTGCTCAGCATGAAGGGCGTATCTGACAAATTTGTGGGTATTGAATTTAGGTCAGTTTTGGGTTGTCTGCATCATTTTACTCCTATCCTACTAGGATTCAATGTCGTAAATAAAAATTAGCTAGTATTACAAGTTTATAAAAACTGTCATATTTGCAAAAGTTGCCTCCAATCTAATAGTAAAACATGATTTTTTCGAAAACATGAAAATTGCAGATACGCCTTTAATGCTTAGCACGGCAGTATCGTGCCCCATCTTCTTCTGCTGTTTCAAGGTGTTCTCTTTCACAGCAGCCCCTCAAGCCCCAATTCCTTGAAGTTAAGGAAT
Source organism: Chrysolina americana (assembly GCA_958502065.1). NCBI lineage: Eukaryota > Metazoa > Arthropoda > Insecta > Coleoptera > Chrysomelidae > Chrysolina > Chrysolina americana. The sequence goes on from OY293411.1 coordinate 105,193,650, forward strand.
TCAAGGATTTTGAGGGGTCTATCCATGGTATTTCTCCCACAGTTAGCTGGTGTGATCCCAGTATATTCAATCTTTTGTGATGTACAGCATAACACTCCATCATTATATGGTGTGGTGTTTCTGGATGTTCCCCATAGAATCTGCAGGTGCTATCCTCCTCTAAGCCTAGCTTCCCAAGGTGTTCTTTGAGTCTGCAGTGCCCCGTCAGAATTGACTAGTTTTGCTGAGGTTAATCAATGTCTTCGATCTTGCTCGGTTGAAGTTGCCGAGGAGATCTTTGGCCTGCCTTAGACCTGGAAATCTTTGCCAGTATGTTGCTCTCATTGCTTCTTCAGTTTTATTGAGTTCTTCTTGGAAGTAAGATTTCACAAGTCCGCAGAAGGGTTCTGGCCTGATCAGTGGCGTGCCAGGGTATCTGCTTGTTCATTGCCCTCTACCCCGACGTGCCCCGGCACCCAGAGGAGAATCGCCTTGTTGTTCCTGTCTAGATCATTAAGTTTGTATAGGCATTTCCAGGCCATCTTTGAGCTGATGTTAATGAGCTCAACGCTTTGATGGCTGTTTGACTATAGGAGAGGATGGCGATTTCCTTGTTCCGGTATTTCCTGTCGAGGTTGAATTGAATGCACCTTTTTATGGAGTTTTCCGCTCGAAAAATACTGGGGAACTGACCCATAGTACCCAAAGACTCCTGCTCCTCTATCCACTCTTGGTATTTAATTGCAATTAGTAGAGTGAAAGTAGTGTAAAATATAAAATAAAACTTGGGTTTGAAGTAAAAGAAATGGGAATAAACACTAACAGTTTTCATTTCAATAGTACGAAGCAGCAAACAAATTTTCCTACAAATATCGACAACGGATCAATCAAATTTGAAAAACGAAACATCGACATGCAGAGATTGAAAATACCTTCAACCTCCCTTCGCATTCAAAATTTTGAAGCTGGTAGCTCCCCTTACAGGATATGAAAGAGGGATGAGACCTTATTCCTTTCGATACATTTGTTGACGTTTCTCGGGATTTTTTAAAAAAATACACAAATTTAGAGAAAATTAGACTTTTCTATTAGTTTTCTTTTTCTGTTTATCCTCCACTTTTTTTTTTTTTTCTTTCTCACTCTTCTTGCATCTGTATATTCACTTCACCTTCCTTTCCTAAATCACCTTATTTTTATTTTATAGTTACCAATAATTATTCATTTCAATTATCCCCACTATTTTGTTATAAGAAAACTGTATATAAAATTGTTAAAATTGTAAAAATTGTTAAAATTGCCAAAATTGTTGAAATTGTTATAATTGTTGAAATGGTTAAAATTGTTGAGATTGTTGTTGGTAAATCCGTTTAAATCGTTATATTCGTCAACCAGCTGGACACTTACGAGCAACCCTCAGAATTCAGAGACTTGTGTGAGCTAGGGAAGACGTAGCCCTCACCATTTAACGTGTGATGCCATGCCGTGCAATTATTACTAGACATCTTCAAACCTTGGGTCAAATTACTCACAATCAATGCTTTGCTTCGTGTGAACCTTGCCTAATAAGTCTGATGCCAAGTTGTGGTATAATGTTGATCAAATTAGACTTGTCACAATACTAAACAGAGCAATAACTTTCTCCAGTCCAGATTGATAAAATTGATATCTGGAAATAATTTCCTGTTCTAAAACTAATCACTGGCACGTTGTGAGAAAGAAGTAAGTCCAGACTTCATTTAGTTTTGGCAGCTATCGCTCGCTAACAACAGATTGAAAGTGACTTCGGAAGAATTACAGATCTGAAAATGTAATTATGAAAGTTTTCCGTTTTCGTAGCTGTGAGCACTCTGATCGGAAATATACAAAAGTATACTCGCGAAAGGAAGTTTTAATTAGAGATCCAGGACGCCACTGGATAGAGTACGTGGTTCTCAAAAAGCTTCGTTAGAGCAAAGACGTGCTCTCGTTATATATCGATGGCAACAACATCGAGATTTCCCTTTTTCTTTTTGTTATTTCGAACAACTGTTATTGGGAATACTTCGTATACTTTCAAGCGTACTTAGCTTGTTCCTACAAATCCACCTACACATATGGATGACTATTGAATTCATTTGTTGTGTGGGAATGTGTGAATCCCACATAACGATCATAATGTTTCAGTCAAAATCTCACCTAATGACAGTATACAGGGTGTTTCGAATTCGATCCTCACCATTGGAATCTCTGAAACTAAGAGAGATACGAGGATGGTTTAATTAGGGGAAAGTTGCGCATTTACTTTACTAACAACATGCCGTTGAGAAAGTTCTGAAGTTCCGAGTATATCCGTAGATATCCGAAAAAAACAGAAATTTTGGAAAATGGATTTAATTTTTTTCTGGCTTTATTTTTCGTATGATTTGAAAATAAGTGGCACTTCCACTTAGCCAATTTTCCCCTGCTATGAAACGGTGTTTTCCGATTTTTTGTCGAAAATCAGGAGATACTTAATAAAAATCTTATCACAATGGACTTTGAGTTTGATATTTCTATATTCGATTTCAAATATATTACACTCAATGACATTGTGTTGTTGTACAATTCATTGAATTTTATCGGACCTGAAGAAAATGCTTACTGAAACCAAAAAAAAGTTCGAAAAATTCTTCATGCAAATAGAAGCATCAATAATAATTTGGATAAATTCAAAATCCTAATTACTCAAATCGAAGCTGAATTGAAGTTCATAGTATTGTCAGAAAAATTAACAATCAATGATTTTTCTTTATACCGAATCGAAGGTATAACTATGTCTACAGTGCAGGAACTTTTAATCAAAATGATGCCATGGTACGGCAATGCATATAAAAAACAGGACTGATAACAACTATCACCCTATCAGGTCATTGAAATAAACCCACAGATTAATATTGAACTTATTTTCATAAGCAGCTGTATATGTTATTGGTGACATAGATATAACTATTCTAGGCCACGAAAAATACTCACAAGATTACATGAATATCCTGAGTAAAAATGCATTTATATCAGCGATCAATAAATACACCAGAGTCAAGGTGAGTCAAAATGTTGCATTGACAACATTTCCATTAACAAACCAAAAGAGATACACAATATACAATCAATATACTGCAGTCGGATATTACTATTACTGGCCATCACATGATACTTACCCAGGTAAAATCAGCTGAAGAGAATAACATGAAAGCTGAAGCTATTAGAAAAATCAATTTTAAGAGGGATAGATTAATACAAGTTCATAAGAGTGATATTGCTGACACATGTACAATTTCATTAGAAAATAAAATCTCACATTATTAAATGAATAATCGCAGTGAAAAAACGTGTAAAACGAAAAAGAAGGCATGGATAAATGCTTCAATGAAATCACCAAAAACGAAGGGAAGAAGCAAGAGATATCGAGAATTTAAATGTACTCAACATTGACTACAATATTGGAGGCGAATTTAATAAATATTTCTCGAAAATTGGGAGGAAATTGGCAGATGAGATGGAATTAAAGGTTGATATGCTACTCCAAGTCGAAGTGGTAACCTTTCAATCATTTCTCTGGCAGAAATAAAAATGATGAAAACCTTTTCAAACCTGAAATACAAAAGGGTTCCAGGAATATATGATCTGACAGCAAAAAAACTAAAACTATTGGACAAGTAAACACTCTCATGGAGACTTCTAGACTACATAACTGGCAGAATGATCTGAAATAAGTCCAACATAATCATAATACAAGAAATAAATCCAATCAAATTATAATTCCTAGACCAGAAAAAGAAAACCTGCAAAAACCTTACTTATACTTGGTGCCAAAACTGTTCACTATTATACCTGATGAATATGAAACTATTTCGTCAATACATACGTTCCAAACGAGAATGGAGTTGTGAATTTTACAGAATCAGATTTTTCAGATCCAAGGGAGAGAGTGAAACTCTGCCAAACATCAAAAACCTGTCGTATTTTTGGCACAACTTGGTGAGATGCCAATGGCAAGTTCTGTAAATTTTTTTTTGTCTCCGGCATCGAGAAGGCCATTAAAAATCCTACTAGTTTGCCCAATTAACCGAATTCGTAGCATCAATAATAACGGAGTTGGCAATGGTGCCGACTTAATTTGGAACACCCTGTATATAAAACTTTGCGTGTGATAATTAATCAAATAACATTTTTGGTCTTATTGATTTTATCTTTAGGATTGGTTACACATTCAAACAGAATGAGTTAAAATACGATCTAAAGACTCATACAAATTTTTCACCCTATTTTGAAGTGAGAAGTTCTCATCAATGTTAGTCCGAAAATGCAACTTCTGTGAGATAGCGGGTATCCAAAATACGAAAAAAAATTACGATTAGTTACCTGTTTTCTTGGAACTCCTGAAGGAAAAAAACTTATACATTCACTTAGCAGAGCATAATTGAAAATAAGAATAAATCATTTCCGTCAGCGTACTATATCTTGAAATTTACAGTTTTCAAAATTGGTCTATTGATTCCAAAAAAAAACAGGTTGTTGTGTTTTCAAATTGTACACCGTGTATTCCTGATCAATTTTAATTAATTACTTAGAGCTTTCATTTCACTGCTCTAAAATTTATTACACATATAAAATATTTCCACATGGGAAGGGGAGGGGGGCTCAAACCTCCCCCTCTTTATTGAAAAAGTTGCAACAACTAGAAATACATAGGTTTTTCTCGCGATAAGCTTGTATTTTCTATAAAATTATAACATGTCAGAAAATGATAGATTTAACTTAAATCGAAGTGAATTTTTTTATTATAGTGCACTTAAATAGAATATTTTTTCATAAACTACAATAAAGTAAGCCTCAGTTCATCTCAAAGTGGTTGGGAAACTGTTCAATGAAATAAACTTTGTTAATTTTCACTGAATCTTTTCGAGCAAACTCAGGTAGTAGAAGTGGCAAAAGTAATTGAAACAAAAAATCTAAATGGAGTAGAACGAAACAGATCCGAGGAAATCTCGGATGTCTGTGAAGACAAAATGAATATTTGAGCAAACGGTTGAAATATTCACGTGCACCAGGATAGCAGTCCTTTTTGCCGTAGTGTGGAAACACTGCGATCTGCGATGTAGGCCAGGAGTTGGGGATATTTCATTTTCCTCGGATTTATTTGTGTAATAGATCACCAAGTTTCCAGTAGATCCACTTGTTCATTAGAACCTCTTCACTGCCAGATAAATCAGAAAGTAACTTCTTTTTTATTCATCGTTCATATCATTTAGTGGTTATTGTGAAGCTCTCAAGTTTACTGAGACAGGCTTGTTTGGCAATCACTGGTGCCACCAGCACCACACCGTCAGCAGCTATGGAAATCTTACTAGACCTACTTCCTCTCCACAACTTCCTGGAGAGAAAGGCTGGGTGGACAACCTACAGAATCATGCATAATGCCAATTGTATGCAACAGACTTATACAGAGCGTAGCACACTGCTGATTTACACTAAAAGTAATAGCATTCTGGGAATGACCTCTGATATAATGCCTCCAGCAGGAAATTCTGACCTGCCTCATACTGTTCTAATTCCGACTGAGTCCTCCAAGAAAAGGAACCACTGAGAGCAGATTACTTCTGGTTTACAGATGGTTCGAAAACACCCCCAGGTTCTGGTGCAGGTGTATACAGTCGTATACCTAGAACAGAAATATCAACCTGTCTAGGACTATATGCGACAGTAATCCAGGCAAAAATTCACGATATTTAGCTATGGGTAGAGATACTGGTAGAAACCAACCTCACACAGAGACCAATAAAAAATTCGCGGACAGTCGAGCTGCTTTGAAAGCACTCAATCAATGTCTAAGCTGGTGTCAAACTCTCAGAGAAGACTCTCTTCAATAAAAAGACTAGAAGATTTGTAGCATCAGTAATAACGGAGTTGGCAATGGTGTCGACTTAATTTGGAACACCCTGTATATTCCGTTAATTAATTTGATATAAATATTGAAGTGTTGTTGAATCCTGTCTTTCTATTATAAAATATCCCATACTGGCTCTTATTGCCTTGTCTATAGGAATTTAAAGAGTTGAAAACATAGCAAGTGTTACCTTTCCAAGTCTAGTAAATTTCGATAATAGTCCGATGAGTTCGATTCCAGCCTTTGAAGAAGAAAAGTAACACCATAGCATCCAAGGGTGATAGAACGATAAAGAAATTGAGGTGAGATGAAAATATCTTCCATTATGTGAAGTATAATTCTTATTTCTCTATAATAGAGCCAATACAGCTATCATTTGAAAAGTAACTTTTGTTATAAATAAACACCCGACTGAAATCTCACAATCATAGGATTACTAACAATTCTTGAGGAATTCACGCCCTAAATAACTGTACGTAGTATATTTCCTTTTCAACACCATTTTTTTTTTTCATGAAATTCTCTCGTTAATCTCTCAACGAGTCCTCCCTGTCTCCCAGTCCTGCTGCATCAACTGAAACTCCTGCCCAAAGTCAATATCATAAAGCAAGTTGTTTTCATTCTACTTATTGATTTCTTCCTTCAATACGTTTTCCTCGCTAGAGAAATACCGCTGGTTGAGAGGTTTTTTCTGTATGACGGGCGAATGGAGTGTCTGCGACGTCTTTATGTTTTTTGTTTATCTTTGATATCTCGTCCTGCAGCACAAAGTATACAATACGGCTTGATTTAATATGTCTGACAGTGTTACCGTGCATTGCGTTTATGTTGGGCGTAACAAAACAACTTCCGCAAGGAAAAGAAAGGCTTTTCCCAGTTGAAATTATTTGACACTCCCGAAGATTCGATTTTAGATTAGGGGGTGCTGTAGTGTTTTCGTTGAGTGAATAATTTGTATGTCATTGTGAAGGTGTGTTCTCTTCGACTGACATTATATAAGGATCACCCTAATCTTGTGTTTCAACCATGGATACTTGTGGAATATTAAATGGAATGACTCAGCTATTTGGTAATCGATCAAGATATATATTGTCAGGAGAACAAAGTCTCGTGGACAAAGCTTCTACAGGTCTATTCAAACTCGAGTCTATGCATTGGAATCTCGCTGACGGTAAGAAAGAGAGGCTGAGATAGATTATGTGAATGAGTTCTAGCTTTTTTAGTTCTGGAGTATTACAGAAAAATAAAAAAATAAATTCTGTCTATATCTTTTCAATTTTCAGCCCTTTGCCATTGAAACTTTCTGAAGACCATCCAAATATGTGAATAAAACTGATTAATAAAGTATTGTACAAATTGCGCTATGCTGAAATTTATATTTGCAAATATAGACATGTATTTTTTATTGCATTTTTCAAAAGTCAAGAGTCATGCTTCATATTGGCGTAGTGTATTCGTCTGGACTATAGAATATTTTGGAATATTGAATACATCATTCTTAAATTCACAAACAGCTGTAATTGAAAAATGTCTACATTAATTTTTTATTTATTTTCTGATATAGAATCAATTTTTTTTTGTAATTTCACTGGAATATTTCAATATTTCCAAATTAGATGATAGTTCTACGCCAATATGAAACATTACTCTTGGAATTCGAAAAAATACAGGTCCTTATTTAAAAATATAAAGTTGAGGGTGGCCCAATTCGTACGTAATTAAATTTTGGGAGTTCGAACTCAATCTCAGGGGATCAACTTCAATCTTAGAACCTCGGACTTCAACCTCGGAAGTCCGATTTGGGCAAGGATTAACAAAATGAATACATTTATTGCGATTTGAACGAAACTATTGTTATTTCATGCTTGATCCTTCATCGAATTAAATTTTTGATGAGATATTTATCGCTATTTTATGGCATACCTCGTACCTGAGGATATTTAAAACATATATTTTCGGATCTAGCATGTAATTTTGAGTATGTAGTGATGATTTCAAGTGAATCTGATGATTTTGTACATTTCATGATTTTTTAGGGGTATACCCCTAGGACTTTTTTCGCATAGTTCTTATTTTCTTGCTCATTGGATTGAACTATACAGAGTATACTAATTTTGTTCCTCTGAATCGATTGGCGTTCGCAGAATTGCTCTTTCTCCAACCGTTCTCGATTTGAAAAATTCATCTGGGGAGCTGTTATTGCCCAACACATTTTTTTTATTTTTTCATTATCATTTTCATAAAAAATAATCTATTTTGTATATGCCCAGCGAATTCGAAATTTATCACTTGTCAAATAGAGAATTGATAAGCTTTTTATGAAATCTCTGCAATTTCGACTCGAAACTTTTTTCGAAAATTTTTATGTTTCATTTCGCGAAAAATCGCAAGAAGTCGTCTTACGTATCTCGACGAACTGATTTCGAATTTTGCATTAAAAATTTAGTTTGACCAAGGATTGACGAAATAATTACAATATTCGCGATTTGAACGAAACTATTGCTCTTGTTTGCTTGATCCTTCATCCAATTCAAGTTTTGATGAGATATTTGGAATCAGCTCAAAAAATACGTTTGAGGGGGAGTTGCGATTTTGTGAAATTTGTAAAATGAATTATTTCGAAAATTCGATTTTTAAGAGAATTTTTTAAGCTCAATGGCCATTTTATGTATTTGAGCATATTCAAATCATATTTTTTCGGAGTCAGCATGAAATTTTCAGTATATAGTGGTAATTTCAAGTGAATTTGTTGATTTTTTACTTTTCCTGAGTTTTAGGGGTATTCCCCTAGGACTTTTTTCAAGTAATTATATTATTTTTTCTGATCGATTTAAAATTCACAGAGTATACTAATTTCATCATTCTGAATCGATTGGCGTTCGCAGAATTGCTCTATCTTCAACCGTTTTCGAGTTGAAAACTTTATCTCTAATTGAAGAGAGGTCATTTCTCCCCAAAATATTTTAATTGATATATCTACCCAAATTGGTAAAACTCAATCCTTTTTGAATATGCACACCCAATCTGAAGTCGATTCCGAGTCAATTGAAGACTTGACAGTCTTTTTACGGAACCTCTGCACTTTCGAGTTGAAAATTCCGAAAATTTGCTGACGTGTTAATTCAAACATTTTTGTGTGTTGATATTTTCATTTCAACTCCTCAGAGTATACTAATTTCATCATTCTGAATCGATTGACGTTCGCAGAATTGCTCTATCTTCAACCGTTTTCGAGTTGAAAACTTTATCTCTAATTGAAGAGAGGTCATTTCTCCCCAAAATATTTTAATTGATATATCTACCCAAATTGGTAAAACTCAATCCTTTTTGAATATGCACACCCAATCTGAAGTCGATTCCGAGTCAATTGAAGACTTGACAGTCTTTTTACGGAACCTCTGCACTTTCGAGTTGAAAATTCCGAAAATTTGCTGACGTGTTAATTCAAACATTTTTGTGTGTTGATATTTTCATTTCAACTCCTCAGAGTATACTAATTTCATCATTCTGAATCGATTGGCGTTCGCAGAATTGCTCTATCTTCAACCGTTTTCGAGTTGAAAACTTTATCTCTAATTGAAGAGAGGTCATTTCTCCCCAAAATATTTTAATTGATATTTCTACCCAAATTGGTAAAACTCAATCCTTTTTGAATATGCACACCCAATCTGAAGTCGATTCCGAGTCAATTGAAGACTTTACAGTCTTTTTACGGAACCTCTGCACTTTCGAGTTGAAAATTCCGAAAATTTGCTGACGTGTTAATTCAAACATTTTTGTGTGTTGATATTTTCATTTCAACTCCTCAGAGTATACTAATTTCATCATTCTGAATCGATTGGCGTTCGCAGAATTGCTCTATCTTCAACCGTTTTCGAGTTGAAAACTTTATCTCTAATTGAAGAGAGGTCATTTCTCCCCAAAATATTTTAATTGATATTTCTACCCAAATTGGTAAAACTCAATCCTTTTTGAATATGCACACCCAATCTGAAGTCGATTCCGAGTCAATTGAAGACTTTACAGTCTTTTTACGGAACCTCTGCACTTTCGAGTTGAAAATTCCGAAAATTTGCTGACGTGTTATTTCAAACATTTTTGTGTGTTGATATTTTCATTTCAACTTCTCAGAGTATACTAATTTCATCATTCTGAATCGATTGACGTTCGCAGAATTGCTCTATCTTCAACCGTTTTCGAGTTGAAAACTTTATCTCTAATTGAAGAGAGGTCATTTCTCCCCAAAATATTTTAATTGATATTTCTACCCAAATTGGTAAAACTCAATCCTTTTTGAATATGCACACCCAATCTGAAGTCGATTCCGAGTCAATTGAAGACTTTACAGTCTTTTTACGGAACCTCTGCACTTTCGAGTTGAAAATTCCGAAAATTTGCTGACGTGTTAATTCAAACATTTTTGTGTGTTGATATTTTCATTTCAACTCCTCAGAGTATACTAATTTCATCATTCTGAATCGATTGACGTTCGCAGAATTGCTCTATCTTCAACCGTTTTCGAGTTGAAAACTTTATCTCTAATTGAAGAGAGGTCATTTCTCCCCAAAATATTTTAATTGATATATCTACCCAAATTGGTAAAACTCAATCCTTTTTGAATTTGCACACCCAATCTGAAGTCGATTCCGAGTCAATTGAAGACTTGACAGTCTTTTTACGGAACCTCTGCACTTTCGAGTTGAAAATTCCGAAAATTTGCTGACGTGTTAATTCAAACATTTTTGTGTGTTGATATTTTCATTTCAACTCCTCAGAGTATACTAATTTCATCATTCTGAATCGATTGGCGTTCGCAGAATCGCTCTATCTTCAACCGTTTTCGAGTTGAAAACTTTATCTCTAATTGAAGAGAGGTCATTTCTCCCCAAAATATTTTAATTGATATTTCTATCCAAATTAGTAAAACTCAATCCTTTCTGAATATGCACACCAAATCTGAAGTCGATTCCGAGTCAATTGAAGACTTTACAGTCTTTTTACGGAACCTCTGCACTTTCGAGTTGAAAATTCCGAAAATTTGCTGACGTGTTATTTCAAACATTTTTGTGTGTTGATATTTTCATTTCAACTTCTCAGAGTATACTAATTTCATCATTCTGAATCGATTGACGTTCGCAGAATTGCTCTATCTTCAACCGTTTTCGAGTTGAAAACTTTATCTGTAATTGAAGAGAGGTCATTTCTCCCTAAAATATTTTAATTGATATTTCTATCCAAATTAGTAAAACTCAATCCTTTCTGAATATGCACACCAAATCGGAAGTCGATTCCGAGTCAATTGAAGACTTTACAGTCTTTTTACGGAACCTCTGCACTTTCGAGTTGAAACTTCCGAAAATTTGCTGACGAGTTAATTCAAACATTTTTGTGTGTTGATATTATCATTTCAACTTCTCAGAGTATACTATTTTCATCATTCTGAATCGATTGGCGTTCGCAGAATTGCTCTATCTTCAACCGTTTTCGAGTTGAAAACTTTAACTGTAATTGAAGAGAGATCATTTCTAACAAAATATTTTAATTGATATTTCTACCCAAATTAGTAAAACTCAATCCTTTCTGAATATGCACACCCAATCTGAAGTCGATTCCGAGTCAATTGATGACTTTACAGTCTTTTTACGGAACCTCTTCACTTTCGAGTTGAAAATTCCGAAAATTTGCTGACGTGGTAATTCAAACATTTTTGTGTGTTGATATTTTCATTTCAACTTCTCAGAGTATACTAATTTCATCATTCTGAATCGATTGGCGTTCGCAGAATTGCTCTATCTTCAACCGTTTTCGAGTTGAAAACTTTATCTGTATTTGAAGAGAGGTCATTTCTCTCCGAAATATTTTAATTGATATTTCTACCCAAATTAGTAATAATCAATCCTTTCTGAATATGCACATCCAATCTGAAGTCGATTCCGATTCAATTGAAGACTTTACACTCTTTTTACGGAACCTCTGCACTTTCGAGTTGAAAATTCCGAAAATTTGCTGACGTGTTAATTCAAACATTTTTGTGTGTTGATATTTTCATTTCAACTTCTCAGAGTTTACTAATTTCATCATTCTGAATCGATTGACGTTCGCAGAATTGCTCTATCTTCAACCGTTTTCGAGTTGAAAACTTTATCTGTAATTGAAGAGAGGTCATTTCTCCCCAAAATATTTTAATTGATATTTCTACCCAAATTGGTAAAACTCAATCCTTTTTGAATATGCACACCCAATCTGAAGTCGATTCCGAGTCAATTGAAGACTTTACAGTCTTTTTACGGAACCTCTGCACTTTCGAGTTGAAAATTCCGAAATTTTGCTGACGTGTTAAATCAAACATTTTTGTGTGTTGATATTATCATTTCAACTTCTCAGAGTATACTATTTTCATCATTCTGAATCGATTGGCGTTCGCAGAATTGCTCTATCTTCAACCGTTTTCGAGTTGAAAACTTTATCTGTAATTGAAGAGAGGTCATTTCTCCCCAAAATATTTTAATTGATATTTCTACCTGAATAAGTAAAACTCAATCCTTTCTGAATATGCACACCCAATCTGAAGTCGATTCCGAGTCAATTGAAGACTTTACAGTCTTTTTACGGAACCTCTGCACTTTCGAGTTGAAAATTCCGAAAATCTGCTGACGTGTTCATTCAAACATTTTTGTCCGTTGATATTTGAAATTTAAATTCACAGAGTATACTAATTTCATCATTCTGAATCGATTGGCTTTCGCAGAATTGCTCTTTCTCCAACCGTTCTCGATTTGAAATGTTCATCTGGAGTTGAGAGCTGTTATTGCCTGACACATTTTTTTTTATTTTTTTATTATCATTTTCATGAGAATCAATATTTTTGTATATTCCCAGCGAATTTGAAATCTATTACTTGTCAAATAGAGAATTGATAAGCTTTTTACGGAATCTCTGCAATTTCGACTCGAAAGTTTTTCAAAAATTTTCATTTTCACTTGGTGAAAAATTGCAATAAGTCGTCTTGCGTATCTCGATGAGCTGATTTTAAATTTTGCTTCAAAAATTCAGTCTAGCCAAGAATTAACGAAATTATTACAATATTCGCAATTTAGACGAAACTATTGCTCTTGTTTGCTTGATCCTTCATCCAAATTAATTTTTGATCAGATATTTGGAATCAGCTCAAAAAATACGTTTGAGGGGGGTTTACGATTTTGTGAGAATTGTAAAATGAATTATTTCGAAAATTCGATTTTTAAGAATTTTTTAAGCTCAATGGCTATTTTATGGCACACCTTGTATTTGAGCATATTCAAATCATATTTTTTCGGACTCGGCATGAAATTTTCAGTATATAGTGGTAATTTCAAGTGAATTTGTTGATTTTTTACTTTTCCTGATTTTTAGGGGTATACCCCTAGGACTTTTTTCAAGTAATTATATTATTTTTTCGGATCGATTTAAAATTCACAGAATATACTAATTTCGTCATTCTGAATCGATTGGCGTTCGCAGAATTGCTCTATCTTCAACCGTTTTCGAGTTGAAAACTTTATCTGTAATTGAAGAGAGGTCATTTCTCCCCAATATATTTTAATTGATATTTCTACCCAAATTAGTAAAACTCAATCCTTTTTGAATATGCACACCCAATCTGAAGTCGTTTCCGAGTCAATTGAAGACTTTACAGTCTGTTTACGGAACCTCTGCACTTTCGAGTTGAAAATTTCGAAAATTTGCTGACGTGTTCATTCAAACATTTTTTGTCGTCGATATTTGAAATTGAAATTCACAGAGTATACTATTTTCTTCATTCTGAATCGATCGGCGTTCGCAGAATTGCTCTATCTTCAACCGTTCTCGAGTTGTAAACCTTATCTATAGTTGGAGAGAGGTCACTCCTCCACAAAATATTTTTTCAAATTTTTTTCCTCAAATTAGTAAAACTCAATAATTTTTAATATGCACACCCAATCTGAAGTCGATTCCGAGTCAATTGAAGACTTTACAGTCTTTTTACGGAACCTCTGCACTTTCGAGTTGAAAATTCCGAAAATTTGCTGACGTGTTCATTCAAACATTTTTTTCCGTCGATATTTGAAATTGAAATTCACAGAGTATACTATTTTCATCACTCTGAATCGATTGGTGTTCGCAGAATTGCTCTATCTCCAACCGTTCTCGATTTGAAATGTTCATCTGGAGTTGAGAACTGTTATTGCCCGACACATTTTTTTATTATTTTTTTCTTCTCATTTTTATGAAAATCAATCTTATTTGTATATTCCCATTGAATTTGAAATTTAATTCTTGTCAAATAGATAATTGATAAGCTTTTTACGGAATCTCTGCAATTTCGAATCGAAACTTTTTTCGAAAATTTTCATTTTCACTTCGCGAAAAATCGCAATAAGTCGTCTTGCGTATCTCGACGAGCTAATTTTGAATTTTGCATCTAAAATTGAGTCTAGCCAAGAATTAACGAAATTATTACAATATTCGCAATTTAGACGAAAGTATTGCTCTTGTTTGCTTGATCCTTTATCCAATTCAATTTTTGATGAGATATTTGGAATCAGCTCAAGAAATACGTTTGAGGGGAGGTCTGCGATTTTGTGAGAATTGTGAAATGAATTATTTCGAAAATTCGATTTTTAAGAGAATTTTTTAAGCTCAATGGCTATTTTATGGCACACCTTGTATTTGAGCATATTCAAATCATATTTTTTCGGACTCAGCATGAAATTTTCAGTATATAGTGGTAATTTCATGTGAATTTGTTGATTTTTTACTTTTTCTGATTTTTAGGGGTATACCCCTAGGACTTTTTTCAAGTAATTATATTATTTTTTCTGATCGATTTAAAATTCACAGAGTATACTATTTTCATCATTCTGAATCGATTGGCTCTCGCAGAATTGCTCTATCTCCAACCGTTCTCGATTTGAAATGTTCATCTGGAGTTGAGACACATTTTTTTTGATTTTTTCATTATCATTTTCATGAAAGTCAATCTTTTTTGTATATGTAAAATTTATAACTTGTCAAATAGAAAATTGATAGTCACTTTACGGAATCTCTGCAATTTCGACTCGAAACTTTTTTCGAAAATTTTCATTTTACTTCGCGAAAAATCGCAAAAAGTCCTCTTACGTATCTCTACGAGCTGATTTCGAATTTTGCATGTTCGTAATTTAGACGAAATTATTGCTTTTGTTTGCTTGATCCAATCCAATTTTTGATGAGATATTCGGAATCAGCTTGAAATAATACATTTGAGGGTATTCTGCAATTTTACGAAAAACGAAAAATAAATGGTGCGAGATACTTGTTGACAATTTATCGCTATTTTATGACATAGCTTGTACCTGAGCATATCGAAATCATATATTTCCGAAATTTTGTGTAAATAGTGGTAATTACAAGTGAATCTTATGATTTTGACTCTTCATGATGTTTACTTTATTGTTTTTCGCCGATCTACTTGAAGTTTGCTGAGTGTACTAATTCTGTCATTCTGAATCGATTGGTTTTCGCAAAATTGCTCTTCAACCGTTCTTGATTTGGAAAGTTCACCTAGAGTTGAGAGCTGTTATTTACCGCCAAATTTTGTTTTTAAATTTTCTTATCCTCATATTCGTAAAATTCAATTCATTTTTGTATATGCTCACCGATATTGAAATCATTTGTAGAAGTATCAAAATTAGACACCCATTCAGGTTTTGTTTTCTAGAATAAAGTAGATTTGTTGTAGTGAAAGAAATACCTAAATATTTCCACATATTGTCTCTCATTTTCTACTTTAGGAAGAAAATTCTCATGAGCTTTGTTGTTTAGAATGTAATCAGTAATTGAAATACTTGATAAAATATAGAGTGTTCCATTTGAGAAATATAATTTTATGTATGAAATATTTTGAAAAAGCGGCTGTCAATTTTTCAGTATCGAGACTATTAATAACATCACTCTGGTTTGCCCCTTTGACCAAATTTTTAGTATTAATAATAACATAGTTGGCAATGATGCCGACTTGGTTTGGAACAACTTGCACAAAACTATTATTTAAATTTTTCACTCTTCCTGTACCCCAATCTCTCCAATCTTTTTTGTGATCCCCCGCCAACTATATCGAATCAGTCCCTGTACAACCATCCATGTCCATACCGATGGCAGCGAGACACAACATCGATAGCAGCAAAGCAGTTTCAACCGACAAATTTCATTACTCTGGACCGTTGCAGCTTTTTATTGCGTCAGAGTCCGGGGTGCAATTCTAAACAAAAAGCTCTCTCGATCTAGGGTCGCTGCAGTAAAAGCTGATTAAAGCTTTGACCCACGTCCGCATGTGCGGATTATTAGGTGGGAGTGAAGGACCCCCAGTCAATCAGATGGACGACAAAAACTAGTCAAAGGTTTTTAGATCTTGTTGATTCAATATTTTCGACGTACATATACAGATGTGACGGATTCGCAAATTTCTTCGGATTTCTGAGGATATAGAAAGGAGTAATATTCACTATTCTGTTAACTCTATATAACTAGGCCGTTTCTTAAATAGCGATAATTACCAAGACCAGGAGAGTAATGAAAGATATGCTGGAAGAAATTATAGAAGGGGAAATAAAGGGGCTTAGGATTAACCAAGAAACAACGAAAATATTGAGATTAGGAACGGAACATATACAAGGAAAGGTCAGAATAAGAGCGAGAAAGTTTGAAGAAGTAAAAAAGTCGAAATATCCAGGAGTAACGATAAGTATAGCGGTAGAGAGAAGACCAGAAATACAAGAAAAAATATTAAACGCAAACAGAGCATACTTCGCCAATGAAACATTTTTGAAAAGTAAAATATTAACAGAGAATAGTAAAATAAATATTTTTAATACTTTAATCAGACCAATTATACTATATGTAGCGGAGAAGGTGACAATGACGAAAATAGATATAGAGGAAGGCGTTAGGAGAGCAATATTAGGACCAAAAAAGATCTCAGAGGAAGAATACGGAATAAGAAATAACCAAGAAATTAGACAGGAATTAAAAAAGACATAATGTAAAATAAAAGAGCACGAAATAAAATGATTGGGGCATGTATGGAGGGCGGGAAAAGGGGCAGTAAGTTACGCAATATTACAATGGGACCCCAGCGCATAGTTTTTTACTTTTATTTTGTTGTTCATCTATCTTTATCTGTCAATTGTTTATGATAGTTTTCTTTGACAGTTCTTGATCAAGGTTTTAAGAATTTATCATTATTTAATATATGTATCCAAATACCTTTGACATTGATGAGGACACCACAATAGCATGGTTATTTTTTAACTGTTGTGAGTATTTCCACTCTTGTCCTTGCTGAGAAGATTTATTAATAATATGGCATAGTGGCGCCATGACGTGGGGAATGGATTATGTAATCAGACATCCAGAGAAGCCACGTGGTCCACTAAAATGTTTATCTTAGTTTCATTTTTGATATCCTCCAGTATATCATCTTCATGGACCGAATTGACACACTGTATAGTTATATATTTCCAGAAGACATCCTCTTGATGAAATCCCAACCCTTTCAATATCCTCCTTCAGTCCACGAATCTCGTAACATTGATTCACGATGATCTGACAATCAAATTATGCCGACGACACTACATATCGCCGTATCGTGTACTACGATGGTCGATTTCCATTGTTTCTGTATTGAATTTCCTGCGGATAATAGGAAATCCAACAGGACACTTATGGAAATGGGAGCGATACGAAAGGCAGGCATTGGTTGGGAACGAATCGTCCTCCAGGGCATCCACCACTTGACCACGTAGACGGAATATAGATTTATTGCTAAATAAATTCCACCCCGAAGACTAGCAACAAGTCTGGAAATCGGAATATGCCCGAGGAAAGGTTATAGTCATCTGCTGTGAAATAGGTGGAGGAATATATGTTACATGAAGAAGGGGTGGAATTAATTTTCGAAACAAAGAAGGGAAATCTTCATCTACAGTTGACTATTTGAGCCGCATTGTACACTTTTATAATATAACTCTCGTAGAAGTTTTAGAGAAAAAGTACCAAGAATTAAATAAAAGAGTTGAATTTAAAAGGATAAACACAGAAAATGTTGCAAGCGGGTATTTATAAGACAATTTGAGTAGGAGGATTTCCATTGCGCAAAAATTCAAGTTGAAGACCTTTCTGTAAACATTGTCTCATGTACGAAAGAGACCATCAAACTAAATAAGAATGTTGTTGGCCAAGATTCAGCGGCCATACCTGTCATGACCAAGAATGGTGCAGGAGTATCAATCAATTCAGAAAACTGTCAAAACATTCATGACAATTTTCATAAATAGATTTTAAAATAAAATTGGTCTCTGGGGTATTACGAAGTAACTATAGTATTATATTCTGTAGTAAATGTATCATGTGTTGTTGTGATGTTAAGATGTTGAAAAATTGTAATAAAGATTCAACTTAAAGAAAGTTTACTTTTCAATTATACTATAAAAATTTTAGCAAAATTATTCCTAGGAGTTTGACGTGCTCATTTCGTATACAATTTTTCGTAATAGACGAATTACTGGAAAAAAGAATTATTTGGGTTTTCTCGCTATTACTGACAATCCATTCATCAAGATTGATTTTTGAATTCTTATCATTGTAGGTTAGTTGGACGATATTGTTACTAGAGTGATGAAAAGTTATAACATTAGCGAAAAGGATGCACTTTGAACGTTACAGAGAGAAGAATATCTCATTTTTATAAATATTTTGAAATTAGTGGCCTCAGAACTGATCCTTGAAGCACCCCTGTGAGTGATGGTTTGCTGTCTGAAACACTTTTATAATAGAAAACACGCTGAGTTCTATGTTCAAATATAGTATAGGGGAACACCATAATACTCAAGGTTTTCCAGAAGTAGCTAGTGGCTGACAAAATAACGAAGTATTTATCGATATTTCGACATAGACGGAATTGTAGAAACCAAGTCAATTTCAGTAGACATACAAAGAAACTATTTATTCTCCATTTCTTCCATTCCTAGACCGTCTCCCTCCAAAGATTCCTGCTGGAACAATCAAAACCAACATTCGTTTTCTTCATCAGAAAATGGAGCAAAACAAATAACTTGGCTAATTTTTTCACTAACTGAAAAATTAATCACCTCTTTCCAACAATTAATTTCGTATCAGGACATTTTCCGCCTTCGTCCCAAACAATTTGTCCTGCAGACATTTCCCAGACTTGTTTAAATGGTGCAAGGAAAAACTTTGATTAATGAATTGAATGAAGAATTCACTCGCCTGGATATCGCCTCCAAACAAAAATCAATTTGGCTATTAGAACTGATTCGGCCTATTCACGGTGTCACTATGTTTCGCTTGATTAGGTTTTCCTGCTAGTGGTGATCGATCAAGATTAGGCAAGTCATTTGGGTTTTTGGGATCGCGAGCTGGCGAGTTTATATCTCAGGATTGTGTTATTAAAACAGGAAATGGAAGAATTATGCATGGAGAATAAAGTTTGGATTTTTCAGTCGATTGAACAGAATAATGAAATGTCAGTTCAATTCTCTGTCAATCCAATACAGCTTGGGGATGAAGAACAGAAATATAAATATTATAGAAAATATGGACCAAAAGTTGGGATAACGTTCATCATTTGGTAATACAAAAAGTCGCTGAAAATGGAAAACGGCAAGTCTTGACGGGTGTACTCTGGTTGGAAAATAATAAGTTCAGTATGATGACCATATAAGTCAAAGGGATTTGTATGAGTTGAAAGTAGACATGAGTCAGAATACAATGAATGAAAATCAGACCAGTTATGGACTCATTCTCCAATATATCATCTTATCGCTACTCCATGATTTATCTGTCACTGAATTGTGTGTAAGGCAGCAGAAAAATCTGTATCACTCACATTAATAGTATATTGTGTATCTAGTGCGTGAAGTATACTTTTTTACGCAAGTGTGGAAGTTTGTGGAACGAGCTGCAGGCGAGTTTCACAATCCGCACGAGCGTAAAAATGTCTTCACGCACGTGGTGCACACTATACTTTTTCTACGACCTTTTACTTAGAGATTGCATTAAAGGAAAATTCGATTAATTTTCTTTATTACAATAATAATTATTATGAACAGTTATATTGCAATTTTGTAAATCGTCAAAATGTACATTTACTTTCTCTTTCTCTACAAAATTAGTGCTGCTTGTACTGTTGGTATTGACAACATAACTACGATTATTCTCAGTTGTTAAGATTTTATTGCAGACATCTATCTTTTTAGTTAGGGATTCGTCCACGTAGGCTTCTGCCACTGAGGATGATTTCCAGCCGCCGTGTTTTTTTAGCGTTAGGAGATCTCCTCCACCTTCGACTAATAAAGACGCAGATGAACGCCGTAGGCTGTGCCCGGTAAATTCGTTGGGATTGGGGAGTTTAAAAAATGTGGCAACTTCTGAAGGGACTTTTCCTATCTTATTTATACCAATCACTTGCCGAGTACATTTCCCTCGTTGATAATTAATAAAGAATTTATTTTCGGCATAATCCTTGGGACGAAGAGCCACGTATTTGTGATATATGTCCAAGTATTCAGTAACAGTAAATTTTCTAGAAACCTTAGTCTTCGTATTATTAACTGAAACAATAAGAACTGTTCCCAAATCTGCGCAGGGCTCCAGCTACCCCAAACAACAAAATAAGCTAAAAATTTAAAGATTAGTATTTATCGATATTCATACAAATGGACTTACTTTGGTTAATAAATATTTTTCATCGGGTGCCTCTTTGAGAAATTTTAATACGTGTTCCTTTTCCAAAACGCGTGATTTTTTAGGAATGTATCCCTCGTTTTTTCATTTCAAGAAAGCGCGAACTTTCGGATAATCACCAATTTGTACGTTGTACTCAACACTAAGGGTGCTTTTCAACATTGAGTAGTGACTCCATAAGATAGAAGATTCAACCTTTGTTGATAATTCAGATAGGTAGGCTAATATTACCCTTTCGGAGAATGATTGGACGTTGTTTGTATTGCGCCATTGCATAAACTTTTCCAAAGTGTTTTCGTAAATTCCCAACGATTTTTGTGGCAATAACGATGAACTTGCTTCACTGGCTGCTAACGTTATATTTGGAGCAGTTGATGGGTTGAGTACTTCAATGCTGTCCATCAGGAATTTGCGTGAAATACACGGCTAATCGGTTTAAATCAAAATTTCGTCGTACTATTTATTAATTCAGAGGGTAATTAATTACTATTTACGGTCTATTAACTGATGTAACTCTGAACTTCACTCTGCGGTAACTATCATATTTGTTAATTTCTCTCGCCACCGCTACCTAGACCAGCGACCGGTGTGTGAATTTGTATTGACTCTTATGGCACCGGTGCGTGAAATAAATCCCATAAGAAAAGCATGGCACTTCACACACCGATTCGTGAAATGAAGCTTTACACATTTTTATCGATGTGTAACGTTAGTCATTCACATACGGGAGTAGAAAAAGATATTTACGGATAGTTAGGCATCACTATTGGTGTTCGAAACCAAATGCTGTGAAAAGTTGTGGATCTAGAAAATTGTAAGAGGATAAAATTCTAAAATAAATGTACTCAAATACACGACTATCCTGTTCATCGTTACTTATTGTTTCTGCTGTCCATACGATGAAAACATGATATGAACGCAACTTTCCTGGACTACAGGGTTCTGAATAATAATTACTACAAAATAACTAATTCTCATTAAAGCATTATAAATGAATATCTTCACAATAGCAGAGCACAGTAATTCAATACTTACAATTGAAAATTAACCATGCTTGGCTATCACAAACCGGCTTGCACGTAATATCCCTACATAAACCATTCATCATAGAACGAAATCAAATCGCTAAATGAGTTAATGAGGCTCTTGACGAAGTGGAGCAATAAGTATCAGAATTATTCAGGTTGTTCCTTACTTCAAAGCGGTTTCCGAATAGAAACGTCTTCCCATCAAAATATTGAACGTACTCGAGAAAGTTTCTATGACTCGGGTAATCTACTTCATTTTGTAACTTGTATCAGAACTTTTCACTAGCCAGTTAGTCGAGTAGACGTACTTGAACATTTTGAGTTCACTTTTTGTTGGTAACCGGATTATGAGAGGAATAAATTGAAAGGTCGATTGAATCTCGATGATGTGTCTAATCGAAAAGCAGAAATGTCAGTCCGTTTCGAGTATTCGTGTTTGTTGTGTCCTTTTCCTTGTCTACTTCATCATCTGTCTATGAAAGAATAACTTTTTTTGATGCACGGAATGGTGCTGTAGGTTTTCTGGGTCTTTCTATAGACAAAAATTGAACGCGCCAACAAAAATCAGTGAATTGTCTGAGAGCACTAGGGCAACTAATAATCATATATGTCCGTGTTTCCGCAAAAACTATGTCATTGTTTATACTCTACGTGAATAAATAAAGGAGTATTTTGCTTAGTATTATTCTTTCCCAACTCGGTTTCTCTCTATGAATTTATCGTCATTTCTGCTCATCATGCTCTGTGTCTTTGTATCTTCGAAGAAATTTAATTCCAACGTGTTCAGTTGTTGAAATTCACCATGATTTTGTATTGTTACGACCGGTTTCGGTTTATCAAACCATTATCAAGAAACTATACTCTTATATCAGGTCTTCATAATAAATAGATAATAGAAAGTAATTATGTTCGCTAGGTAGGAACAATTAAATCTTACCTGCGATAACAAAAATATTTGTTCTGTATAGCTTTTGGGTTTTCGGTCGTGTATCCATTTTTCTTGGTTTTTGACGTTCCTTCAGAAAATTACGAGTGTAAGTATTCTACTATCATTGAAGTGGTACTCTTGTTCTCAGATTATACAGGGTGAGGCAATAGTGCGTCAGAGTCCGATTGCTTGAGTTCTAAGATAGTTAGGACGATAATTCAAAAACCAAATACAACTAGAGAACTGTGTCTATATCTAGAAATTATTGTCGGATATACAGGGTGAACCAAGAAAAATCTACAGGGTCAATTGAATTTTCTCAAATGAAATGCTATGTACTTCAAACCATTTTTTCAAGCATTTTAGTGGTCTCCATCCACACCTCCGATATCCTTTACTATCTCCCAACCACTTGGGAGTTACAAATTTTTTTGTCAAAATAATGCTATCTGCAGATGCATACCGAAAAAACCACCGTTCTCAAGATTATGGAATGCAGGAGGTCATGATTATAATCCTATTCGTCATACATATGAGTGATATTTCTGAATCATTATCACTCCCAAAAATTATACAGGATGACTGAAAATGATTTTTCAATTCGGAAGTTTTTGAATTAAATTTTCTCGAGTTCTTCAAATGGAACACTCCGTATATTTTTCGACCATGTGATATAGGATTGAGAGGCGAATATTTTTTGTATGTACATCCCTGGGGATATTCGTAGCCGTTTTCGAGTTATCCACTCGGACAGTTTTTAGTAGCTCATTTTTACTGACACCTCTTACAAGGATGATGGAAACACATCGTTTCAATTATTTTAACGAATCCCAACTTCTTTTATCCTTCAACTTTATTTCGTGTGTTTGATTCCTGATTTGGAATTATTTTCGTTTGCTATTGTGTGGTATTAATTGAACAATATTTATCGTGGGTACATACATTCTGACAGATGAGGGAAATAATCACTTATTATCTCCCAAGTGCTTAAATTATTGTCGGAAATTTTTCGAGTACATGAATTTTTAAAAAAATAAACTTTCGGCAATTAATTCAAGCACGCGGGGGGTTCGGTAAGAAAATTTCACACCAATAAATAAACATCACTCAACAATTTATAAGAAATAACTGACGATGGTTTCACCTGAACTATTTATACATATAAATTTATAAAATAATATACCAATTTCGACATCCGGATTAAACCGGTATTAGCAGAATTGCTCTATCTCAAACCGTTCTCTAGTTGGAAAGTTCATCCGAAGTTTACAGTTGTAATTATCCGCCAAATTTTTTTTATTGATATTTTTTTCCTCATATTCGTGAAAATCAACTCATTTTGTCTATGATCACAAAATTTAAAATCGATTCCGAATTAAATAGAAATTTAGTAGGCTTTGTACGGAACCACTGCAATTTCGAGTTGAACCTTTTTTCGAATATTTTTACATGTCATTCTTTGAAAAATCGCAAACTGCCCTCTTACGTATCTCGACAAGTTGATTTCAAATAAGTAGGCATTGAAACTTGAGTTTGACCAAGAATTATCGAAAAAACTACAATTTTTGTGATTTTGATCCTTCATCAAATTGAATTTTTAATGATTCCCACAGCTCGAAAAGAATACGTTTGAAAGAATTTTCCGATTTTCGAAAAATGAAAAATAAAATTTATTGAAAATTCGATGATGCAAGATAATTTTACCGCTATTTTTTGGCACACCTCGTATTTTCGGAACCAGCATGAAACTTTGAGTATATAGTGGTAATTTCAAATGAATCTGATTAATTTGTACTTTTCATTATTTTTAGGGTTATACCCCTTGAACATTTTTCTAGTGATTATTATATTTTGTCAATCGAGTTCATAGAGTATACTAAATTCGTCATTCCTAATCGATTGGCGTTCGCAGAATTGTTCTATCTCCAACTGTTATCGACTTGAAAGTTCATCTGTAGTTGAGAGGTGTTATTTCTCGCCAAAAATGTTTAAAAAAAGTTTATTCTCAATTTCGTAAAAATTCATTCATCTTAATTTATGCTCACCAAACTTTAAATCGATTCCTTTCGATTTTTACGGTACCTTTGCAATTTCGAGTTGAATCTAATTTTGAAATTTTTTTTTATTTATTCTTCAGAAAATCACAAACTTTCCTCAGAGATAACGACAATGTTTACGATTTCGACGAAAAAAATGTCCTCGTTTCATTAATCCTTTGTTAAAACAATTTTTCAGGCCTTATTCGATATCAGAGATACGTTTGGGGTGGGGGAGGGTGTGTAATTTAAAAAAAAAATCAAAATGTATGATTTTATTAATTTGCTTTTGCGGAGTATGTGAAGAGTATTGTTCATTAATATTTTCATTTAAAATTTGGAATATCTCAATTCCGTCATTCTATATTGATTGGCGTCCATGAGAAGTACATCATGAGTTGTTAGCTGTTGTTTCCCTAATAGCTCCGACCTAGTCTTTCTATGGGCATGTATTGAAATAAATACAAATTGAAGTTTTAATTTTCGTTATCCATATAGACATAAGTAGTAATAAAAATTCTCAATTTTCCTAATTGGTGTATTAGATGATAATCTTCAACCCTGTATATCTGATAAGCACTGATAAATCTCAGTACAGTATTTTGGCCCTCAAAATCGCATGGTAGCTTGTTTGCCGTGGATTGAGGTGAATTCCTGTAGCATTATCCTTGTTTGTAAATCTGAGAGATAAGTATGCCTAGGCAAACACCACGTACGTGTATTTAGTTACACAAAACAAAGCCAAATTGAATTGGCGCATAATGGATTTCCCGGGACTGGAGATTTTACGTGCTTTCATCGAGTTTGGCTGTTACTGGGAAGAGTATTTGTTTGGCATATGTGATGGAGAGACGGGAACCGGTAGTGACATTACTGTGCTCGAATATAAGTGAATATACATAAATTAAATGTTGAGTAAACTGTAATTTTGAGTAATACGAAATTCTCCGGTGACTTCGATTCTTTTACTCAAGAAGTGAAGCAACATAAATTAATTTGAGCTTTTCTGCTTTTTACTAATGCCATCTATAATCAGTTCAGCTCAATACTAATACCACAGCTGAAAAATTGTGAACTTTGAAGGAATGCGGAATTTCAGTCTGCTGTTTTCCATGAAAATGGGAGAGTGTGTGAGGAGGCATTACTAGCGAGACGTTTGACTCTCTTCTGGACAGAACTTTGAAGCGGAGCGTAAAAATGTAACAAACGCTATTCAATCAAAAATAGGTTTTGTTATATCATTCACCTAGTTCTGATTGATATAGATCGAAAAACCCATTCCTATAGATACAATATCAATTTCAATGAAATTTCTCTGGCTAAAGAAGACCTGCAAATGTTTATCAGTTGAAGTGTTTGACGTTCGACCTCGATGTTAATTCGCTAAATTGGTTTACTAGGCTAATACAATAATCACGTTTTATTTTTAGTGAAAACACTCGTGGGCTCTATCCTTTTGTGGGATTATGTATTTCAGAGTCAATTCATTTAACTTTAATGGTTTCATCAGGAGTTTTATTCACGTATGAAGCCATTTCTATATAAAGTAAAGCGGCATCACAATAACTGGAAATCCTGTGTTGCACAGAAAACATGGTTGAAAATCGAGAGTGAGAGGCCACTGATGTTTCTTTTTCAATTACTAGAAGATACATGCTGTGTTAAACAGTTCCGTAGACAATATCCCTCATATTAAATAAACCAATCAGATGCCACACTGAGGAAAATTTTTATTAACCGTAGCTAGAAATCCAATATCCCTAGAAAGATATTCAAATAGCATAGGGGACAAGCGAGCTATCACCTGTGGTTATAAAGTCGACTCTGCTGATTATAACTCACTTGGGATAAATAGAAATTGTCGAATAACGTAGTATCTCGAACTTTGCTACCGCTATGGAGTGCATTTACCTGTGGCTAGTAGACAATGTTTTTGTAGTAGCTGGTAAACTTTGCTACCGCCAGCGAGTGCCCCTACTTGTGACTAAAAGGTATTGCTGTAGTTGTAGGAATCTGACTTTGCTACCGCTGGTGGATGCAATTGCCCATAGGGCATTATTCATGTTGTAGGTATGCTATGGTAACACATATTTATTTCTGAAACGTTATAGTTTTCAATGAAAAATTATTGCAAAAAGTCTGTCGAAATGTGTTCTTACAGTGAAAAACATGAAAGAAGTTTCGAAATGAAACATGTAAGACAATGGGCAAGTGAATAAACTTCAGGAAAAGCTCTTCATATTCATATTCCACATACTTCATTACTTAACACGAATATGTATGTCTCGAAAAAACTATTAATAGCATTTGAATATATTCATTCACTTCACCCATTATCACATAATTCCTATGTTGCTTGTTTGCGAGGAGCACTATTCGGCACTATGGCTAGACTAGAACAGCCGGTAACATAGAAACAGTTCTTCGTTTTTTCATTTCTAACCGTAACAACCTTCAAATGTTCGTTGCGTTCGTGGAGGGGGTAATTTCCGTCAGAATTTCAGCAAAACATCGAATAACCACAGCATGGAACAGAGTAGTCGTGAGTAGGTTCTTCGAGTAATATTTTAGTGGCAGGTATTACCGTAAGTGGATGAACTTCTATGCGATGATCAACTTATCGTAAGCGAAAACCTTACGGCCATAGCCATGTAATTCATTAGTGATTATTCACCTGTGAAATTATGATTTTCTGATTGAAAAACTTACTGTCCGAGACTGACTGCCTAATAGTGACAGCATTATACCTACCTGTGGCAGAAAACTACATTCAGCAAAATCGTTTTTGCTGCCATAGAATTTGAATGTGCTACTTCTATTCTATAATTTGTTATAGTAATAGTATTTCTTATTACAATAGCAAGAAATATCCCAGCAAAAATTTTAATAGCAGAATTTTCCTCAGTGCATAATTTTCTCATTTCGAACCAATGAGAACAGGACTTTTTAAAAACACTTTCTCCAGCCCGTGATATTTTCAAAACGGCGTTTCGCCTCTAGCTTGTATATACATTTCCATAGTTACCACAATCACGGTAAATATAGAAACGTCAGTTTGACAGTTCAACTATTCAACTGACATTGATTACACAAGATGAACAAACAAGCAAAAAACATTTAGTCCATAATATAATGTATTCGTGAACTTTTCTGATCGAATATCCGTTCAAAATGCAGAATTTACAAAATACTTTCACCTTGCCAGGCACTTAAACTGTGTTGCTGTACAAAACACCACTCGAGCAAGCTCTCATCGTGTTGCTATGCAACATAGTTTTCGTGCCAGCAAGGCGGAAGTATTTTTCTCGAATCGTTCAAGAATGCCCACTTTCTCGGATCAACTTCAGGCCTCAAAATATGCTAATCTAGTATTTCAGTCCGTTGCTATGCAATGAACTTTCCCGGACTGTTTTCGGCACTAAACTGTACGGGAAAGTACTTTTTCTGAAATCTTTCAAGAATGCCTACTTTCTCGGAGCAACTTCAGGCCTCAAAATACGCTAGTCTAGTATTTTAGTCCGTTGTTAAGCAACGAACTTTCCCGGACCGTTTTCGGCACTAAACTGTACGGGAAAGTAATTTCCCCGTATCGTAAACGATCCGGGAAAATTTTTGACGGCTTGTATACATTTTAGACAGTAAATGAATGCACGCAAACAATAAGTATAATTCCTTAATTTATGATAATGCTGATTGCGATTTCAGAAAAAATAGTATGTGTACTTCGTAGTAAAAGCACATTCCCAGACTTCAATGCTTGTTGGCCTCGGCTTATCGCCTCGACCAACAATTTACATTGTCGTCCGGAAATGTATTGCTTTTACTACTAGATACACAATATACTATTTTCGAAAATCCTGCATTTTGCGGGATATTACTACTGATAATGTGTTTCAAAATATTGCAATTTTGTTATAAAACTGTTAAACAATCGATGCGGTATTCCAGATAGGTAGGCAGGCAAGTTTGTGAGTGAGTCTTCACAGACAACACCAAATGCTTTTTCTTGGAAATAATGTGAAAGCTTCAATGTGCACAAAGGAAAAGAAAAGGATTAAGAAATGAACAATTAAATGAATTAATGAAGGTTCATAAACGTAAGAATTAGATAGCTTCAAAATATTTACCAAGAAGCAAATCTGTAACACTTCTATTATACAGGGTCCTACAAGTTTTGGCGCGGTCTTCTATATCTCCATTATGGTAGTAGGTAGATGGACGATACCACGAGCTAAATGATGGTATTTTATGAGCTCTACAAGTTAAAAATTATTGCACTCACACATGGTGTAAATTTTTATCGGGGCAGGTCCAAATTTGTTTTTTAAAACGCCAACATTTATTTTCTATAAATTTGCGGTTTCTGCATGGGAGATGAAAAGTACTTTATGCACCAGCGGCGGTAAATTACACTTTACCGCCCGGTTCGCCGGGCGTAAAGTGGCACTTTACCGCCCGTGGCCGCATCATGGCCCGCGGGCGGTAAAGTAGACAATATACTAAAATTGTCCATTTATACCTATGCACATCATTTCACGGAAGACCTACCACGAAAAAATGAATTCAGTTCAATAAAGAAATACTCATTTAACAACTTTTATTCATAATATACATTTTTGCTCCATAATTTTATATTAACTATGTAATTGTTACAATTTTGAAAATTGAGAGCGGGATATTCACTTTTCTCTTGAAAATAATTATTCACTTTTGAAACATCCTCACCACTCATTTTAGATGTGGATGGTAGGTCCAAATAATTATTATTTGGTATCGGTCCATCACCATCGCCGGCAATTTTTTGGCAATATTCAATTTATTTGAAATCGATTGTTCAATGTAGTTCTCTGCTACTGTAGTTGATTCCCAACCAGCGTGTCTTTTGATATTGGTGATACTTTCCCCAGCATCAGCCAATAAAGTGGCTGAAGAACGCCTGAAACAATGACCCGTATATTCTTCTGGGCCTGGTAGCTTCAAAAATGCTGCTATTTTTCTTGGAATTTGACCGAGGATATTCTTCCCAACAACTTGTTTTGTACATTTGTTGTTCTTATAGAATATAAAAAAACGTCCATGTTCAGTATTTGCGGGACGTAGACTAGCATATCTTCTATAAATATCCAAATAATTAACTGACTGGTTTTCAGTACTGCAGATGGTAAATGTTCGTTGTATTTTAGTTTTTGACTCTCGAATTGTAATGAATAAAGCATAAGTTAGGTTTTGAATGTCATCAAGCTTGAGATTTGTTAATTCTTCTCTACGACAAGCACCATGTACCCCAAATATTAATGCAACCTATAAAAGAATCAATAAGTTTTTTAATTACCTAATAAATATAGGTAGGTATAACATACCTTCATCATCAGATATACATTATCTGGAGCTTCTTTTAGAAAAGGTTCGATTTTATCTCTATTCAATATTTTGGATTTCTTCGGCTTATATCCATCATTCTTCCGTTTCAAAAATGCTATCAATTTTGGAAATTTGCTTATGTTTATATTATTATACAAATTCAAAGTAGACTTTAACATCGAATAGTATGACCACAAAGAAGATAGTTTTCGATTCTTGGACTTCTCAAAAAAATATCCCAGTACTATATCTTCTGTAATCACCTTCACATTATTTTCATTGCGCCATTTTATGAACACATTATACGTCTTTTCGAAAAGTTTCTTTGACTTTGTCCGTAGCAGTTCGAGTTTGGCACTCTCAGCCGATTCCAAAATTTCCATTGGTATGTATATATTATGTTCTTCATCTGATGATTCCATAATATTCGTGACGAGTTCACTCACGAGCTTTTTCAGATAAACATGAAGATGACCGTTTACCTTGTTTATTGAATTTGTTGCTAGAAAACAACCAGCTTGCTTAACAAAGTCAAAATTAGGTGGGTATATACTGGGTATTCTGTGTACAATAACAATAAAGGAATCTATTTCAGTATACAGAGATGATTATTGACACGATAATTGCGATATAAATATACATACAGTGTCCGCCAAAATCTTGGAACCATATGGAAAACTTTGTGATTCTTCATAAAAGTTAGTTTCCCATGCTGTTCCAAGATCTTGATGGACACTGTATAAACCGCTAGTGCATAAAATTTTGTATGTTTCACGTGCGTAAAATGCGTTTATGGCCTTCGGCGTGTAATATCCACGCCGCAGGCCATAAACGCCTACTTTACGCCCTTGATACATAAATAACTATTATGTACCTTAATGATTTTTCTGACTGATAGTCGATCATTGTTTATTTCTCCAATGAACACGAAGTAGAAAATCTGGTAGATATGTTTTCGAATATATTTTTTTTTGAGCGATCATATCTATCTTCTTTACATGTTCCTGATTTCTATCAACAACGAATGGAACAAACAAAAAGAAATGAAAAAAACATAATTTCTGACTGCTATTACCATCCACTCACTCTTTTATGAATAGTTAGTTCTAAAATGTAACCCAGCAATAAAAAGCATTTTACGATGTAGTGCTGGCCTCTGATCTGATTAAAAACTATTTGTCATCATTTTAATTCGTTTTTAATTTCGAAGTTGTTTATAAACCCATAAAAACTTTATATAAATGATCTTCTGCGAATGTCGCCAAAGAGGACGAAGAAAGAATATATGATGTTGCGGAATATCAGGACAACCGAATGGACTGTTTTGTGTAGCAGAGAATAAAGGAAGCTGCTTTTCGCGTATAATATAAGATAAATAATGAATTATCTTTCGGCATAAATTTGAAAAGGGTTAGATGGAAACATTGTTTCCGCAATGACCTGGAGGCTGACCATTACTTCTTCCTCTATAGCTTTTTTAAAAAATTGGGATTTTTTTCTCTGCTCGCTACGTCTGTCAGAAGATTTGTCAATTCCAATTCATTTCTAATTATTATGAAATATTTCATTCCTCTATCATTTTCATTATCATTCAATTGATTTTTTATGAAAAGAATATCATTCTATTACGTTCTTATGGTGAAGATTCGTATTATATTATAATCCTTTGCAGATGAACGATCATCACATTTCACTCTAACCGATATATGCTGATGTTTCAGTGACATTTTGGCATTCGAATTCGTTTCAGCAACGGTTCATAATTCGAAATAGTTTATCTCATTTCTTATCACGTAGTTTGGGTTTAATTACATGACTCAAAGTACCTTTGAACTTTGACGAAATTATCCTTTTCGCGTATAAATTGAAACGAACTTGATAGAAGTTGAGGTTGCTAAGGATTTGATAAGATATTTTCCACGGAGTTTTAATAAACTTCCGTTTCATCTCCTTATCAATTCTTTTATTATTTTAAGAGAGTGTTTCAAAGTATTTTATCAACCGCTGGTACGTATAGACTTCCAACAGGTACATTATCGTACCTTTTGACAGCTTAATTTTTTCGTTGTTGATTTGTTTTTGAGAACAGTCGTGGTGAGGTAATATCGTCGCCTCGTTTTGAAATCAGTTTATGAAAAAGACGTACAGGGTAGCTCTGTTTTTACTATTGAAAACCAACCATTTACTACTCGATGCGATTTGTTGGAGAGTCATCGTTATTTTTCTCGATTTGAAGAAAATCCAGTAGACAAGAAACTGCCTCTCCTCCTCACCACGCTGATTCTACAGCAGCAATCTGGTAGAGTTTACGCATAAGACCTTCGGGATTA
Organism: Chrysolina americana; assembly: GCA_958502065.1. Taxonomy (NCBI): domain Eukaryota; kingdom Metazoa; phylum Arthropoda; class Insecta; order Coleoptera; family Chrysomelidae; genus Chrysolina; species Chrysolina americana. The sequence goes on from OY293411.1 coordinate 105,225,977, forward strand.
TTTTTATCCCATAGCAATAATATTTTATTAACTTCAGACAAATTTAACGAAACCGAACTGGATGTTTACTTGGATTTGCTTGTGGTTTTTTCCTGATTGCATCGCGGGCATCTCAGGCTGGTTTAAATACTAAATTGTTAAACGAGTCAATCATAATATTATAGTCATTATTCACTATAGTACCATATATATTGTGTACCATGAAAATAGTCGTATGTAATATCCCAAGACCATGACAAATATAACAATTTAATGAGACCATATGAACAATAATAATCGGACTTACTCCCGAGAGCTTTAGGTCGAGGGAGTTATTCTTTTATTAGTAATGTTCATATGGTCGAATTGAATTGTCTCAAAATACAAGTTACTCGAGATGAATTAAAGAAAATAATAGTCTCTATTTGTCATGGTCGAGTGATATTCAGGAAGATTATTTCATGAACAGTATAAAATCTGTAAAATATACTCGTTCATATACTCTTTACTCTTCACGGTATTTTTTGGGATGGATTTGCTTATATATGCATTGATTTCTGTCATAGAAGACAACCCATAACGAGACATTTCAATTTTGAGCGACTGGAGTTGTCAACGTTTGACACGTGTATACAAACAAAAGAAAGCTTTGTTTACACGAATAGCCGTGTTTACCTAAATATCCGGTTGTTTACCTAAATAGCCGCTCATATCACATATCATGTGACTTCAGTCATGAAATTTCATTGGTGTAGCAATGTGTGAATGAAATAATCAGTAGTAATACTATAAGTACTTCAAAATAATCAGGTTATACATCGATAACTTGTTGCATAATTATAAAGAGTGTCAGTTTGACAGTTTGAATAATCCGACCGCGAAGCGGGAGGATTATTCTATCAAACTAACACGATTTGTAATTATGCAGGAAGTTTGAGATGTATAACCGTATTTATTTTGAAGTACGTATTGTATTTGATGCGATTATTTTTTGAGTAAATTAAGTAAATATATAAACAATATATTAATTTAAATACAAATTGGTGCAATGGAAGTTACAATTATTATATACTAAGTTTTTTTTAACTGAGTTATTTTCGGCGCAGGAAACGTGGCCACTGCTCATTGAAGTGCTGGAAATACTGGAGGTGTTATTACTTGAACCTGCAGCGTTTTTAAAATTGGATCTCATCTTATTTATTATGTTTTGGTGATGTTGTTCATCTATCTGTAGGTAGGGTTTGATAGAATTGCTATTACCATGTCCTGTTATTTTAATAAGTTCTTGTTGCGATACACTTGCTTTTGCCAATTGTGAAACAGCAGTGGCTCGGTGAGAATAATTTGAAAATTTTTTATTTGTCATATTCAAATTTGCCAATTCTGCAGACTTTTTGGTCAATTTACTAATTTCATGCACTCCAATTGGTATATTTTCGTATCAGCCAAGGGTTTTTTCTTTTCTCCAGTTGGAATTTACTGTCAGAAATAACCTATCTGTTTTAATATTGATGTTTTCGCTTCTTTTCATCATTAGCTTATCTAGAAGTCTCACTGGACAACGACTCACTTCATTATGGTTAGGTGCAAGCCATTTATTATTAGCACATGGTTTTGCTCCTCCCTGTGTGGTTTTGGTAAAATTAGGATTATATTATATTCTACCAGTTGGAATATCATCATTTCCAGTTTCTTTTTGAAAATAATGAGTCAAGCATGACGCTCCTTCATTTCCTATCCACGCAAGTTCTACAGAAGCAATTAAGAAAAATCTGATTTGAAATCCTTCCAGTGTACTTTCATCCCACGCTTCTATCATCGTTATGTACTCGTTATCTTTAAATGCTGATGCACTAACCTTTCTCTTGTCCGGTAACATTTGAAGTTCCCTTCTTGTTGAATTTCTTGCGTTTCGTGCGGCTAAAAATATGGGACTAGAGAATGGATCAATTACTCTATTAAACTCCTTCATATATTTTTCTTGTACTTGTTTTGCCGTAATGTTCCACATCGTTTTAACCACATTTTCTTTATAATTTTCTCCATTACATTTTCGCATATTGAAAGCCCAATCTTTCAAAATGGACGCTATCATTTCAGTGGAAATTGATTCATTTAGCACATAGTTTCTTTCACTGCAAAACGTAAGAAATTGTTTCCATACGTACTTTTTTGTTTTCACTGTATTATGAGGCTCAGTATTTTGTATACTTTCGTCTATTGCATTTGATGATAAATCTCCGAATCGACTCATTTTTGAACAATTTTTGATAAACGTCACCATTTGACAGATCTGTTTGTTGCATATTGATGTCGATGTGGTTACTATGAAAATGAAATTATTTTAAAATTTTCGATTGGTGGAGCTACTCTATGTATAATCAGGTATTATCGAAATTATACGAGGTAACTTAACTAAATTGGACATTCTGATTGGTTGAAAATCATACGAAAAAAATAATCAGTGTAATGTTGACATGATTGAGTGAAATTGTTTTATATGACATAAAATGACAAAATATTAATGGTTGTTAGAACTGTCAAAAAAAGTTCATCATGAAAGCCACTAAGCTGATGCTTTTCATTGCCTCGGTGACAATTTCTCTGCCAAGTTTGATCACAGTTTCCTATACAAAACCGCTTTAACCAACAGTCATTTACAAAACAACCGACCGTATTCACAACAGCAGTCTTTTCCGTCCACCCCCGACCCGTATCGGTCAGATCTTGGACCGCTCCCTGTCTGGGGGCGGTCAGCCATGAAGACGATCAGCTCTATCTCCATCAAAGATTGATTTTCGGCCCGATTTCCACTGGATATCGAGCGACGCGCTCTTTCAACTGACATCAACTCAATTATCTCGCAGCTTCGAACCCTTTAATGAGAGATATATTGCCGCTGCGGAATAATCCTTCCGTAAGAAATGTTGGGGTGAGGAAGGATGGGGATTGTGGTGGATGATTCAATTTTGGGTGAGAACGGGGTGATGTTGAGCTGGCGTGAAAGACTCGGTGGAAAGTTGAGGTAGGTTTTCAATGACAGGAGTTAGGCAACGACGTTGTTTGTTCCTTTCCAAAGCTTTCTCAAATACTGAGTAAAGTGAATATTTTCGTGGGATGTTCAGATACATGTCAGTTTATATCCTCAATTTGTAGCAACCATACATTTATATTTCTCAACAAGAGATGAAGATACTGTTTTTTTGTGAGTTGAGAGTTTGTCCTCTAACGAAGAAGAGCGTACCTAGTGTGGCAATCTCACGAACGAAAAAAACGTATTTAATTTCGAGTATAAAATGCTATTTTTTTTACGACCACAGAGAAATATGCCCATTTTATGAGTAGTGAAATGTCGCTATGGTCGTTGCAAAAGTATAGTGTACAACGAGTAAGGAATGTCCATTTCTCACTCGTAAGATTTAGGGCACTCGCCTTCGGCTCGTACCGTAAGAATCTAGGGAAGAAAAAACTGGAAAAAAAAAACGCGGAAAAAATATCCACGGAAAAAAAACGGAAAAAGGAACCCGGTAAAAACCCTCGGAAATAATAACCCACAAAAAAAATACGGAAAAAAACTCCCGAAAAAATGCGATAACAATGACCAGTACACAAAAAGTAATAAAATTTCAACTATGTGTCATGTTGAAGATACTAGACCATATTTGATTCATTTTACAATACCAATAAAAGTTTTAACCTATCCTGTACATGTACATCGTCAACGACCAAAAAAGACGATTTTTCATATTTTTATGACTCGATTGTTCTTGAACGAACTAACCTGGCGACAGATTCGCCTTTTTGCAAGGCTGGAAAATATGTTGTTCCACCCCTCTGTATTGTATAATGAATCAAATATGGTCTAGTTGACACAGTTGAAATTTCATTACTTTTTGTGTACTGGCCATTGTAACCGCATATTGAGTATTTTTTCCGGTTTTTTTTTCGTGGGTTTTTTCTGTTTTTTTTTCCGTGGGGTATTTTATCCGAGTTTTTTTCCAAGAGGTTTTTTTCCGGTTATTTTTTGGTTTACCATGAGATAAACCAACTGTCATTGGTGTCGAAAATTCATCAAATGTTAGAAAAAACGTTTATTTCGAAATTGCAGAGGTTTTTTGAAAAGCGTAGTGAATCTCTTTTTGACACGGAGTTGGTTTTAAATTCAGTATTCTTATACAAACACATTGATTTTATTGAATAGAATAAAGAAAGAATAAATTAAATTGGCGGGGAATAGTTGAGAGCTCTGAACTGAAAATAAACTTTTCAAGTCTAGAACGGGTTGAGATAGACCAATCGATTCAGAATGCCAAACTTGATATAGTTCATGAATTTTAAATTGATCGGAGGCAATAAAATTATTACTCGAAAAAGTCCAAGGGGTATACCCCTAAAAATCATGAAAAGTAGAAAATCATCAGATTCACTCGAAATTACCTCCATATATCCCAAATTTCAAGCTGATTCCAAAAATGTATGATGTATGATAGCGATAAAACGTCAAAAATACCCTCGCACCATCGATTTTTCGAAAATGTTTGTTTTTCGTTTTTCATCAGCCGTTCCACGTATCTTGTTGAGCTGATTTCGAGTAAATCGTCAAAAATGAAATTAGATAAGAGGTCGATAAGCTATTTTTCGACCCCCATAAACCCATATTCAATTCCCTCCCAACCCACACTGTTGAGGAATTGCTCTATCTGGTTTTATTTATTTCAATGTTGTAGATATGTATTGATTTTTTATTGTAAATTTTATAATATACTTCTTGGCTTTTCGATATTTCTGAATTACTGTTATTTGTTTCAGGTAAGGGCTCATACTATCCAATTGAATCGTAAGTTTAAATCCACATATATTATATCGTAATCCCCCAATATTATCGAACGAACAAAATAAAATCGATACATATTCCTTCAAAAAATCAGCGAAATAAAGAAATTCTACCTACTTTTTCTCAATTTGAAGGTGAACAATCTTCCAGAATTTACAGAATTTGACTAAATGGGAGAAATATGCTCGGCATGTCTCCGAAGTGGCGACAAAGGGATGGGGATTTGAATTTTGCCGTCTCGTCAGAGGTAAGCTGACTTTAGTTATCGTGAAAAAACACTTTTTTTTATGAATGTGTGTCAAGAATAAAAAAATTGCGTCGTTTGTACTTTTTCTTTTTTTATTTTTCCAATTTTTTCTCAATTTTAAATTCTCTTAATCTTCTCGCAACTTTGATCGGTTAGAAAATCAAAAAAAATAATATTTTATTAACAAATAGGTACTCTGTTATTCTATTGTTATTACTTACCCCACTCCCCCCTAGTTAGTTTAGTTTGATCATGTTCATAATTCACAAATCCTCTTGCGCCAATCTGTCTCCGCGGTATTCAATTGGGTAACAGCGATAAATCAAATTCGGTCCATCCTGATACGATGAATATCATGACTCATCATGTTTCTAATGAATTAGACCCACTTGTATCTATTCCAGGATGATATATATCGAGATTGATTGCTAAGTGCTGGTGCTGGTAGTGGAAACTATGGAGTAGTTACTTCCGCCAGTGTCTTAATGAATTTCGGGAATTTTAAAGTGGACCCAACCCTTTCTGTTCATTAGGGAAGAGTTTGTTTCAACCACACCTAATTTGTTTTATTGGTAGTTGGATCAGATGGATGGGTTGTCGGTATATTATAAGATAGACGTTGAAGAATATTCGAAATCCAACTAACACCGACTGCTCAGAGGTCCTGCATATTTTGGTGTTGGTAATGGTAATGGTAACGGTAATGGTGATTCTGGATGGTGACTGATGCGCTGCGACCTAATTAGATCTATTGTGCCCCATCTTCTTCTGCTATTCTAAGGTGTTCTCGTTTACAGCAGCTTCTCAAGCCCCAATTTTTTGAGGAATTTAAGGATTTTGAGGGGGTCTATTCGTGGTATTTTCTCCCACAGTCAACTGTCAACTGTGTGATGTACAGCATAACACTCCATCAATATATGGTGTGGTGTTTCTGGATGTTCCCCACAGAATCTGCAGATGCTGTCCTCCTCTGAGCCTAGCTGAGGTGTTCTTTCAGTCTGCAGTGTCCCAACAGAAATCCTGATTGTCATTAGACTAGTTTTGCTGAGGTTAATCAGTGTCTTCAATCTTGCTCGGTTGAAGTTGCCGAGGAGATCTTTGGCCTGCCTTAGCCCTGGAAGTATTTGCCAGTCTGTTGCTATCATTGCTTCTTCAGTTTTATTGAGTTCGTCTTGGAAGTCAGATTTTCCAAGTCCGCAGTGGCGTTGATGCCTCTTTTCGTGCCAGGGTATCTTCTTGTTCATTGCCCTCTACTCCGACGTGCCCCAGCACCCAGAGAAGGATCACCGTGTTATTCCTGCCTAGATCATTTCAGAAGTTTTTCTAGGCATTCCCAAACCATCTTTGAGTTGATGTTATATGAGCTCATCGCTTTGATGGCTGTTTGACTATCGGAGAGGATGGCGATTTCCTTGTTCCGGTATTTCCTGTCGAGTTTGAATTGAATGCACCTTCCTATGGCGTGAATTTTCGCTGGTCCAGTTCCGTCGGGAGTTTTGGACCCGTCCGTATACCATGTTATGGTATTATTCTTTCCCAGTGCTCGAATGGATTCTATGCTCCATCCACTCTTGGTATTTAATTCCGTTCGAAATAATTTCTCGAAACTAAATTTCCTGGTAATTCCGTCACCGGCAAAGTGTGAACTTTCGGTGGTGGTTAAGCTCCTTATGTTCTGTGCTGTCCCTTTGAGTCCGACTTTAGCCAACCTGAGGTTTGCTCCCCAAGCAGTTCTCCCCACCATGATATGGAGAGAAGTGAGGTCCAGAATTACCTCTATTGCTGCTGTTGGAGTCGACCTCATTGCTCCTGTTATACAAAGACATTCTAGTCTTTGCACTTTCTCCAGGCTTTCTTTGCAGTATCGCAGTATTGATGGGTTACAGCCCCACGTTTTTACTGCAATATTCCTGCATACCATCAGTGATGATTATATTTTTGTGAGACTTCACACCTATTGAAAGTGCAACAGTGTCTGGTGATATTTCTAAATACTTCCAGGTGAATTCAAAAACTGGAAAATAAGATGAATAATTGAAAGAGTTACACAATTTGATGTAGGGGAAAGTTGTCTAAATTGGACCAGTTTCGAAAAAATCGCCATAACAATGCTAAAAATTCACTTCTCATGGAATGGAATGAAGTTAGAAAAAAATCAATGTGTTGCTATGCAATTTTGATGCAAAACTGTGTTGAGAATTAAAACAGTATTTACCAAAAAATGTATATATTCCTAATCAGGCGACTGGTGTCCTAAATTGAATTTACGGGTTCTTGATTCTGACCGTATGCAAGGAAGTCAGTTTTGCATTAACAAATCCCAAATGGAATCTGTTCGTCCCCAATTCCTGCACATTATTCATGTGCCCATTTATGGCATTGATAACACCGAGCCCAACCCTCCTCTTATAGAACACTTTTTACTTTAAGTCGAAATATTCTTTTTTTTATGAATAAATGTGTTACTCTTTTTTTCTCTTCTGACCTTGGGTACAGTATTTTTTGGGGGATTAAACTCTCAACAGCTGACAACTTTCACAATATCCTAGTTTTTCTTCTGCTGCTTTCCTCTTTTCTTCAAACTCTGTTGGGGCTGCTTGTTAACTCAATACCTATTTCTTGTCTTCCTCTGTTTTTGACTGAGACCACCTGCCATATTATCTTCTTTTGGATATCTGCAGATACATAATCAAACATTCTCCTGATAAACTGACAATAACAATGCTCGACTATTCAATTCTATAAAAAAATCGACATTTCAAAATGTGGCAAACTAACGAGCTTTTTGAAAAGCAAATCACAGGGATAAAAACCAAAAGATTAGAACGACCTGAAATAGACAATTTTTGAACGAAGCTACCGACGACGAGTATTTGTTGATGAAAGAGGCTTTGATAATGGGGATTAGCGGAGCTTTTAGATGCGATGAAATGGACAATTTGGAAATAGAAAATATTCAAGACAAAGGAAAATTTTTCACGTGGTTTTGCTAGACACTAAAACTAAGAAATCGAGAAGTTTCACCATACTTGAAGAAGGATTTCCAGTCAACTCGATCAATTTGTGTAAAAATACTTGTCACAAAAATGGGAGGTGTACCAGCCAGTGTGTGGGAATAAATACGTTGTCGAAGATACCTTCAAGAATTGCAATGTTTTTACGCGCTCTACACCGGTGACTGGATTGTTATTTGATAATTGACTTGTCTAAAATGACATTAATAATGACAGTCATAACTGTCATGTGTTCGATGAAAGTTGTTAAATGGCTCTTGGCATGCAAGATAGAATCAAATTTTTTGAAGGCACTGAACGGGTGTCCTTTCTGTTTTCGAAAGAGAGGCATAGAGACAGTTTTTGATAGTAGCAGCGATCGTCTTACTGGTATGATGACTTGATCTAATTACAGTGAGGGACATAAAAAATGGAATATATCATGAACTGAGTGAGTCTATTCAGTTTGACGTTACAAGTGGATGAATTAATGATTTATGCCCCATACAAAATACGAATGAGTATATTGCGATGAGAAACAATTGAAATGATATCGTATCCCGAAAAAATAGTAATAATCCTGACAATACATGAAAGAGCACATTGTTGATGGCACAATCTCATAATATACTGCAGTCGTTATCGTCTCTTATCCCGGTTAGCGAGCTAATCTAAGGGTTATGAGATCCTAGAAACAAAGCACCGCCACCAGGCCAGATGGCAACAAGAGGCTGGCTGCTTCTAACAGCCATTACTGTAGACAGAAGACGGAATTCTCGTCCTTCGTGTCATTAAATCTTCATTGCCCGCAGCTACTTACAACAATCGCTCTAATTGAAGTTGTATGATAAATAACACTGGTACTGTCCTGATTGATGGCGATGATTTGGCGTTTTGTTGCTAATGTTCAGTGGATAATGCCGAGATGGATTTGGTTCAGCGATTTCATCTCGATTAATTGATACAGACGGATAAATAGATGGATGGCTATGTTATACACAAATACAGTATATTCCAGAACTTCCGCAAGAGATGAGTTCAAATGAGTAAGACCAAATACAAAACGGTGATGAAAGTAATTATGAGGGTAGATACAGGAGAATTACTAATAGAAAAAATTGATATTGCCAACATATTTAATAAAGGGTTTAGCAAAATAAGTGAAACATTAGCCAGCAAAGTCGTTAGAGATAAAATCTATAAAAAAGAAAAAGAACTACCCCCAATACTTTTGTGTTCGCACCTATCACGGCAGATGAAGTTCACAAAACTTTCTTCGGATTCAAAAAGTGTAACGCAGCAGAAATGGATAATATAAAAGCTAAAACACTGAAGCTCGTCAGTCCATACATCACGCAACCTTTGATATGTTTATTCAGCAATTGCATAGAGTATGGAATTCACCCAAAAATTCTATAGTTACTTCTATATTCGAAGAAAGCAATGAAAACAATATTGATAATCATCGATCCATATCCTTCGTCACACAGACAGTGTGACACACTTAACCTTTTCGTAACGGGAGCCGCACAAACTCGCATATTTCAGACTGCCATAATTGCGGGAGACGCATATTTTCAAACGATCTAAATATCATCTGAAAAGCCCCGTCTGAGAGGCCAGTTCACCTCACGTGCACCCCGTCACGAAAAGGTTAAGATGAAGACAACCCTGTATTTTAGTCATTTTTGAAAGCAGAGATTTGATTTTCGGTACAGCCGTAGACCTTCATGGGCCGCACTTTTCGCAATACTCAGCCCGACTGACAACCTTGAACCAAGCCTACTGCGATCCCGCGAAAAGGGCAAATTCTCGATATTTTGCGTCGCGTTGGAGATACCGAAAAAAGTTATCCGAAAAAGTTGCTTGGATATCGATTTCGACCCTACATACCGCAAAATTCGAATTATGAATTTTTTTTGTAATTTTCATATTAAAGTTCGATTTTCAATTAATGATTCTGAATAAGAAGCTACAGAAATGATAAAATAGTCAAAATCAATGAAATTAACGTATTGAAATAAATAAAATTGAAAATTATTATTTTATCAAATGTAAGTTAATCGAATTTAGTCTTCGATACTAGCCTGTCTCTAATTTTGAGGATTTTTTCAATTTTCTTTTGAATATGATTGGTTGCGAATAATACCATTTGCCTAATTTTGTATGGAAAATCGTGATTCTCAATGTTTCAAAGAAGTCTCATATTTTGTGTCTCAACAGTTTTCAATTTGGGCTAGAGCGTCATGAAAACAAATGAACTAGTTATACCAAATGTCAGTTTGAAAGTAAATGCGTCAGAAACAGTAACAAAATGCCCATTGAACGTCTTAATTTACGAGAAAAAATTGAAATAATAAGGATATTTGGTGATGGTGCTCGAAGTAGCAGACAAGTTGCTCGTGAATTCAACAGAAGACATCCGCAACGAAATCGTATTCGACATGGAACGGCAGCCTCCGTCAATAAACTTTTCACTCAAACCGGAAGTATATTAAAGTATCGTCCAGCTATTGACAATCCACATCGAAATCGAAGGTACCATGATGATGATAATATCTTAGCTTCAGTTCGTGACAATCCCAAAATTAGTTTGCGTGAAAGGTCTGAGCTATTAAATTTGAGTAGAGAGAAAATCAGAAGATGCCTCGTTCGTCATAAAATCAAACCTTTCAAACCAAAGTTCTTGCACACATTGAAAGAAGGTGACGAATATAAACGATTATATTACTGCTATTGGGCCCAAGGAAATTTTTCAAATGATAGATATTTCCTAAGAAAATTTTGTTCACTAATGAGGCTATGTTCACTACCAATGGAATAGTATCTGCTCAATATTGCAGATACTGGTCTACCAAAAATCCCCACTGGGTTATAAACTGTAAGGACCAATACTCCCAAAAAGTTAATGTATGGTGTGGTATTATAGGCGACAGAATAATTGGACCGTTTTTCTTCAATAATACCATTAACGCTGAACGACTATTGAATTTTTTTGATAATGAATTATGGGAAATCAACGAAAATCTTCCCCTCAATTTGCAACAAGAGATGTACGTTCAGCTAGACGGAGCTTCCGTTCATAATTCTTGGATGGTTCGAGAGTGGTTAATCGAACATTTTCCATTACGTTGGATTGGTAGAAATAGCCAATATGAACAATGGCCTCCTCGCTCTCCTGACATAACACCAATGGATTGTTACTCCTAGGGAACCGTCAAGAATAAGGTTTACAAGTCTAGGCCACGAAATCCGCAAGAACTTTGTGAGAGAATAAGACAAGCCTGCCTTGAAATAAGTATTCCAGAACTTAGGAGAGTGGCCAATAATAATAGAAAAAGAATTGAAAAATGTATCAGAATTGAGGGCGGGCCAGTTGAGAGAGACAATATTTAGAACTGACTTCCAATATTAGTGTCCTACATTATGACGAGTTTGTTGTTTTCGTAGCTTCTTATTCAGAATCATTAATTGAAAATCGGACTTTAATTTGAAAATTACAAAAAAATTCAAAATTCGAATTTCGGAAATTCGGTATGTAGGGTCGAAATCGATTTCCAAGCAACTTTTTCGGATAACTTTTTTCGGTATCTCCAACGCAACGCAAAATATCGAGAATTTGCCCTTTTCGCGGGATCGCAGTAGGCTGGGATTAAGGCTGTCACTCGGGCTGAGTATTGCGAAAAGTGCAGCCCCTGAAGGTCTACGGCTGTACCGAAAATCAAATCTCTGCTTTCATAAATGACAAAAATACAGGGGAGTCTTCATCTTAAGTGTGTCACACTGTATATCGGAGGTTTTCAAAAAATTTATGAAAGTAGTATGGGTTCAGAGAAAAAACATCGACATAGGATGCTGTAATCGCCCTTGCTACAAAAATAAAATGAAACCTCATTGACAGCAAGCCGTGTTTTGTGTTTATTCATCGATTTATCGAAAGCATTAAATACAGTAAGTCAACAACTGCTCATAAACTGGAGTAGGCAATAATAAACTGCTGCTCTTCGAAAGCTCAGAAAAGTGTTGGGCATTTGCTAAGCAGATGTTCTGGAGATTCCTCGAAGTTCTCGCAGTAGCGGCAACTATCACTCTCTGATTCACCCATCTTTTTGAGGTTGTACCACAGAGAGCAGTGTCCAGTGAGAAATCTCGTTACCATCTTCAAGTCTTCCTTGTACAACTCAAGAATCTGTCCAGCGATAGACACACTAGTCGTTTCGCTTGTCTTTGTTCTGGCACTTCAATCCAATGGGATTTCATTCCATCGAATTCCCAGTGTTGAAACTCCCCTCTAAAGTAGGCTTTGGAGAGTCCACAGAAGGATTCTGGACCAGACGATGGTGTGTTTTCCCCTTCTTTGTCAATACAGGCTGCTTGCTCTTTGCCTTTGACGCCCCTGTGATGTGGAACTCACATCAGGGATATCTAATTGTTTTCTGCCAGTTGTCGTACCTGATCGGTGATATCTGTCGATTTAGACATGGCTTCTAGCGAAATTTGTTCCAAAATATTGAGATATCCGATCATAATAATAATAATGGTACTGGATGGAGCCTGTAAAGTCATCAGGAGTTCAGATCCCCTTCTCTGCTTGGTATTCGATCACGAAAAAGCAGGAATTGGAGCATTTCTTTTCAAGGCAGCAACCAGTGCAGCCGATGAACTCGGTCTCGTATTCGATACTGAACGGAAGAACTCAAACTCTGTTACCGAGTTGAAATCCATTCAGCAAAGAGCCCTCGTCTATGCTGCGGAGAGCGAGAGGCAGATGCAGCTACAGCTACAGCTACATAAGGATAAGCCAATGCATGGGGTCTTCTTCAAGAACATTGAAGACCTTGGCTTATCCAGAAACCTGACCTTCGCGTTTCTCAGGTCAAGTTGGCTGAAGTCGGAAACCGAGGGATTCATAATGGCCTGCCAGGATGGTGTCTTCAACACCCTCGTCTACCGCAGTCGCGTGATGGGTATAGAGGTCCCTGACACTAGATGCAGAGCGTGTCGTGGGGCAGCTGAGACCATAAAGCATTTGCTGTCAGCTCGTCCAGCTTATGCGGTCTCAGCCTATATCCACAGGCATAACGCGGCCTTACGAGTGTTGTACTACCATCTACGATACTCGTACGGAATAGACGAGACGCCGGTGTTGTCTTATGCTCCGGGGGATATTGAGTCCGTTGTGGAGAATGAGAAGTGCCGAATATATTGGGACTACTCAATCCCCACCCTCAGGCAAATACAAGCCAATAAGCCTGATGTAGTCCTACTCGACCATCAAAGTAGGACAATTTTCGTCATTGAGTTTTCAGCTCCTGGCGAAACGAACATCGTCCGAAAAGAGGAGGAAAAACGGACTAAATACCGAGATCATCTCTTTGAATGGTGGAATGGTCTGTACTGATGAGCGAGTTGAATCGCGAAACCGGTCTGCAGATGTCACATGTTTTCGATTGCCAGTTGGTGGTTGTTAAAGGAAGATTGCAGAGTATATCCTTGTAGGAAAACTTTGCCAGGCGTTGGATAGACGTGATTCGGCGGGCGTATGGGGCTGTTGAATTATTTCTGTTCGACGTTTGCCGACAATCCTATTGTATAGGAAAATTTGCGAAAGGCTGGATTATTTTTATAATCAAAATTTGTTTGGAAATTTATTGCCTTTCGTCAAGTACTCTTAGTTCCACATGAGAAATATTTGAATATTTTTCATGGTGAAAATTTAGAAGTTCATACATAGTTATCCAGTACATAAGTCTAATCAAAAGGCTCAATTAATTTTTCATCCATGTTCGAGACATGGACAAAACTTGCTCTTCCAATATTTCCTGCATTCAAGTTTTTATCTGGTACAGTCTGAGGGCACTTTTTGCTGCTCCTCATCACACTTAGCGGGTTTAGCATTGCCACTAAAGCTGCAGTAGGGCACATAAATATTGCTCAAGGCAAACCACTGCACTTTAAGCAAATTGAATTGAATTGAATCGTGCTGAATTTTGTTGCATTTTTGACCACCATACCAGTGAGGCATAGGTGACCATAGGTTCAATAAGCGTTTGGTATTACCAACGAATCATTTTTGTTCCTGAACCCATATCTGCGGCAACCCCCATCAGAAGTGCACACCTTGCCGATCTCTCAACTGACGAAATTAATAGGAAATTTAGTTTCGAGAAAATTTTTCGGAATTGAATACCAAGAGTGGATGGAGCATAGAATCCATTCGAGCACTGGGAAAGAATACCATAACATGGTACATGGTACTCCCGACAGAAGTGAAGCAGGAGGAATAGGGGGAGAGTCTTAATCGTAGGAAAGTTGGGAATGTCAGGGCGAGTTTTCCGAGAAGTTATATCGTCACAGAATGGTGAAGGAATTGTACGTCCACGACATTGAATGTTTATGTGCTGTTATGGAGCATTGAGTTTGAAGATTTCCCAGAAAGTGCAGAAATGATAATAATAATATCAATTTACGGCACCAACTCGTGAAACTGATGAACTTGGAGCCGTGGTCGCCAAGTGGAGCAGGAGTCTTTGAGCTCCGCACCAAATATTCCGAACCCATGGTCCAGTTCCCCAGTATTTTTCAAGCGAAAATTCACGTCATAGAAAGGTGCATTCAATTACACTTCGACAGGAACAAGGAAATCGCAATCTTCTCCAATAGTCAAGCAGACATCAAAGCGTTGAGCTCATTTAATATCAACTCAAAGATAGTTTGGAAATGCCTAGACAAACTAAATGATCTAGGCAGGAACAACAAGGTGATCCTCCGTTAGGTGCCGGGGCACTTCGGAGTGGAGGGTAATGAACAGGCAGATACCCTGGCACGAAAAAGGGCATCAACGCAACTGATCGGGCCAGAACCATTCTGCTGACTTGGAAAATATTACTTTCAAGAAGAATTCAATAAAACTGAAGAAGCAATGGGAGCAACATACTGGCAAAGACTTCCAGGGCTAAGGCAGGCCAAAGATCTCCTCGGCAACTTCAACCGAGCAAGATCGAAGACACTGATTAACCTCAGCAAAACTAGTCTGAAGACAATCACGGAATATCTGACGGGGCACTGCAAACTCAAAGAACACCTAAGTATGCTAGGCTTAGAGGAGGCAGCACCTGCAGATTCTGTGGGGAACATCCAGAAACACCACACCATATACTGATGGAGTGTTATGCTGTACATCACAACAGATTGAATATACTGGGATCACACCAGCTAACTGTGGGAGAAATACCACGAATAGACCCCCTCAAAATCATTAGATTCCCCAAGGAATTGGGGCTTGAGGGCTGCTGTAAGCGAGAACACCTTGAAATAGCAGAAGAAGAAGAATAGATCTAATCAGGTCGCAGCGCATCAGTCACCATCCATACCTATCATTACCATTACCATTACCATATTTGCGCTATACCCGCTATACCCTGGAAATGATGTGGATAATTTAGCTGCTCCATGTCAGTTTTTGGACGATTTCAACTCCCAGGTATTTCACTTCTTTGGAAAATCTTAGCTGGATTCCATTCAGGATTGGTGGTCAATCAATTTCCAAATTTGTTCATCAAATTGGTGATCCTTATTCAAGGCATGCTGGGCCACTTCCGATTTTTTTGGTCTCTTTGAAACATACTTTCATGACCCTTATAGTTTGACCCACATACTCTTCGAAGACCTCGTAGCTAGTTTCATAAATACCCGCCATAATGATATGCATGCGATGGTGGTAACTTTTAAGGATGTATATGTATATACTCGTGCTCTTTCTGAAGACGTCGAATTCCAGCAGATTTTGATCGTTTATAATTACTGAAAAATCATGAAAATTAGTGAAATCGACGTACTTTTTATATTTCTCAAATTGTATTCACACCAAACACTTTTCAAAATATTCATTTATTCGAACTCATTTCAAGAATCGTGCTGAAAATTTCCCTCAACTCACCCATGACCTCGCCCTGAATGTCCCCTTCCATTCATCTCATACCCCAAGGAGAAACGAACTCAATAAAAAAGAGATTAAGAGTCCACTAATAAAAGGGACAAATCCTACAATGGAATTGCAGCAATTAGGCTAAAGAAAATCTTGTTAAGGAGAGGCTTCTCAGTTAGGTTAAGCTGAGGAAATCTGTCTCTTTAATTCGCTGCGAGATTCACTGACAAAATAGAGAACATTAACGGTACGTAGACTATTTATAAATGCGTAGTGAAGAGCATTTTGTATGGGTAATTCATAGCAATGAAGTGTATTTGAGTTAGTTAAGGTTATTAGTTGGTGTGTTCTTGTTACAAGTGATCATGGTGATTTCTTTGAGCTACACCAGATGAGGGAGTCTTTTTCATTGAAAATTACAGCCCTCTGTAAATTTATACATATAGGTTCGTCGGAAATATTGTCCATACAATGCACGACAAAAACAAGTGTTGTCCAGAATATCAGTTACGGAATTGATTATACACGGTAAAATAGTCAATTAAGCTAAGTGTTATATCCTATCATCACTTCTAATACTTGCGGAATTCCTCAGGGTTTCCATTTGAGTCCTTTTCTCCTCGGCCAGTTCATAAAAGTTATTGGATATGATATCAGATGTCCAAAATGATCAATTACAAATTATCAAAACCTTAATAAACGATGTGATTCTCATATTCTATCGACCACTTGTCCAAATTTCATGAGTATTTATACAATAAATCAAATATTCATTCAATTAATCAACTCAAAATAAACGTGATTATCTACAGAAATGTTTGTTTATTGACTAAGCGTGAAAATTATTCAGTAGGTGTATATATAAAAAACAGTGGATGAAAAATCATCATTGAAATCTATTGCATCATAGATATACTTTCTGTTATTTTTGTAAATACACATTATCAAGACAATTTGAAAATTTTTATGTGAAATATTAGCTGGTAATATAATCAGTTAATAATATTAATAAAAAGTTGAAGTTATACAGCTAAAACAGTTTCCACACAGGCATCACAGTCTCAGTAATAATAATATAGATTGAAATTAAATGGCGGAAATATATTCAGGCCTACTAATTTGGATTTCGGTAACGGTAAAAGTTAGAAGCTTGGTTGGATGGGAGCAAAATTACGTAATTCAAAGGTCAGTTACGTGAAACAAAAAAAAAACAACATATCTTCTTTGTTTCTGGAATTATCTGGATTTACATCCAAATGATATATTGGTAGATAAATTGTTTTTATTTATCTTTGTTTTCTTTGAGATTTATTTTTCATTTATAAATGTCTGATTCATTGTGTAATACAATTTTTTTTCTATTCAATTGTTGACTTCTATTTCGTGTCTTCCATTGTATTTTATT
The DNA here is from genome assembly GCA_958502065.1 of Chrysolina americana. Classification (NCBI taxonomy): domain Eukaryota; kingdom Metazoa; phylum Arthropoda; class Insecta; order Coleoptera; family Chrysomelidae; genus Chrysolina; species Chrysolina americana. Next base: position 105,243,362 of record OY293411.1, read on the forward strand.
TCCACCCCCAATATTTAAATCTTTCAACTTGTTCAATTCGTACTCCGTTTATTTGTATATTCATCTTTTTTTATTCCTACCCTATGACAATAATTTTTTTTTTATTTACTTTCAATCCAAATTCTTCATAAACTACATTCCAAATTTCCAACACTTTCATTTATTCCATCGATAGAAATTGTAAATAATAATGGACTTTTCAAGGAGTATGAATCCCAAATAAACTTCTTTTCCCTGCTGTGAGAACTGTTCAATTATTTGTTTCACCATAAATATATGGTCCTGTATACGTCTATCTTTTCTAAATCTACGTTGTGACTCTTCAAGCGTAATGTTCATCTTATCTGACTGTCTACAATTTTTTCATATAATTCATTTGCTATACTAAGGAGAGAGATAGTTATTCCTCTATAGTTATCACATTCATGTCTGCCCCCTTTTTATACATTAGCATTGATATCTGTTCCTCGTTCCAAGCTTAATTTTAGTCTTAAGAGTATTTTCATGTATTCCTCGGATTTTTGAACATCTCTTTTGTTGATTCATCTGTTTCCGGAGACTTTTTATTCTTCAATTTTCTTATTTTTTCTTGCAGGTCGTTTATGGTTATGTCTTCTTCAATTTCTTCAATCAAATCCTCCTGTCTCTGTTTTCATTTTGTACTTTTTCATCTGCTGCTAGTAACAACTGGAAATATTCTTTCCATACCATTCATTATTTCGTTTTGATCTGTAATTTTTTTCCCATCTTTATTTTTCGTCTAAATTATTTCTCGAGCATTCTCTTTTCTTAGCGACTGAATTTTCATAAAATAGCTTCGTCGGCTGCCTCCATTAACCAGTTCCTTAAAATTTGTCCACAATATTTGTGTATTAGGTACTATCTTCAGTTATATCTTTATCATTAATAAACTTTACTGTTATCAATTTTTTGTATTCCTTCTGCTATTTCTTCATTTTGTAGTTTGTATGATTTCACCGATTCATATTCTATTACTCTTTCTATTTTTTGTTTATTATGTTTCGTATTTTCTATTTCCTCACTAATTTTTGTAACCAGTGAATAATAATCACTTCCTATTTCTGGTCCTCTTCTAACCCTAGTGTCTAATATTTAGTTTCTTTTATTCTTTTCTCTAAATACATAATCTATTATTTACCTAAATGAATAAATCATTCGGACAACGAAATACATATAATATTCCACTCATACCTATAAACATTTATTTAGTGGCATAAAAAATCCCTGACCGGTGTAGAATTTCCAATAACAATTTCAATAAACGACTTTCCTCGCCGAAACTACCGGACCGAATTTCACCTTTTCCATCTCCCCTTTGATGTCGTCGGAAAAAAGACCATTCGGACAAGGCGTCTCAGACTCTGGCAGAGCCCTAATGGAACTCGAGGCATTTGCACGTGATTTGTGGCACGATCATCGGCGATATCAAAGGAGCGATCACTATAAGAAATCTCAAAGTTTTCGTAATAAGTCAGGAGTATTTCGACGGCACGCGCTCGTGACAGTTCAAAGTGCAAACGTGTCTTCGGCATTTCTGCCCTTCATCCCTTTGGGTATCTGGAAGATCTTACCGAGAAACGTCAGGATTTTGCCCGATCCGCAAAGTAGAAATTGTATCTATCCGCGAACAGGGGGAGAGTCTTTATCGTAGGAAAGTTGGGAATGTCGGGGCGAGTTTTTCGAGAAGTTATAGCGTCACAGAATGGTGAAGGAATTCTACATCCACGACATTGAATCTTTGTGTGCTGTTATGGAGCATTGCGTTTGAAGATTTCCCAGAAAGTGCTGAAATGATAATAATAATATCAATATCACCGAACAGAAACGCCCTTCGATTATTTTGATCTCAACCGGAATATCAGAATCAAATGACATTTTTTAAAGTTTTTGAAATTAAAGTGGCCCAATCCGTCATACCATAGCTCTCATTGGTTCATTTTCTACATTTTGTAGTCTTGTTATTTGCAACACTTCTGTTAGTTATAATAATGAATTAAAATCGTCAAATTCATATATCACAAGAATCAAAATTGATAAACTGAAACTTATCAAAAGAATAAATGGTAGAAACAAAATGTGCAGAACCGAAATCTATCAGAAAGTTGATCGAGGTTGCTCTACTCTCTGAGAGATGGCGCAGCACGCTGTCAATATTGATAAATTCCCATGTAGCGATTACATTGTTCATTTTCGTGTCGCCACCATATATTACTGAAATGGCAAGGCTCGCATTGAATGTATCATCAGGAATATCAAAGAATAATCTTCCTTCAAATATCTTCAACCAAATAATTCCACATTGAATTTGTTATTGTCAAATATAAGAAATTGAATTATTCAATTCCATTTAAGTAAAGGCAAAGCATGAAGATCTGTGCACCTCAACTTTCATATTCTAAATTCCAAACACTCAGTATTCATAATTTCATAGTTTAATTTTCAAGTTCATAGACATCAAAATTTATACAATTAAAGGATATAGAAACATAAAACAGCTCAAATCACAAATTTGCTTTGAAATCATAGGCAATCATTTTGTCATCGTTCAGCAACCGCATGATATAGAAGCCACGCAAATATTTCTCTATAAATATTGCTAGAGGTCAAGATCAGGACAATAGCTATCACTAGTCAAATAGTTGATCATTCATCATTTTGCATTCAGATTGAGATCATGTTTGACATGTCCCCATCTCTGGCTCTGCTGGATATAAGCACAAAGTAAGTTTTTATATTTGTACACTATTTATATTTTCAATACTTCTGGTTTATCAGCACAGGTCGTGTTTGGAATCGCACTCATCATTCCCAGCTATCACAAGTCTCCTGAAGACGAATGAGGATTGCTCATAGTAGTGCAGCTGGATGAAGGTTAGAACACGTATAGGAAAACCACCTGAAGTTTTTTATAATTGGTGAATTTACTTATGAGACCATTAAAGATACCAAGTATTCAATAACTCTCAGTTATTCCCAATAAAGTCGAAAGAATTAAAAACATCCAATCTGTACATCACAAGACCTGAAAGTGGTATACTGAAAGTCTTCAGAAAAATGAATGGTAGTACTAAAATGTGCAGAACCGAAATCGATCAGAAAATGTATCAAGGTTGCTCTACTCTCTGAGAGATGACGCAGTACGCTATGAATATTAATAAATTCTCAATTTGCACGTACATTTCTCTTCATTTTTGTCTCATCACCATATATTAACGGAATGGCAAGGCTCACATCGAATTTACATCATAAGTATACAAAAAAATCCTTTGAATATTTTATAGATTAAAACGCAACGCATCCTATTTCTCCGGAAGTGTCCTTATTTTTATATTATATTTTTGTCCTTATAGAAAGATAATAGGGCTAAACAATGATCCTTGCGTTACACCACAGTGGATCTTTGATTTGTTCAATTTCATATTCTGTATTCTGTCCATCTGCTTTCGGTCTGAAATATATGATTCTATCCTACAGCATCACCATCATTTAGTTCCAGGTAGATAGAGTTCAGAAGATTAAAAACTGCATCGTAAGTGTTAGTCGAAGACTGAAATCCAAATTATATGGTTGATGATAAATTATTATGTTTCAAGAATTGTAATAGTCTTTGATATGGTAGATGAAAGAGAAATCGTTCGAAAACTTGAAGGATCATCCATATCACCACTTTTAAAGGAATATTTATTTTCCCTTCTGTGTAACTCTCCGTTGAAATTCTTTTCAAATAAAGTATTAATATTTTAGGGAATTTTTGAATTGACAAATACTTCGTACAATTTGAACTTGTGGGTTTCTCGTCACTGGCAAATCTTTTCTCCTTGATGAAAGAGTCCAAACATTGTGAGAGACTAAGTTGAAAATGGAAATATCGAAATATAACATGATCCCTAGATATTGATAAATTGTGGAAATGCACGGGACAATTGATAATAATCAAGCGATTATAATAATATATAATAATAATAATGTTTATTTCCAAAATTTACAATAAACAATAAAACATTGAACGTTGAAAACAAACATGAAATCACTGAAGCTTGGAAGCTTGTGCGTGATAGCGGTAAAAGTCATACAAAGACATAACAGTTTTATATGAATAGTAATATAGGTATGATAACTAAAATATAATGCAATCAAATGTACAGAATATAGATATATAAATTTCGCATGAAGTTAAAATAGTAGTAACTATATCCATGAATGAAAATAAATCAAAAATATTCCACGAAGAGAACTTGTTGTGGAAGCTTTCGACCTATCTTCTTCGAGGAATCCTCATTTGATATATATTTTTTCTTTTTTAATTAGATTATATACATTTGCAGAAATGACAAGACAGTTAATGAAGTGAGAAAAAAATAATAAGTGAGGTAATATAATGAATTAAAAATTTCAAAATGAAAAAATTTATGAAACGCATGTTCTAGTATAGACATATAATCATTTCTAAAAAGATATACACACATAAACGTTCATTGATCAACCTGCCATACTGTAAAAATGGGCCTATAACAGATTTCAATAGTTATGCTGGAGTATTGATCATCTTTGTTATATTTTCTATAGACAATTGTTCAACCCAAATTTTCAATTTCTTTTTATATGAAGAAGAATTGTTTATATTTCTAATGTACTGAGGAATTTGGCCGAATAATTTTGGGCCTGTGTAATAAGATGATTTTTGACCAATATTTTTGCAGTTTTTTTTGTAGAAAACTCAAAATGTTTTTTGTACCGTGTATTATGTATGTGTCTAATTGATATCAATTCTTTTTTATTTTTATATTGTAAGCTGAGGACTTTATAAACATACAATTTTTTAATTCGAGGATAGGAATCTCTTCAAAAAGATTTTTTGTAGGGTAAGTGCGTTTTTTATCGAAAAGAATTTTTAAAAAATATTTTTGAATCACTCGAAGTTTTTCTAGATGACTATCGTACGCTCCTCCCCAACCTGATATTCCGTACTGAATATGGGCTTCTACTAGTGAGTGGTAAATAATTTTGAGTTCATTGGTCTTGAGATTGTTTTTTAGATACTTGAATGTAAACAGTATTGACCTCAATTTTTTAACTGTTTTATTTATATGAATGTTCCATTTTAGGTGCATGTCAACTTCAATTCCGAGGTAGGTTATGGACTTGACACATTCAGTGAAGTCAGTTGAATTGTTTTCTTCAAATGTTAGTCGATCTATATTGGGTAAGCTTGATTTATTGCAAGATAATGTAATGCATTTTGTTTTTTCTAAATTTAGTGTGAGTTCCATATCACTAAACCAGTTTTTTATTTTTTTTCAGATTTTTTTCGGCCTTGTTCTTCACCCCGTCCCAAGTTGTATCTGTGAGCAGAATTACTGTATCATCTGGAAATGATGAATTATTTGCGTCTACATTCAGAGAAAATATTCCGTTTATGTACATTAAAAAGAGTACCGGTCCCAGAACAGTGCCCTGAGGTTCGCTTATCTCATTTTCTATTTTAACAAACTGTGTCCTGTCGTTAAGGTAGGATTTGAACATTTTGTAAACGATCCCTCTGATGCCTAGATCTTCCATAACGCCCAACAATATTTTATGATTGACACTATCAAATGCTTTAGCTAAGTCTAGAAAAATACCTATCACACATTTCCCTTCATCTAGAGATCGATAGATATTATCTGTTGAATACACAATTGCATCTTCAGTTGATTTTTGGGATCTGAAACCAAATTGTTTAGGTGAAAGTAAGTTGTTCTTCTCTAAGAATCCCATAAGGCGGTTTTTGATAACTTTTTCTACAACTTTAGCAAGAGTACTTATAAGTGAAATAGGTCTATAGTTAGAGGCTTCCACTCGATTTCCTTTTTTGAACAGTGGCTTTATTATTGCCGTCTTAAGGTTATGTGGGAATTCACCAGTTTAAAATATTCTATTAATTAGATAAGTCAGAGGCTTTTTAATGTATTCGCTGATAAGTTTTAGGTTTTCTGAAGTTATTCCATCTATTCCCGGACACTTATGATTTTTAAGCTCTCTTATAATGTCTAGCACCTCGGTTTCGTCAGTGGGTTTCATGAATATGGACACATCAAGGGTATTCCTGTTCACTACAGGTTTTCTTGCTTTGTTAATTTGCTTGGCCATTTTTTTACCGACATTGACATAATGTGTGTTGAAAATATTGGCGATTTCTTTTTTATCTGAAATGTTTTCATTATTGTGTGTTATGCTATTTATACTACTTTGTAGTTTACCCTTACCTGTGAGCTTTTTAATGGTATCCCATAATGATTTTGAATTATTTTTATTCCTTTCTATCTGTTGTTTATAGTGGTTTTGTTTTGTTCTTTTCAGTAAATCAGTCAACTCGTTTTTGTATTTTTTATATTTATTTAATAATTCCAGATCTTTTGGATTTTTTACAAGTTGTCTGTACATCTTTTGTTTCATATCTGCAGATTTCATTAAACCTTTGGTAATCCAAGGATTTCGTTTCCTTTCACAGTATTTTGTTTTTTTTACTATAGAAAAGGAGTCTATTGCAGCTTTAATTTTTGTGATGAAGTAATCTGTGATATTATTTACATCGGTCATTTCATATAATTCTTGCCATTTTTCGTTTTTCATTTGTTCTACAAATTTATTTTTATTTAAAATTTTCATTTTTGTTTCAGGTTCATTTTTTATCTTTAGGATTTTAGTTGAATATGTTGCAACTGTTGGAAAATGGTCTGTTACGTTAAAATGAAGGACGAAGGACTTACAATCCAAGCCAGCCATTGAATCTTTGATGAAAGTATGATCTAGTACAGATTTTTGACAAGTTTTGTATTCTGGTATACTAATTTATTAGTGAAAAATATCCATACTCTCCTAGTATGTTAAGATAATCGTTACTGAAGTCTGCGTCAGAGTTTATATCGTTATACCTGAAAGGTATTCATTGAATTCGTAAGGACAGCTTGATGGTGAACGATACAAGGCATCAACTATGATATTTTTATCGTTCCCTTTGATAATGACACGCAATACCTTCATATCACCCAGATTCTGGATGGAGCTTTCAAAATTCAAATCACTTTTTATATACACTATGACGCCATCATTTTGGTTATAGTTTCCTAAGTTATATACAGCTTCATATCCTGCCAATTTGAAAATATTTATATTTTGGATATGCCATGTTTCTGTAAATATAATTACGTCGAGTTGATTTTTGAATTTTTTTAGTAAAAGTGACATTTCATCGAAATTTTTGTTAATGCTCCTTATGTTTGCTTGAAAAATTGAAAATTTTTGTTTTGTTGAAGCCTCTATAATGGTTTCGATTCCCTTGTCATCAACTATTTCCAATGTTTCACACTCTATAAGCTTGAAATCCCTTATATATCGGTCCATTTTTACCATATGTTGATCAATAACTACAAGAACAACTATATTATTTATGAATTCAGCTAACAACAATAATTAGGACACTGAATGGGTGTGAATTTTAATGCGAACTTATCTGCTACAAATGTGGGAGAATACGAGAAGGATATTAATTTAGCTTGGTAGAGTTTTTCCGCGTGTTTGGTTTGTCCCGGACAGTATCTCTGTCGGTTTTATTTGTTGTGCCTGTTTTTGGAATGACTTGATGAGTTTGGTTCTCTTCAAAACTGATATCTGGAAACGTGAACGTCTTAATTTCTACTGGTAGAGGTAGTGCAGATGTAGATTGTTCTGGGAGTCTATCTTCAAGGTTTTTTATTCTTTGTTCAGGAGCAGGCGTACCCGGATCGCTATGAGGTTTCGGTTCGATGTTAAATTCACTATCTTCTTGTAGATCTAGGTTCTCAAGGTCAGCCGGTGTTAAAATGCGATTGTTTAAATGAAGTTTGTTATTTTTGATGAAACAGGTATTTTCTTTGTTCTGTTTTGCAACGTATAGGTGTTTCCTTAATATTTTTGTTTCTGCTCTTTGTTGCTCAGTCAGATCGTGAACAATGTTTATTGATGTTCCCTTCAAGTTCTTGGTGCTCTTGAGGACTGTGATTTTTTTCAAGTGGGAGACGAATTCAATTTTTATTGGACTGTTATGAGTTCGTCCCAGAGGGTACCTATATATTATTGAAATCACTTTCAAGTAGTTTGATATTCAAAAGATTTTTAAACAGATCGATTATGTATTCAGTTGATATGTATTGTTCTTCTCTTTCAATACCAAATATAATAATATTATTTTCTTTCTGTACTCTTTCAAGTATCTCAAATTTTTTCTTCAAATTTTCGTTTTCCTTCTCAGCTTGAATGACTCACCGATTTATTTCTTCAATTTCCAGTGAGAGTTTGACTTCTACTGCTTGTATTGTCGATTTTATTTCTTTATTTCAGCTAGGAGTTGTTTATTAGAAATCTCCGCACTAGTCATTTTTTGACGTGTATGGTAGCCTTTATTCCGATATACTGTGATTCAGCAAAAACGATTTGGCTGCAGATGATAAGGATTTCTTGATTGAGTTTAATACTTGCTATTTCGTAATAATTTCAGCTAACTGAACTCAGTGAAACAGAATACATGTGCGGTTGATTGAAATTTTTTTAAAAGGTGTTGACATACCAATTATACATATTTATTCGATCGGGAGCTCTGTTTGAAACACTTCACTATTGAGCGGCCACACACTACACTATTTATTTAAAGAAGAAGGTTGAATGAATTGAATGATAATGTTGTCTAGTGGGGAGCATAGTAGTAATTATTATTATTATCACTAATGGATCGCTTGATATCAAAGAAGAGTATCATGTATAGACGAATATGGAACGATTTAAAGTGACATCAAAAGCTTGTCGAGAAAACTCCACACAGAGGGAAGCCAGTGAATAATAATCTTTAATTCAATTTGATTGGCATCCTACATTTAATTCAACTCTGTATATGAAAATGTTTGAAGCGGAGTATTGACAAAGAATTTGTTATCCACATTCATAAAATCAATAATCTGCTCATCTTTTCGCTACTTTTGCTACCAAACAAACATCAAACATTGAACAAAAACTCCAATCACGCTCATAAATCAAATATTCCATTATTTTCGACGCGAAATATTCAGTTACTCCGTGAGTACACCCACCCGAGAACACGTGGGGAAGCTCAAAGCGTTTTTTCTAGCTTTCGGAAAAAATCACCGAATGTAATCCCTCGTAAAAACTAGATATGAACGGAGATGAAATTGATATCGAGATATACCAGATGATCGCCTTGGGTACTCTCTACGTATATACTTTGAAGAGAACCTTGGATCATCTCAATAATATTTCCCCGCAGATTTCCTATCTTTCTTCCATGTCAGAGTCGAACATTATTATGCAGGAATGAGTCTGTATTTCACGCAACTTTTAACGCATTAAATTATATAGAGGCCGTTTCATTTTTCGAATGGATCTTAAGGAAAAGTCTTATCGCGCCTCATGCTGAACGAACAGAGAAAAATTCATGAATTTCGTGGGAGTTCGAAAGATATTTAGCAAAATGGAAACGTTGGATCTCCTGACAGCGCCACTGGAAAACGAAACTCTCTCGCGTTTCTTAAAAGTTTCCCTTTGTGAACTGGTTCACACGAGAAGGAAAATATTGTGATGCTCATGGAATATTGTGAGAGCCGAGAGAAAGTAGATAAAAATATTTCCTCCCATCAAAAACCTCAATTCAAATTGTTTTTCATATCTTCAATTTTTGAAGGCTTATCTGATTTTACTACTTATCCTGCAATAGATATTTCGATGGAGTACCTAGTTATTCAGCTGTTTTCCTTTTCTGCTAATGAATGGATGATTATATTTTCGAATGTTTTAGGGATTTTGAGGGTTCTAGCCTCAATTATCAAGTGTGACGGCTAGTACCAAGCGAGTTTCTTAAATGAATGAAAAGAAATAATTTCTACAACGGTCGTCAATACATTTCTCTCCACACATTTCCACAAAGTGGAAAAATAAGACAAATATCTGACAGAAAGCAACTACTTTCCCCTACGGACATGGGATTAGGTCTGTCATCCATTTCTACAAGTGCTTATTACTACCTACCTATCCATTCGACGTATATATACAGGGTTATGATAAAGTAATGCACAAAATTCATAAAACGTACAACGATCACATTTGAAAAAAATGCAAAAACACGTCAAACTGTTCTTTTTATTCCGCATCTTTTGACATAAGTTACAAAAATAACACGTCAAAGTTGTCAAAGTTATGACGTCATCAACAATTTTTTTTAATGGGAAGCTAAGATTTTTATCACATTATGTGATAGAGCTTGTGTTTGTACACAAGGGAAAAATAGTTGCAGTAGGGCTCACATAGGAAAAAAAACGAGAAAATGAATAAAAAACTAAATAAACGTAAGTTTCATAATAACTTTTCAATTAACTAAACAGTCCATTAAACCAAAACTATTTCTTATAGGAATTGTTCAAACTGTGTCCCGTTTACTAACTGACATAGGCCAAGACGATGGTAGACCGCATTTATAGAGTTTTCGATCATCTGCGGAGTTATACGAGTCATTTCGTGTCTAATTCTTTCCATTATGTCTTCTAAATTGTCTGGCCGGTTAATGTAGACCCGACTTTTCAAATGTGCCCACAGAAAAAATCAAGGGGGGTTAAATCAGGTGACCTAGGTGGCCACTCCATTGGTCCACGTCTTCCAATCCACCGTCCTTCAAACTGGTTATCCAGAAACCTTCGAACAGTATGACCATAATGTGGTGGTGCGCCATCTTGTTGGAACCAAATACTGGGATCCAAGTTTTCCCCATTATTTGGATCCGGAAATGCCGCAAGTAGGTCCGGAAGCACTGCCATACGAAGATGTTCCAAATATCGTTCAGCTGTTAAATTACCGCGAAAGTAATAAGGACCAATAAATCTTCCCCGGACATTTCCTACCCAAACATTAAATTTTTGGGGACGCTGGGTGTGTTTTGTCTGCATCCAGTGGGGATTTTCCCGAGCCCAGTAGCGAGAATTGTGTCGATTTACAGAACCACTTAGACAAAACGTTGCCTCATCGGAAAATACTACACTATTAAGAAAATTTGGATTTTCGTCACAATGCCGCATGAAGATTTCACAAAATTCCAATCGTCTGTCCGGATCATCTTCTGAGAGTTTGTGAACAAGATGAACTTTGTATGGGTGTAGTTTTTCTTTTTTTAACATCTTTACTACAAACGACTGACTAACATTTTCTTGTAAGGCAATTTGTGTTGTAGTTGCGTGAGGGTGTTCTTCTACTGACAGCAACATATCTAACTTCACATCGTCGCTTATTCCTGGTCGTCCAGATTTTGGAGCATCCCTCACGCTTCCCGTTGCATCAAATTTTGCAACAATTTTGCTTACTGTGCTTCTAGCAATTGGAGGTCTTTCAAAACGTGTTGCGTTAAATAAAGCACATGCTTCTTCATGACTTCGAAGGCGATCGCCGTAACCTACCATCATTAGAATTTCTATCCTTTCTCTTTCGGTTAAACGAGCCATAATAATAAAACTGTGGTGACACTAATTGTACGACTGACACTGACAAACCGTACTAGATAAGTTTGCATTTTTTTCAAAAGTGATCGTTGTACGTTTTATGAATTTTGTGCATTATTTTATCATAACCCTGTATAGACTAAAGAAGTATATAAGAACAATACTACTTTAAAATGAGACGAAAATAAAATCAAAAAAATTTTTGGCAGGAAATAATAGCTCTGAACCAGATGTAATTTTCAGATCGAGAACGCTTTGACATAGAGCAATTCTGGGAAGACCAGTCGATTCGGAATGACAAAATTAGTACAGTCTGTGAATATCAAACGAATATTTCAGCGGACAATATTTTTCATATAGGTACCCTGAAAAAAAATATTCTCGAAAATTTTTATTTTTCGGATAATCCCAAAGTTACCTCAAACGTATCTTGTCAAGCTAATTCCGATTATATCATCACTAATCAAATTGGATGATTTAGAAATAAAAATGATTTGGTCGAAATCGCAAAAATTAAAGCCACTGCGTCAACATTTGGCTGAGAATGACCACCTGCAGACATGCATTTTTCGAGATTTTGCCTCTCATCAGTGCCAGGGTAGGTCGTACAAGATCATAGTTGTCCTGTCTGCTGTTCAATTATGAAATAAGCCCTTGCAATTGAGTCTTTTTGGATGAACATTGCGCAAACAAATATCTGTTACATGTATATCAATGTCCATCGTGGCATTAGCCAGGGGTATAGTTGTTATCTGACAAATGTTTTCCACTTGGTGGAAACGTGTGGAGAGAACGGTTCCTCAACTTTTTCGAGTTCATTCGTTATATTATTATATGGAATCACTATAAAAAATATGTTTCTTGGTATCACAACATATTTTGGATAAATAGAAAGCGGCCCCCAACCCCTGATAGCACGAAACACGTGTTTTAATGGCTAATATTATGCCATTTATAGTCATGCAAATGTCATTGTCCCAATATCACTTATTTTGAATCTTCTATAGTTTTCGAGATTCCAATTTTGATAATCGAATTTGAAACACCCTGTATTCATTGAGACGGCCCAAAGGCAATATCAGAGCCTCGGTAATACGGCTCGAGATTTTCTCAGGTATTCCCAGTATTATTAGATTTCTCCGGAAACAGGAAATACGGTAGTAGGTACAGACGATATGCAAAGAAAGCTTGGTGATCAAATCAAGTTTCCTCGGGCTTCTTCAGTAGTCTAAAATGGCGGAAAGGCAAAGATGAAATTGACTGAAATTTGCGTTTGTGGAATAATTCGATTTTCTCGGTTTCGATGGAACTGGGAGAAACACATAAGGGTGCCTATTACAAAGAACATATTAGATTCAGTTGTCAGCTGGGGTGGGCTTTTATTACATTTTGTCCCGGGATTCGAGAAGGTGATGAGATTACTTCTGTTTCTTTTTGCAGTACGTATGGATCCATTTTCAACTGAATATAGGCATAGACTGGGCGAATAGAGGGCGGCAATTATTATCATTTGCTGTGGCGCTCCAGGGCGACTTACTGATTTTTCGTGGTGTTCACTTTGCTGGAATACCTGCAGCATCTCCGCAGGGGTGGTCGGTGCATATTCCAAACAAGCACCATTGATCCCGAGAAACTTGAGAAAAAGTCTATAAAAAATTAGGAGCAATGAATAAAAGATATTAAAGTATCAATAAGTGGCAGTTTGCTAACAAATTTGTCAAATGGAAATATATCTGGATTAAATCTGGAGCTTTGAATTGTTTCATTCTTTCATCCCAGATATATCCTACTTTCTCTCTTTATGAGCCTCCTCTCTGTCACTCCCCCCTCCATTTTTCTTTCTGTTTTATTTTTCAGTTTTGTCACTCTCTCCTCACTCTTCCATCCACTTGCTCTCCCTTGTCCTCTCCCCCTCTTCTGTCTCTATTCATAATTGAGAGTGCTGCACTTGCAAGAGTAATGATACCAGATTCTTGGAGCATTTCTTCTGTAATCTAACAGGCAATTTCGAAAAAGGTGGCAAGTATTATCCTCTTGAATAAGGATTTACCTTTCCTATTTGCGATTCCATCTAAAGTGATGAATCCCTCAATATCTGAAAAGTTGTTTCATCCAAAATCACCTTATAATGGAAGTGTTACCAACACTTATAAACCATATAAAGTACCACTTGATCCACAAGTGGAATAATGAAGTCACTTCATTTCAACAGTGGTATAATGATAAGTACTATCATATACACAATTTACTCATTCATTCTTGATATTAACATTAAAATTTACATTTACAGACATTTCATTCATTGTTTTATTATATTTCATTTTGTAGCTATTAATGACAAACTGATCGGTTTTATAACTCATAGTGCCTGTCAAAGTTTTTGACAAATCGCTAGAGTCAATGGGTGTCTCCTCTTGTAAGAAACGATTAGTTCCAAATGAACCTTAAATTTTTCTTGCAATATGGAGCTTATGAAGCTTCGGACATAAGGACTCTCGACTCACTCTTCAGATAGGCAGTGAGCTCAGTATATTCCCCAATGTCTGAGTTTTTCAGACCTTCATAGCGGTATTCAGCACCGACTTCCCAACAATAACAACAAAAAAAATCTTAAATAATTAAACGATAAATACAAACACTAAACATTTCAGAAGAATAGAAGAATTATCATATGCACTCAAAAAAACTTGTTCCTAATATCGATAAACAGCATTTATCAACTCTATTTACATTCATGCTACGAATATTACATTGTTTCAATGTTTACAAATATCTAAATTTTGACAGATTCATCATTGGGTTCATTGATATAATGTGTCGAGGATCATTGACAATCGATGACCAATAAAACACCACCCAATGAAAATATCCATTATATGCTTACAATGTTCATGTAACTGATAAAAGAAGTTATTCTGTTCATCAAAGAAACATCAACTTCATAGAAGAGTTGTTGATCAACGATAACATTACGCCAATAACTAAAATCATCTTTCAATTAATTCGAAATACCATGTATGGATACATGAGTTGATGTAGAAAGTCATCGTATCAATAATATCGTCATATGCCCATACTTTCTTCCGTTGTTTCAATGGTCGATTCGTCGAGGCAATGTACCAGTTCTTCGAAATGTCCGGCAAGTATTTCATAGAAACAGGGCTAGGTAGGTAGCGGATGAAACAGGGTCAGTCGATCAGTGTTTATCTTCATGTGCAGAAGTAGGTGATTAGAACTAATTTGTGTAACAAGTGGAAGAAGTGAGTGAAAATTGCAAAGGAGCAGAGGCCGTTACTAGATAATTCAATTGCCCAAATGTTTGAAGAGATATCTCTTCAAATGTCTTCACGAACCGTTATCGTTTAGAAAAAGAATTCTTGAAAAAAAATTCGATATGAAAAATTCGTGAGATAACTTGAGCTTTAGTTACATCTTCATTTCATTAGTTTCACATCTTTCTGGGAATTCTATTCAAGGGGGAAGCTATACAATAAAAGAGTAATCATGAAAATTGCCTTTAACATTGTTGTGACCAAACACAACAGAAGATATATGTAAGTTTCCGATGAGGATATATTATCATGTTATTTGATAATATACTTTCTTCATTACCTTTTACAAGTAGTGTCGTTTCGTATAAGTAAATCTTGACTGATGCAAATACTACTTATTATATATGTTTATCCAAACTTTTTTCTTGTTGCAGGGTCCTCTGTCGATGGACTATTTGGTTATGAACCCGAACTTCACATGAATTTTAAATTCAAATATATCTGGTAACATATACTTCAAATGTATTCATCATTTAGATATTATATTGACTAATGTACTAATATTAACTTTCTGTTACAGAAATAGATGCAGAGCCTTGCACAAGAGATAAACTCAATAATATTAGTGCTGAACAATTTGACAATGCAAAGAACGCGGCATCAGTACTTACTGAGAGATTTGAAAACACAAGGAAATACATACCAAATATTTTCAAGAAGTGACCATTTTATAAGCAGCCTTATGGATTCAGATTGGTACAAAATTTTTTATGAAATAATTTTCACTCGCTCTACGTTTTCTTTAATTCCCAGATTTCAATATACCTAGTCTTTGGAAAATGAGTATAGATTGTGGACATTGTATGCTACTCTATTTCCAAAGATATAAAGATATGAAAGTTTATACCGTTGAAGAAAAAAGTGAGAATTACATCCTAGAAGTTTGGAGCCGAAGATATCCAGGAAAGTGAGTAGAAATCATTAAATACAGTTAAAGTATTTATTTGGAAATCATATATCACTGGATGAAAAGAGTCGTTTCAACGTCAATTGTTAGGTAAAGAAATAAAAAAATCAACAGTTCAGTGATGAAATGCATCAAGTAGCGACAGTACATATCAATGCGAATATAATATTGAAGTCAGAAAAGAATAAACAAATCATCTGAAATAAACTCACAATTGGGGTCTGTAACGATTCTTATCAAAAGAAATATTTTCTGCAACTCACGAATCACTTCATATTTGAACTGTATACCTATGTTGATTCGAATGTTACTAACATGCTTGAAATGAATGAACAAGTATAATGATCGAATTTTTCTTTACAGATGCTGCAATACTTTGGAATTTGCATGGTTATTTTGTGCTCACACCTAGGCTAGTTCAGAAGAATGCTCTGCCCAAGAGTTGGAAGATTATATTAGTGATTCAATGAATCATTGTTTTGCGACTTATAGCTCATTTTTGGTGAAATATTCATTAATTCACTTGTACATTTTTTATTATATATATTAAATCATTATTTGTAAATATATTATTTTAACGACACTACACAATGTTATTGTTGTTATTTCCGTCAAACGGCTGCACCCTTACGAGCACAACCCTCAGAAGTCTTGTTTCAGCTGGGGAAGAGGTAGCCCTTACCTTTTATCGTGTAATGTCATGCATCATAAACTTCATACATTGAATATGTGATTACTATTGATTGCCTTATGAACTTACTTCATGATATCAACCATCAGGATCGTTAATATCAATAAACCTAATACATTGGATATATAATCTCTGTTCATTGCCTCGTCGACATACTACATTATATTAGCAACCTAGATGATTGATATCAATGAAAGTCATACATTGAAAATGGAATAGCTGTTCATTGTCTCATCGAATTGAATTTCATTCTAACAGTAAGTAGTACACAGGACGATAAATCTATTCATGAATTGATCAAGACAGTTAGTTACATTGTATCAGTAAAGTCCGTCGTTGGAGCCATTTTGATGTACAATTTCATTACCATCATGATTATTTTTATTATATTCATGCTGATATTCGGTTCAGTGTGCTGGCAAACTGGAATAGTATCAGCTCATTGTGATGACTTTGGGATATCTCATAATAATGAGATAATTAAACTCATGATGTTGAGTTGCTCATCTCATAATGTGGAGAAATCGTGAGTTAGATAATTAGTTAGCTATATCATAATAGCTAAATCAGTATACTCTTATCTTCCTTCAGCACCTTCATAGCATTACTGTTATAGCGATTTTATAATTTTCCAGTCTGTAGATGTTAATTTTCGAAAGATCGATATTATTTTCTCAGTCTGTTCCATTGATTGATAGTTCAATTCACCTAGATATCTGATATCGAGTAAAATATGACATCAGTGATAGAAACCTAAGATATATTTGGTCGCAGTATTGAACCCTGGGGCACTCCCACTGATACACTACGAGAGTTCGATTTATTGTTTTGAATAAAATGCCCTTGTTAGTTCAAAGTAGATAGCAGACGTATACGACTACTATTATAGCTCCAGATTTCAGTGATTCAGTCTTTACTTTTGTATATCGATAAGGATTCTTCGATTTCCTGAAAACACATGGAACTTGTCCAGATTTAGAGTCTCGTTTCTAAAATAACAAAGAGGTTCATATATTTCAATACAAATATTCTAGTAAAAATATAACTGTCCAAAAAGAGAAAGGAACGTTTGGCTTTTTTTGTTATGATTCGCAATTTTTGTCTTTTGATCACAAACTGACGACTCTCATCGCTGTTCAAGTTGGGTAGAACTTTTTCATTATTGAAACATATATTGTAGCATGCCAATTTCCCTGGATTTCAGACCAGTGAATCAGGCCGCCTCCGGAAGTCATTCAGCTCGCCCCATACAGCTGCAAGTGGTCCCGAATAAATAGAAAACCGTAAATAAGTTTCGGTGGCAATAAGCTGAGATCAGCGATTGTAGAGAAATAAAACCCACTCTGTCTATATTGGTGTTTGCTCATACGGACCGCGACTATGTATATATAGGAATAGCAACTGAATCGGTACTACTGGCTCGTAATGACACTGTATATCGAAGTATCAACAAATTATTTGAATAAGTGTGAAATGGCACTGAACAAAAACAATGTTTCTGTTGAAGATTACCTATCTCATACCCGTTGAAAAAAAAATTCATCAAATAGAATAGTTTATTTTTCAAGAGATGAAAATACTTTTTTTTTTCGTCAGGTGTGAGTTTGTCCACGATCTGCCAATCCGGTATCCTAACCCATATAACCGCACTTAGAAAATACTTCGAACGAATCAGGAATTTTTTCATTATTTTTTCCGTATTCTACAAAAATTGTAAAAAGTCAAATTTCAAATTCGACCCTTTTGTAAATGCAGACGTTCGCCGAAACGCCTACAGAAACTATGTTCGACCAGTGATCCCATCGAAAATTGGCAAGACTATACAAAAAATTTCACATTTCATGAATATAATTTGAAAGAAAATAAGCAAAATTTCTAGCGGGCGCAGGTCACCTCCGAACGGCCACTCCGGTATCCTAACCCGTATAACCGCCCTAAAAAAATACTTCCGACAAATCTGGAATTTTTTCACTATTTTTTCCGTATTCTACGCTATCGATTTCATACGACAGATTCTTGAAAAACTGTAAAGAGTCAAATTTCAAAGTCGACCCGTCTGAATATGCAGACGTTCGCCGAAACGCATACAGAATCTATGTTCGACCAGCGATCTCATCGAAATTCAGTGAAACTATACAAAAAACATTGCATGTTACAAATATTATATGATAAAAAATTTGGAAAATTTCTGGCGGGCGCAGGTCACCTCCGAACGGCCAATTCGGTATCATAACCCGTATAACTGCTCTAAAAAAATACTTCCGACAGATCTGGAATTTTTTCACTATTTTTTCCGTATTCTACGCTATCAATTTCATACGACGGATTTTTGAAAAATTGTAAAGAGTCAAATTTAAAATTCGACCCGTTCGAAAATGCAGACGTTCGCCGAAACGTCTTCAGAAGCTATGTTCGACCAGCGATCGCATCGAAATTCGGTGAAACTATACAAAAAACATTGCGTTTTACAAATATGATATGATAAAAAATTAGGAAAATATCTGGCGGACGCAGGTCACCTCTGAACGGCCACTCCGGTATCCTATACCGTATAACCGCCTTAGAAAAATTCTTCCGACGGATCTGGAGTTTTTTTACAATTTTTTCCGTGTTCAACGCTATCGATTTCATACGAAACATTTTTGAAAAATTGTATAAAGTCAAATTTAAAATTCGACCTGTTCGAAAATGCAGACGTTCGCCAAAACGCCTACAGATACTATGTTCGACCAGCGATCGCGTCAAAATTCGGTAAAACTATACAAAAACATTGCATTTTACAAATATGATGTGATAAAAAATTAGGAAAATTTCTGGCGGGCGCAGGTCACCTCCGAACGGCCAATCCGGTACCCTAACCCGTATAACCGCCCTAAATAAATACTTCCGACGAATTTAGAATTTTTTCCGTGTTCTACGCTATCGATTTCATACGACACATTTTTGAAAAATTGTAAAAAGTCAAATTTAAAATTCGACCTGTTCGAAAATGCAGACGTTCGCCGAAACGCCTACAGAAACTACGTTCGACCAGCGCTCGCGTCAGAATTCGGTTAAACTATACAAAAAACATTGCATTTTACAAATATGATATGATAAAATATTAGGAAAATTTTTGGCGGGCGCAGGTCACCACCGAACGGCCAATCCGGTATCCTAACCCGTATAACCGTGCTAAAAAAATACTTCCGACGATTCTGGAATATTTTTACTATTTTTTCCGTGTTCTACGCTATCGATTTCACACGACACATTTTTGAAAATTTGTGAAAAGTCAAATTTAATATTCGACATGTTCGAAAATGCAGACGTTCGCCAAAACGCCTACAGAAACTATATCCGACCAGCGATCGCGTCGAAATTTGGAAAAACTGTACAAAATACATTGCATTTTACAAATATGATATGATAAAAAATTTGGAAAATTTCAGGCGGGCGCAGGTCACCTCCGAACGGCCAATCCGGTATCCTAATCCATATAACCGCCCAAAAAAAATACTTCTGTCGAATCTGGAATTTTTTCAATATTTTTCTCGTATTTTACACCATCGATTCAACATGACACAACTTTGGAAAATTTCCAAAAATCAAATTTCAAATTCGAGGCGTCTAAAGTGGAGCGGATGGAGTATTCATATATGAGAAAAATCGCAAAGTAGGTACCCTCGAACGTATTGTGTCGAGCTGATTTCAAATTCATCATTGAAGGATTAAATAAAGAAAAACAATCATTTTGTCGAAATCGCAAAAATGATTCTGTTAATCCTTGAGCAAATTCAACTTTTTTTCCATAATTCGAAATCTTCTCTTCGAGATACGAGAGAGAGAGCAGTTTGCAATTTTTTGAAACATTGAACATAATTATTTTCTAGGAAAGGTTCAGTTCGAAATTGCAGAGGTTCCGTAAAAAGCCTACCAAATCTCTATTTCACTAGTCGATTCAGAATGATAAAATTAGTACACTCTGAAATTTGAAATGATTATGGCATCAGACTAAAATTTTGAATGCAATTCTGCTAACGCCAAGGCCAACAGTTTCGCCTACACTCCCAAGTAACAGAGGAAATCGACGAGCAGTGATCAATACTTTTGTTTTCTTCAGTTTTCCTGCGTTGGTGTCAATTCTATGAATATATGTAAAGCCTTGGTTTTTTTGAACACTCGGAAAGCGGACAGTCCGTCGTCCGTCGCGTTTTGACGATTTTATCCAACCAGAGCATTTTAAATGGGACCGGTACTGCGCCATTCCACTGCCGACTAGTCGGTTGATATCTGTTGAGTTTGATTCCAGCGGAATCGCCGGCGTGTGCGGACGTCCGATATTTCTAAATACATATAAATTATGAACAAATTTTCAAAATATGAGTGACAAATTCTCACCTGAAGATGATGAAGTATCAATAGACTTGGTGAGACAGCATCCACCGTTATCTAGTATTGGAGGAAAGAGCTATAAAGATATGGTGGTAGAAAACGATATTTGGAAAGAAATTGGTGCGCTAATGAAGAAGAACGGTAACTTCTTCCTCTTATCACAATAACAAAGGAACAAATTCATTTGGGTCCATGTTTTAGTACTTTTGTATCTATTCACGATACAAACAGCACGCATATCACATGGCGGATATAAAAGGAACTCTATATTTCTAACAAACCACCTCGGGCGGAAATCGGTATCCTCAGCGGTCGAAGAACTGTCCGCTACCAATTTTGCCACAATCCCACTATCGAATTTATGTTTTCTCAAGCAATACTTTCCTTATCACTATTCTTATGGCTGCTTGAATAGTAACAGGCTCCTGTGGATCTACCCCAATCATTCGAACTTCACTCCGGCTTTTGCAGGATCGTTTTGCTACCTTGATTTCCAAAGCGCTTGCTAGTACATCTGCGAGTATTGAACAAACTAGCAGCCTAGTTTCTTAGTCGCGAAGTCCATTGAGGACTACCTGACCCACTGATTCCAATGTACATTAATTTGATATACAATAGTCATTATAAAAAAAAACATTGTTCACTCCCCACGTCGGTGGGATGAATGATCACTGGGTCCGAGAATCATGTGCCCTGAGTAGGCGGAGTACCAAGAATTACGGCCTTCTACATTCATCCGGTTAAGATTTCTGCCATATTAGGCAAGCCGGTATGATTATTTAGATTGATAGCAGTGTGTCCACTATTCCACCAAGGGCCCCTATTATTAGCAGTCCTTGGTGGAATGATAATAATTCTTTTCATTATTGTAATAAAACAGTAATAAATCTCATATGACTGGACCAAAGTGGCTGTGTCAGTATAGAGCCTGCAGCAAACTCGATTTGTTTTTCATTCTTTCGATGGTACCACGATATAAGCTGTTACTGAACGTTTGGTTGGGTCTGTCTTTTTGTGGGAAATCTGGGATTTTCGAATCTCGCCTCTGTCAAGATTCTTTATGCCCGCAGGGCACTAATTAACAAAACTCGTATGATGAGAAATCCCCTTTAATTAAAAACTTGTCAATCGCTCTCAGTTCATTGGAGTCGTTTTTTGATTATACCCTGCACCTCGAATTGAATTTGCTCCAGCGGAGTTTGGCAAAAAAGTGGATGACGAGTATTTTAAAGACTCGATAAAAAACTTTCATGATAAGACTCTTCCCACAATTTGTTTCAAAATTGAAAGAAATTTATTATGTATCATGCACTTTTCATGTCAAGAAAATAATGACAACGATAATTTAACTAATACATACAGAAATATCAGTGAGATATCAGATGAATACTAACTGTTTGCAAGTGGATAAACTTTTGAATTTTCGGTGGTTTTCGGGTTCGTTAGTCGGGGTCTCCTGACGTTTCTTCTACATCTGCGGTAGATATTTTCAAAGGCGGTGTGGTCCAATACCAGTTCGTCATTCAACTCAGTCTATTCAATTTCTCTACCACAACCCTTCTGAATTGTGCTTTGAAAACTGTCATCCAACATCTTTCAATTCACCACTTCATCTATACTTCCAGTAATCTTTTTTCTTTCGGAATTTTTTATATAGATAATGCTTGTTTGAATCTGTCTGCAGTGATTAACATAAGAGCTTTGTCAAGAACAAATTGAAAACCATCCGAAAAACAGTTTTTAAATCTTGCAGAGAATTAACGTTTTGGGAGTTATTTCGGAATTATTTTTTCTGTTTTTACCTCTCAGATCGTTTATAATATTCCAGCAAGTTTTTGATTTGTTATCAGATTCGTTTATTTCGATATCATAATGATTTTCCATTGCAGTGTTGATCAGAGTTCTGTGAATCTCCAATAGTTACAAAAAAATTTGCAGAAGCTGTTGTTTGTTATTGACAACTAGACGGATATAGAGTGAGTGCCACACTGCTCTTTCGTATCTGTAGTGGTTATTTTTTAGGCCGCACGCATATCACATGAAAAATCAATACCATTGATATCAAAACCTTTTTTTTATCCGAAGTCAATAAAAATTGTCCTAACTCTGCTGGAGCATCTGATCAGCCGGAACTATGGACGTAATTATAATTTGGAATTGACTTTCGTTGTAATTGTACTAACCTCTGGATTTATATTCAATCCGGACCTTTTTTTTTGTAATTGCCTCACGCAGCTAAATGCGAGCTCTGTTGGAGTTTAATATATGTCATTCATGTGGACAGAGTGGTATGTGCGTCATTTGCAGTTATTAGATTGCCATTGTGATGCAGGTACTGGAAAAATAGATGGCGTTTTTCGCGTTTTGCACCGTTACATATGGATTATAATCACTGTTTCGTGCCCGTTGATATTATTAGTGGCTTTGTTCAAAATTACTATTTTTTCACGCCCATTTCATCAGTTTCGATATATTATTCAGTTGCACGAGCCATCCAAATTCTGGTTTCATTTTGTATTGATGGAAATGTTTATAGAATGAGTTTTAAGGCTTAGAACTGAAATCTTCAGGAATTGTATTTGAAGTAGACGCTCCAGAGATAATTATTGCCCTTCCACCATTTCCAAAATGGAGAAGCCAACATCAATTCCAAACTGATCCTCACAGGTAAATGAGGTCTGCAATATGGTTCTCAAATGTCTTCACAAAACATTTCAGTAAGGCTTACAATTATTTGAATTGAAAATCTGGACCAGCCGCGATTTGAAACGACAGCCGAACGTGACATTAGAACTTGTAAAAAAAATCCCGAAACAACGAAAAACAGAAATTATTGAAAATTCGAATTCAAGAGGGAATTATTGAATTTTTGGTTCTTTTTATGCTATCATATATTTTTGAAATCGGCACGAAATTTTGCGTATATAATGCGAATTTCAAGTGGATCAGATGATTTTGTATTTTTCACGATTTTAGGACTTTTTTCGAGATAATTCCTTTTGTCTGCCAACTTTAAATTCACAGACTATACTAATTTCACCATTCTAAATCGATTGACGTTCACAGAATTTCTCTTTCTTCAACCTGACTTAATTGATTAACTAATCTCCTCCAAAACTTCATTTTCTCCATTTATCTACTCCTTTTCGTTATATTCAAACTTTCCCCAATATGTTCACCGAATTTGAAGCTCGTCGAAATACATTTGGGAAAAGTTTTGTGAATTTCAAAACATGAAAATTAGAAATTTTTGTAAATTTTAATGACTGGGAATTTTTGAAACATTGTTCATTTTTATGCTATATCTTGTATCTGAATATCCACAAATCATATATTTTTGGAATCAGCACAACATTTTTCGTATATAGTACGAATTTCAGGCGGATCGGAAAATTTTGATTTTTTTTATGATTTTCAGGAGTCTACTATATCAATTTCACCATTTTGAACCGATTGGCGTTCGCCGAATTGCTCTATCTTCAACCGTTTTCGAATTGACAAGTTTTCAGGAGTTGAGAGTGGTCATTCTCGTCCAAAATTATATTTTCTCCATTTATATACTCTGTTTCGTAACATTAAAACTTTTTCCTATTTGCTCACCAAAATTAAAGCTCGTCGAAATACATTTGAGGAATGTAGCAATTCTTCAGAATAAAAGTAATATTTTTTTTTTCTTAATGCAAAAGCTTGTACTCATATGAGCTTATACGAATCATAGATTTTTTGAATTTTTGGAATCGGCATGAAATTTTTTATATACAGCGTGAGTCAGAATAAACCCGAAAAACTACAGATTCCTCACCTCATTTCGAGTTGAAAAGTTCCTATCAAGGTATGTTCTAAAACGCCACCCCTCTGAGATACAAGGTGTCAAAAGTACAAAAAAAATTTTTTCATTTTTTTTCTCCAAAATTCCCGAACCGAAAAATATCAAATTCGGTACACTAATCAAGTTTTATCAACGTGATAATTTGAAGTTATAATCCTTAATTTTCATAAACCAGTAGCGTAATTACGTTGGTATGTGGATATATTTTCCTTCATATTTTCTTTGGACAAGTGAATGGACCAGTGAGCGTTTGATATCAGTTAGGCTCATCGATACTCAGAGCAGGGCATTTCCAGTACCCTTCAGAAATAAGTCAAGGTTCGTTGGGTTTCTTATTTTTTACGTAAAACGTAAAAATCAAATTTGATCCCAGTATTTCAAAAACTGAAAGAACTGTGATGGAAAAAATAAAAGAACACTCAGTAGATCGGTAGCGAAGCGATTGCGGACACATATTTGTAGAAAAAAAGTCTTATTTTGACCTGAAAAATCTTGACACTGAATGTTGAAACTCCCTGTATACTGCTTCCATGCAACTAGGAGATCAATATCAATTTCATAACTGCATTTTGCGTTCATCAAGCAGCTTTTCCAAGAATCGTCTGAAAACGGATTTGCAGTTCATACTTAGCGGTACATTTGCCTAATTAAAGTAAACAACCTCTCCGCTACTCCACTCCACCGCTAACTAATAATGAAGATGTGTGCAAGGCGGTGATTTGTGTAATGGTTTTTTAGGTTATGGAAGAATTTTTTAAGTTTGAAAAATTGATTAGTTAGTATGCCTAGTGGAGTAGCTATACAGGCCGTTTCTTTTATCATTTGGTAACATTGCTATATTCTAAACCGTAATAGATACAAAGACGATTAAAGGGGAAAAAATGTAACTATTGTGGTGAGCAGTCCACTGGTTAGAGAAAATCTACGGGGACTCTCGCCCTTCCCGACTTATACAGGGAAAACTAAAAATGCTGTTTTCGGTTTTTTACGAATAGAATGGATATTTCAGAAAATATAAAAAAATTAAAGAAGAAAGTTTTATTGTATTCAAAATGTACTAGAACTACGTAATGATACATTTTTATTTGAACGTTTTGTGTCAACACGGCCACCATCAACAATTTTTTTCAAATACGGACCTGTCTATTTCATCACAAATATTTTTGAAGCGATTAAATCACAATTCTGTGGTATATGACACTTGACATTTTTATAGCGTTTCATATAAAATAACTGGCATTATCAGTGACAACAATTTTTAATTACGGTCCTGTCGTTAGTTCTTTTGTAAATTGTTTTGATTTCTTCAAAACTCATTCAACTATTAGGATACTTCAGTCATTACCCATTACTTTCGATAGGAAGATACCCAAACACAACGAACATTCGTATTTTTCCTTTTTGGGGATTTTTGTATTACAGTAATCCTTGATTCAAGGCTGATTTCTCCTGTATCAATTTTTACACGGATTATTTTCATAATTCCCAATCCTGGAAGTAATGAAAATATCAGTTTTTGATCAAAATACAAGTGTTGTCTTATTTGGTACAATTAAATAGCATCTCACTTCTTTTACCATATTTAAACACGTAGGCTTTGCTTGATTTCTATGGCAGGAAAAATAAATGAGTTGTTGATATCTGTTAAGAACTGTCAGACATTTAAGCACACGGTTACATATTAAAGATGTTTTCGAATAGCGAAAGGACTGATATGCTATTTACTTATGCAAAATCATATAGAAATCCTCTTTTGGCAAGAAATATGTATGGTGAGCTATACCCGAATCGTCGCATTCCAAACATTCAAATGTTTAGACAATTAGAAAGAAATTTGAGAGACTGTGGTGCATTTGACAGAAATAAAACTAGAAAATGTGTTGTTACTGAAAGTATAAGGAACCAAATAAATGTTTTGGGTATATTACCTTATAAAGACTAAAAAGTGAAAAATAACGTATTTTTATTTAAATCTAGGATTCGCCAGTTACAAAAATATTTCTAATCAAGATTGTTCTTTACGAGAAATTTCCCACGAACTTGGGATATCTGTAAAATCTACCAGACATATTTTGAAAAAGAACAAATACAAATGCTACAGGATACGCAAAGTTCATCACCTTAATGAAAGGGGTTACGGAAGGAGCGTACGATTTGCGAAATGGTTAAGACGTAGAAATAGGGAAGTTCGAAATATTTGTAAAAAAATAATATGGACGGTCGAATCAAAATTCACCAACAATGATTGGTTTAACAGAAACATCCATTATAGGTGGAATAATATACATGTAATATACATTTACATAGAGAAACCAATTTCCAGGAGAGGTTCGGAATAAATATTCGGTTGGGAATTTTGGGAACAAACATAGTAGGTCCTTTATTTTACAATGACCATTTGAATGGTGAAATGTATTTAAATTTTTTATCCAATGAGTTTGATGGCTACTTAGATGAATTGCCATTAAGCACCCGCCGTGAAATACAATATTTTTAACAAGACGGTGCCCCTCCCCATAATACAGCAATAGTACGGAAACTAGATGCAATATTCCCAACAAAGTGGATTGGAAACAATGGACCAATTGCCTGGCCAGCTCGATCCCCAGACCTAACTCCTTTGGATTATTTGTCTGGGGATACATAAAGGATAAAGTTTTTTCGACACCTAGTACCGATATCGTCCATCTCAAACAGAAAATAAGAGATGCATGTAATAGCATTACAACCATCATGCTAGAAAACTGCCACAGAAATTGTATGGACAGACAACTTATGTGCATTCAACAAAGAGGACGTCAATTCGAGCATTTAATGTAGAATTCTTTTTCTGTATTGGTTTTATTTTCATCCACAAACTCATTATGAAATAAATTGTATTTCCGTTTGTTTGATTTCTTCTCCTCTTAAGTGAGTTTATTTCTGTGGTAAATTGCTATCGTTCGCATCTGAAACTGCAGAAATCTTTTATGAATATATATAGTATAAATACAGTTTTCATAGATACATTCATTCAAAACGTCACTGATAATTTTTATATCGAAGCGTTAGATTCTGTGGAATTCATAAACAAACTAACGACAGGACCGTAATTAAAAATTGTTGTCACTGATGATGCTAGATATTTAATATGAAACGTTATAAAAATGACGAGTATTATATACCACTGAATTGTGATTTTATCGCTCTATCAATATTTGTGATGAAATAGACAGGTCCGTATTTGAAAAAAATAGTTGATGATGGCGGTGTTGACACGAAACGTTTGATCAAAAATTTATCGTTACGTAGTTCTAGTACATTTTGAATAAAATAAAACTTTCCTCTTTAATTTTTTTATATTTTCTGAAATAACAATTCTATTCGTAAAAAACCGAAAACAGCATTTTCAGTTTTCCTTTTATAAGTTGGGAAGGGCGAGAAACCCCGTAAATTTTCTATGACCAATTTACTGCTCACCACAATAGTTACCTTTTTTCCCATTTAATCGTCTTTGTATCTATTACGGTTTAGAATATAGCAATCTTACCACATGATAAAAGAAACGTATAGGGAAATTCACAATGAGCTTGATCTATGAATATTTCTAGGTTTTACGGATTTTCCTTCAGCTGAATATTGAATACACAGAGCGCCACGGTAAATACTGATACTAGTCGTCCTCTACCCATAAATGCTATGTTTATGAACACTCTATGCGTGTTTATGAGAGAGTATTATTAATATTATTTCTATCCAGAAATTTGATTCATATGAAATAGTTGCGTTGAATATCAATTTCCCTCAAGCCAGATGTTGCTATAATCATCCTCAATTCAAACGAAATACTAATATACATTGTAATTTCTTGATTGCCTATTTTATGTGAATGTTCCATTTCATATGATATAGTCTATTATTATGCCTCCCTGATCCTTCATCTCCGATCAAATAACATAACCTAGATGAGTAAAGGCTGAAACACAATGGAAGTTTTATATTTTTAGTTTTAATTTTCATAATTTTTGATATTTTTTTAACGCGAAACTATCATTGCCATTATTATTCTGATCACGCCATAGTGCTGTGAGTTGACGAATTTGAAAATCAATGATGTACAAGGCAGTGGCTCATATCTACTTGTTTCGGACCAGATACAAAAATGAAAAGTCACAATCGTAGAAGCAGGATTCTCCATCATGTCCCTTTTACATAAATAATTTTTTACGATTGAGATATCATAATGTGAACATTTTTCCTTTATTTGAGTTTACCTGATCATCCGATGTTGTTTAAAATCAAGTTGCGAGCCGAGCTCGTTTTGATAGACGTAAATCGGTGCGTGATTTAATAAATTATTTATGAATTTCTTCACGTTTCTGACAATTTATTCAACACGGACCAGTTATCATCAAACATGTGGTTAGATCGAGAAGGGAAATTACCGGTTAGCTCACGAAAGCTGTTTGTTCATCTTTGAGCTGTGAGCTCGTGCCGAAATTTGATCATATTAAATAATTAAACGTTCTAAAGCCGTTTTAAATTCGAAAAGGACTTTGCCAAGTCGAAGGTAAACATTTACAGATGAAAGTGACCAAAAAGAGGTGCTCGCTAAATTGCGCTAAACTCTTTCAAGCATTGATGAAAATTAAATTAGAATACTGAAAAGGGTCTTTATTTATTGTTCTTCCGTAAAAGTCAAAAGGAATTATTTATTTATTTAATAGTTTTCAATTTTATTGGCGTCCATTCATATTATGGCTGGATACCTCTTGTTCGAGCTAAACAAATATTGAACCTTCCGTTCACTTGAGACATATTCATTTTCATTTAAAAAACAGTATCGCCGAAACGTATAATTTTTGGACACATATTCACATAAAATTTTCATCTTGAAATTAGTCAAAGATTTGTCCTCTGAATCTTGTACAAGCACCTATTGAACACACTGTATGCATACAGTTTATATAGGGTGTTCCAAATTAAGTCGGCACCATTGCCAAAATGGCCTTCTCGATGCTGAAAACAAACAAAAATTGACATTGGCGTTTTCAGAATATTTCATAAAATGATATTTCTTTCAATGGAACACCCTAAATTTTTTCATGCATTTCGATTCGTAATAACATTCTCAACAACAAATCTCATTTGACTTATTTTCGTAAAGGTGAAAATAAGACAGTTTTATCAATAGGAAACATTTATAACAAACGGATTTGATAAAGCGCTATAAAATATCGAGTAAATGTTCAAAAACACCGCCTCCTTGTTGAACACATATTTGGCCCTCCTATTGAAACTACGTGTGGCATTCAACACAGTTCGGCCATCAATTCTATTAATTATAGTTTCAATATAATTTTTCAGTTCATCTAAATTATTATGTTTCATTTTGTACACCTCATTCTTCAGAAATCCGCAAGGATAAAAATCTAGAGGTGTCATGTCTGGTGAACAAGGGGGCCACTTAACAGGACCATTTTTAGCAATCCATCTGTTTCCAAAACAGTCTCGCAGCATTCTTTTTACGCCACTGACATTATGTGCTGGTGCTCCATCCTGTTGAAAATAGATCATCTGACGAGCCTCCAGATCAAGATCATCGAAAAACCGATAATTCTGTCTCTAAATAGACCACACCAAACATTAATACTAAATTGTCTTTGCGGATTGTGGGGATGGACTAGAAATGGATTATGTCTACTTGAATAATGAAAATATTTCTAATATTTCTATAGAAGTTTGGATCTTGTCTGCATTTATTCATAAACCACCGACAAAACCCCAATCGTTTCTCAGGATCACCAGGTTCTAGTGTTTGCATTGGTCTTAACTTATAAGGAGAATTCTTATGTTTCTTCAGAATTCCTCGAATATCAGACAGTGGAACAGCTATTTCTCTAGATTAATCTCTGATGGAATTATTTGGATATACCTCAAAGTAGAATAAAACGTCAATTTCTGTATCTTCAGATATAACAAAGCGTTTTTTAGTTCTCCTCTTCTCAAAAACTTTTTCATTGTTCCTGAATCGACGATGAAGCACAGCAAAAAACGCCGATTAGGTAATTCACGATCAGGAAACGAATTGCTGTAGTGTTGGAGTGCTCTTACGCTATTTATCTGGCAATCCAAGTAGGATTCTATCATATCACGTTTTTCTTGATGGGAAAACGGCATTTTGATAAATATTCGATCAGTAGTTGACAGTTACAATAATTTATGACATTGTTATGATATATACTTGAGAATATTTGACAAATAGTATTTCAACAAAGTTTCAAGGCAACTTAATTGCTCAAAATAATTATGTTTTATCGAATCAAACACATTTTTTCCAACCACATTCATATGACCCTCCAATATTTTCTGTTCTGTACAAAAACGGCTTCAAAGTTATCATTGCAGCAGAAATATTTTGATTCACAGAATAAATGCGGTTAGCGGAATGGCTTTAAGACATAATGATCACGAGTTCACATCCCAGCGCATTTTTTTCCATTTACTGTCTTATTTTGCTATTAGTTATAAAATATTGTCATTCGTATAAGTACCAAAATTGGGTGTTTCGATAATCATGAGGTTTTATTCGCCAAAACAAAGAAATTTTTTGTACTAGTGAAGGAAATATATATTTCCACACAAGTCGCTCATTTTCCACTTCAGGAAGAAAGGTGATATGAGCTTTGTTGTTGAGAATGTTATTACGAATCGAAATGCATGAAAAAATATAAAGTGTTCCATTGGAAGAAATACCATTTTATGAAATATTCTGAAAACGTGACTGTCAATTTTTTTTGTTTTCCGCATCGAGAAGGACATTAAAAATGCTAGTATTTTGCCCATTTAACTGAATTCGTGGCATCAATAATAACGGATTTGGCAATGGTGCCGACTCAATTTGGAACACCCTGTATGTGTATCAAGAAGTACTCTATATAATTCCGAATATTTTCCAGGGTATTGTTTAATAGGTATGTAGATGTATGGAAAAAGTCAGTAACCTGCTAGCCTAACACCTACATTCCTACTTTTACGAGGCGTTACAAAAAAATGAGCCATAAAACTTATCTCAGAACAAGCTCCGGGGTCAACGCTCCTCCCTAGCAACTCGCCCAATCGCTAATAAAAATTAAAAATTCCCAAACACTCGACGGCATAAAAGTCGCAGGATGCCAGCCCTAGCGACAATAACGTTCAGCTGACGATAACAAATTGTAGATAAGTGAAAAGCGAGCGAGTGTCCCTACGTGGCCGTTTTCTCGGTAAGTGCATGTTCTGGCATATATTAGACAAGTTGATGCCCATTAACCCACAGAGAAAGCGGGCGGTGTGTGCTTTGACGCGGTGCACGGGAAGTTATCCCGCTCCTGCGACCAGGAATGCATCTTGACTTGTCTCTGTCACTTGGTCTCTTCTCTTTCACTCCGCCTGTTTCCGCCCGATAGCTCGTATTGAGTGGTTTGCGATTTGGGTCGACAATCTGGAGGGTTTCAGCCAATTTACGGGGTGGGCCATATTGGACACTTTCAAAGAGATCCCTATTTTCAAAGTAGATAGCTGAAAACTGATGGGTGTGACAAACTTAATGGAGGAAACTGCATTTCGTTATCTTTCATCGTTTCCGAGTTAAAGTATGTTACAGTGATCATTTTCAAAAAGTTGCTGTAACATTTTTCCTGTCGAAAATCCTTTGCTTCTATGAAAATATCACCAAATCACTTTTTACGAATTTATTTTTTCAAATCACATATTGATAGCTGCTATTGAGAAAGTTATTTTTTTAAATCAAATAACCTGTTTATTCCTGTATATTTCAATAGAGCTTGAAATAATCTATCCATAAATGTGTACCACACTTGATGTAGGCAATTTCAAGCTGGAGGATTGCACTTTACATTTCTGTTGTTGAAATTAAAAAAATATCAAAAATCAAATACTCCAAGAAACAGCATAATCGGTCCCTTTAGAAGATTCCACTTCACTGCGTTCAGAATGGTTCGATTGAAATTGCTGCTGTTCCTATTTTGCCAGTAAAGTCTTTAGATAAGTCTACAAATCACCTTGGAAATCATGGGAGCAAAGTTGGGTTGAATAATTTGGGAAATACTTGTTATATTCTCTGCATGATTTTATAGAGTCTTTGAGGTCAACAAGTTTTTCGTCAGGACAACAAGATAGTTCCTAATTTTTGGTATACCTGCTGAATACACTTCATGAGCAGAAGAATAATTTTTTCGATGTTTTTGGACTATCTGATGACACAGAGCCTATCACTTCTTCAATACAGAAGTTTTTTCATACAGTTTTACGTTGTAGTAGATGCAGTATGGATACCGGAAACTTCAGTGATTTTTTTGAATTAGAGCTTGCGATTCCCAACCTTTTGGAAATCCAGTCCGTACAGAACCTGCTTATCCATCACCTGAGAACCGAACACCTAACAGGTGATAGTCAGGTGTATTACCGAATATGTACCAAAATAACCGACAGCTATAAAATAACGAATATTATAGTTGAAGCAACTGCGAATCTGCTCCTAACTATGAAACTCTTCAGTTATAATTTAGCAACCCACAGAAGTATCGTATCGTAAGTATTACAACGTATCATGCTAGAACATACAAATCTAGCTGACAGCCGTTATGAGCTTCTTGCAGTATACCTTGGCAAAAGACAGAACGGACTGGTACAAACTTGATGATAGTTTCGTCAATAGTATGCATTCTTTCGAATTGGAGCCTCTGGAGACACCATACATCCTATTTTACAGAAAATCAGATAATCCTGATTCGACTAACATATCCAGAAGTTTTTCTTCAATTATTTCCAACTGTCCATATGTGGTGTTGCAGGTTTTTACGGATTCATATACTATGAATCATATACTATATAAATGACTACTAGTCTTTCCCACGAAATTCAGGCGAAACATTTCTATAAACCAAGAACAACAATGGTCCCAAGACACCACCCTGAGGTGACCTTCATTTCATATTCCGTTTCCGAATACTTATTATATAACAATATTGATCAGATTCCAATATGAAGCTTCGATATCAGGAAAAGAGGGGCTATGGTAATGAAAACGTTGACGTATTGAAAAATATGTCTACAGTCTAAGTCTTTTCAAAATTCATATTGATATAGTGATTATAATTTGAATTTATCAGTAAGGCTAGTATTTTTTGCCGTCGATCAATGTCTGATAACCTTTATAGAAAATGGGAGATATGGGAATTTTGTCTGGGCTTATTGAGTTTTTATTTTATGTTTATATAATATTTGAACTGCTATTTTAAACTCTTCTGCACATCACATCGTTTGCTGAAACTGGAAATCTGAGTCAAAATCCTTCAATGGAAGAATTAAAAAGCACTCGACTCCTCATCAACTTCTCTGCTGATGAGGTTTTTGTTGATATTTTTCCTCAGAATTTACTGACAGAAACTCCTAATACTGTCTTATCATTTATATTAAACAGAAAATCCTTCTCTCCCATTCCGAATTTCCGAATTCCGCACCCACTTGACGAAATTGCCTTTTGTGCGGAGCGAGGCAAAAAAGAAATCCATGGAATTTAGCATCCGAAACAGAATATGCTGGAATACATGTACCAGAGTTATTGGCTGTCGGTAATATTAATGTTCTATAATACAGATTGAAAATAGACTTTTCGAAATTTATTCGTCTTTTAGAATGGAGTCGCTTTGATTTACATTCGAAACCGAGGCGAGAGACAAATGGAGGCTGCTTCATGGCTTCCTGAGATGGTGGAAGAAGCGTTTGCACCGAATTATGGATAAATAATGGAGCGAATTGAAATACTGCGCCGCCGATTTTTGTGAATCGCAATTGAGTGAAGCATGTCTGGGTCTAATAAGATGCAAACTAGGTCTTCAGCAGTATGAAATGATGCATGAAGTGATATGTCCACTTTCAACTGAATGTTGGTCGTTGAACAAATCAGAAGAAGGAAATTCATACATTCTTTACAAATTCCGATTGGTATTCAATCATATCAGTATCAGTACTATCAATAATTCCATATTCTGTAGTCATCTACCTCCGTATCAACAAACATTGATAATAGTTTCAAAGGCACTTTCAGAAGTTTCCATATGAGGATGGTATACAAAACTTATAAACTACAGTAAGGCTTGAGTGCTCCCAAAGATGAGCCAGGAGGTAGAGAATAGTCAGAGATTCATTAAATTTGCTGTAAGGACTGCGAGGAGGAGTATGTGGGTCAAACTGGAAGGGCAATGAAAGTGCGGTCCAAAGAGCACATTACTAGATTTTTGAGACCATATAATTGAGAGCTCAACATGCTTTAGATCATGATCACCCTTTTTATGATATATGTTTGAACATTTCCAAACAGGTTCTAGACTATAGACTTCTTGATTCATTCAAGAGTCCGGAAATCGCAAAATACAAAGTTGAATAAACGATGCGTACAAGGTCTCAATCCTCAAGTCAATACATCATCTATTTTTCATTATAAAGTCATCGGTAAGTACTAGAAATTGGATGATATTCTTCTGTTTTTTGTTTTTCAGGTAGAATAGGCTTTTGCTTTTAATTCAAACTGTACTCCTTACTTTTGCTTTTGAGTTATCTTATTTTTATACAGCTCTCTTTAGTTTATTTTAATGAATTCCACTCAAAATTTTCTTATTCTTCCTTTCATTCCTTCCTTCCCTCAAAACCAACCACTTGTTTCAACATTGTCCTTTGTAACCGCATCTCTTGTTGATTTCTGTCAGCCTTACTGATTAGTTTGAGTCTCTTTTGATGTGCCAACCCTTTTTATCACTACTTATTTGTTTGTTAATTACGACTAACTCATTAACTATCATATTTTTTAACAATAACTTCATGAAAATTGACTAGTTTTGTACATTTATTTTCTTTTATTTGGATACTATTGGAGTATAGAATCAATTTTCTTACTTGTCATTGTTCAGTTGCTATTTTGAGCCTTCATTTCCTATTCACTATAATGTTATTTTTATATATTCTCATTTTGTTCCTGAAATTTTGATCTTATTATTTTTTAATTCTTTATATCAAAACATTATAAATTGTTGTTCTTAGGTTTATTTCCAAATGATTTAAACTTGTTCCTATCTGTGACGGTTTCATTTGCTCGAAACGTAGTGGAATATGACTTGAATTATATTTGGCACCCTTCATTGCCTTTGCTGAGGACATTTAAATACAATTTGAAGATGAATATGTTATGAGTTCAGGTTCTGTTTTAGGCATATTTCCGTCTAGATTGTACACCATTCTGAGTTCAAACGTTCTGGATTTTATTTAGTCCATTAATAATATAACAGTTTATACTGGGTGATTTACCACCACCACCACAAACTTTAACTTAATGAGCAATCCGCGATGATTGAATACATTTTTTTGTACATTAACCACAATCACTACGCTATTGCAGTGAATCGTGCTGTTGTTTATTATGAAGCATTCTCGTCAATTACGTTAATCCAATATTTTTTGGAATGAAAAGTTGCCCCTGTTCATTCTATAGATCAAGCTCAGCCCTGTATGTTCGCCTGAATCAGTGTAGGGCAAATTTGCTTGCGCTTCGTTACACGAAGCAAACCCTTCTAATTACCGTGTTCGATACGCGTCGGTCAATCAGTCGGACAGCAGACTAATCATTGTGAGTCATGTCTTCTTCTAATTAGAGATCTGTTTTACCGAAGTACACGCCCAAAGTTATAAACAGATGCACTAGGGTCGAAATTTTACATCACGTTTGTTAACATGTGATTGGCCAGGTATATTATTATCTAATGTTATTGTGTTATTATCTAATTTGAAGCTGATTAGATAGTCAGGCCGATAGCTTGTCAGTGGCGACTCATCCAGAATTTCAGATTTGCCTTCTTCATATTTCTAAAATGATCCTTTTTTTGATATGAATCTTGTTGAATAGAAGAGAACAGAAATCGATTTTCTTCTACCAACCCCAGAATTGCAGATTCACCTCTATTATATGACATCATGCAACTTAACTGTAATCAGAAGATATTTTCAACACCATGGAAACGAAATATCAATTAGAATAATTGAGAATTTCCCAGACTGCAAGCAGGAAGTTATCTGGTAAATCTGGTAACTAGAAGGATCGTGAATGACACAGGTTTGCAGGAGTTCAGATCATCTATTGACAGCAGTAATTGGTCAAGATTTTTTGATAGAAATCGCGATGTGATTGATATGGCTAACTGGTTAGTTGAACGTTTAAGAATCTAGTTGAGGATTGTTTTCTTTTGAAGACGAGTCAATCTGGCAAACGTCCTCCTGTAAAATGGTTTAGTCAAGAACTAAACAACAAGAGGAATATTTTATCATCCCTCAAAATTATTTGTGATGTCGAAAAGGATCCCGTGAAATGGTCTCTCTATAAACAACTAAAACAAAATTACAATAAAGCAGTTGTAGATACTAAGAAAATGGCATATGATTCTTTCATCCAAAATTCTAAGAACATGAATCAAGCAAGTTGGAATTTAGTGAATTTCGAATACAATAGAAAACCAGTCCAAAAACTAGCAAATCACTAACAGCAGAAGATTTTAATATTTATTTCAGTTTGATAGCTGATAAAATAATAAGAGACATTCCATCCATCTCGACTGATAGTTCTAAATTCTTAAAATCACTTCCTCCCATAAATTGCAATTTTTTTCTATGCAAGACTTCCTCTCAAGAAGTTCGCCAAGTAATACTTACGTTGAAAAAATCTTCCTTGGCGGATGTCTATAGCTTAAGTGATACTTTTCTGAACGTATCTGTAGACAGTATATTAGAACCACTAACACTCTTGATGAATAAATGTTTCATTCAGGGTATATTTCCCAGTGCCTTTAAAATTGCAAGAGTTATACCTCTGCATAAAAAAGAAAACGTTGAAGAGGTTGATAACTATCGGCCAATATCTATTTCAGTTATTTTTGCTAAGATAATGGAGATATTACTGAAAGTAAGACTATTGGACTATTTCTAAAACTTCAAACTTTTTCATCCTTCCCAATTTGGATTTCGTAGGAAGAGGTCTACAATAAAAGTTTTACTTGAGATTATGGAAAGCATAGTCGAGGATTTGGAAGGCCAAGAACATTCATTATTGACCATGTGCAACCTCTCAAAAGCCTTCGACTGTGTTTCTCATGAAATCTTACTAGAGAAACTTGAATTTAATGGCATAAGAGGCACCCCTTTAAAATTATTCAAATCGTATTTAGAAACAATATGTCCACCTATCCAACAACTGCACTTTGATCTTAGCCAGAAGGCCGAGAAGCGATCTGAATTGATAACTGTCCAACATGATGTTCCCCAAGGATCTGTCCTGGGGCCATTACTTTTCCTTATATACATAAATGACCTATGTTTCCATATGATGACAAAATGTCAAATTGTACACTTTGCAGATGATACCTTCATCAGCCAATATCTCACTTTAACAAAAACATGCAGAAACGTTAATAATTGAAGCAGAAACTTGGTTTTATGTGAATAATCTTCAACTTAACAAGAAAAAACTCAAAACCTAGTAATTTCCACTAATAACCAAGTAACGTCAGGTATCCACTCTAAATTGCTGGGGGTTCTTTTAGATGATTGTCTGAACTGGACAAACCACATTGATAAACTTAGTAGCAGGCTGTCCAGTATTTAATTTTTACTTAGGCAACTTAGCCTTTGCTTAAACGCAAATATCTTGAAAAGCATATATTTCGGCCTTTTCCACTCTCTTATCAGCTGTGGTACAGTTCTGTGGGGTAATTCAGTTAATTCTGTGAAAATATTTGAATTACAAAAACGAGCTATGAGAATACTGACTGGAGTAAGATATAATGAACACTGCAAACCACTATTCAAAAGATTGAATATTTTACCACTTCCTTGTATTTAGCCTACATCATCACAACACACGCTCTGCGACTGCTGACGATTTATTAGTGCCACGTTACAGATTAGTAAAATCGGAGAAGAATTCAATAAATTTTACACTTTATAACAAACTACCTTGTCATTTAGATCCATGAATGAAAAATGTTTCATAATCAACGTCAAAAGAATGCTACTTGAACATTGCTCCTATTCTGTTATCGAATATAATCAAAAATTAAGTATGTAACCTTATAGTGCGTCACTCACTCTTTTATTAATCGAGTATCACGGTGCACCACCCTTATAAATAAATAGTTATTTATGCAACAAGTGCAAAAAGTAAGTGTTTATTGCACTCGACGTGAAATTGTCCGACGAGGCCGTCAGGCCGAGTTGAACAACACGTCTAGTGCAATAAACATTTTTTGCACGAGTTGCATACAATATTTTTTCTACTTCATGCAAAAAGCAGAAAATTATTTAAGTGCGGCACTAAGTGAAGGAAAATGAAATACGCAATTTAAATAAATAATTATTACTATCGATTTCATCACCATCATCTAGTTTTCCATTAATATTACTCATTTCAAAACTTTCAGTTCTTTAATTGTCAGAATTAAATTTTGACTGACGTTTGTATAAACACAGTTGCATTATAAAAATCAAAATCATAGTAGCCATGAGCGCGTATGTTATCACGAGGTGTGGTCATAGTACAGTTTGCTCTATGCGGGTAGACGGTTTAGAACATAGCGAATCAGTTTTGATTATGGAGTTATTCTCGGGAAGGCATTATTTGTTCAACTCTGACTGCTTACATTAATACAAAATAATATAAAATATGTAGCTGTTTAAAACGTAAGGCCAATCTCACAGAATATCTGCTGAATATGTTGTGGGTTTGAATGTTTATGTTTATCATGATGACAGCACGTTGAAGTTGAATGACAGGTGAGTGCAATAAAAACTTTATTGCACTAGTGCAATAAAGACCTTTTTTTCCACTGAATATTGTTCAATAAAGTTTTGCTTTTTGCATGAATGTAAAAAAAATATATAAGTTGCCTCAGTCCGCTAAATGTGACGATCCGCCTATCCCATGCCTCTCGTCCCCATTGGGACAGATTTTGCTGACTCATTTCCTCTTTTCTGGGATTTCAACCTCTGAAAATGATGTCAGTATTGAGCAGAAAAAAATTAAATTTTTAAAATCTAACGCTTATGGATATGAACATTTAATGTTCTCGATCTGGCTAGTTCTGCCCGTCTAGCGTCTACCGATGATTATCAAAATCACATTCCCATTTCATTCCTACGGCAGGACGCTCTGACATGAATGAAATATACTATACAATGGTGCTTTCTATCCGAAAACTGCCGAAATAAGAAATCAGTTAGAATGTTGGTGAGGTAGGAACTATTTCGCGCCGCTCTATATTTCAATTTGGCTATTTGCCGCCCATTTCTGAAATCAATCTAATCTCCCAAACGACATTTTCTAGATATTCCCTATCAGTTGGAAGTTGCACTGTTTTCAATGTCAATATATTCAATAAGTACTCCAATCCTTTCTAAGTTCACCTACCAAATTTGAGTTTTCCAAGTAATACCGTTTCCATATGCAATATGAACTTGGAATATGTACACGAAATTAAACGCCCACCTTAACGGTCTCGCCCTTTTGAAAAGTGCTCAGTGCTTAGTGCTCGCTAAATGGAATTACTTTTTGAAAGTGCCTATTAATCGCAAGCACTTCATGAGAAAGAGTGCTTAGTGCTCGAAACTCCCGAGCCCTTTTCAAGAGTGCTAGTGCTTAGTACTCGAAGTTCTTTTCAAGAGTGCTAGTGCTTAGTACTCGAAGTACTTCTGAAGAGTGCTTAGTGCTTAGTACTCGAAGCACTTTTCAAGAGTGCTAGTGCTTAGTACTCGAAGTACTTCTGAAGGGTGCTTAGTGCTTAGTACTCGAAGCACTTTTCAAGAGTGCTTAGTGCTTAGTACTCGAAGCACTTTTCAAGAGTGCTTAGTGCTTATTACTCGAAGTACTTCTGAAGAGTGCTTAG
Source organism: Chrysolina americana (assembly GCA_958502065.1). NCBI lineage: Eukaryota > Metazoa > Arthropoda > Insecta > Coleoptera > Chrysomelidae > Chrysolina > Chrysolina americana. The sequence goes on from OY293411.1 coordinate 105,283,988, forward strand.
TGCTTAGTACTCGAAGCACTTTTCAAGAGTGCTTAGTGCTTAGTACTCGAAGCACTTTTCAAGGGTGCTTAGTGCTTAGTACTCGAAGCACTTTTCAATAGTGCTTAGTGCTTAGTACTCGAAGCACTTTTCAAGAGTGCTCAGTGCTTAGTACTCGAAGCACTTTTTGTCAGTGCTCGGCACAGCTCTGGTGACATCTATGGTCGACTTTTCCTTTTGGAATGATTTCATGTACTTCAACGTGTTCCATCAGGATTGCGGTTGGTGTTTTCGTTGAGCTTTTCCCACAACCTATTCGCAATAAAACTCCCGACCTTGCATCACCCATTTGACCGAACTATATCGTTTTCAGTGAGTGCAAGGTTTGGTTGGCAACGGTCCAAATCCAGCGGTGTAAATCAGCGAACGGTCCCAAGTCCCGGGTTTGCTCCGACGTTATCCACATATCACAAACCAATAGTCCGGTCGGCCCTTACCGCAATTGTTGCAGCGAGAGAAACACTGACACTGCAAGAGTGACTGCAAAAACGGATTTTCGTCGTGCGGAGATAACTCATAGCGTACGTGCTCCGAGTTGAGTTGGAGGGATCAATTGTTAGAGGGATTCTGCGGTTCTATGGAGTTCCTCGGGAGTTTACATCGCGTGGATCGCTTGATATGGAAGCACAGAGCGAGATTAATCGTTTCGAAAACTTCACAATGCAGAAGCAAATAGGGGGTAACTCAGGGCTCTATACTAGGGCCACTCTGCGGTCAAATTATATTTACAAAGATTAAACCGCTTGAATCTTGATCAATAATTCAAATATTTAAAAATTTCTTATAAAGTTACTTTTAATGATGAGTACAAAAAGATACCACAGCGGAGAAAAATGGAAGTGGCAAACCAAAATAATTTTACAAAACTCTTTAAGGAAAGACTACGAAAAGTAAATTTGATGATCTTCAACAACTAAAACCTGTAATACCTGAAGATTATTGTCTTTTTTACGATCACTTACCACATGATTAATATTTGAAATTTAAAATTGTTCTTTTGAATATTACTTTTAATATTTTGATAAGGGATTTTCAAGTCACTGTATGATTGTTTATAAAAATGTTTGAGAGAAAGTAAAACAGTTCCAATTACTTGTAACTCCTTGTTTTTTCTTTTCAATAGCTCGTAAGTCTAATTTAGTACATAATCAAAAAAATAAATAAAAAACAGAATTCACAGAGTCTTCATATTGATTTGCTTCTTACCATTTTTAATCACATATTTGATCGTTATTAGGCAACCAAGACAGTTTTATGTTTCTCCTGTAAAATGTTTAAATGAGACATACGAGGTATTGATTTGAGACCGTCGATATCTATGATTTAAAGTCCGGTGAATACAGATTGTGAAGGTTAGTATATGAAGTAAAGTGGGTACAAAGCATCTAGGGTTTGAATAATGTTACATAAAAACATAATGTATTGAATTCACAAAAAATTGTTAAAAAAATTATGGGTGGTGGTGGTGAAGTTATCATGTGGACATAACGGATGTTCCAAAACTCCTGTTCGATTTCAATTATCCGTTGAAATTTTGATATTTCATAACCCACCTCATACGTATATCGTCAAGTAAATATCTTTTTGAATTTTTTTCCCTCTCATTTTTGTGAAATTAATCTTTTCTGAATACGCTCACAAAATTTTAAATCGATTCCAAGTCAAATAGAAATTTGGTAGGCATTTTACGCAACCCCTGCACTTTCGAAATAAACCTTTTTCCAAAAATTCTTATTTTACATTTTACGAAAAATCGCTTACCGACCTCTCACATATTCCAACGAGCTTAATTTAATTTATGTATCAAAACTTGAATTCCACCAAAGATTAACGAAATTACTGAAATTTTTGTGATTTCGACAAAATCATTTTCATTTCTCAACCAATCCTTCGTCAAATATCATTTTCGTTATTATATTCGGAATCAGCTCGATAAAATGCGTAAGATGGCGCTTTGCGATTTTTCAAAAAATAAAAAATTTATATTTTCGAAAAATCGATGTTGCAAGTGAATTTTTGACGTTTTATCGATGTTTGATGATACACCTTGTATCTGAGCATATCCAAATCATGCATTTTCGGAATCAGCATGAAATTTTGAGTACATGGTGGTTATTTCAAGTGATTCTGATGATTTTGTACTTTTCATGATTTTTAGGGTATACCCCTTGGACTTTTTTCGACTCGCCAATTGTTTCCTGCCAATTGTCTTGGAATTCACAGACTATATTAATTTTGTCGTTCTGAATCGATTGTCGTCCGCAGAATTGCTCTATCTCAAATCGTTCTCGATTTGAAAAGTTCATCTGAATTCTAGAGTTAATCGCTAACCTCTTACTCACTTCGACGAGCTGTTTCCCAGTAATCCACAATACGTCTGTGATTTTCATTACCAGTTGAAGTTATATCAAAAATTTTTATGTCACGATCTTCGGAAAATCTCTAACCGACCTCTTACTAACCATGACGAGCTGATTTCCAAATGTTAAGTCGGTCGTTCCAAGAAGATGTCATTTTTGTGGAAGAGGCTGACTGATTCCAGAATATAAAGCTCTAAAACTGGCAAAATACTGTTTGCTCATGTATCTTGAATAAAAATTTTTATAGTACGAAAACGTTTTGCAGTAAATATCGGCTGTATAGCCCCCAAAATGCATTTCCATACCTAGAATGAGCGTCAGTAAGCAGTCCTCGCTGATGAGTATCCTAACTCATTTGAGATTACCCTTACGGCGTAACATCCAGATGCCAGCTTGTTACAATGTTATAATATGGGTTTCAAATTTTACTCCGTTATCGACATCTATCCCGAGAAAATATAATTTGTTGTTTCATAAGCGATTGGTAAATTTGTCTGAAAGATTGCAGCGAAGTGTTTTTTTGTTCAATACTGATATAAGTCCTTTCATATTTTTTCTCGCGTTGTTTTATTATTCTATAAGAAGATGGTATCGTCAGTAGAATGAGTGATTTATGTTCAGTCTGATGATAACATTTATATACAGGAGAAAGAGGGTTGGACCAAGACTGACCCTTGTGGTACTCCATATTATTTATTCGCTATATTTGTGTTAGCGCACCAGCTGCCGTCAATTCATCTTAAGAATGGTTTAATCTCCTTACGCTCTAGCAGAATTATTTTCCGATAATTGAATGATTGTTTATCTCAATTTTTTTTGCATGAATTATATATTCATGTATATGAACTAACTCCATACGATAAGTCAAACTTATTGAATTGAAATGTATTTTGTACGACATATCATAGAAAGGTATCTTTTTTGTGTATGTGAAACTTTGATGAAATGGTTAAGGCTTGCGCTGCCGAAATTTAACATTGTCACTTTTTTACACGGGTTTGAAGGCCGTCGTGTTTTGGACTTTCTTCCTGATGTTCCGCTAGCATAAGCTAGCTTCTTCAGAGGCTCATACATCGTGGATAATCTCCGATGACTTTGTTAACAATATTATTTTTATAAAAATGAAGTATACTCTCTCTTCTTCTCTCTCTCTCTCTCTGTCTATCAAACCAACAACACTTTGGAAATTATTTATTTTCAAATACAGCCTCATTTAACAAATCAAGTCTGCATTTCTTATGAGGATCGATAACGTTTGATTGAGAGAAGAGCTGTAGCAAACCTCGAACAAACGCAAAGCCCTAGAAGTTAATTCATTTCGGCAGACTTGACTCGAGTTGGGCATCGGACCCCACTTGAAGGGCCCTGTTTTCGTACACGTGCTTCCGACACCGGCCATCTCGACTATGATACGGCCCAAACCTATTGACCCCTCGCTCTTCGATTTACCGGTCACGTGTTAGCAGCGACTGGGTCTGTTCCACGTAGCTCAAACGTTGTAATTTATACGATAGATAAAACAAGAGTGTTTACACGCAGATCGATTCCCAACTAATTTGCATGGGCGCCAACTTGGAAGCACTATCAATTCACGGTTATTTAGGAAATTGATGCCTCTTCTTTGATTTCGCCAAAGGGGTGACTTCCGTGCAATTTATAGTAGGTGTGCCACATTTTTTCATGAATTTAATCATTAATGGCAAGATGATGTGGAATATTTCTGGGTACAAGTTAGACACTCTTTGTTCGACAGCACAATCACTGATGTGATGACTACATCAGCAGCTTTCTGTCTCAATATTGCCACAACTACCACATTTAGAGCTGATCTACCCCCGAGACATGTATTTCATTTATAGTAAAGTAAATCTTAATTTGTGAACCTTCAAAAAACTACAAGGTCATTTCAGATCTGCGAAAGAAAAATGAGAAGTGCTGAGCTGGTATAACACATTCCTTGTTCCTTAGGTAGCGTTTATATAGTAAGCACAAAACGTTCCATCAAATAGCACAAGGCCAGCTGTTGCAGAATATACTCTCGAAGAATTTTTTTTTTGTGATGAATATAGGACAAAGGAGCAATAAACTCAGGAAAGTAAATTTTACAGCTTCATATTGAACTCTCATCTAGATTGACAGATCTCTCCATGGCCCTGGAGCCGGCTACCTACTTGTCGCCAGTTCTTGCTTCAATTCCGTGACCTTTCAATCCATCAGAATATGCCGATCCTTCACACCTTTGATCTTGCTCATCTACTGCTACTCCTCTTCTAGAGACGATATGGTCAAGATATCCAGTTCTGAAACAAACAACATTAATTGGGGCTCAGTTTCAATTCGGAGTTTTTTCGTCTCACAAATAACCCCTTTAAGTTTTTACGTGGTTCTGGAACTATCTGCAAAGTACAATAATGTCGTCGAAATACACTAGACATGTTTTCCATGAAAGTCCTTTCAGAACCGTTCCCTTCTTCTTCGTCCGGTTGTTAAGTTGACGATAAGTTCGCTCTTGCCTTGATACGCAAATCCATCTTTCTTCACCGGTACGACTGGAGGGGACCAGACTGGAGAGGACCACATGGGAGCTGATATCTATTTTTATCATAATAGAGCACTTCTACAAATAAGTGTATGGAAGAAAATTTCTACTGAGAACTGACCATGCAGCTCTTAAATAACCTCAAGAGTTAAAAAACCTCGAAGAAAAAGAGCCACTTTGGATCGAGAGTCTCCAAGAATTTGTAAATTTTCATCATGAAAAATATTTAAATATTTCTCATGTGGAACTAAGAGTATTTGACGAAAGGCAATAAATTTCAAAACAAAATTTGATTAAAAAATAATCCAGCCTTTCGCAAATTTTCCTATACAATAGGATTGTCGGCAATCGTCGAACAGAAATAATTTAACAGCCCCATACGACCGCCGAATCACGTCTATTCAACGCCTTGCAAAGTTTTTCTACAAGGATATACTTTGCAATCTTCCTGTATCAACCACCAACTGGCAATCGAAAACATGTGACATCTGCAGACCGGTTTTGCGATTCAACTCGCTCATCAGTACAGACTCGGCCACAATATGTAATTGATTTCCAATCGGTTTTGTTAACAGGCACTACGATAACTCCGTCACCCACTAAGAAAGTGGGCAGCAGAGCCATCTAAAGAAACCACAAAAAGATTTCGACCAGTACCACGACTTTGTTTGAGTCGAATATCTAAATTTTTATCATGAAAAATATTTAAATATTTCTCATGTGGAACTAAGATTACTTGACGAAAGGCAATAAATTTCAAAACGAAATTTCATTATAAAAATAATCCAGCCTTTCGCAAATTTTCCTATACAATAGGATTGTCGGCAATCAATCCAAGAATTTGACTTCGAAATCAAACATCGAACGGAGACCAGCCATAAGAATGCAGATGCTTTATCGCGGATACCATGCCTTTAAGACTGTTTGGATTGTCGACGAGCAGAGGAGGAGACATCAACAATTCGTAGAAATACGATAGAGTATGATAACTGGAACAACAAGATTCAGAAAGACGAAGTTTAGTTATCGGCTCGAAAAAGAGTGACCGATGACCAATGGACTGTAGAAGAGAATGAACAGGACGATGAAGCACCACTTCTCCATGATGGTCTGACCACCAAAGAGACTGGGAACAGTACGTTCATCTATTCCTGATGGCCTATCATTCTGCAGTGCATGGGTCAACTTATCAAATCCCTGCTGGTATCATAATGGGTCAAGAGCTGCGACTTCGCTGTGACATTTAGTCTACGAAAGAAAATTGATGACGTTCATGAACAAATCAGGTCGAACAACCATAATGGAAGAAGAGAAATAATGGGACGTAAGACATCAAGGCCAATATACAGAAGGATATCAGGTTTGTGACTCTAAGTATCGCTGTGGCCCGTCACTAAAGTTTTTAAATCTTGTGGAAAGGTCCGTTGGGGATAAATGACCTTGTCTGTCGAATTCATCATCCACCTCGAAAAAAATCAAGGGTGGCCCATTTCAAAGGGTCTGCTCAGACCTCCAGGGGATGGAATCCCCTTATCCTCTCTTCAATTAAGGCAGATATCTGACAGAAAACAACGACTCCTCTGGCTAATACCACGCCGGACGTTGAATTAAATCTGACAGATATCTATGCAGCGTTGTCCCCATAGAATCCGGGAGATAGCCACAAATGCTTTCTGTATCAAATAGCAGAATCCTGCCCGATATGATCAAGGACTTAACCACTTACATACTAGTTTCGAGGTGTATTGCTTTTCTTCAGTGCACGGTAGATCCGACAACTTTTACAGTCGTCGACGTCCTTGGTCATGCCACGCAATTTCCTAATGAAATAATTCTCTGAGGTGGATGCGGCGTCTCGTAAGAAAACAGTCGCAGCGCCATCTCTAGAAAACCTCAGAAAGTACTCCAAATCAACTCGGGGTAGAGTGAAAATTATAAGATAGCTCAATACATTTGAATTCATTCTCTGTTAGTAATTAGTAGTTTTGAGCTGGGGGTGTCAGAAAAAATTGTATGTTTCACCCCCTAATGAAGCGTCTTTTCCTTCCTTTGCGTTCGCTGCTCTCGGGCCCTACTGGTCCTCTGACAGGAAACATCTCGTGCGGGAGAAAAAGTGTCAATTTTATCTCTAATTGAACAAATACTTTGTAGACACCAGATCGTTCATAGTGAGTACGCATGGAAGTCACACGTGAAGATCACCCATGAATCTAAGAACCCAAAAAAACAGAACCCATCCAACATCTCCATCACCGTGTATGCCGTTACTCCCAACTATATTACCAATGTCTTCTCAAAGTCGAACACAATTCATGAATACAATTACATGCCAAGGACATCTCACAATGTCACCCATGAACCGCCATACACCTGAAGGTCATTGATGGCGTAAAAGTGGTGGGGGAGGTCCAGAACTGGCTCAAATATCTTACTCTATTGTGATAGACATTATCAGAGTGCAATTTGAAAATTTGGCAGAGAGTTAACGAAGAGTCAACATTTTTTGGTAGTTTCGGAGACGGTATACAAGAAAACGTGTTGCTGGAGACATTTCTCTCAGTGCAGATATTTTATTACAAATACAAAATATCTGTACAGAATACAAGTCAGCAATATCGATCTCCTCCCAGTCATTTCCATGGAACGATATATCCAGCCAGTGAGAGCTTCTGTTCTCCAGAAATCCTCTCATGTCGATATCTCTGCGTCGCATATCGAACAGGGCCAAGGACTACGCTGTCCAGCTTCCCATGATTAATGTGCAATATCATGTGCATTTTATTTATATTTCGGGTATGCTATTTATTTATTTATTTATTTATTTACGGCGGATTTATGGGGAATTATTTGTTTTGAAAAATATAATGAGTTTTCATGGAGAACAGTTATGCAATACAATGTCTAATGATCCAAACACGACGAAGGATCAAGACAGATACATGTGTTTGAAGAACTAATCAATTTCGCCCTACAGCATGTTTGGTAAAATGATTGGTGATGGTAATGAGGGGTTCTGTGAATTTGAATCGAAAATATTCACAGACGGATTTTTAATTGAACACCATCGCAGATTTTTGAAAATTTGCAGAGGTTCCATGAAAAGCCTATAAAATCTACATTTTACTAAGAATCGACTTCGTATTAAAAAAATTATCGATTATTTTGAATATGAGTAAAGAACATATTTTAAAAATTTTTCTGGGGCGTATGACACCTTTCAACTGCAGATAAACTCTTCAATTAGAGAACGGTTGAAGATAGAGAAATTTTGCTAACACCAATTGATAAAGAATCATAAAATTCGTATGATCTGTCCAATTTACAACTATTCATGATTAAAAGTCGTTGTCGAGTCGTCAGAGGGGTTCGGCCGATTTTTATATTTTTTGAAGTGATCTCAAAAATAGGATTTGAGTTGGCGCGATTGGTGGTGGGACAGAAAACATTCAATTCAGTCCAATTCGCAACTTTTCATGATTAAGAGTAATTGTCGGGTCGTCCGAGGGGTTCGGTCATTTTTTTTATTATTTGAAGTGGTCTCAAAAATAGGATTTGAGTTGGCGCGATTGGTGGTGGGACAGAAAACATTTATTTCAGTCCAATTTACAACTATTTATGATTGAAAAGCGTTGTCGGGTCGTCAGAGGGGTTCGGCCGATTTTTTTAAATTTTTTGAATTGATCTCAAAAATAGGATTTGAGTTGGCGCGATTGGTGGTGGGAGAGAAAACATTCATTTCAGTCCAATTCGCAACTTTTCATGATTAAGAGTCATTGTCGGGTCGTCCGAGGGGTTCAGCCGATTTTTTTAAATTTTGAAGTGATCTCAAAAATAGGATTTGAGTTGGCGCGATTGGTGGTAGGACAGAAAACATTCATTTCAGTCCAATTTACAACTTTCATGATTGAAAGTCGTTGTCGGGTCGTCAGAGGGGTTTGGCCGATTTTTTTAATTTTTTGAAGTGATCTCAAAAATAGGATTTGAGTTGGCGCAATTGGTGGTGGGACAGAAAACATTCATTTCAGTCCAATTTACAACTATTCATGATTGAAAGTCGTTGTCGGGTCGTCAGAGGGGTTCAGCCGATTTTTTTAAATTTTGAAGTGATCTCAAAAATAGGATTTGAGTTGGCGCGATTGGTGGTAGGACAGAAAACATTCATTTCAGTCCAATTTACAACTATTCATGATTGAAAGTCGTTGTCGGGTCGTCAGAGGGGTTCAGCCGATTTTTTTAAATTTTGAAGTGATCTCAAAAATAGGATTTGAGTTGGCGCGATTGGTGGTAGGACAGAAAACATTCATTTCAGTCCAATTTACAACTTTCATGATTGAAAGTCGTTGTCGGGTCGTCAGAGGGGTTTGGCCGATTTTTTTAATTTTTTGAAGTGATCTCAAAAATAGGATTTGAGTTGGCGCAATTGGTGGTGGGACAGAAAACATTCAATTCAGTCCAATTCGCAACTTTTCATGATTAAGAGTCGTTGTCGGGTCGTCAGAGGGGTTTGGCCGATTTTTTTAAATTTTGATGTGATCTCAATAATAGGATTTGAGTTGGCGCGATTGGTGGTGGGACAGAAATCATTCAATTCAGTCCAATTCGTAACTTTTCATGATTAGGAGTCATTGTCGGGTCGTCCGAGTGGTTCCGCCAATTTTTTTATTTTTTGAGGGAGACTCAATAATAGGATTTGAGTTGGCGCGATTGGTAGTGGGTCAGAAAACATTCATTTGAACCCTATCAACAACTTTTTATGATTTAAAGTCATTTTCGTGTCGTCAGAGGGTTTCGGCCAATTATTCTATTTTTTGAAGTGGTCTCAAAAATAGGATTTGAGTTGGCACGATTAGTGGTGGATCTGAAAGCATTTTTATTCAATTGATTTTACAATTTTTCACGATTGAAAGTCATTGTCGGGTCGTCAGAGGGGTTCGGCCGATTTTTAATATTTTGGAGTGATCTCAAAAATGGGATTTGAGTTGGCGCGATTGGTAGTGAGTCAGAAAATATTAATTTTAGTTAAATTCACATTTTTTCATAATTGAAAGTCATTGTCGGGTCGTCAGAGGGGTTCGGCCGATTTTTTTAAATTTTTTGAAGTGATCTCAAAAATAGGATTTGAGTTGGCGCGATTGGTGGTAGGACAGAAAACATTGATTCCAGTCCAATTTACAACTATTCATGATTGAAAGTCGTTGTCGGATCGTCAGAGGGGTTTGGCCGATTTTTTAAATTTTTTGAAGTGATCTCAAAAATAGGATTTGAGTTGGCGCGATTGGTGGCGGGACAGAAAACATTCATTTCAGTCCAATTCGCAACTTTTCATGATTAAGAGTCATTGTCGGGTCGTCCGAGGGGTTCAGCCAATTTTTTTATTATTTGAAGTGGTCTCAAAAATAGGATTTGAGTTGGCGCGATTGGTGGTGGGACAGAAAACATTCATTTCAGTCCAATTTACAACTATTCATGATTGAAAGTCGTTGTCGGATCGTCAGAGGGGTTCGGCTGATTTTTTTTTAAATTTTGAAGTGATCTCAATAATAGGATTTGAGTTGGCGCGATTGGTAGTGGGTCACAAAACATTCATTTTAACCCAATCAACAACTTTTTATGATCTAAAGTCATTTTCGTGTCGTCAGAGGGTTTCGGCCAATTATTCTATTTTTTGAAGTGGTCTCAAAAATAGGATTTGAGTTGGCGCGATTAGTGGTGGATCCGAAAACATTTATTTCAATTGATTTTACTATTTTTTACGATTGAAAGTCATTGTCGGGTCGTCAGAGGGGTTCGGCCGATTTTTATATTTTTTGGGGTGATCTCAAAAATGGGATTTGAGTTGGCGCGATTGGTAGTGAGTCAGAAAATATTAATTTTAGTTAAATTCACATTTTTTCATAATTGAAAGTCATTGTCGGGTCGTCAGAGGGGTTCCGCCGATTTTTTTATATTTTGAAGTGGTCTCAATAATATGATTTAAATTGGCGCGATTGGTGGTGGGTCAGAGAACATTCATTTCAGTCCAATTCATAACTTTTTATGATTGAAAGTCATTGTCGGATCGTCAGAGGGGTTTGGCCGATTTTTAAAATTTTTTGAAGTGATCTCAAAAATAGGATTTGAGTTGGCGCGATTGGTGGTGGGACAGAAAACATTCATTTCAGTCCAATTCGCAACTTTTCATGATTAAGAGTCATTGTCGGGTCGTCCGAGGGGTTCAGCCAAATTTTTTATTATTTGAAGTGGTCTCAAAAATAGGATTTGAGTTGGCGCGATTGGTGGTGGGACAGAAAACATTCATTTCAGTCCAATTCACAACTATTCATGATTGAAAGTCATTGTCGAGTCATCAGAGGGGTTCTGTCGTTTTTTTTGTTAAATGGTCTCAAAAATAGGATTTAGGTTGGCGCGTGGTGGTGAGCCAGAAAATATCCAACTCAGTCCAATTTACAACTTTCCTTGATTGAAAGTCATTGTTATTTTTTGAAGTTTTCTCAATAATAGTATTTGAGTTGGCGCGAATCGTGTAGGGCCAGAAAACTTTCATTCCAGTCCAATTCACACTTTTTCATGATTGAAAGTCATTGTCAGGTCGTTAGAGGGGTTCGGCCAATTTTTTTATTTTTTGAAGTGGTCTTAAACATAGGATAGGACAAAATAGTGGTTTGTTGTTGGGATAAAACTTCAGTATATTCATTACTACACGAAAGGTTCCAAACAGTACAGTACTAATAGGATTTGCCGTTGAAAATACTCATTTTATAGCGTTTTTTGAGAAAGTTTGGATTGTGTGATTCAGTTTTTATTATCAGTATCACAAATATTGATATAATGTGAGAAAATAATTGAATGAAAGAATAAATAAGTGAAGATTGAGTGGCCACTCCTTAATAGCACCTTTACTCTATGCTTCATAGACAAGAATATTACTATAAAATTTGAAAAATTGCAATAAAGTTTCACAATTCCATATCATAGTTCACTCATCCATAATTTTCAGTTTCCTTCTAAAGCGCTTCGAACATGATATGAGTCATCTTACGATCTAGAAAAACATAATGGAATTCACGGGAGCATCGCTGTCGGGAAGATTCAACAAAAACACGGCCAAGAAAAAGAGAAAATACCGGGATAATCTTATCTCTTCTCTTACGACACGCCAGAGTGGTAAAAGCTCCTCTAAAACCATTACATTCCTTAAAACATTCTATAACAAGACATGCTAGGTTAAATTCTCTTTTTATCATGCTGTTCGTACGGTCTACTTGATGTTGAAAATTAGAGTAGGTTGCCAGCTCCGGAAATTATGATTGTTACGTCTGGCAAAATGCGGCTTGGGAAGGTTTTGATTTCCGTCCAGTGAGGTTTCATGAGAGGACCCAAGAATTGTTCGTTTTGAAATAGTACTTGAATTGATGACTCATATATCACCGTTTGATCCATCCAATTATTCGCACTTTCTATCACCGAAATTTCCGGATTCCTTGAAGAAAACACTATTACGAAGATGTATTATTAATATAACTACTACACAACATGGGTTTTATGTGAACAAGTGGATTGATAATAACATTATTCAAGACATATTAAATATGATCGACAAAGGTTCAAAATCTCACTTGAAATTCGTAGTCAGGTGATGCGTGAGATAAGTGCTTCCAAATCATACTCATAATCGTGAAAGTTTGGAAATGGTGTTCCTCAAGGTTCTTTGATTGGGCCAATCCTTCATCTAGTATTTACGAATCACTTCAATTCATTATTTCCGAGAAAAAAAGAAGACGTGATAGAGCGAGACAGAGATAGAGAAAGAGTGAAAGCCATTAGTACTTTATCATTCTTGAACTGCTACTCTTATAGACCATCTTATATGCCAATTATGGACCACACGGTGCAAAATAAAGTGTAATCACAGAATCTGCCCTCAATTCAGATCGATGAAATTCTCATTGCATCAATGAACATTACCAACTTCATTACTGGCAAAAATGTGAAGTGGCCGATAAGTCTACAACAGATCATAGAACGTTTTCTTCTCAATCAATGCCTACGACTTCAAGAAAGTGAATAATTGTATTCATGAACGTATTGTAACTGAGAAAACTTTGGATAATTTCGTTTCTCCGAAATCGCAAACAAAGTGTTGAAATAATGCCTAATAGAATGAGTACCCCAGGGCTCTATTTTGGGCCCGGTGTTGTTGAAACTTCATATTAATGAGTTATCTCTAATTTCACCAGAATCCTTTTTTTATATGCTGACAACACATCACTTTTGTTCCGAGGAAAGAAAGAATGTATTCATTCTACAGGAACAATTCGCTCCACTCTCCAAAGTCTCTATAGCTGGTTATCCAGCAATTATGTATTCCTCAACCCAACCAACACGCAATAATGAAAGTACAAGAAACTAGATATAATTATGAATGATAAATCAATAGAAAAACAGATTTCATTATGTAATGTTCGTGAATAGTTTGAATGATGAGTGTTATCAAATTAGAGTTTTGTGAAACTTTTACGATAGGTTATTGTTATTTCATCATCCAATCCAGAATGCTCTATGGTATTTTAATTTTTTGCTGAGGAACTGGAGAACGTAGTTTACAATGACTTCAGTGAGGCTTTTGACAAAGTATCTCGTAGATTATTGTTGACGATTTGCTTCCTACCAAATGAAAATATAGGTGTTGAGTAAGAAAACAAAAAGAAATTTTGAATATATTGGAGAACCATGGGGTTGCAATTTGGGGCCGTGATTATTTCTCATGTTTCCTATTGACATTTGTGATAACATTTGATCACATTAGCTACGTTTGCTGATGACATAAAAATAATTGTGCAGCAGGTGAAAAGACTTGTAAAACAAACAAATCTAGTTAGGAACCAAAAAATTTATGTACTCAAGCTTGGCGTCGTCTATATACTTTCAATCTAAGTGTCAGATGTCTTCATTGGATATCGCACTTCTCCGTATGATATTTTCCTTCCGTCTCAAACAAAATAACACGTTGTTGTAACGATTCTGATTCAATACATTTCCTTTCATGCCCCTGCACTATCGACACTCACAGAACTCGTTTAAATCACCCTGACATCACGGAACTGACTGCATTTGTTTCGATTGCATTTCGAATTTATAGCACGTTTAAGTTTATTTGTTCCGGCTTAATTGAGTCAAGGGTGTTCGTCCAATAGGACTCATACCGACTGAGTTTCGCCATTGAAGATGCATTAATACAATTAAATGGTCCAATTATGGATAGATTCGCTTTAATTGAACATATCAGTCACCAGTAATTGAGTCATTGGGATTTAACAATCTTTGATTTTTTTCTGGCCGGCCTGAATGATCGAATTACGAGAACTGGAAGTGATCAGTGATGATCGATAGTCGGGATTGATGAACTGGAACAATTCAGGTGTGCAACAATAATTCTCAGTATTTCATTGAAGCTTTTATCGATGGTGTATTTTGACCAGAATATGAAATATGGTAGTTATCTAAATATACTCTCCTGACTATACCATAGTTCTTCAATTATCCTGTGTAGCTTTTTCTTTTGTATCTTATACCTGGAAATAATGACCAAACTGTTTCAAAACGTAACAGTCATCTGTATTTCCCCAGTTGGTTGTGGTCATGTTTCAAGATACACAATGACTGTGATAAAAACTTTCATAGCTTTCTTATGAACGTTCATACACTTGAAAACGGTAATAGATCTTTAATTGCCGAAACGTTGTGAATCATAAAATATATACAGAGAATTTATTTTCTTTGTTTTTCTTTACACAATGGAAGCCCTGAACAATTCTACACAAAGTAACACATTGTCAACCATCTTCAAACTAAAGTAGTTGACATAATTTGAAAACTGATGAGCGTGCAAAAATACATTTATTTCGGGAGTTAGATTCGTACCATTGCCCGAAGGATTTTTATAACTGCAAAAATCACAGTAATTTTTTTTTTTTATTTTTTGCCAGAAGCTATTTCACTATCCATTTGTTATGATATATAAGTTTGGATCTGTCCTAGAATACTTTTCCCATACATAGAATGCAGCTTCAGAACATATCAACACTCAAGATTCCAGATTCTCTCCAAAAAAGATCAATCAGCCTAGTCGGCTATGCCTTGCTCACAAGCTCATTTACTTTCTCTACACACCGCAGAAAAGGAGACAAAATGTCTCTACTCCATAGATTTGTTACACTTATATTTTATATAACAGAAAAAGGAAGCTTCTGTTATACAGTTGATATATGTAATTAATGTCCAGTCAGATCAAAACCAAATCGATGAGATGCTTTTTTTCTGGCGCATACAGATTGACACCAATTCTTTTCTCACTTCTTCTCCTTAACACGATGATCTCCAAACATCATATGCCTTTTCACTTCGTGTTTATCCGAGTATTCATCTGAAAACAGTGTTCCGAAGTTCTTATTATAAAACTGATACAAATCATTCAATGATTGAAAAACACGACCATGAAACATAAAGAATCAAACATATGACTTGAAGATTCAAACCAATTAAAGACTTTCATGACTGAAAAGAACAAATTGAAGACTCAATTTTTGAATTGAAACCAATTCTGATACCATCATACAGTAAACCACTTCTTCTCTACAATCCTTCAGAAATCCACAAACCAGACATGTCACTGAGACCAATCACCAGCTTCCGGAACATATCAACCAACAATCTAGCGAGCTACCAATAACAGATACCACAACCATTACATGAAAACAGCAGCTGGTTCCTAAGGATTCCAAGCACTGCGTGAATATCATCAGAAATATTGAACTAGGACCTATATATCATATGGGATCAGCTGGGACGTGTTGAGCCTTTATGACGGTGTTCTCATAGAAATATCAACAAGAGAAAGCTGAAAGAAGACAACCAGCTTCATGGAAAATCTGACCTCCACGTTCAAGAGATATTGGAACTGCACAACTCATACATAAAAAATTGCCTTCCTTCTTCCAAATAGACAATTTGCTGAGGTGACTCTCTCTTTCTACAGTAATTCTAGCAAGAGGTATAATACAAAACTAAACTATAGTTAAGATACGTCTGGACTTTTTAAAAATAAAAAATAAAGTAAAATTATTCACGATTTCAGGACTGCTTTCGTTGGTACACCCAGTCGCTATACTGCAAATATTCCAGGAAAGTAATGAAAATTGCACCAATATACCAAAGAAAATATTGTTCAAGGGTCCCTTTGGGACTTCCGGCTATTCCTCCTCTCCGGTTTAATTAAGCAGTACTCCCAGCTACTCTTGTACAATTCCAATGCACTATCCCTTCTACGATGGCCATTTCCCAGTCCCGCTACCCCGAGGAAAATATGAAAGCTCTTAAATGTTCTACAGCAGTTGCGGAAGAATTAAATGTGCATGTTCTCTCTTATAAATTGGGTCGTGTGAAATTCACTTTGTCTCTCTATGTGCATAGAGCAGGGAAAGCACTTTAGGAAATAAGTAATAAAGTTTCGGAGCGTTTTCCATTTCCACCTACTCTTTTCCAGTTTCGTTTGAGAAGTATCGCCCAAGATTTTTGGATTCGAATGTCACTGGTTAACCGCTTTTCCGCTTCCATGAGAAATATGAGACCGGGCTTGAATTTATTCAAGAATGGCGGTATGACTCTATAACTAAAGACTGGAGAACAGAAAATATTATTATCTTCACAGCAGGATCTACTCATGATGCAGTGTTTGATTGTCCATTATTGAAAATCTATGTTTTTATCAACACCTTTGATAAATTACTTTTTCTTCCGAAATATTTTCATTTCAGTTTATATTTGCATGATATTTAATTTTTCAACTAGTGCAAACAATAATAAATAGAAATTTTGGGACTATCGATTTGTTTTTGTTTCTTCCTAGTTCTGTATTTACGATCTTTCATGCCTCTTTGGTTTGGTTTTTTGACTTCTTTGTAGCATTGAACTAATTTGTTTCTTAACAAATGTACATTTGGCTTGTGCTTTCTTTTTGTATATTTTAAAAAAGTTGGTTTAGAAGCTTTGGGAGTTTGGAAAAAGCCAGAACATTCTTTTCAATTGTTTCCCTCCATCGAAGCTATCACAAATTTAGCTACGTTCATTACAACATAATTTGTATGATCACAATGTTTCAACTGCTTCTATCCGCAGTCGTCTTCTAGTAAATACTGACGAATTTCCAAAAGATTGCAATAGTTTGTATACCTGGTAATCTTACCTCATAGATACAGGTCTTGGTGGAGGTGGTAAGATTTTCCGATTTGGCTTTTGACTTGAATGGTGGTTCGATAGTGCTTGAAAGTGTGTCAGTTTTCGGTACACTTTATGGTCATCTCGCGCCACATCTTTTGATGAGTACTTTCAAGAAGTCTATACGCTAGTCCTGTTCAGTCTCCATGGTGAACTTGATGTTAGAGTGTTGAGCATTCAGTTGGTTCAGGAAAAGGTTCAGTCTGTTCCGTTCGTGTCTCCAAATGACTAAGGTGTCATCCACGTATCGTAGCCACACAATCGGTTTGAAATCGGAAGCCTTGATTGCCGTTTTCTCAAATTACTACTTGAAGAAGTTGGCTTTCACTGGCCTGAGTGGACTTCCCATCGCCACCAAATCTAATTGCCCATGAAAATCTCCTTTCTATTGAAAGTAACTTCTGGTGAGACATGCCTTGAACAGTCAGACAATATCACTCTTGGCTATCTCCAGTGGGACATTAATGAACAGAGATACAACGTCGAAGCTGACAAGGATATCACTTGGCTCCAGGGTCATATTCTTCATATTTTCCTACAAAGTCTGTCATATCCTTGAAGTAAAAGTTTGTTTCTCCCACATGAGGCAATACACTCCCTGACAAGAAACATCTTAGAATCTTTAGACTCAAGTACACCTTCTCCAGTGTTTTTATAGATCTGAAAAAGGCATTCGATACTGTCGATCACTCTATACTAGAAGATATGGGTGTGAGAGGTCTAGCAAACAACCTATTCGAAAGTTACCTAACAAGTAGAACACAAAAAGTTGAATTTTGAAACCATGTGATTAACGAAATCAATATTATATATGGTGTACCTTAAGGAACGATACTGGGGCCGTTGTTATTCGTAATTTACTTGAACAACCTATTTACATAATCAGTTTTGCGGATTATACTATGATATATATATAAAACAAGAACGATGACTAGTATGATCTCATAATGAACATTGAAAATGATCTTGGAAAACTAAAAGACTGGTTCGACAGCACATTACTTTCGATAAACTTCGACAAAACCGTATATCTACATTTCAGTAGCCATAAAACCTCCTTGCCAGAATACAATCTGAATATCCAACAAGGTTTTTCAATGAAACCTGAAAAACATTAAATTCTTTGGTATTTGCATTGATAATAACTAACGATGGAACAGTGATACGGCATACTTAAGAAAAATCTTCGTAGTATCGTATTCAGATTTAAAGAAGTCGCGCCATTTTTTAAATTGGAACAGAAAGAATAAAAGGAAGGAATAATGGAATCATAACGTTCAGATGCAATATTGAATAGGCTTACGCTGTCTAAAACATCCTTACAATTGATAAATATTACGAAAAGTATAGTAGAAATACTTGACGAACGGACCGTGGAATAAATTTGTTATCAATAAATAACTATTTCGTTTGTATCTGCACTCAACGACTGATATCTAGTGGGGTACAACCAATTGAAAAATTACACCGCGAGCAATAATCATTCCACTATATCAATACCCATCAATCAGGATGAGTTTCAAATTTTTATTTTCGAATCAACACTCCATACACATCCGCGTTCAACACCCACCAGTGCCATCGCAATCCATTTAAAGTGGTAGTTTGGAAAGCAGTTGCGCGAAAAACCTAATATATTACCTCCATGATCGTGTTTGACGTTTGAATGGCGATCGGCCGGTCCTGCGTCAGGCACTAAATTGTCGTACATTTATGCGATATGGAATACTTTGACAATGGCCCCGCTCACAATGCAGTAGCATTGTTTTGTTTTTTCCATTTTTTCGGACGCGGGAAACCGCCGCGTTGGGGTTTTGTTTGGCGAAAATTTGTGTTGGCCTTTGTTGGCTCTTTGTTGGGCACCGGGGGCATTACTTTGATAGCGTTGTGGAGGAATGTCATGTGTTTGCGTGGTTTTTGGTGAATTGGACGAGTAACTGACATTCATCGATATAATGGATTATTGGAGACAACCTCTTCAATTTCTGGCTAGGGCCAGACAGGTTCTTTGAATCCTGTTGCCCAATTGGAGCTACCTTCACACCCGCCAATATGTATAGGATCTGCATTACCGACCATAGCCAAGTTTTAAACCTTCTGACGGGCGAACACATATCAGAGTACAAATTTAGACACCTAAGTTCCAAACCGTCAAATAACTGACATCAGCTGATCCATTATAAATCTTATAAAAACTATAAATGAAATAAGCCCTTAATGAACTATGGAAGGAATAAAAAAAAAATTGGAGTAATTTCAAACATATCTCCTTCCAAGTTCAATGACTACTTCTGTGGGGTAGCAAGGATATCTGTTAAAAACTGATAAGCTTACTGAACAGTTTCTGAACAATCTTCCTAGGATTCAAAGCTCTTTCTTTTTCTCTCCCGTAACTCTGGACGAAAGACTAGTCGCAATGAAAAGCTTAGAAAATTCTTCCTGTGATGATGTTTATAGATTAAATGGAATATTGAAACAAATCGCTGATATTCTACTAGATCTCCTAACAAACCTTATCAACATGTGTTTTTCGACTGGATATTTTCCCGATATTTTCGAAATAACCGAAGTTATTCCGATTTACAAAAGTGGCGACGAGAATAGCCCATCAAATTACCAACCAATTTCAAGAATCCCGATTATGGGGAAAATAATTGAAAAACTTGTGAAAAACAGACTAATACTGTACTTGGAAAAATATGACATTCTAAATAGCAGACACTTCGGATTCAGAAGTTGTAGGTCCACGGTTCAAGCCGTTGAGGAAGTGTTGGGAGATATAGTCGAGAGCCTTTAAGCTAGTAAAGCAACACAACACTTTGCGATCTCAGCAAGGCTTTTGACTGTTTCTCACACAATACTTCTTCAGTAACTCGATTAGGATTCTCAATCAGAGTTCCGAATCATCTAACAAGGGTCTGTATTAGGTCCTCTTCTATTCAGATTATATATCAATGACCTGCCGCAAAACTTGTCACCGTCATCATGCATGCTGTTTGCAAATGATGTAACGATATATGAATCACATGTTGATAAGGGAATATTGTCAAATTAAATGGAATTGGCTGGGCATAGAGAGGAAGAATGGTTTTTAACAAACAATGCAATAGAATCCCAATAAATGTCAAAGGATTTCCATTTCAACTAAATGTCACAATAACTCAGATAATAAACTTATGGGTATAATGTTAGCTGATCACTCTTTAAAATGGAACTGTCATCAGCTATATGTCCTTAGACGACAGAAAAAAGTGAACACTTTCGAAGCATTGAGAATATTTTACTTTGCCCTATTCGATTTACACATTACATATGGTATACGACTATGGGAAACTCTAGTTTTTCACTCGAAGTTCTTCAATCACAAAAAAAGGCTATAAGAATTTTAGCTTCAGTGGGGTATGCAAAATCCTGTAGAAACTATTTTACTCCTCTCAAAATTATGACAATATTTTCAGCGTACATTTTCGATTACCTTTTACATATCCACAAAAACATGGGTATCTACAGAATTCACTATGTTGATCAATTCACGCTATAGAATCACTACCTCGACCAAAAATTTGCTCGACTTGAACCTATTTAATAAACTTTCTCCACACAGTAAGAATGCTATCCGCTGGTCTTGTTCAATTTCCATGGTTCAGTGTGATCTCCAAGCGTTTCCAAATGACGAAGGTGTCATCCACGTTTCAAATCAAAGGCATCGATTTTCTTCTCTTCTAAATGTTCCATGAAGAAGTTGACTATAACTGGGCTGAGTGGATTTCCCATCACCACGCCTCCTTATGGCTCTTAGAAGTTTCCATTCCATTGAAAGTAACTACTCATGGCTTCAAAGAATATGTGATCCTGAGCATCTCCAAGACGAACTGGAACATCTTCAAGCAACCTTGAAATCTACTGGATACAGTGAACCTGAGATCTGAGAGGCTTGGATAGTATCGACCATATACCTTTCTTTATACAAAAAGAAAAGATTCCAATGCAGGATAACAATTTTGTTCCGGGATATGGAGTTGTTTTGCCAGGAATTCTCCAACGAACAGTTTTATTAGAATTATACAGTGAGGACCAAAAGTCCGTCGCCCCCCCTGTAACTTCTTTATTCTACATATTACAAAAAAATGTTAAATACATAAGATGAAGGGTTTCATTCGATCTCTTTAATGGTTTCAGTTTCATTCATACAGAGTTTCTCAAAAAAGCACGGTGATTTAGAAGTTAATATTTTTAAATGGGATACCCTGTATTTCATTGCATTATTACATTCTACGTTGAATTTTGAACAATTTTGATAAATGGTTTTCTATCAAAAAAGTTAATAGTTTTGGACTTATGAACACTTGTAAATAATTATTTCGACTACTTTTGCACCAGTTCACGAATAAATTAATGAGGTAGGCTATGCACGCTAGGCGCGTTTATTTTATCCATGACAACGAAAATAAAACTCTTATCTGTTTTTGCCAAATGTCATTGACATTTTGTAGGTTTTCAAAACTTTGTTTCAAACGGTTTTCAATTTCTCTTGTTGATTAATATGGCTCGTTCAGTAGCAGACAAAGTTGAAGCCATTATCATATTTGGTGAAGCTAACCGAAATTACCACGCTGCTATTCGCATTTTCAATGAACGGTTTCCAGAACGTCCGATGTGTCGAAAATATCTGCAGAAATTGTTGGCAAAATTTAACCAAACTGGCACCGTGAAAGATGCTCCGAGATCTGGGAGGCTGAAAATAATTACGGAAGATGTTGAAATTCAAGTACTAGCCGAAATGTTAAATAACCCACAACAATCAACTAAGCAAGTAGCTGAGACATGTGCTGTTCCTAAATCATCAGTAAAGAGGGTTTTAAAACAAAATAAATTCCATCCTTACAAAATAAAAAATTTGCACCAATTGGTTGAAGATGATCCAGACCGGCGACTTGAACCGTCCATGGCGACCATGGCAGAAAGAATTGTTGCAAATCGACTTTATTTGCAACACATCTGCTTTAGTGATGAAAGCACTTTTTACCTAAATGGAAATGTGAATACCCGGAATTGCAGATATTGGAGTGATGAGAATCCCCATGAATTCCGCGAGGGGCATACTCAATTTCCCCAGAAAATTAATGTTTGGGCTGGTATTTTAGGTAACCACATTGTAGGTCCCATATTCTTGGAAGAAAATTCAAATGGTCCCAGATACGTCCAAATGCTGCAAGACACAATAAGTCCCAGTATCGATGAGATCGTTGCGCAAAACCCACATGAATTTTACTTGGATGTAACATTTCAGCAAGATGGAGCGCCACCACATTATTTTCGGGAGGTGAGAAATTACTTAGATGAAAGGTATCCAGGTAGGTGGATTGGACGTCGGGGTACAACAGAGTGGCCAGCTCGCTCACCGGACCTCTCACCGCTTGATTTCTTTCTCTGGGGCTATGTGAAATCCGTAGTTTTTAAGACACTTTGTGGGTCGTTAGATGAACTGCGCCGTCGAATTATTGAAGTGTGTTCAGAAATAACACCTCAAACCTTGATTAATGTTAGGGAAGAGTTTACAACCCGACTATTTATGTGTCAAGAAATGCATGGTGGACATGTCGAACATCTTTTGAAATAGATAAAAACTCACCGTTATTAGTTATGAATTAAAATATCTCTTCAGTTTTTAAAGATTCTTGATCTGTATTTATGGACTACTTTATTTGTTAATAAAATGTTTCAACTTCATTTGTACTAGTTTTTCGTGAGATTCAACAACTCTAACAATTGTAAAATGGTACGACGAGGTAAGTTACACATGATGCCATCAGCAGTTTGCAACATTGGATAGCTTTCAAAAAGTTAGGATAGGAAAGTGGAATACATTGTGATCCATTTGTTACGATTTTCTCATTGAACTGGCGCAAAAGTATCCGAAATAATTATTTACAAGTGTTCATGAGTCCAAAACTATTAACTTTT
Source organism: Chrysolina americana (assembly GCA_958502065.1). Taxonomy (NCBI): domain Eukaryota; kingdom Metazoa; phylum Arthropoda; class Insecta; order Coleoptera; family Chrysomelidae; genus Chrysolina; species Chrysolina americana. Next base: position 105,307,163 of record OY293411.1, read on the forward strand.
TTGATAGAAAACCATTCATCAAACTTGTTCAGAATTCAACGTAGAATGTAATAATGCAATGAAATACAGGGTGTCCCATTTAAAAAAATTAACTTCTAAGTCACCGTGCTTTTTTGAGACACTCTGTATGAATGAAACTTTAACCATTAAAGAGATCGAATGGAACCCTACAACTTATGTATTCAACATTTTTTTGTAATATGGAAAATGAAGAAGTTACGGGGGGGAGCAACGGACTTTTGGTCCTCACTGTATAATACTCATTTGGGCATAGTTGAGGCTTCGGGTCACACATGGTTGCCTCCTTGATTGAGGAAATTGAGCAGATGTGTGAAGCACGTCGGTCAAAATATAGTGTATGTAAGAATTCCAAATACAACTTTTATATGAAAACTCCACATGAATCAATGGATTCTGACTCAAATAATGTCTGGACAGAATGCACAAAGAAACACAAGGCTAAATGTGATGATTGCATAGAAGATCCTGAAATGGTGACAGGAACGAAAGATCCATAGAAGAAGACAACTTGCAATACTGATATTCATACCAAAAATCATTTTGATACTTTGTTACAAACTTCATTCGGATCAGATCCCTTCCATCCTCAGTGCCATCAAACTCGCATTGCCTGTTTCACGACGAATCTGTATATTTCAACGTTTACAAAAGCGTATTATATGACGAAAGTACCTCTCAGCTCGAATAACGGAAGCTCCGTCCCCGAGGCGTCTGGAGAATATTGCGGTGCATACAACCCCATTATTTCTACAGCCTCACACTCACGTTATTACTTTTTTGTGCGACTACCGAAAGGATGAATCTAGTTTGCTGTGTGAATACATCCCGGCAGACTTAATTACTTTTGTTTTGGTGTGGATGCACGTACTACATGGACTTTAGAGTTTAGCGGAGACAGAGTGTGCATGGAGAGCAGAAGAGAATGTCCGGCAGATTTTAGTGTGAGAAAAGTAATTGGCGTTTGTACAGGAAGTGCTCGGTGACAGAACCGAAACTATGTGAATTTTCCCTGGAAATTTTGGGATGAGTTCGAACGGGCTTCGATTTGGAGTATTTAGAATCTTTAGAATTGCGATCGAATCTCGAGAAACATTTCCAGCTTGCGAAGCACTAAATATTGAATTGTTAGGGGAATTAGAAGCTCGAAGAAGAAATATTGGAGAAAGAATGTCAGACGCAATGTTCGTATCTGAAAAGCCAACGAAAAATACGTAAGACAAAAGAAACGAAGATAATAGGTGATATGGAGAAGAAGAATTCATCAAGTGAATCTGTCATCGATGTGGAAAATACGGTCACCGTAATAAAGACTGTAGATCGAAGACGTGGAATGAGAATCCAAATAAATATTCAACCAGCAAAACTTCAAAGCATGCAGAAACTAAAGAAACTCCCTTCAACATATCAGAAAGTATTTGAAATTCTTGGTATTTAGATTCTGATGCGTATGTGTTCTAATGGAAAGCAATTCAACACAATAAATGAAACTCCATCAACTTTTTTGAACCTAGCAAATAGTGGATCTACGTAAGCTGAAGGAACAGGTACCGTTAGTTTGACTGTGAACGAGAAACTATAATTTGACCTATTAAAAACCTTACCTTCGATCAAATCTGATGTCAGTATCCAAATTCACGGATAATGGATTTGGTTTCAACAAAAACGAAGCTGTTGTTTTCATCGAAATAACCGGACAAAAAGTTTTTGGAACCAAACGAAGTGATAATTCATATTTCATCAGAGATGGACAGAAGTATAATGAAGTCAACAACTATTTCAATGAATGGCATATCGAATATGAACATTCAAATGAAAGGGATTTGAAAAATATAGCTCTACATAACAAGGTTCTTGGATTAGAAATAATATAAATGAAGAACCACCCTCATGCAAATTATACAAGCAAATCAAACTCAAATTCCTTTCACTTGTTATGCTCCAACAAGCAAATATTTTTAGGAAATAATCCACACACTTTTATGTGGTCCTATGAGAGAAACTTCACTTGGTGGTTCAAGGTATTCGTAACCTTCATAGATGACAGATCAAGATGGTGCGTACTCTATTTCCCGAAAGAATTGAATGAGTTGATGGACCGTGATGGTCATGATGGTAGAGCGCTTGTCTTGAAACGTAAGGGTCATGTGTTCGATTCCCAGCATGGTCATCGGTCTTGTGCATGGCATCACACGTTAAAAGGTAAGGGCTGCGTCTTCCCTAGCTCGGACAATTCTTTCGAAGACTTTTGAGGGTTGTACTCTTATGGGTCTGCAGCTGGTTGACGGAAATAACAATTTTAACAACAACAATTAACAACAATCATCGTAAAAGTTCATTGCCTTGAAGAATTTGGTAGAAAACCGTACTGGTAATGAAGTAAAAATAGTATGATGAAATAATAGAAGATAATATCAAAGAAGTCAATTTGAAGGATATTTAGAAAGCAAAGGTATTCAACAATAATTTTCCGTACCTTCCCAACGAAATGGCATATTATACCAAAACAAAGAACAGAATATTAGTTGAGATCACAAGGTGTTTGCTAATCCAATCAGAACTTGCGTAGTTTTTGGATAGAAGCTATCTTAACTGCAGTATGAAAATATATATCCATCCTGACGTTTGGATGTAGATTTACTTTATAAAATATAGACAAATATAATTCAAAATGTAAGCTATTTCCGAATGGTTGAAGAAAAAGTGTATATTTTAGACAAATTCTAAAGAAAATTTGATATCAGGTCTACAGAAGCCATTTTTTTGGTTATGTTACTGAATCGAAGGCTTACAGACCCTGGGATCCAAAAAACAAAGAAAATCATACGAAGTCAAGGTACGAAATTCCTTGGGAATAAAAAATAAAATCAGCCATGACAACGAAAACAACATTGACATATTTATCGATATCAATTTGTCAACAAAAGTCATTCAAGAAGTACAGAAGTCAGATGAAAATATCTTTCTTCAAGAAACTTCTGGAACAATAGACATTCCGATTGAATCTGACAACGAAAAACCACAAATTGATGATGCTGTTACAGACAGTTCAGGAAATTCCTACCAAATAGTTCTCGATGAGTGCACGTAATCCTTGTTTTACGCCGATAAATATATCTCATAAACTACCAAATGACATGTTTCAAAGACCGAAGGAAATGAAGATGAAATGGCAATGAGTCCCTACCGGAGTCTTGTCGAAAAGCTGATGTACTTTGTAATTTCATCGAGATTAGATATTGCATATGCTCTAAGTTTTTTTGGATCAATTCATCCGAAACTATAGACTAGCAGCGAATCGTCACAATATTTGAAGTCAGCTGAAGATATTGATCTAGTTTTCAAGAAGAGAAATGATCTATAAGATGGATTTGCCAATATATACAGTGAGGATGGTTTAAGTTTCATTCATACAGAGTGTCTCAAAAAAGCACGGTGACTTAGAAGTTAATTCTTTTAAATGGGACACCCTGTATTCCATTGCATTATTACATTCTACGTTGAATTCTGAACAAGTTTAATGAATGTTTTTCTATCAAAAAGTTAATAGTTTTGGACTTATGAACACTTGTAATTAATAATTATTTCGACTACTTTTGCGCCAGTTCAATGAGAAAATCGTAACAAATGGATCACAATGTATTCCATTTTCCTATCCTAACTTTTTGAAAGCTATCCAATGTTGCAAACTGCTAATGGCACCATGTGTAACTTACCTCGTCGTACCATTTTACAATTGTTAGAGTTGTTGAATCTCACGAAAAACTAGTACAAATGAAGTTGAAACATTTTATTAACAAATAAGTTAGTCCATAAATACAGATCAAGAATCATTAAAAACTGAAGAGATATTTTAATTTATAACTAAAAACGGTGAGTTTTTATCTATTTCAAAAGATGTTCGACATGTCCACCATGCATTTCTTGACACATAAATAGTCGGGTTGTAAACTCTTCCCTAACATTAATCAAGGTTTGAGGTGTTATTTCTGAACACACTTCAATAATTCGACCGCGCAGTTCATCCAACGACCTACAAACTGTCTTAAAAACTACGGATTTCACATAGCCCCAGAGAAAGAAATCAAGCGGTGAGAGGTCCGGTGAGCGAGCTGGCCACTCTGTTGTACCTCGACGTCTAATCCACTTACCTGGATACCTTTCATCTAAGTAATTTCTCACCTCCCGAAAATAGTGTGGTGGCGCTCCATCTTGCTGAAATGTTACATCCAAGTAAAATTCATGTGGGTTTTGCGCAACGATCTCATCGATACTGGGACTTATTGTGTCTTGCAGCATTTGGAGGTATCTGGGACCATTTAAATTTTCTTCCAAGAATATGGGACCTACAATGTGGTTACCTAAAATACCAGCCCAAACATTAATTTTCTGGGAAAATTGAGTATGCCCCTCGCAGAATTCATGGGGATTCTCATCACTCCAATATCTACAATTATGGGTATTCACATTTCCATTTAGGTAAAAAGTGCTTTCATCACTAAAGCAGATGTGTTGCAAATAAAGTCGATTTGCAACAATTCTTTCTGCCATGGTCGCCATGGACGGTTCAAGTCGCCGGTCTGGATCATCTTCAACCAATTGGTGCAAAATTTTTATTTTGTAAGGATGGAATTTATTTTGTTTTAAAACCCTCTTTACTGATGTTTTAGAAACATCACATGTCTCAGCTACTTGCTTAGTTGATTGTTGTGCGTTATTTACCATTTCGGCTAGTACTTGAATTTCAACATCTTCCGTAATTATTTTCGGCCTCCCAGATCTCGGAGCATCTTTGACGGTGCCAGTTTGGTTAAATTTTGCCACCAATTTCTGCAGATATTTTCGATACATCGGACGTTCTGGAAACCAAATATGATAACGGCTTCAACTTTGTCTGCTACTAAACGAGCCATATTAATCAACAAGAGAAATTGAAAACCGTTTGAAACAAAGTTTTGAAAACCTACAAAATGTCAATGACATTTGGCAAAAACAGATAAGAGTTTTTTTTCGTTGTCATGGATAAAATAAACGCGCCTAGCGTGCATAGCCTACCTCATTAATTTATTCGTGAACTGGTGCAAAAGTAGTCGAAATAATTATTTACAAGTGTTCATAAGTCCAAAACTATTAACTTTTTTGATAGAATGCAATGAATGCAATGAAATACAGGATGTCCCATTTAAAAAAATTAACTTCTAAGTCACCGTGCTTTTTTGAGACACTCTGTATGAATGAAACTTAAACCATTAAAGAGATCGAATGAAACCCTACAACTTATGTATTTAACATTTTTTTGTAATATGTAGAATAAAGAAGTTACAGGGGGGGGCGACGGACTTTTGGTCCTCACTGTATATCGAGGAAGAAATCCGGATGACAGAAGAAACTGAAGAAAAATACAGTTTATCTGTACACTGGTGGTCCACGGCTGCTCTACGAAATCAAATATTGATAGATGTCATTGATGGTTGATTTTTTAAAATTCGTGCCTTGATGACAAATCGACCATTAATAGGGGCCATCAATTGTCTATTTCATTTTCACTTTAATACTGAACTACTGATTAGGCGACGTTTCTCATTTTGTGTCGAATTTTTGAGTAAGCATTAACAAAACATATTTCAAATTGCGCATAGATAAATTTCAAAGGATATATTCAACGTACTCTCAAAGAAACGTGTTATCTCATATTAGTGGAGAAGTCCTTCCTCACTAAGACAAACATCTCCTGACCAACCATTAGCATGAATTCTTCAATATATGTGAATATTGGAACATCATCCAATACCTGAATTGAATTATCATTCTCCTCCAAACTCTAATCGTGTTAATTTCTACCCAACAGCTCACTCCATATCTCAACACGCAATCACCCTAGCACGTCTGACCCAGAATTAAAATACCATTCGGGCAGACAACGATGATCTACAAACGTTTCGTGAGATATTCATCAGGGGCGTCGCTTCCTACCATAATTCCAAAGCGAGCACAGAAGGATTACTTGCCACAAAACCAACAGAAATGGAATATTCATTCGATATGAACTATTGAGAAAGGGGGCACTATCTCAAATATTTGTTTTCATACAAATTTTGCGGAGTTTGTCTAGAGCGTAAGTCTGCAGCAAACTCGATTGATTCAAAGTTGCTAGTGGCTTTGAATATAAATACGATACTCCGATTGCTTTGTGCATAAGGAATTGAGTATTTGACTGAAATTTCCAGACGTCTCTCGAGTTGAGAGGTTTTGCAGAGCCAATTGTCGTCTATTTTTCTTTCAGACTCCCGAAACGTTCGAATCTTCAGTTGAAGACTCAGTGAATTGCAAAAGCAAGATTAATATTTGTGTTAGTTGCTGAAACACGTCAAGGTTATCATTGAATAAAAAGAACACCTTTGGGTTGCAGAATGATCCTGATGTAACTTGTTTCAACATGATTGGTCACATACCGAAGGACAGAAAGCACGGGTTCTGAAAGAAGTCAAAACGAACAAAATGATAAAAAAAATGCTGGATATATTCGTTCGTTCAAATATTGAATATAAGTGAATGGGAAGTTCCCAAGGCTCACATTTGGGCCATCTTCTTTAACTTATCCATCAACGATAGTACTTCATGCTTCCATAATAGGAAAGCCCTACTTTTTGCTGACGACCTTTAGGTTTATCGCATTGTTAATTGTGGAGATGATGCTACTGGGTTACACAGCAACATCAACAGACTTGGTGCTTGGTGCACGATGAACGGCATGGACCTAAACCTAAACAAATACCATGTCATACGTTTCAGTCGATCCCATCAACCCCTCGATTATACCATCAATGGCCAGCCCCTTGAAGTTGCTGACCGTATCAAGGACCTTGAAGTAATTCTCGACGACTATCTGACCTTCAAATATCACAATACTTCGATTATTAATTGGTCCACCAAACAACTCGTGACTTCACTAGTCTGAGTGCCATTTAAACCTTATACTGCACACTTCACTCACCTCGATCACTGCTCCTCTGTTTGGTCTCTGTACTATGCAACTCAGATCTCCAATATAGATCGTGTCTTGAAGAGTTTTTTTTATACATTGCCTTCAAATCTCACATCTCTAGTGACTACACTACAACTTTATCTCGATAGAGATAGATGTTAATTAACATCGAGATCTGTTGACACTCTACAAGATCATGAATGGTGGGTAAGACTCTAACCTTCTGTCTCAAATCAGTTTTGTAGCCCCACACGTTTTACCAGACACGAAGTTACTGTTCATATTCCCTACTATCGTACCAATATTCCTCATTTCAGCTCTATCCCAAGAAGTACCCATAGAACGGCCAATTACGTTGAAATTAATCTTTTCTCAACACCTCTGTCTCAGATTCCTTTAACAACGCTCAACGTCAATGTAACCAACAACTCTCAACCGACCTCATCAGCAATAATCTTATTTTAGGAGTCCTCAAAGGTGAAATCGCTCTCCAATAGTTTCAAAGAGCCATAACTGTTATTAATGCAAAATCCGGAAGTGTCACCCATTGTCCCAATGTCCTCCGTCTCTCCTGCTACTTCCAGAACGTCATCTCAGGATTCTGAACGCAGACGCAACTTGACGTGCATATTAAACTGGCCTTCTCCTGCATCCATCTGCTAACTCGCTCTCTTATTGTTATTCTTCTCGCTACGATTGGCAAATGTGCAAAAGACATCGCGAATAGATAAGAAGTTAACGAGGAAGTGCCTGGGAAGAATTCGCTCCGCCACTTTTAGCTACATTGAGCTGGGAACGTTATTATGCGGAGAATATAAGGTTAGAAGAGGCGGATGGAGGAGTGCATTATATTCATGAGCGTTGCAGTTCATGACGTGTAGGTGCAGTTCATAAGGAATAGTGAAGTTGAAGATGATTATTTTTGCTCGGGACGAAGTGACTATAAAGTACCACGTACAAACCTTATGGGAAATGGCTTTCGGTGAATCCTTCTGATTTTCAATTTCCAACAGGTATGAAGTTGCAAAGTAACACGGTCTATTTATCCGATTTTACTATAACAAATTCCCCATTTTTCCGACTTTGAGCAATTTTTTTCTCAAAAACTGTCCATTAGTTTTCGTTGTGCCCGTGAAGACTTTTGATCAGGACATTGGAAAGTTCATCATACCAAAAAATCAGAAGAATTCACCGAAAGCCATTTCCCATAAGGTTTGAGCGATGAATTGTCAATACAATATCGAATTCAAAGACCAATTTGATGGTGGTGAAAAAGCGTAGGTATTGAGTTCAAAGCATTTTGTCAAAAGTAGGACCAGAGAAAAGAATCTCAAATGTTGTGGAACAAAATGTAGGATATCTCGTGTCGATCATATTCATTTATGTATTGAATTATATTACTCCGGAGAAATCATCAGACATACGGATTGCAGTAAACTGAATATTTGTGGAGTTTCCTCTTCAAATCTTCAATCCACCATTATACCGGACGTTCCAAAGAGACATTACAAAATCACGTCGAAGTTATTATTGAATAGAAGGATGACCTTTGGGCTGCAGAATGATCCTGCAACTGTGAATTTTTGTTATTATGAAAAATGTATATGTCAGAAACTGTTAGACCGATGGTACATGAAAATGGAGAGAATCTGTGGAAGGTATTAAAGGCAAATATATCTTATCAATATTTTTTGTGAACTTGATTGAAATAAAGATAAACACACTCGAACTTTGTTCGTTTTGATAATGAATTTTATAATAATAATAATGTTGATATCTGAAAATTGTTAGGATTTCAGACGAAAGGAAAAAACTTCTTCTGTTGTTTGGAATTGACAACCAAAATACATGAGTCATCAAAACACAAATAATAATATTTTTACGCCGACGGCAGAAGTTGGTTTCTCCGGTAAGAGACAGAAGTGGCGTATTATTCCCAAGGGAGATAATGAGACTCATTCACTATCTTGACTTGACAATGAGAATTGTATTGACTTCTTCAATTCATCTGAACGTAATGCACCCGCAATTCCAATGATAAGAGCAACATGGAAAAAAATTTCAGAAGAAATTACAAATTATTAGATATTGTTATCTTACTTTAATCATTAAATACTCGTTATCTTCTTCTGTTGAAAAAAAAATTCAATTTGGTCTCTTAGTGAGACTTTGAACTTTTTGCCTTGTATCCTTGCAATTTTTTTTCAAAACCTGCAATAATTTGGGTTAGGTACTTGTTAATATCAGTGCTATCATACAATAGTGAACAGGATCTTATCATGGAGTACTGAAGCGATTATAAGCTGCATCATACATATTTCTGTATTGCACTGGTAGCAAGTTGAGAATCACTGCAGAAGCAGTATCAAATATTTCTTGAGGTTCTCCCTCGATTTCTTGTTCCATCACCGTTAACAATTTTCGAATCTGTTTTCACAAATTTTATTTTTTTTCTGCTGTCACCATGGGTTGTCGACAAGATGCATGTTGTCAAGATACGAATTCCACAAACTACTAGTACTAATGATTTCTAAACACTTTGATCAACTTTTTATTTTTTCCTAATTTTTCTGTTTTTCTCAGCGTAAAAAATAGTGTATACACCTCAGGACAGAATGCTATTTTTCTCTTGGTGCTACCTTGAGCTACATCATATCGCACCTTGGGAAAAAACTTGCATTTCTGTCCCTTGATGTACAATGTAATATTGTATTCATTTATTAATTCAACTAGAGCATTGGATGAAGTGACCCTTGAACTTCTGCTAGAAACTGAAATTATTTGAGAGTTTTCGGGAACAAACAGTGGTAGTGGATGGTAAAGATCAGTGAAATGGCGGATGGTAAAGGTTGTGACAATTAACAGAATATGGCTTAAGGGATCCGATTTATTTGATGTATTCGCTTATGTTTTTTCTTTTATTTTGAACATGAAATGTGACAGTATGGAACCCAAATATAACGATCTACCCAACAGCAGATTGTCCCGAAAATAAGAAGAGTGTCATGACCCTTCAATCTGATCTCTCTCAGCCAAATGGTTTTTTCTTCATTCCAATAATGGGAGTGGAAACAAGCTGCATTTGTGAATATCTAGGGTGTTCTGGGCCTGACAGGTAATTTCCAGGCCACTTGAAAATTTTTCATGGATAGAAGAATCTTCTTTAGATACCTGTAAAGCTAATGCTTCTTTGATCTTCAGGTGTAGTCACAAGTGTGATTGTTTCATATCACCCCAGTGGAAAGGGGTTACGTTACATTAAAATTCTGTTGAATAATCTTTCTTATGATTATCATCAACGGTATTCACATTACTCAACTGTGGGCCACAAATGTTTCCGAAATGGAGGAATTACATTTTTATCACTCTATTAATCAGGAATTCAAGATATAAAGAGCATTGAGGATAAACAAGTGCCAACGCGAAATATAGTCCGTAAATCACTCCACAAAAACTCCGCAAACTGTCAAGATTCCGGTATTCTCTGGATCGTCGTCGGTCTGATCGATTATTCAAATGGAAGTAATAATAACACAGTGACAGCTTAGTCTGCAGTAATCCTTGCTCAGATTAATCACTCGCGCAGAACGGTTAATTTGCATTTAGTAGTCGGTACATGAAAACCCCCTTTCACACTTTCTCATCTTGTCAAGTCGTCGACACTTTTTTTCCACGTCGCCTGGATGAAGAGCGAATCGTGTAAACAACTGAGGATCCGAGAAGCAGTTGATGTGATATAAGACGGTCACAAAGAATGGGTGGAATTTCTATGAATAATGTTTACCGATGGCGCTGGCGAAAAATTGCCCCAGGCCACGCCCACAAGCAAAGATATTCGCTGTCGATTGTGTAAAGGCATTCAGAAACGTTCAACGAAAACATGACCACACTTTACATGGTAGTGCAAATAGTGACGTACGAAAGAAACGTCTGAGTTCCTCATACGCAGGGGTAGTCGAAAATCATGTATAATCAACGATTTTTGGTGGATTTCTGGGATTTTTGTAATGGAGCTTCAAAAATTTATTTTTTCTAAAGTGGGTATTTTTCAGATTTTTTGTGACATGATGAGTTTCCTTAGATTGTAGCTCACTTCTAGAACTTTGCAGGTCCCTAAGCTATACGAACCAAAAAACAAGAAGGATTGGTTATAATCGACCTTCAAAAGTGGATAGACTAAAAATCCTTGAATTATGAAGCTGCAAACATTATTTTCCACATATGTTATCATTCTAGTAGATATTCCAACTGAAAAATGTAATTTTGAGTTACTTTGACTATATTGAATTCAACGAAAAACAAAGTATAGAGATGTTTGAAACGCAACAGGATTAGGGCATTTAAACCAAAATTTCCACATACCGTGTTAAATGGATATTTTGAAAGACGGTTTGAATTTTGCTTACAAGGACTTATCGAAAAAAGAGTTGAATAATGTTTTATTCAAATCAGCTCTTGAGATGTTGAAAATATGAATTAAAGGGTTTTTGGGGATGCTGATTCCGAGACGAAAAAAGTGAATTTATTTTTTTTTCTCCTCAAATCAGCTCTTGAGATTTCGAAAATATGGATTGGTGGGTTTTTGGGGATGCTGATTCTAATTCTGTTAAAAAAGTTATCTAAAATGAGCCCTAATATCCTTTTCCCAAAAAACAGCTTTTTTTACCCCCTCACACCGCACGCCTATGGTCGATGAAAATGTTCACTATGCCAAAATACTTCATTTACCTAACATATAATCACCACCAAAATTTCAAGACAATCGCATTATTAATAACTGAGATATTAGGGTGTATTCATGAAAAGCGGGACACACTGTATTATCAATGAAATGAAATGAAATTTGATGGAGGATTGAACAAGAACTAAAAATGATTTTGTTGTAATCGCAAAAATTGCAGTTATTTTGTTAATCTTTGGTGGAATTCAAGTTTTGATAAATAATTCGAAATCAGCTCGTCGAAATACATCATAGGCCGGTGATCGATTTTTCGAAAAATGTAAACTAAAAGTTTTGGATAAAGGTTCAGGAATAATAATCAAGTGTTATTCATTTGGCAGGGACAGGACAATTATAATGTTTTCCGACCTACCCTGTCACTGGCAATAAACCTCGAAACATGCATGTCTGCAGATGGTCATTCCCAGCCAAATGAAGGATAGTTTTCTGTTAAATTACGAGACAAGCACTTGCAATTGGGTCTTCTTGGAAGAACGTTGCACAAATATCTGTCAGATGTAGTTCAATGTCCGTCGTGGTATTAGCCAGGAAAGTAGTTGTTTTCTGACAGATGTTTGCCGTTTATTTTCCACTCGGTGGAAACGCTTAGAGAGAAAAGTACCCCGTATTTTTTCACATTCAAAATCTAAATGAATTAATTTAGAACGAGGCCGTAAAATGTTTCATCGTAACAATCTCTAAGTACCACAGCTTGCTCGAATTTCAAGTGGATGACATTAACGATTCGATTAACAGAGAAGGGGTTAGGCAAACATCCTTAAACAAAGTAGCAGGATCATCCAAATTAATCGTCCTCCCCATCCTTTTGATCGCCATCCAATAATCCAGTCGGTATGACAGTGTCATTAAAATTGGCCTGAATAAAATAATTTTTCATTAATATTCATTTGAAAACGTGCCTTTGTAACAGCGAAATATTTTAAAATTCCCAAACATCCGGAACCAGCTCCATCACGATGATGTGGATCAAAGTCAAATATTGCATTCAAAATTGAAAGCTATTTGTTCGGGGTTTACTGAAGCGAGATCCGCAGAAGTCAATTAGTGAATTCAAGATGGAAATTCGGGGAAAGAAGTCGGGAAACTTACACAGCGGGAAATTGTTTTGGTTTTGTTTGTTTCATCAGAATATGAGGATCCAAGTGTACTTGAACTGAAGAACAGTAAACGCAAAAGGAAAAATTTTTAATTAAAGTCATTAATAAAATACACTTAACAATGATCTAATTTACATCTCTTAGGGAAACGGAATTTAAACTATCAATAACTGGCCTTCAAAGCATGTTGCGATGATACAACGTCGAATTCCCATTTTCAACAAACGATACTTCCATACTTGGCCTCCGAAATACTTATTTCAAACAACCAACAAAGTACAAACACAGAACTATGAAACGCGTTAACAAACACAACTGAACATAAATGATAGATTGAACAAAACGAACCCAAAACAATGCAAGAACAACCTAAGGTCACACCCAGCTCTGTTACAGTCGATCTACTCACAATCGGTGAGAACAACAAAAAAAATCGTAATGCTTGTATTTTTATATTCAGCTGACTAAACGTGTTATTTCAGACAATGAAACTTTTGTATCTACATACATACATCTCAGCCTGGACTATCATATTGAATACTCACTATAAGTTTTCGTTGTGATTTATCAAAATTTCCTGCAATCCACTCAAATACTGATGGTTGGTATCAGATAATTTAATCGAAGCATCAACATTTTCAACTAAATAAATGTGTTCTGAATTCAAAGATCAAAAAAGCTACTCTAATTTTACTACCAAATCAATCAATCATCATCATAGCTTACGTATGTTGCAATTTTTCTGATTGTACATAAATTAATTTTTAGTTTTCGATTCATCCCACCTCTGACACCAATATTCATCCAACATAATAAGGTCACGAAATATTTTCATAATAGGAAAAGCAGTTATTCCAAATACCATTTTCCAGTTGGTGAGTTCCACTAACATTCTTTCCAAACATAGGGGCAACTCTTTGTCCTGAAACCTTGAAGCTTAAGGCACTTACTGCAGTTTCAAGTGTAACAGACATAAATTGAAAAATTCTTTTTACATTATCCTAGTATACTGTCCTCTAGAGAATAACAAGTTGTAAACCTTCTTAGCAAGAGAGACGAGATACTGCCAAAGTTTTCAACGTCTGTTATACTATAATCCATTCTTCTTGCACTGAGTTGTAATATACAATACAATGTTGCGAATTCGGAATAGTATGGTCAACGTGGGTGGAAGAAAATGCTTTGTTGAATGTAGGAAGTTCAATAATAATAACTTGATCATAAAATCTATTTGAAATTATTATTATAACTGAAGCTATAACTTTCTTACATTCCAAATGAAGTGTGCATCAACCAACATAAAAGTCTTTCTCAATTATTGTACCATGATCATGTATAGTTTCGTTTTCTCTAAAATTTTCACGATAATCTTCGACAGAAATTCGATATGAGTACTTACATTGGTTACGATTCTTGATATTTTTGTTTCTGCTTTGAATACTTTTTCTATTGATGTTGTACTACATAGAAGACCACAAAAACATATTAAACTCCTTTAACTACATCTCTTACGTAAATAGAATAACGAGACCAAGCAATGGATCTTAGATCATATCTTCGTAAAATACTCCAAAAATGCGAATAAATTAAATTCGTATGCATTCAGCTATGACATTACAAATCATTTTCCTATATCCTTGGAATACAATTACAAAACAAACACAACAAACTTACAAAAAAGCAAATATAAGGAGTATACCAATTATAACACTCTCAAATCAGATATTGTGAATGAACAATGGATAGATATGTACAACATACGAGATGTGGATGAAATGATGGAAAATTTCATAAACACACTGAAATACTTCATAGAAAACACACAAAAACAATAAAAATTAAAGGCAAAAATATCAGGAAAGCCTGGATAACACAAGAAATAATAATATTAACAAACGAAAAAAATTTAATATTTGGACAACTACGGGAAAATCCTGATAACGTCACACTGAAAGGAAGATATAAAGCACTCAAAAACGAAATTAGACAAAAAATTAACATTTCTAAAAAAGAATACACAAATAAAATTATAGAAAAGAGCCCAAACACTTCGAGTGGTTTATGGAACGCAGTCAATGAAATTTGTCCGAAAAAAATACAAAAAACCACAATTGAATCTTGAGTAATCGAAAATAAAGTTATCACTTCTAAAAAGGAAATTGCAGATCACTTCAACAACTATTTTTGTAATTTAGGCCAAAAATATGCTGATGAAATAACCATTCCAGAAAATTACACAGAATACAGTCTTAACTTAAATAATAGTATATACCTAAAACCCACCAATGAAAGAGAAGTTGTTCACACCATCCATAACTTAAAACTGAAAAAATCACCTGGATGGGATAACATTAGATCAGAAACAATAAAACTACTAGGAGAACAAATATTCCTCTAACTTATATTATCAATAAAAGTTTTGAGGTAGGAAAATTCCCTAATTGCCTCAAAATAGGGGTTATTAAACCACTATTCAGAAATGGAAATAAAAGAAATACTGAAAACTACCACCCAATTATCTATTATCTACCTATTATCAGAATTTTCTAAAATATTCGAAAAAATAATGAAAGAAAGAATATATACATTTATGGAGAAATATGACATACTGTCTGACAGCCAATTCGGATTCAGAGAAAAACGTTGTACAGAAGATGCCATTCTTGGGCTGACATCAGAAATCTACAAAGCATTAGATAAAAAAATCCCTCTCATATGCATTTTTGTAGATCTATCGAAGGCATTCGATACTGTATGCCACGAGAGGTTACAACAAAAGCTCTACTCCTACGGCATAAGAGGACCTGCACACCAGCTGCTAAAGGATTACCTATCAGATCGAAAACAAGTGGTAGAAATTGAAGGAATAAAAAGCGATCCTAGGACTACCACATACGGTGTCCCACAGGGTACGGTGCTTGGATCTTTGTTATTCATCCTATACATAAATAGTTTAATGACACTACGATCTGAAGGTAAACTTATCAGTTTTGCTGATGATATGGCAATAATCTACAAAGGGAAAACATGGGCAGATCTAAAAACCACAACAGAACAAGACAGAAAACATACTAGACAGATTTTAAGCCACAACTTCAGCAGCATACGTTATATCCTTTTATCCGCTATTAAAGTAAATACAGGACGTTAATTAACTTATTTCAAAAATTAGTTTTCAAGCCATCATATTCTTTCGTTATTAACGTGACATGCAGATGTCAGTAACAGTTATAAGCTTACATATTAATGATAACCCTCCCCCTCCCGTTGTGGTTGTGATAGTTTAATACTCATTTACGATTTGTTTCAAATTTCAACTGCCCTATTAATTGTACTATGGATCAAATGATTGACAACATCTTTATGAGAAGAGATCCTGGAGGTGTAAATCACAATGTGATTAGAGGGATAATCATTCAGAACATATTTCCCGTTGATGGGGACGTGGTTGTTAAGCCGATCTTTTTTTCAAATGAGTATGGTAGGAAAGAAGCTGAACTAAATTTTCATTTTGCCAGACCAGACTTACCCAGAGTGTTTTATAGTTTGGTATATGATGTTGCCATAATATTTAATTTTACGGAATGTTTTCCATTTCATACTAACAAAAAGTGGTTAAAATTGTGAAAACTGTAGATTTACTCGAATATTTTAAATTTGTATTCATCATAGACTTTGGAGTTTACGATAAAACTTAAAACATAAGATATCCCAGTGACAAGCTATTTTCAGACAACAAGATTCTTGATGCCAGACAAATATTTTGCCAATGAATTTTGATGTATATTCACAAAAATAAAATCAAGTTAACACCCATCGAACACCGCTATGAAACTCGAACAAAAAATAAAAACATGAAAAACCGCCGGCTCACCACTACAGATAGGAAAATACTACATTTTACTTACTATGACTTCAAACCTACTATAATGAGACGCAAATACCCTACTTTGGCCAAAAAACAAACAAAAATGCTTTAAAATTAGTTTTAATATTTTACATATTATGTGATTATTTAAATGTTTTACCATTGTGATTTTAAATGTTGTGATTATTTTAATATTATGAAATTATTGATATATCGATTAATTTGATACTTATATTTTATTTTTATATATTAATAACTAAAGCACGCACAAGCTTTTAAAGCTTCAGTGATCTTCATGTCTCTTTTCAAATTTCGATTGCATGTATCTTGTATTTTGAAATTTTTGAAAATAAACATTATTATTATTATTATAGCCAAAAGTCATCAAAGCTTTACTTGTTAGCATTTAAACTTCATATTTTGATATTCACTTGTAATTTTTCAATGGAGCTTGAAGTTGTGGAATTCCAGATGTAGGTACGCCTCAAAATTCAACCGCAACTACTCGTTTTGTTCTATTTCTAGTTTTGTCAATAATAATATCAAAATCAAACGAATAGGTTACCATTCTGATATGAGTTGTGATGAGCCATGAATCTATTGAATTTCTGAAGTGTGAAAAGAAAATGGCCCAACTAAAAAATGGATGGTTTTTGGATACAGGATTTTATAGTTCAATATTGTTGTCACCTGTGATTGATAATGTAAAGTGTTCTGCATACAGACAGGAAATTGTTTACAGTAGAATGAAATTATGTTACTGGTTGTAGATTGTGAATTATATGAGCCCAAGGACAGATCCTTGGGTAACACCATTTCTATTATACACTTCATAGAATAAGTAAGTAACCATGGTGAACAAGATTTCAAGCAGCAAACAAATAGTTTGCATTCGATTTCACAATCATATCTGTAATATTATGTAGTTTTAGTCACGGTCTTATTCTGCAAATCAGATTTTTCCTTTGGATGTTTTCGTGATTCCGATATATAATTCTCCACAAGAACACGGTATGCAATATACCCCCGCAGCTGATAGTGGGTTTCTTTTATCTTTTGTTGTATATTCTTGATCGGCTTAAAAACTGTTTTTATTTGGTATTTTTCCAAGATTTTTCCGATTCTGTCAGTGACAGGGATATACGTTAGGAAATCGCCTAAGCCTCCTTCTTGTTTTGACTTGTGGAAGTCGTCGGTTCCGTGGCCTTGTTGATCTCGGCAACACTATAATCATTCGATCTCAAAACCACTTGAAGATGCTCCATTTCTTCATGTAGACCAACCGTGAATGTGAATATGGTTAATATAAGGGTTTTGAGCATTTAGATGGTCCAGAAAAAGGTTCAGTCTGTCCCTTCCGTGTCTTTTATTTTATTTATTTATTTATTTATTACATAGGTTACCCAACAAAGTATTGAAACTCCAATTACAGGGTTACATATTTTGCTTAGTAGAGTGTACACTTTGAAAATAAAGTAAGTGAACAAAAATAATAATCTAAAACTATAAAGCACTAAGTACTAAAAATAATTTTATGCCAATTGTGATGATAATTACATTCCTAATTAAGAGAAATTAAGAGAGTAAAATGAAGGTTAATCATTTATGAATACGAGAAATGAGGAATTAAGGAATTGGGTACATGAATTAAATTAAATCAAATTAAATTAAATTGAATACATGTCTAGCTTCATTCCTAATTTTATGAAGACTGATATTGAACAGATCAATGTGGCTGAAATACGAGATATATGATTTTTGTATCATATAGAGAGGTGAACTTCTTGCATAGTTGGTAGTCTGATTTGGAAGATAGAACAAATTAGGTGAGCGGGTAATGTGGGTGAGTACATTGAATAAGAGTTTGTTGACTATGTAATTACTGTCTACTTGGTTATTAACAATTTTGAAAAGAAATATAACGTAGTTGATAATCCTCCGAGATGAGAGTTTGGTGAGCTTATAATGTTGTAAGCGATCCTCATATGATAAATTAATTTGAGGTCTTTTGAATCTATAGAACAATATATTCATGAATTTTATTTGAACTCTTTCCACTCGTTCAGTGTACTTATGATAGTAAGGGTTTCAGATTATCGATGTATATTGATATAATGACATTTTTTTATGCTCAAGGATAGATAATTCGTCACACAGTAATTATGTAGATTATCTATATCCTGTTGAAGTAGTTGGCTGTCTGTCTGACTGGATATCGATCTGAACATTTTCAGGTCGTCAGCATATAGAGAATGAAATGAGTTTTTGAAGCATACACCAATGTCGTAAATAAAAAAGTTGAACAGCAAGGGACCCAGATGGGAGCCCTGCGGAATTCCCGAAGTGACTTTGACTGGTGATTTTGAAGTGTTGTTGATTTTAACAACTTGGGATCTATTACTAATGTAGGATTTGATCCACTGACGTAGATTACCGTGTATACCGATATTTTCCAGCTTAACAATGAGAGACGCATGATGTACCTTATCAAATGCTTTGAAAAAATCGGTATACACAGCATCTTGTGTGAATGTGACTAGGTTAGTAACAACTGAGCGATTTTGGAAAAAGCCATGTTGATTTTCACTGATTAAGTGTTTTTTTTGAAAAATAATTCGGTTGTTATAATTCCCTCTAATAAATTACCAGGGATGGAGAGCATGGATATAGGGCGATAATTTTCAACTAGATTTTTTTTCCCACTTTTATATACTGGAGTAACTTGCGCCTGGCGCCAGATGTTAGGAAAGATACTTTCAGAAATAGATTTGTTGAATATGATGGAACTATGGTCTCAACACAAGACTTGATGAATATTGGGGGTAGGCCATCTGGTCCGGCACCCTTTTTTATGTCTAGCATATTAATCTGCTTGATAACTTGGTCAATAGATATATTATTCAATGATACTGACACTTGAGAGTTGATTTGTTCTACTAGGACTGGCGTATCAGACGGCTCAAAAACGGATGAGAAGTACTCAGAAAAAGCTTCGCAAATATCTAGATCATCCGAGATATTTTGGCCATTGAACTCAACGAATGTTGGGACAGTCTTAGTGTTATTTTTCCTGGCGACGAATGACCAAATTACTTTGATATTGTCCGCCATGCCTTGCTCGGTTTTCATAACATATTCTTCGTAGTCTGTCTGTATTGCAATTTTAACTTCCTTGCGAAAATTAGAGAAAGCAAGGTAGTCCAATTGGCTTCTGAATATCTTCCATTTTTTGTGTATTTTTCCTTTTTCTTTGATGAGTTTTTTTGTTTTGAGTGAAAACCAATGAGGAAAAGAGTGATTACAAGTTTTTTCAGGAATGTGCTTACTTATTATGCCATAAACAATATTATAGAATAATTGTATTGATAGATATCCAGGAAATTGTGAGAATCAAATCAAATGAAGAAGGTGTCATGTACTTATCGTAGCCACATGGTCAGTTTAAAATTGAAAGACTCGATTGCCTTCTTCTCAAATTGATCCATGAAGAAATTGGCTATCACCGGGCTGAGTGGACTTCCCATTGCCATCCCATCTAATTGCTCGTAAAAATCTCCTTTCCATTGAAAGTAAGTTCCGGTGAGACATGCCTTGAAGATTTGTTTGAAGGTTGCAGACAATGATGTAATTGTGTTTTTCCCACATGAGGCTGGATATTTTGCCAGGTGATACGTAGGCGAACCTGGGGTACTGACTAAATTGCTCTCGTCAGTAGTATGTCTGTTCATGTATCTTCGAAAGCCTGTAGAGCCTTGATGGAACGGCTTATGTTTTCAGAATAGTTTTCTGAATGATGGTCTTATGAGATAGTTCGTATGCCACAACCTTGATTGTATCGCGTCTTTTTTCAGCTTGCTGTAGCTAGACGGATCGAGAGGTTTCCTTTTACCATTTTTACTTCGATTTCCAGAAGAACGGTGACGTTAACGTTATCAGCCAGAAGAATTGTGATTTTCCTCATCTGAGTTTAAGCTTTTCAAGGTTGCAATCTCTCTTCTAGGGGAATTGCATTTTGGAGGTCCTGTCTTGCGTGAAATATTCGCTTCTATGATCTAAATTCCTTTCCTTCATCATCTGGTAGATTTCTGATTGCTGCTTCCGTGTTGGCTATGATTTTTTCATTCAGTACCTGTCGCGGAATGACCGCAAAGTTACCAACTCGCATGCGGGAGGAAAAGTAATACTGTTCTCCCTAATGCAACAAACTATTTCTCTCTTGTGAAATTGCCACGACTGTCTGGACTATATTTCCAAAATCGAAACAACCACAGATATCTGGCAGTACTTCTTCGGTTGGCAGGGTGCCGAGACAGTTGCCGAGTGTGGTCTGTACGACCTTTCTCGACGTACAAAGTTGGCAGAGGTCAACGGGCAGCTCTGTGTGCTTTCGGTGCTTAGCGCCTCATTAACTCACTGTTGGTGGCCGAAACTAAGGAATACACGCCTTAATGGATGTTTGAGAGATAATATATGTTTGTTTTTTATGGTTCCCGGGACTGGACAGGCACGCGGGTATTAGAAGACTCTCAAGGACGAGTTGGTGTATTTCTGCGAGTTACTAAGGAATTGATAGAAC
This sequence comes from Chrysolina americana, assembly GCA_958502065.1. Classification (NCBI taxonomy): domain Eukaryota; kingdom Metazoa; phylum Arthropoda; class Insecta; order Coleoptera; family Chrysomelidae; genus Chrysolina; species Chrysolina americana. The sequence continues at coordinate 105,328,448 of OY293411.1, forward strand.
AGTCACTATGGAGTTGACCAAAAAAGTATTATTAAAAAAAAATCAGTAACTGAAACGTAATTGTTGACCAGAATTCAATAGGTATTTCGTTCTCAAAATAAGGAATCGAGTTGGCGCGGTTAGTGGTAGATCAGAATACAATTATTCTTGTCCAATTAACAACTTCGCATAATCAAGAATCATTGCCAGGTCGTCAGGAGGGTGCGGTCGGATTTTAAATAATTTAAAGTGATCTCGAAAATGGAATTCGAGTTGGCGCGGTTTGCGGTGGGTCAGAATACATTCATCACTGTCCAAATAACAACTTCCCATCATCGAAGGTCATTGTCGGTTCGTTAGAGGAGTGCAGTCGGATTTTAAATATTTTGAAGTGATATCAAAAATAGGATTCGATTAGGCGCGGTTTAGGGTGAGTCAGAATACGATTATTATTGTCCAATTAACAACTCTACATCATCGAGAATCATTGCCGAGTTGTCAGGAGGGTGCGGTCGGATTTTAAATATTTTAAAGTGATCTCGAAAATAGTTTTCGAGATAGTGTGGTTTGGGTTGGGTCAAAATACATTACTTCTTGTCCAAATAACAACTTTCTTTCATCGAAGGTCATTGCCGGGTCGTTAGAGGAGTGCGGTCGGATTTTAAATATTTTAAAACGATTTCAAAAATTGGATTCGATCAGGAGCGGTTTGTGGTGGGTCGGAATACAATAACTCTTGTCCAATTAACAACTTCGCATCATCGACAATCATTGCTGGATCGTCAGAGGAGCGCGGTCGAATTTTAAATAATTTAAAGTGATCTCGAAAATGGGATTCGAGTTGGCGCGGTTTGTGGTGGGTCACAATACGATTATTTTTGTCCAATCGACAACTCCATATCATCGAGAATCATTGTCGGGTTGTCAGGACGGTGCGGTCGGATTTTAAAATATTTTGAAGTGATCTCGAAAATGGGATACGAGTTGGCGCGGTTTGTGGTTGTTTAAAATACATTCATCCTTGTTCAAATAACAACTTCCCATCATCGAGGGTCATTGCCGGTTCGTTAGAGGAGTGCGATCGGATTTTAAATAATTTAAAGTGATCTCAAAAATAGGATTCGATCAGGCGCGATTTGTGGTTGGTCAGAATACGATTATTTTTGTCCAGTCATCAACTCCACATCATCAAGAATCAATGCCGGGTCGTCAGGAGGGTGCTTTCGAATTTTATATATTTTAAAGTGATCTCAAAAATAGGATTCGATTAGGCGCGGTTTGTGGTGGGTCAGAATTCGATTATTTTCGTCCAATTGACAACTCCAGATCATCAAGAATCACTGCAGGGTCGTCAGGAGGGTGCAGTCGGATTTTAAATATTTTAAAGTGATCTCGAAAATGGGATTCGAGTTGGCGCAGTTTGTAGTGGGTCAAAATAACAACTTCCTATCATCGAAGGTCATTGCCGGTTCGTTAGAGAAGTGCGGTCGGATTTTAATTAATTTGAAGTGATCTCAAAAATAGGATTTGATTAAACTTGGTTTGTGGTTGGTCGGAATACAATTATTCTAGTCCAATTAACAACTCCACATAATCGAGAATCATTGCCGGGTCGCCAGGAGAGTGTGGTCGGATTTTAAATAATTTGAAGGGATCTCAAAAATGGGATTCGAGTTGGCGCGGTTTGTGGTTGGTCAAAATACATTTACTCTTGTCCAAATAACAACTTCCTATCATCGAAGGTCATTGCCGGTTCGCTAAAGGAGTGCGGTTGGATTTTAAATAATTTTAAGTGATCTCAAATATAGGATTCGATTAGGCGCGGTTTATGGTGGGTCAGAATACGATTAGTATTGTCCAATTAACAACTCTACATCATCGAAAATCAATGCCGGGTCGTCAGGTGGGTACTTTCGGATTTTCAATATTTTAAAGTGATCTCAAAAATAGAATTTGATTAGGCGCGGTTTGCGGTGGGTCAGAGTACGATTAGTTTCGTCCAATTAACAACTACACATCATCGAGAATCAATGCCGGGTCATCAGGAGGGTGCTTTCGGATTTTAAGTATTTTAAACTGATCTCAAAAATAGGATTCGATTAGGCGCGGTTTGTGGTGGGTCAGAATACGATTATTTTTGTCCAGTCAACAACTCCACATCATCAAGAATCAATGCCGGGTCGTCAGGAGGGTACTTTCGGATTTTAAATATTTTAAACTGATCTCAAAAATAGGATTCGATTAGGCGCGGTTTGTGGTGGGTCAGAATACGATAAGTTTCTTCCAATTAACAACTACACATCATCAAGAATCAATGCCGGGTCATCAGGAGTGTGCTTTCGGATTTTAAATATTTTAAACTGATCTCAAAAATAGGATTCGATTAGGCGCGGTTTGTGGTGGGTCAGAATACGATAAGTTTCGTCCAATTAACAACTACACATCATCGAGAATCAATGCCGGGTCATCAGGAGTGTGCTTTCGGATTTTAAATATTTTAAACTGATCTCAAAAATAGGATTCGATTAGGCGCGGTTTGTGGTGGGTCAGAATACGATTAGTTTCGTCCAATAAACAACTACACATCATTAAGAATTAATGCCGGGTCATCAGGAGGGTGATTTCGTATTTTAAGTATTTTAAACTGATCTCAAAAATAGGATTCGATTAGGCGCGGTTTGTGGTGGGTCAGAATACGATTATTTTTGTCCAGTCAACAACTCCACATCATCAAGAATCAATGCCGGGTCGTCAGGAGGGTACTTTCGGATTTTTAATATTTTAAAGTGATCTCAAAAATAGGATTTGATTAGGCGCGGTTTGTGGTGGGTCAGAATACGATTAGTTTCGTCCAATTAACAACTACACATCATCGAGAATCAATGCCGGGTCATCAGGAGTGTGCTTTCGGATTTTAAATATTTTAAACTGATCTCAAAAATAGGATTCGATTAGGCGCGGTTTGTGGTGGGTCAGAATACGATTAGTTTCGTCCAATTAACAACTACACATCATCGAGAATCAATGCCGGGTCATCAGGAGGGTGCTTTCGGATTTTAAATATTTTAAACTGATCTCAATAATAGGATTCGATTAGGCGCGGTTTGTGGTGGGTCAGAATACGATTATTCTTGTCCAGTCAACAACTCCACATCACCGAGAATCAATGCCGGGTCGTCAGGAGGGTGCTTTCAGATTTTAAATATTTTAAAGTGATCTCAAAAATAGGATTCGGGTTAGCGTGGTTTGTGGTGGGTCAGAATACGATTAGTTTCGTCCAATTAACAACTACACATCATCGAGAATCAATGCCGGGTCATCAGGAGGGTGCTTTCGGATTTTAAATATTTTAAACTGATCTCAAAAATAGGATTCGATTAGGCGCGGTTTGTGGTGGGTCAGAATACGATTATTCTTGTCCAGTCAACAACTCCACATCACCGAGAATCAATGCCGGGTCGTCAGGAGGGTGCTTTCAGATTTTAAATATTTTAAAGTGATCTCAAAAATAGGATTCGGGTTAGCGTGGTTTGTGGTGGGTCAGAATACGATTAGTTTCGTCCAATTAACAACTACACATCATCGAGAATCAATGCCGGGTCATCAAGAGGGTGCTTTCGGATTTTAAATATTTTAAACTGATATCAAAAATAGGATTCGATTAGGCGCGGTTTGTGGTGGGTCAGAATACGATTATTCTTGTCCAGTCAACAACTCCACATCACCGAGAATCAATGCCGGGTCGTCAGGAGGGTGCTTTCAGATTTTAAATATTTTAAAGTGATCTCAAAAATAGGATTCGGGTTAGCGTGGTTTGTGGTGGGTCAGAATACGATTAGTTTCGTCCAATTAACAACTACACATCACCGAGAATCAATGCCGGGTCGTCAGGAGGGTGCTTTCAGATTTTAAATATTTTAAAGTGATCTCAAAAATAGGATTCGGGTTAGCGTGGTTTGTGGTGGGTCAGAATACGATTAGTTTCGTCCAATTAACAACTACACATCATCGAGAATCAATGCCGGGTCATCAGGAGGGTGCTTTCGAATTTTATATATTTTAAAGTGATCTCAAAAATAGGATTCGATTAGGCGCGGTTTGTGGTGGGTCAGAATTCGATTATTTTCGTCCAATTGACAACTCCAGATCATCAAGAATCACTGCAGGGTCGTCAGGAGGGTGCAGTCGGATTTTAAATATTTTAAAGTGATCTCGAAAATGGGATTCGAGTTGGCGCAGTTTGTAGTGGGTCAAAATAACAACTTCCTATCATCGAAGGTCATTGCCGGTTCGTTAGAGAAGTGCGGTCGGATTTTAATTAATTTGAAGTGATCTCAAAAATAGGATTTGATTAAACTTGGTTTGTGGTTGGTCGGAATACAATTATTCTAGCCCAATTAACAACTCCACATAATCGAGAATCATTGCCGGGTCGTCAGGAGAGTGTGGTCGGATTTTAAATAATTTGAAGGGATCTCAAAAATGGGATTCGAGTTGGCGTGGTTTGTGGTGGGTCAGAATACGATTAGTATTGTCCAATTAATAACTCTACATCATCGAGAATCAATGCCGGGTCGTCAGGAGGGTACTTTCGGATTTTTAATATTTTAAAGTTTTCTCAAAAATAGGATTTGATTAGGCGCGGTTTGCGGTGGGTCAGAATACGATAAGTTTCGTCCAATTAACAACTCCACATCATCGAGAATCAATGCCGGGTCATCAGGAGGGTGCTTTCGGATTTTAAATATTTTGAACTGATCTCAAAAATAGGATTCGATTAGGCGCGGTTTGTGGTGGATCAGAATACGATAAGTTTCGTCCAATTAACAACTCCACATCATCGAGAATCAATGCCGGGTCATCAGGAGGGTGCTTTCGGATTTTAAATATTTTAAACTGATCTCAAAAATAGGATTCGATTAGGCGCGGTTTGTGGGGGGTCAGAATACAATTATTCTTGTCCAGTCAACAACTCCACATCATCGAGAATCAATGCCGGGTCGTCAGGAGGGTGCTTTCAGATTTTAAATATTTTAAAGTGATCTCAAAAATAGGATTCGGGTTAGCGTGGTTTGTGGTGGGTCAGAATACGATTAGTTTTGTCCAATTATCAACTACACATCATCGAGAATCAATGCCGGGTCATCAGGAGGGTGCTTTCGGATTTTAAATAATTTAAAGTGATCTCAAAAATTGGATTCGATCAGGCGCGGTTTGTGGTTGGTCAGAATACGATTATTTTTGTCCAGTCATCAACTCCACATCATCGAGAATCAATGCCGGATCGTCAGGAGGGTGCTTTCGAATTTTATATATTTTAAAGTGATCTCAAAAATAGGATTCGATTAGGCGCGGTTTGTGGTGGGTCAGAATTCGATTATTTTCGTCCAATTGACAACTCCAGATCATCAAGAATCATTGCAGGGTCGTCAGGAGGGTGCAGTCGGATTTTAAATATTTTAAAGTGATCTCGAAAAAGGGATTCGAGTTGGCGCAGTTTGTAGTGGGTCAAAATAACAACTTCCTATCATCGAAGGTCATTGCCGGTTCGTTAGAGAAGTGCGGTCGGATTTTAATTAATTTGAAGTGGTCTCAAAAATAGGATTTGATTAAACTTGGTTTGTGGTTGGTCGGAATACAATTATTCTAGCCCAATTAACAACTCCACATAATCGAGAATCATTGCCGGGTCGTCAGGAGAGTGTGGTCGGATTTTAAATAATTTGAAGGGATCTCAAAAATGGGATTCGAGTTGGCGTGGTTTGTGGTTGGTCAAAATACATTTACTCTTGTCCAAATAACAACTTCCTATCATCGAAGGTCATTGCCGGTTCGTTAGAGGAGTGCGGTCGGATTTTGAATAATTTAAAGTGATCTCAAGAATAGGATTCGATTAGGCGCGGTTTGTGGTGGGTCAGAATACGATTATTTTTGTTCAGTCAACAACTCCACATCATTGAGAATCAATGCTGGGTCGTCAGGAGGGTGCTTTCGGATTTAAAATATTTTAAACTGATCTCAAAAATAGGATTCGATTAGGCGCGGTTTGTGGTGGGTCAGAATTCGATTATTTTCGTCCAATTGACAACTCCAGATCATCAAGAATCATTGCAGGGTCGTCAGGAGGGTGCAGTCGGATTTTAAATATTTTAAAGTGATCTCGAAAAAGGGATTCGAGTTGGCGCAGTTTGTAGTGGGTCAAAATAACAACTTCCTATCATCGAAGGTCATTGCCGGTTCGTTAGAGAAGTGCGGTCGGATTTTAATTAATTTGAAGTGGTCTCAAAAATAGGATTTGATTAAACTTGGTTTGTGGTTGGTCGGAATACAATTATTCTAGCACAATTAACAACTCCACATAATCGAGAATCATTGCCGGGTCGTCAGGAGAGTGTGGTCGGATTTTAAATAATTTGAAGGGATCTCAAAAATGGGATTCGAGTTGGCGCGGTTTGTGGTTGGTCAAAATACATTTACTCTTGTCCAAATAACAACTTCCTATCATCGAAGGTCATTGCCGGTTCGTTAGAGGAGTGCGGTCGGATTTTGAATAATTTAAAGTGATCTCAAGAATAGGATTCGATTAGGCGCGGTTTGTGGTGGGTCAGAATACGATTATTTTCGTCCAGTCAACAACTCCACATCATTGAGAATCAATGCCGGGTCATCAGGAGGGTACTTTCGGATTTTAAATATTTTAAACTAATCCCAAAAATAGGATTCGATTAGGCGCGGTTTGTGGTGGGTCAGAATACGATTATTCTTGTCCAGTCAACAACTCCACATCATCGAGAATCAATGCCGGGTCGTCAGGAGGGTGCTTTCAGATTTTAAATATTTTAAAGTGATCTCAAAAATAGGATTCGGGTTAGCGTGGTTTGTGGTGGGTCAGAATACGATTAGTTTCGTCCAATTACCAACTACACATCATCGAGAATCAATGCCGGGTCATCAGGAGGGTGCTTTCGGATTTTAAGTATTTTAAACTGATCTCAAAAATAGGATTCGATTAGGCGCGGTTTGTGGTGGGTCAGAATACGATTATTTCTGTCCAGTCAACAACTCCACATCATCAAGAATCAATGCCGGTTCGTCAGGAGGGTACTTTCGGATTTTAAATATTTTAAAGTGATCTCAAAAATAGGATTCGGGTTAGCGTGGTTTGTGGTGGGTCAGAATACGATCAGTTTCGTCCAGTCAACAACTCCACATCATCGAGAATCAATGCCGGGTCGTCAGGAGGGTGCTTTCGGATTTTAAGTATTTTAAACTGATCCCAAAAATAGGATTCGATTAGGCGCGGTTTGTGGTGGGTCAGAATACGATTATTTTTGTCCAGTCAACAACTCCACATCATCAAGAATCAATGCCGGGTCGTCAGGAGGGTACTTTCGGATTTTTAATATTTTAAAGCGATCTCAAAAATAGGATTCGATTAGGCGCGGTTTGTGGTGGATCAGAATACGATAAGTTTCGTCCAATTAACAACTACACATCATCGAGAATCAATGACGGGTCATCAGGAGGGTGCTTTCGGATTTTAAGTATTTTAAACTGATCTCTAAAAGAGGATTCGATTAGGCGCGTTTTGTGGTGGGTCAGAATACGATTATTTTTGTCCAGTCAACAACTCCACATCATCAAGAATCAATGCCGGGTCGTCAGGAGGGTACTTTCGGATTTTTAATATTTTAAAGTGATCTCAAAAATAAGATTTGATTAGGCGCGGTTTGCGGTGGGTCAGAATACGATTAGTTTCGTCCAATTAACAAATACACATCATCGAGAATCAATGACGGGTCATCAGGAGGGTGCTTTCGGATTTTAAATATTTTAAACTGATCTCAAAAATAGGATTCGATTAGGCGCGGTTTGTGGTGGGTCAGAATACGATTAGTTTCGTCCAATTAACAAATACACATCATCGAGAATCAATGACGGGTCATCAGGAGGGTGCTTTCGGATTTTAATTATTTTAAACTGATCTCAAAAATAGGATTCGATTAGGCGCGGTTTGTGGTGGGTCAGAATACGATTAGTTTCGTCCAATTAACAACTACACATCATCGAGAATCAATGCCGGGTCATCAGGAGGGTGCTTTCGGATTTTAAATATTTTAAACTGATCTCAAAAATAGGATTCGATTAGGCGCGGTTTGTGGTGGGTCAGAATACGATTAGTTTCGTCCAATTAACAACTACACATCATCAAGAATCAATGCCGGGTCATCAGGAGTGTGCTTTCGGATTTAAAATATTTTAAACTGATCTCAAAAATAGGATTCGATTAGGCGCGGTTTGTGGTGGGTCAGAATACGATTAGTTTCGTCCAATCAACAACTACACATCATCGAGAATCAATGCCGGGTCATCAGGAGTGTGCTTTCGGATTTTAAATATTTTAAACTGATCTCAAAAATAGGATTCGATTAGGCGCGGTTTGTGGTGGGTCAGAATACGATTAGTTTCGTCCAATTAACAACTACACATCATCAAGATTTAATGCCGGGTCATCAGGAGGTTGATTTCGGATTTTAAGTATTTTAAACTGATCTCAAAAATAGGATTCGATTAGGCGCGGTTTGTGGTGGGTCAGAATACGAATATTCTTGTCCAGTCAACAACTCCACATCATCAAGAATCAATGCCGGGTCGTCAGGAGGGTGCTTTCAGATTTTAAATATTTTAAAGTGATCTCAAAAATAGGATTCGGGTTAGCGTGGTTTGTGGTGGGTCAGAATACGATTAGTTTCGTCCAATTAACAACTACACATCATCGAGAATCAATGCCGGGTCATCAGGAGGGTGCTTTCGGATTTTAAATATTTTAAACTGATCTCAAAAATAGGATTCGATTAGGCGCGGTTTGTGGTGGGTCAGAATACGATTATTTTTGTCCAGTCAACAACTCCACATCATTGAGAATCAATGCTGGGTCATCTGGAGGGTGCTTTCGGATTTTAAATATTTTAAACTGATCTCAAAAATAGGATTCGATTAGGCGCGGTTTGTGGTGGATCAGAATACGATTATTCTTGTCCAGTCAACAACTCCACATCATCGAGAATCAATGCCGGGTCGTCAGGAGGGTGCTTTCAGATTTTAATTATTTTAAACTGATCTCAAAAATAGGATTCGATTAGGCGCGGTTTGTGGTGGGTCAGAATACGATAAGTTTCGTCCAATTAACAACTACACATCATCGAGAATCAATGCCGAGTCATCAGGAGGGTGCTTTCGGATTTTAAGTATTTTAAACTGATCTCAAAAATAGGATTCGATCAGGCGCGGTTTGTGGTGGGTCAGAATACGATTATTTTTGTCCAGTCAACAACTCCACATCATCAAGAATCAATGCCGGGTCGTCAGGAGGGTACTTTCGGATTTTTAATATTTTAAAGTGATCTCAAAAATAAGATTTGATTAGGCGCGGTTTGCGGTGGGTCAGAATACGATAAGTTTCGTCCAATTAACAACTACACATCATCGAGAATCAATGCCGGGTCATCAGGAGGGTGCTTTCGGATTTTAAATATTTTAAACTGATCTCAAAAATAGGATTCGATTAGGCGCGGTTTGTGGTGGGTCAGAATACGATTATTCTTGTCCAGTCAACAACTCCACATCACCGAGAATCAATGCCGGGTCGTCAGGAGGGTGCTTTCAGATTTTAAATATTTTAAAGTGATCTCAAAAATAGGATTCGGGTTAGCGTGGTTTGTGGTGGGTCAGAATACGATTAGTTTCGTCCAATTAACAACTACACATCATCGAGAATCAATGCCGGGTCGTCAGGAGGGTGCTTTCAGATTTTAAATATTTTAAAGTGATCTCAAAAATAGGATTCGGGTTAGCGTGGTTTGTGGTGGGTCAGAATACGATTAGTTTCGTCCAATTAACAACTACACATCATCGAGAATCGATGCCGGGTCATCAGGAGTGTGCTTTCGGATTTTAAATATTTTAAACTGATCTCAAAAATAGGATTCGATTAGGCGCGGTTTGTGGTGGGTCAGAATACGATTATTCTTGTCCAGTCAACAACTTCACATCACCGAGAATCAATGCCGGGTCGTCAGGAGGGTGCTTTCGGATTTTAAATATTTTAAACTGATCTCAAGAATAGGATTCGATTAGGCGCGGTTTGTGGTGGGTCAGAATACGATTAGTTTCGTCCAATTAACATCTACACATCATCGAGAATCAATGCCGGGTCATCAGGAGGGTGCTTTCGGATTTTAAATATTTTAAACTGATCTCAAAAATAGGATTCGATTAGGCGCGGTTTGTGGTGGGTCAGAATACGATTATTTTCGTCCAGTCAACAACTCCACATCATCAAGAATCAATGCCGGGTCGTCAGGAGGGTACTTTCGGATTTTAAATATTTTAAACTGATCTCAAAAATAGGATTCGATTAGGCGCGGTTTGTGGTGGGTTAGAATACGATTAGTTTCGTCAAATTAACAACTACACATCATCGAGAATCAATGCCGGGTCATCAGGAGGGTGCTTTCGGATTTTAAATATTTTAAACTGATCTCAAAAATAGGATTCGATTAGGCGCGGTTTGTGGTGGGTCAGAATACGATTATTCTTGTCCAGTCAACAACTCCACATCACCGAGAATCAATGCCGGGTCGTCAGGATGGTGCTTTCAGATTTTAAATAATTTAAAGTGATCTCAAAAATAGGATTCGGGTTAGCGTGGTTTGTGGTGGGTCAGAATACGATTAGTTCCGTCCAGTCAACAACTCCACATCATCGAGAATCAATGCCGGGTCGTCAGGAGGGTGCTTTCAGATTTTAATTATTTTAAACTGATCTCAAAAATAGGATTCGATTAGGCGCGGTTTGTGGTGGGTCAGAATACGATAAGTTTCGTCCAATTAACAACTACACATCATCGAGAATCAATGCCGGGTCATCAGGAGGGTGCTTTCGGATTTTAAGTATTTTAAACTGATCTCAAAAATAGGATTCGATTAGGCGCGGTTTGTGGTGGGTCAGAATACGATTAGTTTCGTCCAATTAACAACTCCACATCATTGAGAATCAATGCTGGGTCATCTGGAGGGTGCTTTCGGATTTTAAATATTTTAAACTGATCTCAAAAATAGGATTCGATTAGGCGCGGTTTGTGGTGGATCAGAATACGATTATTCTTGTCCAGTCAACAACTCCACATCATCGAGAATCAATGCCGGGTCGTCAGGAGGGTGCTTTCAGATTTTAATTATTTTAAACTGATCTCAAAAATAGGATTCGATTAGGCGCGGTTTGTGGTGGGTCAGAATACGATAAGTTTCGTCCAATTAACAACTACACATCATCGAGAATCAATGCCGAGTCATCAGGAGGGTGCTTTCGGATTTTAAGTATTTTAAACTGATCTCAAAAATAGGATTCGATCAGGCGCGGTTTGTGGTGGGTCAGAATACGATTATTTTTGTCCAGTCAACAACTCCACATCATCAAGAATCAATGCCGGGTCGTCAGGAGGGTACTTTCGGATTTTTAATATTTTAAAGTGATCTCAAAAATAAGATTTGATTAGGCGCGGTTTGCGGTGGGTCAGAATACGATAAGTTTCGTCCAATTAACAACTACACATCATCGAGAATCAATGCCGGGTCATCAGGAGGGTGCTTTCGGATTTTAAATATTTTAAACTGATCTCAAAAATAGGATTCGATTAGGCGCGGTTTGTGGTGGGTCAGAATACGATTATTCTTGTCCAGTCAACAACTCCACATCACCGAGAATCAATGCCGGGTCGTCAGGAGGGTGCTTTCAGATTTTAAATATTTTAAAGTGATCTCAAAAATAGGATTCGGGTTAGCGTGGTTTGTGGTGGGTCAGAATACGATTAGTTTCGTCCAATTAACAACTACACATCATCGAGAATCAATGCCGGGTCGTCAGGAGGGTGCTTTCAGATTTTAAATATTTTAAAGTGATCTCAAAAATAGGATTCGGGTTAGCGTGGTTTGTGGTGGGTCAGAATACGATTAGTTTCGTCCAATTAACAACTACACATCATCGAGAATCGATGCCGGGTCATCAGGAGTGTGCTTTCGGATTTTAAATATTTTAAACTGATCTCAAAAATAGGATTCGATTAGGCGCGGTTTGTGGTGGGTCAGAATACGATTATTCTTGTCCAGTCAACAACTTCACATCACCGAGAATCAATGCCGGGTCGTCAGGAGGGTGCTTTCGGATTTTAAATATTTTAAACTGATCTCAAGAATAGGATTCGATTAGGCGCGGTTTGTGGTGGGTCAGAATACGATTAGTTTCGTCCAATTAACATCTACACATCATCGAGAATCAATGCCGGGTCATCAGGAGGGTGCTTTCGGATTTTAAATATTTTAAACTGATCTCAAAAATAGGATTCGATTAGGCGCGGTTTGTGGTGGGTCAGAATACGATTATTTTCGTCCAGTCAACAACTCCACATCATCAAGAATCAATGCCGGGTCGTCAGGAGGGTACTTTCGGATTTTAAATATTTTAAACTGATCTCAAAAATAGGATTCGATTAGGCGCGGTTTGTGGTGGGTTAGAATACGATTAGTTTCGTCCAATTAACAACTACACATCATCGAGAATCAATGCCGGGTCATCAGGAGGGTGCTTTCGGATTTTAAATATTTTAAACTGATCTCAAAAATAGGATTCGATTAGGCGCGGTTTGTGGTGGGTCAGAATACGATTATTCTTGTCCAGTCAACAACTCCACATCACCGAGAATCAATGCCGGGTCGTCAGGATGGTGCTTTCAGATTTTAAATAATTTAAAGTGATCTCAAAAATAGGATTCGGGTTAGCGTGGTTTGTGGTGGGTCAGAATACGATTAGTTCCGTCCAGTCAACAACTCCACATCATCGAGAATCAATGCCGGGTCGTCAGGAGGGTGCTTTCAGATTTTAATTATTTTAAACTGATCTCAAAAATAGGATTCGATTAGGCGCGGTTTGTGGTGGGTCAGAATACGATAAGTTTCGTCCAATTAACAACTACACATCATCGAGAATCAATGCCGGGTCATCAGGAGGGTGCTTTCGGATTTTAAGTATTTTAAACTGATCTCAAAAATAGGATTCGATTAGGCGCGGTTTGTGGTGGGTCAGAATACGATTAGTTTCGTCCAATTAACAACTACACATCATCGAGAATCAATGCCGGGTCATCAGGAGGGTGCTTTCGGATTTTAAATATTTTAAACTGATCTCAAAAATAGGATTCGATTAGGCGCGGTTTGTGGTGGGTCAGAATACGATTAGTTTCGTCCAATTAACAAATACACATCATCGAGAATCAATGACGGGTCATCAGGAGGGTGCTTTCGGATTTTAATTATTTTAAACTGATCTCAAAAATAGGATTCGATTAGGCGCGGTTTGTGGTGGGTCAGAATACGATTATTTTTGTCCAGTCAACAACTCCACATCATTGAGAATCAATGCCGGGTCATCAGGAGGGTACTTTCGGATTTTAAATATTTTAAACTAATCCCAAAAATAGGATTCGATTAGGCGCGGTTTGTGGTGGGTCAGAATACGATTATTCTTGTCCAGTCAACAACTCCACATCATCGAGAATCAATGCCGGGTCGTCAGGAGGGTGCTTTCAGATTTTAAATATTTTAAAGTGATCTCAAAAATAGGATTCGATTAGGCGCGGTTTGTGGTGGGTCAGAATACGATTATTTTTGTCCAGTCAACAACTCCACATCATCAAGAATCAATGCCGGGTCGTCAGGAGGGTACTTTCGGATTTTAAATATTTTAAAGTGATCTCAAAAATAGGATTCGGGTTAGCGTGGTTTGTGGTGGGTCAGAATACGATTAGTTTCGTCCAGTCAACAACTCCACATCATCGAGAATCAATGCCGGGTCATCAGGAGTGTGCTTTCGGATTTTAAATATTTTAAACTGATCTCAAAAATAGGATTCGATTAGGCGCGGTTTGTGGTGGGTCAGAATACGATTATTTTTGTCCAGTCAACAACTCCACATCATCAAGAATCAATGCCGGGTCGTCAGGAGGGTACTTTCGGATTTTAAATATTTTAAAGTGATCTCAAAAATAGGATTCGGGTTAGCGTGGTTTGTGGTGGGTCAGAATACGATTAGTTTCGTCCAGTCAATAACTACACATCATCGAGAATCAATGCCGGGTCATCAGGAGTGTGCTTTCGGATTTTAAATATTTTAAACTGATCTCAAAAATAGGATTCGATTAGGCGCGGTTTGTGGTGGGTCAGAATACGATTAGTTTCGTCCAATAAACAACTACACATCATTAAGAATTAATGCCGGGTCATCAGGAGGGTGATTTCGTATTTTAAGTATTTTAAACTGATCTCAAAAATAGGATTCGATTAGGCGCGGTTTGTGGTGGGTCAGAATACGATTATTTTTGTCCAGTCAACAACTCCACATCATCAAGAATCAATGCCGGGTCGTCAGGAGGGTACTTTCGGATTTTTAATATTTTAAAGTGATCTCAAAAATAGGATTTGATTAGGCGCGGTTTGTGGTGGGTCAGAATACGATTAGTTTCGTCCAATTAACAACTACACATCATCGAGAATCAATGCCGGGTCATCAGGAGTGTGCTTTCGGATTTTAAATATTTTAAACTGATCTCAAAAATAGGATTCGATTAGGCGCGGTTTGTGGTGGGTCAGAATACGATTAGTTTCGTCCAATTAACAACTACACATCATCGAGAATCAATGCCGGGTCATCAGGAGGGTGCTTTCGGATTTTAAATATTTTAAACTGATCTCAATAATAGGATTCGATTAGGCGCGGTTTGTGGTGGGTCAGAATACGATTATTCTTGTCCAGTCAACAACTCCACATCACCGAGAATCAATGCCGGGTCGTCAGGAGGGTGCTTTCAGATTTTAAATATTTTAAAGTGATCTCAAAAATAGGATTCGGGTTAGCGTGGTTTGTGGTGGGTCAGAATACGATTAGTTTCGTCCAATTAACAACTACACATCATCGAGAATCAATGCCGGGTCATCAGGAGGGTGCTTTCGGATTTTAAATATTTTAAACTGATCTCAAAAATAGGATTCGATTAGGCGCGGTTTGTGGTGGGTCAGAATACGTTTATTCTTGTCCAGTCAACAACTCCACATCACCGAGAATCAATGCCGGGTCGTCAGGAGGGTGCTTTCAGATTTTAAATATTTTAAAGTGATCTCAAAAATAGGATTCGGGTTAGCGTGGTTTGTGGTGGGTCAGAATACGATAAGTTTCGTCCAATTAACAACTACACATCATCGAGAATCAATGCCGGGTCATCAGGAGGGTGCTTTCGGATTTTAAATATTTTAAACTGATATCAAAAATAGGATTCGATTAGGCGCGGTTTGTGGTGGGTCAGAATACGATTATTCTTGTCCAGTCAACAACTCCACATCACCGAGAATCAATGCCGGGTCGTCAGGAGGGTGCTTTCAGATTTTAAATATTTTAAAGTGATCTCAAAAATAGGATTCGGGTTAGCGTGGTTTGTGGTGGGTCAGAATACGATTAGTTTCGTCCAATTAACAACTACACATCACCGAGAATCAATGCCGGGTCGTCAGGAGGGTGCTTTCAGATTTTAAATATTTTAAAGTGATCTCAAAAATAGGATTCGGGTTAGCGTGGTTTGTGGTGGGTCAGAATACGATTAGTTTCGTCCAATTAACAACAACACATCATCGAGAATCAATGCCGGGTCATCAGGAGGGTGCTTTCGAATTTTATATATTTTAAAGTGATCTCAAAAATAGGATTCGATTAGGCGCGGTTTGTGGTGGGTCAGAATTCGATTATTTTCGTCCAATTGACAACTCCAGATCATCAAGAATCACTGCAGGGTCGTCAGGAGGGTGCAGTCGGATTTTAAATATTTTAAAGTGATCTCGAAAATGGGATTCGAGTTGGCGCAGTTTGTAGTGGGTCAAAATAACAACTTCCTATCATCGAAGGTCATTGCCGGTTCGTTAGAGAAGTGCGGTCGGATTTTAATTAATTTGAAGTGATCTCAAAAATAGGATTTGATTAAACTTGGTTTGTGGTTGGTCGGAATACAATTATTCTAGCCCAATTAACAACTCCACATAATCGAGAATCATTGCCGGGTCGTCAGGAGAGTGTGGTCGGATTTTAAATAATTTGAAGGGATCTCAAAAATGGGATTCGAGTTGGCGTGGTTTGTGGTGGGTCAGAATACGATTAGTATTGTCCAATTAATAACTCTACATCATCGAGAATCAATGCCGGGTCGTCAGGAGGGTACTTTCGGATTTTTAATATTTTAAAGTTTTCTCAAAAATAGGATTTGATTAGGCGCGGTTTGCGGTGGGTCAGAATACGATAAGTTTCGTCCAATTAACAACTCCACATCATCGAGAATCAATGCCGGGTCATCAGGAGGGTGCTTTCGGATTTTAAATATTTTGAACTGATCTCAAAAATAGGATTCGATTAGGCGCGGTTTGTGGTGGATCAGAATACGATAAGTTTCGTCCAATTAACAACTCCACATCATCGAGAATCAATGCCGGGTCATCAGGAGGGTGCTTTCGGATTTTAAATATTTTAAACTGATCTCAAAAATAGGATTCGATTAGGCGCGGTTTGTGGGGGGTCAGAATACAATTATTCTTGTCCAGTCAACAACTCCACATCATCGAGAATCAATGCCGGGTCGTCAGGAGGGTGCTTTCAGATTTTAAATATTTTAAAGTGATCTCAAAAATAGGATTCGGGTTAGCGTGGTTTGTGGTGGGTCAGAATACGATTAGTTTTGTCCAATTATCAACTACACATCATCGAGAATCAATGCCGGGTCATCAGGAGGGTGCTTTCGGATTTTAAATAATTTAAAGTGATCTCAAAAATTGGATTCGATCAGGCGCGGTTTGTGGTTGGTCAGAATACGATTATTTTTGTCCAGTCATCAACTCCACATCATCGAGAATCAATGCCGGATCGTCAGGAGGGTGCTTTCGAATTTTATATATTTTAAAGTGATCTCAAAAATAGGATTCGATTAGGCGCGGTTTGTGGTGGGTCAGAATTCGATTATTTTCGTCCAATTGACAACTCCAGATCATCAAGAATCATTGCAGGGTCGTCAGGAGGGTGCAGTCGGATTTTAAATATTTTAAAGTGATCTCGAAAAAGGGATTCGAGTTGGCGCAGTTTGTAGTGGGTCAAAATAACAACTTCCTATCATCGAAGGTCATTGCCGGTTCGTTAGAGAAGTGCGGTCGGATTTTAATTAATTTGAAGTGGTCTCAAAAATAGGATTTGATTAAACTTGGTTTGTGGTTGGTCGGAATACAATTATTCTAGCCCAATTAACAACTCCACATAATCGAGAATCATTGCCGGGTCGTCAGGAGAGTGTGGTCGGATTTTAAATAATTTGAAGGGATCTCAAAAATGGGATTCGAGTTGGCGTGGTTTGTGGTTGGTCAAAATACATTTACTCTTGTCCAAATAACAACTTCCTATCATCGAAGGTCATTGCCGGTTCGTTAGAGGAGTGCGGTCGGATTTTGAATAATTTAAAGTGATCTCAAGAATAGGATTCGATTAGGCGCGGTTTGTGGTGGGTCAGAATACGATTATTTTTGTTCAGTCAACAACTCCACATCATTGAGAATCAATGCTGGGTCGTCAGGAGGGTGCTTTCGGATTTAAAATATTTTAAACTGATCTCAAAAATAGGATTCGATTAGGCGCGGTTTGTGGTGGGTCAGAATTCGATTATTTTCGTCCAATTGACAACTCCAGATCATCAAGAATCATTGCAGGGTCGTCAGGAGGGTGCAGTCGGATTTTAAATATTTTAAAGTGATCTCGAAAAAGGGATTCGAGTTGGCGCAGTTTGTAGTGGGTCAAAATAACAACTTCCTATCATCGAAGGTCATTGCCGGTTCGTTAGAGAAGTGCGGTCGGATTTTAATTAATTTGAAGTGGTCTCAAAAATAGGATTTGATTAAACTTGGTTTGTGGTTGGTCGGAATACAATTATTCTAGCACAATTAACAACTCCACATAATCGAGAATCATTGCCGGGTCGTCAGGAGAGTGTGGTCGGATTTTAAATAATTTGAAGGGATCTCAAAAATGGGATTCGAGTTGGCGCGGTTTGTGGTTGGTCAAAATACATTTACTCTTGTCCAAATAACAACTTCCTATCATCGAAGGTCATTGCCGGTTCGTCAGAGGAGTGCGGTCGGATTTTGAATAATTTAAAGTGATCTCAAGAATAGGATTCGATTAGGCGCGGTTTGTGGTGGGTCAGAATACGATTATTTTCGTCCAGTCAACAACTCCACATCATTGAGAATCAATGCCGGGTCATCAGGAGGGTACTTTCGGATTTTAAATATTTTAAACTAATCCCAAAAATAGGATTCGATTAGGCGCGGTTTGTGGTGGGTCAGAATACGATTATTCTTGTCCAGTCAACAACTCCACATCATCGAGAATCAATGCCGGGTCGTCAGGAGGGTGCTTTCAGATTTTAAATATTTTAAAGTGATCTCAAAAATAGGATTCGGGTTAGCGTGGTTTGTGGTGGGTCAGAATACGATTAGTTTCGTCCAATTACCAACTACACATCATCGAGAATCAATGCCGGGTCATCAGGAGGGTGCTTTCGGATTTTAAGTATTTTAAACTGATCTCAAAAATAGGATTCGATTAGGCGCGGTTTGTGGTGGGTCAGAATACGATTATTTCTGTCCAGTCAACAACTCCACATCATCAAGAATCAATGCCGGTTCGTCAGGAGGGTACTTTCGGATTTTAAATATTTTAAAGTGATCTCAAAAATAGGATTCGGGTTAGCGTGGTTTGTGGTGGGTCAGAATACGATCAGTTTCGTCCAGTCAACAACTCCACATCATCGAGAATCAATGCCGGGTCGTCAGGAGGGTGCTTTCGGATTTTAAGTATTTTAAACTGATCCCAAAAATAGGATTCGATTAGGCGCGGTTTGTGGTGGGTCAGAATACGATTATTTTTGTCCAGTCAACAACTCCACATCATCAAGAATCAATGCCGGGTCGTCAGGAGGGTACTTTCGGATTTTTAATATTTTAAAGCGATCTCAAAAATAGGATTCGATTAGGCGCGGTTTGTGGTGGATCAGAATACGATAAGTTTCGTCCAATTAACAACTACACATCATCGAGAATCAATGACGGGTCATCAGGAGGGTGCTTTCGGATTTTAAGTATTTTAAACTGATCTCTAAAAGAGGATTCGATTAGGCGCGTTTTGTGGTGGGTCAGAATACGATTATTTTTGTCCAGTCAACAACTCCACATCATCAAGAATCAATGCCGGGTCGTCAGGAGGGTACTTTCGGATTTTTAATATTTTAAAGTGATCTCAAAAAATAAGATTTGATTAGGCGCGGTTTGCGGTGGGTCAGAATACGATTAGTTTCGTCCAATTAACAAATACACATCATCGAGAATCAATGACGGGTCATCAGGAGGGTGCTTTCGGATTTTAAATATTTTAAACTGATCTCAAAAATAGGATTCGATTAGGCGCGGTTTGTGGTGGGTCAGAATACGATTAGTTTCGTCCAATTAACAAATACACATCATCGAGAATCAATGACGGGTCATCAGGAGGGTGCTTTCGGATTTTAATTATTTTAAACTGATCTCAAAAATAGGATTCGATTAGGCGCGGTTTGTGGTGGGTCAGAATACGATTAGTTTCGTCCAATTAACAACTACACATCATCGAGAATCAATGCCGGGTCATCAGGAGGGTGCTTTCGGATTTTAAATATTTTAAACTGATCTCAAAAATAGGATTCGATTAGGCGCGGTTTGTGGTGGGTCAGAATACGATTAGTTTCGTCCAATTAACAACTACACATCATCAAGAATCAATGCCGGGTCATCAGGAGTGTGCTTTCGGATTTAAAATATTTTAAACTGATCTCAAAAATAGGATTCGATTAGGCGCGGTTTGTGGTGGGTCAGAATACGATTAGTTTCGTCCAATCAACAACTACACATCATCGAGAATCAATGCCGGGTCATCAGGAGTGTGCTTTCGGATTTTAAATATTTTAAACTGATCTCAAAAATAGGATTCGATTAGGCGCGGTTTGTGGTGGGTCAGAATACGATTAGTTTCGTCCAATTAACAACTACACATCATCAAGATTTAATGCCGGGTCATCAGGAGGTTGATTTCGGATTTTAAGTATTTTAAACTGATCTCAAAAATAGGATTCGATTAGGCGCGGTTTGTGGTGGGTCAGAATACGAATATTCTTGTCCAGTCAACAACTCCACATCATCAAGAATCAATGCCGGGTCGTCAGGAGGGTGCTTTCAGATTTTAAATATTTTAAAGTGATCTCAAAAATAGGATTCGGGTTAGCGTGGTTTGTGGTGGGTCAGAATACGATTAGTTTCGTCCAATTAACAACTACACATCATCGAGAATCAATGCCGGGTCATCAGGAGGGTGCTTTCGGATTTTAAATATTTTAAACTGATCTCAAAAATAGGATTCGATTAGGCGCAATTTGTGGTGGGTCAGAATACGATTATTTTTGTCCAGTCAACAACTCCACATCATTGAGAATCAATGCTGGGTCATCTGGAGGGTGCTTTCGGATTTTAAATATTTTAAACTGATCTCAAAAATAGGATTCGATTAGGCGCGGTTTGTGGTGGATCAGAATACGATTATTCTTGTCCAGTCAACAACTCCACATCATCGAGAATCAATGCCGGGTCGTCAGGAGGGTGCTTTCAGATTTTAATTATTTTAAACTGATCTCAAAAATAGGATTCGATCAGGCGCGGTTTGTGGTGGGTCAGAATACGATTATTTTTGTCCAGTCAACAACTCCACATCATCAAGAATCAATGCCGGGTCGTCAGGAGGGTACTTTCGGATTTTTAATATTTTAAAGTGATCTCAAAAATAAGATTTGATTAGGCGCGGTTTGCGGTGGGTCAGAATACGATAAGTTTCGTCCAATTAACAACTACACATCATCGAGAATCAATGCCGGGTCATCAGGAGGGTGCTTTCGGATTTTAAATATTTTAAACTGATCTCAAAAATAGGATTCGATTAGGCGCGGTTTGTGGTGGGTCAGAATACGATTATTCTTGTCCAGTCAACAACTCCACATCACCGAGAATCAATGCCGGGTCGTCAGGAGGGTGCTTTCAGATTTTAAGTATTTTAAACTGATCCCAAAAATAGGATTCGGGTTAGCGTGGTTTGTGGTGGGTCAGAATACGATTAGTTTCGTCCAATTAACAACTACACATCATCGAGAATCAATGCCGGGTCGTCAGGAGGGTGCTTTCAGATTTTAAATATTTTAAAGTGATCTCAAAAATAGGATTCGGGTTAGCGTGGTTTGTGGTGGGTCAGAATACGATTAGTTTCGTCCAATTAACAACTACACATCATCGAGAATCGATGCCGGGTCATCAGGAGTGTGCTTTCGGATTTTAAATATTTTAAACTGATCTCAAAAATAGGATTCGATTAGGCGCGGTTTGTGGTGGGTCAGAATACGATTATTCTTGTCCAGTCAACAACTTCACATCACCGAGAATCAATGCCGGGTCGTCAGGAGGGTGCTTTCGGATTTTAAATATTTTAAACTGATCTCAAGAATAGGATTCGATTAGGCGCGGTTTGTGGTGGGTCAGAATACGATTAGTTTCGTCCAATTAACATCTACACATCATCGAGAATCAATGCCGGGTCATCAGGAGGGTGCTTTCGGATTTTAAATATTTTAAACTGATCTCAAAAATAGGATTCGATTAGGCGCGGTTTGTGGTGGGTCAGTATACGATTATTTTCGTCCAGTCAACAACTCCACATCATCAAGAATCAATGCCGGGTCGTCAGGAGGGTACTTTCGGATTTTAAATATTTTAAACTGATCTCAAAAATAGGATTCGATTAGGCGCGGTTTGTGGTGGGTTAGAATACGATTAGTTTCGTCCAATTAACAACTACACATCATCGAGAATCAATGCCGGGTCATCAGGAGGGTGCTTTCGGATTTTAAATATTTTAAACTGATCTCAAAAATAGGATTCGATTAGGCGCGGTTTGTGGTGGGTCAGAATACGATTATTCTTGTCCAGTCAACAACTCCACATCACCGAGAATCAATGCCGGGTCGTCAGGATGGTGCTTTCAGATTTTAAATAATTTAAAGTGATCTCAAAAATAGGATTCGGGTTAGCGTGGTTTGTGGTGGGTCAGAATACGATTAGTTCCGTCCAGTCAACAACTCCACATCATCGAGAATCAATGCCGGGTCGTCAGGAGGGTGCTTTCAGATTTTAATTATTTTAAACTGATCTCAAAAATAGGATTCGATTAGGCGCGGTTTGTGGTGGGTCAGAATACGATAAGTTTCGTCCAATTAACAACTACACATCATCGAGAATCAATGCCGGGTCATCAGGAGGGTGCTTTCGGATTTTAAGTATTTTAATCTGATCTCAAAAATAGGATTCGATTAGGCGCGGTTTGTGGTGGGTCAGAATACGATTAGTTTCGTCCAATTAACAACTACACATCATCGAGAATCAATGCCGGGTCATCAGGAGGGTGCTTTCGGATTTTAAATATTTTAAACTGATCTCAAAAATAGGATTCGATTAGGCGCGGTTTGTGGTGGGTCAGAATACGATTAGTTTCGTCCAATTAACAAATACACATCATCGAGAATCAATGACGGGTCATCAGGAGGGTGCTTTCGGATTTTAATTATTTTAAACTGATCTCAAAAATAGGATTCGATTAGGCGCGGTTTGTGGTGGGTCAGAATACGATTATTTTTGTCCAGTCAACAACTCCACATCATTGAGAATCAATGCCGGGTCATCAGGAGGGTACTTTCGGATTTTAAATATTTTAAACTAATCCCAAAAATAGGATTCGATTAGGCGCGGTTTGTGGTGGGTCAGAATACGATTATTCTTGTCCAGTCAACAACTCCACATCATCGAGAATCAATGCCGGGTCGTCAGGAGGGTGCTTTCAGATTTTAAATATTTTAAAGTGATCTCAAAAATAGGATTCGGGTTAGCGTGGTTTGTGGTGGGTCAGAATACGATTAGTTTCGTCCAATTACCAACTACACATCATCGAGAATCAATGCCGGGTCATCAGGAGGGTGCTTTCGGATTTTAAGTATTTTAAACTGATCTCAAAAATAGGATTCGATTAGGCGCGGTTTGTGGTGGGTCAGAATACGATTATTTTTGTCCAGTCAACAACTCCACATCATCAAGAATCAATGCCGGGTCGTCAGGAGGGTACTTTCGGATTTTAAATATTTTAAAGTGATCTCAAAAATAGGATTCGGGTTAGCGTGGTTTGTGGTGGGTCAGAATACGATTAGTTTCGTCCAGTCAACAACTCCACATCATCGAGAATCAATGCCGGGTCGTCAGGAGGGTGCTTTCGGATTTTAAGTATTTTAAACTGATCCCAAAAATAGGATTCGATTAGGTGCGGTTTGTGGTGGGTCAGAATACGATTATTTTTGTCCAGTCAACAACTCCACATCATCAAGAATCAATGCCGGGTCGTCAGGAGGGTACTTTCGGATTTTTAATATTTTAAAGTGATCTCAAAAATAGGATTCGATTAGGCGCGGTTTGTGGTGGATCAGAATACGATAAGTTTCGTCCAATTAACAACTACACATCATCGAGAATCAATGCCGGGTCATCAGGAGGGTGCTTTCGGATTTTAAGTATTTTAAACTGATCTCTAAAAGAGGATTCGATTAGGCGCGTTTTGTGGTGGGTCAGAATACGATTATTTTTGTCCAGTCAACAACTCCACATCATCAAGAATCAATGCCGGGTCGTCAGGAGGGTACTTTCGGATTTTTAATATTTTAAAGTGATCTCAAAAATAAGATTTGATTAGGCGCGGTTTGCGGTGGGTCAGAATACGATTAGTTTCGTCCAATTAACAAATACACATCATCGAGAATCAATGACGGGTCATCAGGAGGGTGCTTTCGGATTTTAAATATTTTAAACTGATCTCAAAAATAGGATTCGATTAGGCGCGGTTTGTGGTGGGTCAGAATACGATTAGTTTCGTCCAATTAACAAATACACATCATCGAGAATCAATGACGGGTCATCAGGAGGGTGCTTTCGGATTTTAATTATTTTAAACTGATCTCAAAAATAGGATTCGATTAGGCGCGGTTTGTGGTGGGTCAGAATACGATTAGTTTCATCCAATTAACAACTACACATCATCGAGAATCAATGCCGGGTCATCAGGAGGGTGCTTTCGGATTTTAAATATTTTAAACTGATCTCAAAAATAAGATTCGATTAGGCGCGGTTTGTGGTGGGTCAGAATACGATTAGTTTCGTCCAAATAACAACTACACATCATCAAGAATCAATGCCGGGTCATCAGGAGTGTGCTTTCGGATTTAAAATATTTTAAACTGATCTCAAAAATAGGATTCGATTAGGCGCGGTTTGTGGTGGGTTAGAATACGATTAGTTTCGTCCAATCAACAACTACACATCATCGAGAATCAATGCCGGGTCATCAGGAGTGTGCTTTCGGATTTTAAATATTTTAAACTGATCTCAAAAATAGGATTCGATTAGGCGCGGTTTGTGGTGGGTCAGAATACGATTAGTTTCGTCCAATTAACAACTACACATCATCAAGATTTAATGCCGGGTCATCAGGAGGTTGATTTCGGATTTTAAGTATTTTAAACTGATCTCAAAAATAGGATTCGATTAGGCGCGGTTTGTGGTGGGTCAGAATACGAATATTCTTGTCCAGTCAACAACTCCACATCATCAAGAATCAATGCCGGGTCGTCAGGAGGGTGCTTTCAGATTTTAAATATTTTAAAGTGATCTCAAAAATAGGATTCGGGTTAGCGTGGTTTGTGGTGGGTCAGAATACGATTAGTTTCGTCCAATTAACAACTACACATCATCGAGAATCAATGCCGGGTCATCAGGAGGGTGCTTTCGGATTTTAAATATTTTAAACTGATCTCAAAAATAGGATTCGATTAGGCGCGGTTTGTGGTGGGTCAGAATACGATTATTTTTGTCCAGTCAACAACTCCACATCATCGAGAATCAATGCCGGGTCATCAGGAGGGTGCTTTCGGATTTTAAATATTTTAAACTGATCTCAAAAATAGGATTCGATTAGGCGCGGTTGGTGGTGGGTCAGAATACGATTATTTTTGTCCAGTCAACAACTCCACATCATTGAGAATCAATGCTGGGTCATCAGGAGGGTGCTTTCGGATTTTAAATATTTTAAACTGATCTCAAAAATAGGATTCGATTAGGCGCGGTTTGTGGTGGGTCAGAATACGATTATTCTTGTCCAGTCAACAACTCCACATCATCGAAAATCAATGCCGGGTCGTCAGGAGGGTGCTTTCAGATTTTAAATATTTTAAAGTGATCTCAAAAATAGGATTCGGGTTAGCGTGGTTTGTGGTGGGTCAGAATACGATTAGTTTCGTCCAATTAACAACTACACATCATCGAGAATCAATGCCGGGTCATCAGGAGGGTGCTTTCGGATTTTAAATATTTTAAACTGATCTCAAAAATAGGATTCGATTAGGCGCGGTTTGTGGTGGGTCAGAATACGATTATTTTTGTCCAGTCAACAACTCCACATCATTGAGAATCAATGCTGGGTCATCAGGAGGGTGCTTTCGGATTTTAAATATTTTAAACTGATCTCAAAAATAGGATTCTATTAGGCGCGGTTTGTGGTGGGTCAGAATACGATAAGTTTCGTCCAATTAACAACTACACATCATCAAGAATTAATGCCGGGTCATCAGGAGGGTGATTTCGGATTTCAAGTATTTTAAACTGATCTCAAAAATAGGATTCGATTAGGCGCGGTTTGTGGTGGGTCAGAATACGATTAGTTTCGTCCAATTAACAACTACACATCATCAAGAATTAATGCCGGGTCATCAGGAGGGTGATTTCGGATTTTAAATATTTTAAACTGATCTCAAAAATAGGATTCGATTAGGCGCGGTTTATGGTGGGTCAGAATACGATTAGTTTCGTCCAATTAACAACTACACATCATCGATAATCAATGCCGGGTCAATCAGGAGGGTGCTTTCGGATTTTAAATATTTTAAACTGATCTCAAAAATAGGATTCGATTAGGCACGGTTTGTGGTGGGTCAGAATACGATTATTCTTGTCCAGTCAACAACTCCACATCATCGAGAATCAATGCCGGGGCGTCAGGAGGGTGCTTTCAGATTTTAAATATTTTAAAGTGATCTCAAAAATAGGATTCGGGTTAGCGTGGTTTGTGGTGGGTCAGAATACGATTACTTTCGTCCAATTAACAACTACACATCATCGAGAATCAATGCCGGGTCATCAGGAGGGTGCTTTCGAATTTTAAATATTTTAAACTGATCTCAAAAATAGGATTCGATTAGGCACGGTTTGTGGTGGGTCAGAATACGATTATTTTTGTCCAGTCAACAACTCCACATCATTGAGAATCAATGCTGGGTCATCAGGAGGGTGCTTTCGGATTTTAAATATTTTAAACTGATCTCAAAAATAGGATTCGATTAGGCGCGGTTTGTGGTGGATCAGAATACGATTATTCTTGTCCAGTCAACAACTCCACATCATCGAGAATCAATGCCGGGTCGTCAGGAGGGTGCTTTCAGATTTTAAATATTTTAAAGTGATCTCAAAAA
This sequence comes from Chrysolina americana, assembly GCA_958502065.1. NCBI lineage: Eukaryota > Metazoa > Arthropoda > Insecta > Coleoptera > Chrysomelidae > Chrysolina > Chrysolina americana. The sequence continues at coordinate 105,355,248 of OY293411.1, forward strand.
TAGGATTCGGATTAGCGTGGTTTGTGGTGGGTTGAAATACAATTATTCTTGTCCAATTAACGATTTCTTATAATCGAGAATCATTGCCGCGTCGTCAGAGGAGTGCGGTCAGATTTTAAATATTTTAAAGTGATCTCGAAAATGGGATTCGAGTTGTCCCGCTTTGTGGCGGTTCAGAATACATTTATTCTTGTTCAAATAACAACTTCTCATCATCGAGTGTCATTGCCGGGTCGTCAGAGGAATGCGGTGGGTTTCATAGAAACATAAATTATTCAAAGAGGTCAATTTGACAGCGAGGCACTCTTGAACTCTTTTTTTTAATCTAATTAAAAATTTCTTGTTTTCAACGGATAGGAAAACAATAGTCTGAATTCAGTGCCTTAATATGATATTGAATCAAAACAAAAATATGAGATCGCTCAGTATATTTGAAAGAATCTAGAAAAAACTGTCTTACACTGAAGTATAGTGTTTTTTTTTTCATTAGCAGCAAACTTCGCTTCTTCGTTTGGACATTACTGATGTGAAGATTGTTTTTCAAATCTTCCATATCCGACTATTTTTCCTTCTTTTCAGTGAAAATAACTATACTGGAAAGTGTTGAACATCCTGGTGTTTCATTCCAACACAAATAATCACTTTTTTCTCACACCTCGATAGGTATTTCAGTCACTATGTGACCATTTACCGGAATTATTATACGGTTATTACCCTGCTGGAGGTCGTTCTCTCTGAAAGTATGACGGATTACTATCCTACGAATTATTTTCAATAATATTGTTGTTTTCTGATTCAAAGGGGCCTAATCACAAGACAAACATTTATTACCATTATCATAACGATTCCAACGTCAGCAGGAACGTTACAATTAATAATCAGCACTTTTTGAAATACTACGTACAAGCAAACACACTTTGGAAAACCCAACCTCTTCACATCACAAATTAATATTAATAATTACTCTGCGGGTTTACTTAGACGTAGAAAATGGCAGATGAAAAGCTACGCTGAGTGGGCCTCGGCTCGAATGCTCGTCTAGTGGCTTGGTGTCGTTGACACAAGGTTCATAAGTACAATCAGGAGGGCGAGAAAAGCTCGGGGGGTGAGACGCGGATTCGCGCTCGAGGAGACATCAACAAGACGAAAGCAGGATTGAAAAGTCATTGAAAATGTCAGAATATCGTAGTTTCCTGCGGATTTTTCGCTAGATTACTCGTTTTGATGTATACAGGGTGGCCCAACACAAATATGATGTTGAGATTTCATCAATAGATTCATGCAATATCAAGAAAACTCTGGCATAATATTCAAACGTAATATTTACACAGAAAAATTGGAAATTTCTGCGATACTAGGCCCATTAATCTTCCTTTTTTATGTAAATGGCCTACCTGAATATTTACAAGATCAGAAAGACATATTTATATATGCTGATGACTCTAGCATGATAGTATCTCCGAAGACGCTGCTGAAACGAGCTGAATTGAATGTGAAAAAACTTATGTCGTTTACAAAATGGTGTGACCGCAAAAATTCATTAATTGATATAGAAAAAACAGTAGGAATTACGTTCTCCCATAGTGATAGAAGATCCAGCAAATAACCTTGGATATAAATATCAACCATAATAATATACCTACCGATAAATATCTCAACCGAATTGAAATTCTTGAGTACAATTATTATCGACAGTAACGTAAAGAATTCAAATTACATATTTGAAAAATTGAACAAGGCATACTTTGCCATATCGTCACTAAATAATGATATTACTATAAACGCACTAATCACATTTGAACCAAAATCGCGGAATACCCATTTGTTTTCGGCGCTATAACATTTGAATATTGAATATTGTAATTTTCTCGCCAAAATAACGTATGTTCCGCCAATATTTTTACAATATTATACCAATATTATCCCAATGTAATTGCGCTAATGCAATATTGCACCAATGTTGCTGAACGTTTTGATGCCAATATTGCTTCAAAAATTATCCGCCAATATCATTTGAAAAAATTTCAAAGTAATGTTGAACCAAAATCTCGAAATATTCACTTTTTTGGCGATATTATGTTTAATATTACCAATATATTTGCTATATTATTCAAATATTATCCTAATGTAAGTGCGCTAAAGCAATATGGTAACAATATTGCTGAATGTTTTGATACCAATATTGAGTCAAGGAAATTTTGCCCATATGATTTAAGCAAAGTCAAAGTAACAACGAATCAAAATCGCAAAATGTCAATTTTGTTTTTCGGCAATATTAGATTTAAGTATTGAATATTGTCCTTTTCTCGCCAATATTACTAATATTCCATCAATATTTTTACAATACTTTACTAATATTCCATCAATATTATTACAATATTTTACTAATATTATCCAATATTTTCACGATATTGTAATAATATTATACAAATATAAGTGCGCAAAAGCAGTATGGTATCAACATTGCTGAATATTTTGATGCCAGTATTACTTGATAATATCATTTAGGAAATGTCAAAGTAACATTGAACTAAAATCGCGAAATACCCATTTGTTTTTGGCAATATATCGTTTGAATATTGAACATTGTCATTTGCTCGCCAATATTACGTATATTTTGCCAATATTTTCACAATATCATACCAATATTATCCCAATATGAATGCGCTAAAGCAGTATTATACAAATATCACTTAATGTTTTCATGCCGATATTGCTTTGATATTCCGCCAATGATATTTAGAAAATGTCAAAGTAATATTAGACCAAAATTGCGGAATGCATTCTTTTGTACAATATTACGTTCGAATATTTCGACATTAGAATCCCATATTGTCTTCTTCTCGATAATATTACATTTGAAGATATTGCCAATAGTTTTACACAATATTGTACCAATATTATACCAATGTGCGTGCGCTGATGCAATATTGCACAAATTTTTCTTTTCTAGTAGATTACATCCAGCATATTGCATTCCATATTTAATTGAAGTTTCCATTTCGTCATATCTTCCGTTTTCATCAGTTAAGAATTTCATTAAACTTCTCATTGTTACACCAACCAGGCCCCTACACCTTGCACCAATCATCTCAAATTGAACTCATTTCCCCACATGCTATGAGCGTCCTCTGGAATTTCCCGCCGTGGAAGCTAAGGACCTTTTCTTTTTTGAAGAAACGCTTAGTGTAAAACAATTAAACCCGGTCTCACTGGAGCTGGACGAAACAATTGCCACAACAAAAGCCAACTCGTAGGAAATATCCTAGAGCCAAGTATGAGGTATGAGCTTTTGAAAGCTTGGCAGGGGAAAGAGAGAGGGTCAATGTATTCCAGCAAAAACAGTGGCATAGACCGTAGACTGTAATATTCAAACATGTGTTTTCTCATTTTCTTGAACCGGCAGATAATTGAAACGCACTAGGTACTCAACATCTACGGTCGTAATACCAACGTTTTGGAGAGGAATCTCACCTTTCCTATGAAGACTTTCCATCAACTCAAAACAGAAATAAATCAAAAAATCATTGCTCCTACGCCACTGAATTCAAGTTGAGTGGGAGGGTCCGATTACAGTGGCGCTTCCGTCCCGTATTCGGAGAAAGGTGGGAATATAACAATAGCGCCCTTAATTAAAGAAATTCAGACAATGGTTATACACAATCGCTCCAAGGAATTTATGTCCTCAAGAGCTGAAGGTCAGGACTGATAAGGAATGTCCTTTGTATAATCGGAAAATTAGAAAAGTTCACGCGATTGTTGTATTGTTTGGTGTTTAAAGGAGTCTAGCGCCAAGGCATCTCAATTCTCATTGCCGGCGATTTTATCATGAATATTTTGGAAAATATACGCAGTTGTTACAGATGTTGATGTTCGATGACGAAAAGTTTGTAGGAAATAACAAACTAGAGATGACGGATGACATGTAAGGGATGACAAATGAAAACTGACGAATGACAGGTGATCGATGATAGATGGTAAGTGACAGATGATTGGTGATGTATGATAGGTTGCGGTTGAACCTGTAACAACACTAACCTGAGTTTCCATTCATTCGATTCTTGAAAAATTGAAACGTTCAGATGTAGAATAAAGAGTGCTTCAAGATGATGCACACGGCTCTCGTTCTCTATAATAATTTGCGAGTGGGTAGCTGCTCCGTCAAGGGGAATGAAGCTGCGTGACTAAATCCATCACTGAAATGTGTCTCTATGAGAATTTCAATCGACCTATTCCAGTGTTTCCGATTATAATTTGTCATTTCCCAGTAAATTCGAGTGGAAAGTTCTCGTTGGGCCACCCTGTATATATCCATATATTCCAATACGTATCAGTTTCTTCTAGAAACTATCACACTCCCATCTTGAGTTCTCTCTCACTTGAGAACAAAACAAGTATGGTCTTTGTCAGCGAGCGTGCAACGATCAATCAACCCTTCCGAATTGATCTATGATTAAGTGTCAATCTCCGCTTCAAGTGTTGAATATGTTTCTTGTGTAATCTGACGATCTCAAGAGTAGCACTTCCAGAGCTGAACAGTGAAATGTCAATCAGAGTATCTGGAAGGGATGAGGATATTGTATATAAGCCTTTGTTGTTCGGTGACGTGGTGATAGAGGAAGTTATTTGTTGCCAACTACGCGATGTGTTTCACCTTGATCGGTTTTGTTGGTAAACAAATGTCCACGCTGTTCATAATAATGCTCATTACAGATGGTTCAACATACAATTTCTTATGGGGTTTGTGGAGGAGTATTGGGATAATCGATAATCATGTCGTAGTTAACCCCAGTTACAATGTTTGATTGAGAAATTCTGCACAGTCAAATATATCTAATAATATCAACAAAACATATTGTGAAATGATGAATGAAGAAAAGGGTAAAACAAAAAAAACAGGAAGTTGATGAGATATATCAAAGTCTACGGCAAACCTTTCCACAAATACATTCTTCAACGCCAGAAAATAACAAATGTTTTCCAAACTTGAATTCAAGATAAAACTCGTAACATAATAAATAAATTCAAAATAAAAAAAGTGCCATTATGAGATTATCAATAAAATGATTGAAAAACATTATTATTTCACTCCTAACAAATTCCGAAACATTTCCCAATTGCTTACAACTTCGGAAAGTGATTTCAATGAACATTTGGAGGAATATTCGAAGTAGCTCCGCTCTGCTCTGCTCTGCTCTGCTCTGCTCTGCTCTGCTCTGCTCTGCTCTGCTCTGCTCTGCTCTGCTCTGCTCTGCTCTGCTCTGCTCTGCTCTGCTCTGCTCTGCTCTGCTCTGCTCTGCTCTGCTCTGCTCTGCTCTGCTCTGCTCTGCTCTGCTCTGCTCTGCTCTGCTCTGCTCTGCTCTGCTCTGCTCTGCTCTGCTCTGCTCTGCTCTGCTCTGCTCTGCTCTGCTCTGCTCTGCTCTGCTCTGCTCTGCTCTGCTCTGCTCTGCTCTGCTCTGCTCTGCTCTGCTCTGCTCTGCTCTGCTCTGCTCTGCTCTGCTCTGCTCTGCTCTGCTCTGCTCTGCTCTGCTCTGCTCTGCTCTGCTCTGCTCTGCTCTGCTCTGCTCTGCTCTGCTCTGCTCTGCTCTGCTCTGCTCTGCTCTGCTCTGCTCTGCTCTGCTCTGCTCTGCTCTGCTCTGCTCTGCTCTGCTCTGCTCTGCTCTGCTCTGCTCTGCTCTGCTCTGCTCTGCTCTGCTCTGCTCTGCTCTGCTCTGCTCTGCTCTGCTCTGCTCTGCTCTGCTCTGCTCTGCTCTGCTCTGCTCTGCTCTGCTCTGCTCTGCTCTGCTCTGCTCTGCTCTGCTCTGCTCTGCTCTGCTCTGCTCTGCTCTGCTCTGCTCTGCTCTGCTCTGCTCTGCTCTGCTCTGCTCTGCTCTGCTCTGCTCTGCTCTGCTCTGCTCTGCTCTGCTCTGCTCTGCTCTGCTCTGCTCTGCTCTGCTCTGCTCTGCTCTGCTCTGCTCTGCTCTGCTCTGCTCTGCTCTGCTCTGCTCTGCTCTGCTCTGCTCTGCTCTGCTCTGCTCTGCTCTGCTCTGCTCTGCTCTGCTCTGCTCTGCTCTGCTCTGCTCTGCTCTGCTCTGCTCTGCTCTGCTCTGCTCTGCTCTGCTCTGCTCTGCTCTGCTCTGCTCTGCTCTGCTCTGCTCTGCTCTGCTCTGCTCTGCTCTGCTCTGCTCTGCTCTGCTCTGCTCTGCTCTGCTCTGCTCTGCTCTGCTCTGCTCTGCTCTGCTCTGCTCTGCTCTGCTCTGCTCTGCTCTGCTCTGCTCTGCTCTGCTCTGCTCTGCTCTGCTCTGCTCTGCTCTGCTCTGCTCTGCTCTGCTCTGCTCTGCTCTGCTCTGCTCTGCTCTGCTCTGCTCTGCTCTGCTCTGCTCTGCTCTGCTCTGCTCTGCTCTGCTCTGCTCTGCTCTGCTCTGCTCTGCTCTGCTCTGCTCTGCTCTGCTCTGCTCTGCTCTGCTCTGCTCTGCTCTGCTCTGCTCTGCTCTGCTCTGCTCTGCTCTGCTCTGCTCTGCTCTGCTCTGCTCTGCTCTGCTCTGCTCTGCTCTGCTCTGCTCTGCTCTGCTCTGCTCTGCTCTGCTCTGCTCTGCTCTGCTCTGCTCTGCTCTGCTCTGCTCTGCTCTGCTCTGCTCTGCTCTGCTCTGCTCTGCTCTGCTCTGCTCTGCTCTGCTCTGCTCTGCTCTGCTCTGCTCTGCTCTGCTCTGCTCTGCTCTGCTCTGCTCTGCTCTGCTCTGCTCTGCTCTGCTCTGCTCTGCTCTGCTCTGCTCTGCTCTGCTCTGCTCTGCTCTGCTCTGCTCTGCTCTGCTCTGCTCTGCTCTGCTCTGCTCTGCTCTGCTCTGCTCTGCTCTGCTCTGCTCTGCTCTGCTCTGCTCTGCTCTGCTCTGCTCTGCTCTGCTCTGCTCTGCTCTGCTCTGCTCTGCTCTGCTCTGCTCTGCTCTGCTCTGCTCTGCTCTGCTCTGCTCTGCTCTGCTCTGCTCTGCTCTGCTCTGCTCTGCTCTGCTCTGCTCTGCTCTGCTCTGCTCTGCTCTGCTCTGCTCTGCTCTGCTCTGCTCTGCTCTGCTCTGCTCTGCTCTGCTCTGCTCTGCTCTGCTCTGCTCTGCTCTGCTCTGCTCTGCTCTGCTCTGCTCTGCTCTGCTCTGCTCTGCTCTGCTCTGCTCTGCTCTGCTCTGCTCTGCTCTGCTCTGCTCTGCTCTGCTCTGCTCTGCTCTGCTCTGCTCTGCTCTGCTCTGCTCTGCTCTGCTCTGCTCTGCTCTGCTCTGCTCTGCTCTGCTCTGCTCTGCTCTGCTCTGCTCTGCTCTGCTCTGCTCTGCTCTGCTCTGCTCTGCTCTGCTCTGCTCTGCTCTGCTCTGCTCTGCTCTGCTCGAGTTTTTTCATAGATATGTTCAGTGAATTTTTAATGCTACAGAAATAATCCTCAAGTTTTATGGATTTTTTCCCGTAATACAAAGTTTCTTTATTTTTCACAATAAGTTCTTTAATTGTTTTAAGATGGATACATAATCAATATAAGTTTGACAGTATAGCTGAATGGAAAGAGTATAAATCATCTTCATACGCATGCGGTGTTGCCAATACTGCAAATTTCCGAGTATATAGAGTATTCCAACAAAAAAATACAGATTAATATTTTGTGAACAAGAGATTCTCCGCATTTTCATTACGTAGAATATACTTCGACAATTACTCGATTATTTTTGATCACCAAAGTGATGAGAGGAATAGTAGAGGTCCGAAGTTTGACAATTGTGGAACACCCAATTCCACTAATAACAATTTAAAATTCATACCGTTAAGTGCTACATACTGCATTCTGTGTTCAAGATACGTTGTAAAAAATTATATACTTACTCAATCCGTAGTGTCTAAGTTTAGCCAAGGTATTGTCGTCCATGCAATGATTTAGCAGAATCCGTGTATATGCAGTCCACCTGACCTCCCGTTTTTGAGTCTTTCATAGCTATATTCATAAATGTCAACAGATTCGTTTCTATAGTAATCTTTTTACAGACTCGTATGTTGCTCATTTGATATAATATTCCCAAAGTACCAATAAAGTTTGTGGTTATCAATAGAGAGAGATAAGGGGTAATGTGAAGAAACAAAGAACGAAATGTCTATTGATATAAATGTTGATGTTAATATTATTGATAAATAAATTACTTGTCATTTCCACTGGTGGAATGAAAGAATTTTATTATTCCACTATTGCATAAAGTGCTACTTTATACGGTTCATGGGTGTGAATAAAACTACAATTATAAGGAGATTGTGGATAAATTACCATTATTCCATTCTGAAAAATGCACAATGGGTAAAATGGAACTCGAGGTTACATATGATAATATTCGAATTCCTTTTTCGTATGCCCTGCACCTCGTTGCTCTTCACACCTGCACAAAGACAACCGCCGAGGAATCCTCTCTAATAAGCGAGCCTCACTAATTACTCCCATCCACTCCGAATCATCGTACCACTTTCATCCCACCGCCACCCTCAATTACGAGTGTCCCTGTCCTTTCGGAACGATGCAGACTTTCACTTTCTCCTCCGACATAATTAACGCCGTCCTTTGTTTCAGTAACTTCGTCCTACGACGTGGAGGCAGTTCAAGGAGGCGTCGCAAAGTTACCCTGCGACATAGAGCCCTCAATACCCGGCGATAAAATGCACATTGTCATCTGGTTCAAAGACGGGGAGAACAGGAATACCCCCATATACTCGTAAGTATCCTTGTACGTGAGGGTGTGTGAGGTTTTGTGAAAGCTGATGCTAACAAGGCGGAATATCGTTGGTTTGGATGGCTCTCGACTGGGAAACGCGGGAGAAGGAAATCTTGAAAGTGAAAATTTTGTTGATTTGTACGGTGTGGGCTAAATGGGAAACTTTTGAAGGGAAAGTTCTGTTTCCAAACTAGATAGATTTTATGAGGACAAAAAATAGTTTTTCCCCTCACCACACTATTCCTAGAAGGGCCTTTCGTTAACCAAGTTAACTCCATCAGTAGGATTTCTTAACTGGGGATTAGTAGCAAATCAGTTATATTTATATAAATCCAATTGTTATGATTAACATTATATGAAACAACGGGATGGTCATGTATAATTACAACTACCGGTACTGTCAGCTTTGAATTCAATTTTAAGGGCCTGCTGGAACCGTTCTTATATACCGGATGACCACGAGATGACCCCCAATTTTTTTATAGTTCCAAAGATACAGGTTTCAAATTTGGTACGTCGATATTTCACTCAAATACGCATATTTTGACTCCATTACCGAAATGACACCAAACTTTTTTTTTTTTCAAATGACACCCTGTTCATTTTTTTCATTATCCGGAAGAACACACAATTTGTGGTATCACTGTTTTTCAAAATTGAAAATCGGTTGATAATTGGCGGAGATACAGTTGATTGTTCAATCGAACAAAGTTGGCCATGAACATCAAACTCCAATGTTGCCATTGGAGAAATGGCAGTTGTGAGCATTTCTTTATGGGAACTACTCCGTTTTCAGGAAATTTTTGATAATTGTTGGAAAATATGGTTGCTGCAATTACATGAGAAGCTCAATTTTCAGCTGTATCTAACCTCGAACCTTCCTCTCGTAAATGTTGACGCCGTTCGTCAGTTGTGATGATTTGAGTTTGATGTTCATGGCCAACTTTTTTCGATTGAAACTATATCTCCGCCATTTTTCAACCGATTTTCAGCCTTGAAGAACAGTGTTATCACAAATTGCATGTTCTTCTGGATAATGAAAAGAAATATACAGGGTCTCATTTGACAAAAAAAGTTTGGGGTCACTTCCGAATAAACCGGAAGTGGTGAATTTTCGGTAATGGAGTCAAAATCTGTATCTTCAAAACTGTAGAAAAATTGGGGCGCGTACCTCACCTCGAGGTCAACCGGTATAGCATTACTTCCAATGTATATATTTTGGTTTTTAGAGTTGCCAAGTCTGGAGTATCAGGCTTGTGATGATTGTGACCTGTATATCTGCAATATTTCTACACGGACATCTGTTGAAAGTAATTTCAAGGTCGAACCGAATAGAGAGACCATGTAATGCCTATTCAAGATCAAACTGAAGATAGTGCTTGTGATGCCTTCAAAGACACGAGTTTATTGGTTTTTGAGGTCGTTGAACCAGAATTTAGCGATTGCTCATTCCTGCAAGGACATCTTGGAGTTATGTCAAGGTCAAACTGAAAAAAGTTGTGCTGGAACACGTACACCGCAAAACACTTCGATCCTGTTATCTCGGAGTAGTGAGTTTTATAAATAATGATCTAAAAATTATGGTCTTCAGACTTCGATAGCATTATATCAAGGAGAAAAAATCGAAGTGCTCAGTTCCTACTGGGTTTGTTATACTAGAACCCTAGAAGGTCACCTGAAGGCCAAATCGGGTCATTTCATCAGCATACTAAAAATCTTCAAAATTAAAACCAGTGAATCATTTTGTTACTGGATGAGCTCTAATTATTGATTGTCAAATTATATGCATAACTTATAATTGATCATATAATTGAAGAATTTCTCACTAAGTTGCATAATCTAGTGGTAACCTGTGTACATTCAATCATTCAATTTTGTTGAAGGATAACTGATATGTTCTTCATCACGGGCATACCCAAAAAACCATAGTATGCTCGCTATGTGGGCACACGTGCCAAGAATTGTTGACCTTGAATTGACCTCAATAGGCATACATGCTCTCTTTATTTAGGTCGACCTTGAAACGGTGACTCAAGCCCATAGTCAATATCACAGACATCCCCCTCTATATCTTTGAAACTATCCATAGGATCACTTTGGTCCAATGACAACTTTTGATAGAGTGTCGAGAACTATAAAATATTCGAAGGAGAACCTTAAGAAATTGATACTGCTTCTGCAGTGATTCTCAACTTGCTACTAGTGAAATCGAAAAATCTGCATGCTTATAATCGCTTCAGAAAATCAAGCACAGAGCTATACAAAAAATGTCATTTTGGTCTACTTCAGGGTTAAATTCCGCTAACTAATAGCCACAAGCTATCAACACATTTTTTTGACTTCCTGAACAAAAATCCAAATGTTTCATTTATTGTTAATATGAATTGATATTTTTTTGAGTTTGCATTCATACTATAACTTTAATAATTGTCGAATAATAATATAAACTCCATAAGGAAAAAATATGTCACTTTATCTCTCTAGGAAATGATATGCCACTTCTACCCCTCTTTTGTTACTGGAGAAACTAACTTCTCCCGCCGGCGTAAAAATGGCTATTTAGACCAGGAGCTGGTGACAGGTGACGTTCTCCCATTGGTCAGACGAGGAGCGCATGCCAATTTTTCCAGAGTGTTTTTATTACTGAAACTTCAATTCTTCACATCGACATGCAATTCAAAAACACGGAAATTCCCTTTAATTTTTTTTTGATTTTCCTAACCCTTTGAGCCCTTTTGGCCGCTGCGGATTGCATGCCATTAATTAGTAGCGTTTCAATTTGTTTGAACTTCCGTATATTACAACGGCAGGCAGTATAATATCGTGAAAAAACAGGAAAATTCTCCACAAAAAGAAAAGCGCTTTTCCTTATGAAGTGCACACGTGCGGCGGCCAGGAACCCGACTATTTTTCATATTTTAGGGTTAATTATCAAGCCTTAAAAGTGCATGCAGTGTAGAATGGGAGAACGTCACCTGTCACCAGCTCCTGGTCTAATTATATCTACTCTGAAATTATCTCATGGGGAAATATTCACAGGTGTGCAGTCTTTTCATTACAATTACAAACCCATAATCTCATTCATTCGAATGCCGAACCCTTTGAAACACCTAATCAACACTCTTCAAGACCTGACCACGAATTCTGGCCAAATTCCAATCCCCTACTTCCTCTTCCCGATCTCCGCCAAATATATCAATTCACCCCAAACCCCCAAAATCAATTAGAACTTACCGCAAGTACATCGTCCTGCAAAGACTCCATCTGAAACGTCAGTCGGAGATTATTTACCCCGTTTCCCGTAGGAACGCCTACAGGACGCGGCAATCACCATCGGTAAATAGGGAAAGGGCTTTGATACGTTACAAATTAGGTTATTGAGTCCCCGTGGGCACCGTATACCTAATGCACGTACATTAAGTAAGCAATTAGCGTAAACGCGGCCACTAGATGTGAACTACAGGACGTGATGTTCCCCACAGTTATTGGCGAAGGAGTCGATAAACTCCTGCGGGAGGAACATAGTGGAGAGCTCTGATACGGCTCAGATCTACACTGGGAAAAAAGAGGCAATCACGGACACGTTTCCATTGGTAATATAGGACTCAGAGATAAACCGTTATGTTACTATTTTGGAAAAATAGACTATGATAAACATGGTTGTCCTTAGAATAATAATACGGATAATAATAACAAGTATACTTAATCGTCATTATGAATGAATTTTGTTGACAAAGCTTGCGTTAAATGAATATACATATACAGTGTGTCCCGCTTTTCCTGAATACACCCTAATATCTCAGTTATTAATAATGCGATTTTCTTGAAATTTTGGTGGTGATTATATGTTAGGTAAATGAAGTATTTTGGCATAGTGAACATTTTCATCGACCATAGGCGTGCGGTGTGGGGGGTAAAAAAAAGCTGTTTTTTGGGATAAGGATATTAGGGCTCATTTTAGATAACTTTTTTTATCTGAATTAGAATCAGCATCCCCAAAATCCCCCCAATCCATATTTTCGAAATCTCAAGAGCTGATTTGAGGAGAAAAAAAAAATTAATTCACTTTTTTCGTCAATGCACCCGAATACCTGTTATTAGCGATTTTCTTGAGATTTTGGTGGTGATTTTATGTTAGAAAAATGAAGCATTTGGCATAGTGATCATATTCATTCACCATTGGCGTGCGAGGTTGGGGAGAGAAAAAGGCATTTTTTGAGAAATGAATATTAATGCTTATTTAAGACAACTTCTCTTATCAGATTTGGAATCAGCATCCCCAAAAACCCTTTAATTCATATTTTCAACATCTCAAGAGCTGATTTGAAAAAAAAAAAGTTTAAGTCTTTTTTTTAATAAGTTCTTTATTTGTAACAGTGCTAACAAAATAACGAATTACTTTATTTTAGATTCTTGTGTTTTCAACATTCTGAAACAATACACTTTTCAACAATTCTTCTCAAACGTACATTCACTTTTCTTAAAGTTTGGGGAGTTATTTCCTGACACGCCTGCCTAATTGCAAAGCAAAGTTCCTCTCTATTACGCGGCCGAGTAGCATACATTTTATTCTTCAAATGCCCCCACAGAAAAAAGTCACAAGGGGTAATATCTGGCGATCTAGGGGGCCATGGTTCCAAAGGAGAATTTCTACCTATCCACTTCATAGGGAAAATTGCATTTAAAAAGTTCAGAACTATCCCAGAATTGTGTGCGGGGGCCCCATCTAATTGAAACATTAAGTTTTGTCTTTGTGCTAGTGGCAATTCCACGAGAAAATCATAGAGACCATTTTGTAAAAAATTTAGAAAATTTTGTCCGGTCAGGTTATCCAGGAAATAAGGGCCAACAATCCGTTCGTTGAATATGCCACACCACACGTTAACTTTTTCAATGTATTGGTTTTTACAATGAATTACCCAATTCGGATTTTCAGCTGCCCAAAACCTACAATTTTGACTAGACACCACACCGTTTGTTGTAAACGTTGCCTCGTCAGTAAAAATCATGTTCTTCAGAAAAAGTCTGTCGTTAAGATAGTTACCCTGCAACCATGAGCAAAATTCAAACCGTCGTTCAAAATCACCATTTAACAGATTATGTAGAAATTTTGGTTTAAATGCCCTAATCCTGTTGCGTTTCAAACATCTCCATACTTTGTTTTTCGTTAAATTCATTGTCCTCGCCCTTACAGTACCATTTGGGTTGTTTCGAAATTCTGCTAAGATACGTTCGTCGTCTGGATAGTGTCTTTGATTTAAATTGTACCGCTCCAGTCCTTGCGAACAATCTGTTGATTTTGGCAACGGTATCGTGAGAAATTAGTTCTCGATCATGATGCCTTCCATTGAATATTCCAGCAACTTGACGCGTAGATCTTTCATCATTACCAAATAAGCGGATAATCTCTACTTTTTCTCCAATTGTAAGAACTACTCTTCGGTTATGTGCCATCTTATTAACAGTTAAGTAACACTGCTTGACTTATTGACATTTCGTAGTGATTGCCGATGTCAAACAAAAACTTTTGTTTCAAAGCACTCTTTCATTAATTTGCATGAAAACTCAAATCGGCAAGCCAACGGTACCACAGTTTGCGTATCTTCGGAAATACCTAAATTGTAGTATAAGGGGAGTTGCAAACGATACAGAACATAAGGAAACGAAGGTGTTTGAAATTTAATATAGGATTAGGGCATTTGAAATAAAAAGTTAGAAATAAACAATCTATTGAAGAAAAGTGAATTTAATTTTGTTTTCTAATCAAATCAGCTCACGAGATTTCGAAAATATGAATTGAAGGGTTTTTGCGGTCGCTGATTCCAAATCTGATAAAAAAAATTCTAAAATGAGCCCCTTATATCCTTGGAGAAGAAGTGGAAATTATCCGATTATTTGGTAATAATGAGAGATCTACGCGTCAGGTTGCTGGAATATTCAATGGAAGGCATCATGATCGAGAACCAATTTCTCACGCCAAAATCAACAGATTGTTCGCAAAGACTAGAGCGATTTTCAAGACAAGACCAGGGAGGTACAATTTAAATCGAAGACACTATCCGGACGACGAACATTTCGAATTTCAAAACAACCCAATTGGTACTGTAAGGGCAGTTGCGAGGAAAATGAATTCAACGAAAAACAAATTATAGAGATGTTTGAAACGCAACAGGATTAGGGCATTTAAACCAAAATTTCCACATACCGTGTTAAATTGTTATTTTGAAAGAAGGTTTGAATTTTGCTTACAAGGACTTATTGAAAAAAGAGTTGAATAATTTTTTATTCAAATCAGCTCTTGAGATGTTGAAAATATGAATTAAAGGGTTTTTGGGGATGCTGATTCCGAGACGAAAAAAGTGAATTAATTTTTTTTTCTCCTCAAATCAGCTCTTGAGATTTCGAAAATATGGATTGGGGGGTTTTTGGGGATGCTGATTCTAGTTCTGATAAAAAAGTTATCTAAAATGAGCCCTAATATCCTTTTCCCAAAAACAGCTTTTTTTTACCCCCCCGTCACCGCAAATGTTCACTATGCCAAAATACTTTATTTACCTAACATATAATCACCACCAAAATTTCAATAAAATCGCATTATTAATAACTGAGATATTAGGGTGTATTCATGAAAACCGGGACACACTGTATGTAAATATAAAAGTATAGCAGAGGTGAAATGTGTAGAAGTCACACTTGATAGAAAACTCACATGGAACCCTCATTTGCAAAATGTTCTCCGCAAAGCCAGAATGTCCTTATGGTCATGGATCGTTGTTAGACCAATGATCACATACGATGCCATTGCCTGATGGCCGAAAACTTCACTGCTTGTCTGGAGATAACTGGTGCCATCAGCACCACACCTTCAGCAGCTATGCAAATCCTACTATACCTACCATCTTTCTATATCTTCCTATAGAGAGAGAGGCTAGATTGACAACCTACAGAATCATACATATTAGCAATTACAAGCAGCAGACTTATACAGAGCATAGCAAACTGCTGATTGATACTCATTGTCACAGAATTTTGGGAATGGCTTCTGATATTATGCCTCCAACAGTAAATTTTGACCTGCCTTATACCGATCTAGTCCGAAGAGAGACGATTTGGTCCTCCAAGAAGATAAACTACTGAAAGCAGATTACTGTTGGTTCACAGATGGTTCGAACGCACCCTCAGGTTCTGGTGCAATTGTATACAGTCGTATATCTAGAACAGATATATCAACCAGTTCAGGATTATATGCGACAGTATTCCAGGCGGAAACTCACACCATTGATCTATATGTAGAGACTAGAAGAAACCAACCTCTCACAAAGATGAATCAAAATTATTACGGCCAGTCAAGCGGCTTTGGAAGCACTTAAATCGTATCCATCAACGTCTAAGCTGGTGTCAAACTACCAAAGAAGACTCTCCTCAAAAAATGCATTTTTTGAGTCGGTGAGCAAAATCTCAAAAGTAATATTTTTCTGAAAATCAATAACGTTTGGATGAAATTTTTTAATGAATTCATCAAAACTCATATGAAATTTAAAAATGGATTAAATAGTCAAATTAATCAAATAAACAGTTAATAACAAAATAGGATTAAATCACGTGTCCTCCGTTCCTTACAATGCACAAAATGGTTCGACCATACATTTCCCTTGAAATATTTGACAACGAAACTAAAGGAGCTTGGGCAGCACATTCTCTTGTCAATTTTTTAAGGTATTCGTAATCCCTGAAAGGTCTGAGATTATAAACCTCAGATTCTGAATATTTCTACCGAAAAATTCTCATGGAGTTAGTTCTGGATATATAGGAGGCTATAACGTTTGGAAATTTACTCCCAAATCGACCGTTTGGCAACACCTCTTAAATTCTCAATCGTTTATGTGATAACTGTACCCCAGATCATTTTTTGATACGCAAAAGCGAACCACAAACCGTTTACTCAAATTCAGGAGTAATTTGTTTTTTCACACTAATTATGAAGAGAACAGAGAACTTTTTGTGAGAACATATTATAATCCTTTTTATTGGTAATTTTCCTGAAAGTTTTACAGTCATCTGCATACAAAAGAAAAAAATAAATTTATGAGAGGTAGATATATTTCTTCACCAATTTTTTTTTTCAGATTTGACTCTAGAGACAAAAATATGGAGAAAGGTCGTCACTGGGCTGATGAGAATGTTCTTGGAGGCAGGGGCCACTTTCGATACCAAGACCAACCTGCAAAGTTGACCCTAGAAACAGTGAAAGACAGTGACGGAGGTATTTACCATTGCAGGGTAGATTTCAAGCAAACCCCCACCAGGAACATCAAGGTTAACCTGACGATAATAAGTGAGTATTATCAAAATTTATTATGAACTCAACATAAAAATACTTAATTGTATATCCAGAGTCACACTTATTATTACTGTTTACTTTGAAGTTTATACCAGTTTCCGAGGAGGTCACACTATGGAAAACCGATTCATCAAGTTCAGTTTAACAACGTCGGCTATTTCATGATCAATGTTATCCACCTGAATTTTACTGTATAATTACGTTAAACGAGAACGTACAGTTATTACAATTATTTTTGATATCATTGACATTGGTAGTCAGTTAAGCCCTAATATTATGTCGACATCTTCATTTGCTATTAGTGTTGCTGACTTTCGTCTGGCTCGGAATTTTCCAACTACGATATATTCATGATATTCTATGTCACATATCATCATACCATACAATTCGTCCCATCTGAAAGCTCTTGCTGTTTCCAGGATCAGTCCCACTGAAAATACAATTGTATTTGAATTTCGCTATTACAAATCAATTACCATGTGCCTCATTTGAAAACTGTTCAATGTATTATCTGCTGAATATATCAGATTTTTTAGGCCTGTGTCCAATATTTTTCATATTCAGATAGGCCATCAAGAAAGAAAATTTTCAAATATCAACAGCATCTTTGAGAAATATTGTAATGGTAATGGTAATGGTAAATATGGATGGTGACTGATGCGCTGCGACCTAATTAGATCTATTGTGCCCCATCTTCTTCTGCTTTTTCATGGTGTTCTCGTTTACAGCAGCCCCTCAAGCCCCAATTCCTTGAGGAATTTAAGGCTTTTTGAGGGGGCCTTTCGTGGTTTTTCTCCCACAGTCAGTTGGTGTGATCCTAGTATATTCAATCTTTTGTGATGTACAGCATAACACTCCATCAATATATGGTGTGGTGTTTCTAGATGTTCCCCACATAATCTGCAGGTGCTGTCCTCTAAGCCTAGCTTCCTTAGGTGTTCTTTGGGTCTGCAGTGCCTTGTAAGAAATCCTGTGATTGTCTTTGGACTAGTTTTGCTGAGGTTAATCAGTGTGTTCGATCTTGCTCGGTTGAAGTTGCCGAGGAGATCTTTGGCCTGCCTTTGCCCTGAAAGTATTTGCCAGTATGTTGCTTTCGTTGCTTCTTCACTTTTATTGAGTTCGTCTTGGAAGTGAGATTTTCCAAGTCCGCAGAATGGTTCTGGCCCGATCAGTGGCGTTGAAGCCCCTTTTCGTGCCAGGGTACCTGCTTGTTCATTGCCCTCCACACCTTGTTGTTCCTGCCTAGATCAATAAGTTCGTCTAGGCATTCCCTAACCGTATTTGAGTTGATGTTATATGAGCTCAACGCTTTGATGGCTGTTTGACTATCAGAGAGGATGGCGATTTCCTTGTTCCGGTATTTCCTGTCGAGGTTGAATTGAATGCACCTTTCTATGGCGTGAATTTCCGCTTGAAAAATACTGGGGAATCAACCATGATATGGAGAGGAGTGAGGTCCAGAGTTACCTCTATTGCTGCTGTTGGAGTCGACCTCATTGCTCCTATTATACAAAGACATGCTAGTCTTTGCACTCTCTCCAGGATCTTCTTTATTCTGCCGTGCCACACTACTGCTCCGTAGGTGATCAAAGGCCTCACTATCATGGTGTACATCGAGAAATATGGTAATTTTTAGCATAGAATATTCTGCTCATCGACTACCAGGTGGTTTTATCGTATTATTGCTAAGACCAAAATGAGCCAGCAGCGTCTTCTCATCGATACTTCCACTATATTTCTTGTCACACCAATTTCTGTTTTTTTTTATTTTTAATATCGTTGTTCGAACTCTTCTGGTATCATTACGGCACGACCAATCTCCCAGGCATATCTTCAGAGTCACGCATGTTCGAAACATTCGTCAGCAAAAATGTCGAATAATATTCAGTTTTTGTTGTTCCACACCGCTCACTGCTGTAGCGCTGCAGATTGCCATTGTTCCATCGAAAATTTCCCATCATTCACCAGGAATATTTATACATTCCTGTTGACTTTGTCCCTTTCAGATATAAGTCGACCTGTTGTGTATGATATTATGTTTACGCAGCGTTACTATACTGATATATTGTAGCTGTACCTGCAACGTAAATAGGCTGTGATTAATAATACGATGATTCGTTAGGAAAACATCGTGAGGGTGCGGAGAAACGGATACGCTGAATTGAATGAAAACACAGGAAAATTAGTTTTTATTGGATGCAGGTAATTAGGTAATGTTCTAAAATGGCGCATTTTGTATTCTGCAGAGCACAACCAAACTCTGTCCATTTGATCTAGCAGGTCGAAGCTATTCAAGCTTCCTTATTAAAACAAGAACTTAAGACTGACTTATTCAAACACAAACTATCGACCAACTTTCAGGAAAAGAAAAGAACACTATGGGTTCGGTTACCTAGAACTCTTGACTCATATTGGCTCAACCCTTGGTGTAATGTGAACTATACTGCAATAGTACCAGAAGCGCGTCTTGATATCAGACCGTTTTTTTTTTCTCGGATGATTGTTCTGTTGCCAGCTGCACCTCAGCCTCTTAGGCTTTTTGTGTTTTCCGGGTTGGTTCACAGCACCCACTCCGTGACTCTAGTCTCCTGTACCAGTCTGTACAGGTTCTTTAACGGTTAGCTGTATTCTTCGGGAGTGAGCATAGGTTTCCCAAATATTGCCTGTCTTTTGTGATCTAATACCTCGCCTTCTGACAGTACGCATTTTCCGTTCCTGCCCCTTTGCCACATTGTCTGCAGGAAAGTTCTCCATTGTACAGCCCCATTTTGAGCAGGTGTCCTCTCATTGGACTGTGACCAGTGAGAAGACCTGTTATAGTACTTGATTCCTGCCTAACTTCAGCAGCAGTTCTTCAGTTTTGTGTTTTGACGTTTCTTTAGTGAATGTTTTCCCGTGGTGCATAAATTTTGTTGTCCATCAGTACCTCGTATTAGATCACCATCCGATATGAATATGCAATATATCTTAAATTGAAGAAATTATGGAAAATACTTATACAGAATTCCAAAACAGGTACATCCAAATTGGGCGAATATATTTTCCACATAATAGTCCGAATCCACATATTCGTTCCATTGTTGATTGGAGATCAATAATAGATTCGTGTGGTTTCATTTATGATATTCCCTGGAAATATCCACAAAAAGCTAGTGAAAATACGATATTCAATGCATTTGAATGGGAATCGAAATGCATTTTGGAGTAAATGAGAGTGAGTAATTGAGATTTAAATAGTTTAGTAGTATTATATTATATTGAAAACCGATAGACTATACTTTCAATTAAAATGTAGAGTATGAGGTTTCATCATAATTATAGTGAATAGATTGTTTTTTTCATATTCGTAACCTTTTTATATATGCTCAACGAATGTGGAATCGATTCCTAGAGAGATTTGGTGGTGTTTTCACGGAACCTCTGCAATTTATAATTTGAACTTTTTTCGATTTTTTTTTTCTTGGGAAAATCGCATATCATATCCCACTCAAACTCATCTCGTTGAGCTGAACGAAACTGAATTGCTTCGTGAAAACACCACGAGTCCGCAGGACGAGAGGTGTTTTCTCAAAACAATTCAGTTGAGTTCAGAAATAAAAACAGACTTATGAGATTAATTCAATCACGAGTTGAATTGTATTAGACTATTTCACGAATACAGTTTCTTCATTAATTTAAATACGAACAATGTATAACAGTCATAAACAAATTATTAAAATCGTCAATATTATAATGTTTCGTTTCATAATTTCATTTGAATTTGCACCGAAGCGACTCATTTTGACACAATCAGGTACAAATAATATTGATAGAACTGCCAAACTTTGTGTAGCCATGGTTTCGTCGTTGAAAATACCGAAGCAGATCCTCCAATCAGAATTGAAAGACAGCTGGTGTTATCGCGATAACACGAGTTGTCTTTGGTTTGCAATTGTTCAGATTATGTGAGAATTGTAAGATGAGTGAAATAATCATAAAAAAGGTAACCACTAGAAATTGCAGAGGTTCCGTAAAAAAAATATCAAATGTCTCTTTGACTCTGAATGTATTTTACGAAAATGTCGAAAAAAATTGAACATTTTTTTGGCCGTTTAATGCCGTTATCAACTCTGGGTGAACTTTTCAACTTGAGAGAGCAATTCTGAGAATGCCAATCGATTCAGGATGACGAATTTATTAATTCTGTAATTTCGAAGTTGATCGACGGAAAATTATATATACAAATGAGATTGAATTTCACGAAATTGGGACGAAATACGTATTAGGTCGGTTAACGATTTTTCGAAAAACGTGAAATAAAAATTTTTGGAAAAAGCTTTATTTCTAAAGTGCAGAGGTTCCGTAAAAAGCCTACCAAATCTACATTTGACTCGGTATCGATTTCAAATTTAGTAAGCATATACAAAAAATA
This sequence comes from Chrysolina americana, assembly GCA_958502065.1. Lineage (NCBI taxonomy): Eukaryota > Metazoa > Arthropoda > Insecta > Coleoptera > Chrysomelidae > Chrysolina > Chrysolina americana. The sequence continues at coordinate 105,376,705 of OY293411.1, forward strand.
TCAACTTTCACGAAAATGAGACAAAAAAATGCAAAATATTTTTGGTGGGAAATAATAGCTCTCAACTTTAAACGAACTTTTCAAATCGAGAACGGTTTGAGATAGATCAATTCTGTGAACGCCAATCGATTCAGAATGTCAAAATTAGTATAATCTGTTAATTTCAAGTCGATCGGTGGCAAAGCATTGATTACTCGGAAAAATTCCAAGGGGTATACCCCTAAAAATCATCAAAAGTACAGAACAATCAGATTCATTCAAAATTAGCACGATATACTCAATATTTCATGCTGAATCCGAAATATATGATTTGGATATGTTCCCAATAATAACTTCCAGTATTGTATTTAATTGCGACATTCAGTAGAGATGAAAGGTCACTGGGAGATGAAATAACCCCCATATTAGTTCACTAGTTTTTCAAAGCCTCCTTGATCGACGTCTAATAACTTCTCCAAAAGTTTTCGACTCTTTGATCATGAAAGTTCATTTGTAGTTTCGGAGTTACTTTCTCCATTTTCGAAATCCTCTACCGACCTACCCGGTATTTATTTGACAAATAAATCAAATGTGTATTTGCAGTTAACCAACAAACCGTCTTTAATGGAAAATACCGTCACGTCTCCTTGATAATTCGTAACTAGTTCGCTATTTGCTTTCTACAGCGTTATACATTTTCATTAGAGTATGTAAATTTGCAAATGGAAATAAATAGGTTATATTAAATGTTGACATCGTTCAGGGGAATATATATGTGGAGTTTCACGAAGTTGAATGACGTTCCATGGACAATATTTCAGAGAAATACTTTGTGGTGTATATTTGAATCAAAGTGGGTCCGTCAAAAACATGCTTGACGGATATCAAAATCCATAATTATATATGAATTGGCCGTATATCATACAATTTTTTTTGTACAACTGTTACTGCAAGTGAGAAAAAAAGTTCATATGATCCAAATCTCATATCTCAAATGTTTATTTAGCAAATCACAAACAAGCATATTTTTGCTTCTGTGATATTTTGTTTATTTACTAATTTTATTCATACAATAATTGTTGATATGTCTTTATATTTATGCGAATATTTATGTGAATAAACATAGATAGGATTCGAACACATCATTTATAACATTAGTATTAAAAGTGATGACACATAATGTGTTATTCCATAATGAAAGAAAATATTCTTTCATGATATTTATTCTATTTTGTTTCCGCTAATGACATCATCAATAATGGCAACCGAGTTATGGATTTTACTATAGGTATGCTTTCAACAGGCGACAGATACTGACTCCTACGACCACTGAATCATACCTGGTAGCTTCTTCAACAAGTGTTCTGCAACAACTACCTTGCACTATTCTCTAAATCTTGAATCTCAAAGAATTATAATTCTTTTCTTGATTGCACTACACAATATAATGATTGTACCAAATCTGAGAATTGGATAATGACGATTCATTCTCAACACAAACTTACAAAATATTGCACTTTGGGTAATCAACCTCTTCAATAGGTATAGTCGTTGACAAGTTTTCAACAGGTGACAAATACTGCCTCCTATTTTACGTGGACCATCAGTTAATATACCCGACAACATAAAACACACCGTACACTGTGCTCGCTGAGCTCAACAATATGATTTTTGTGTCATTATGAGCTCTCCGAGCTCAAAAGTCTGATGGAAGTTTATACAATTTTTTGAATTTTCAAACCGCAATAACTTTTGAATAAATGGACCAATTTTCACGCGGTTGGCGGCATTCGACGCAGTTTTTCAAGATCCACGAATAAGCTTTAAAATTGAATTGATCGAACGAGAAATTTCAGAGTGATTCCGAAAAAACACTGTTTTCGGTTTTCTTTCGACAACGATAACTCACGAACGCATCAACCGAAACATATTTGAAAAAGAAAATTGTAGTTTTTTGAGATTTCTCATAATCTACTGGTACAAATCGGTTCAAATTATATTCAAAATCTAAGTTTGGCCAAGCCAAATATATAGAGAAAGAGTGAGAGAGAAATAGTAACGCGGAGAAGGGAATTTAGGCATTACGCATTGAACGATATCGACGAATTTTTGTTATTTCGGCATGTAGAAATCGTCAGATTATCTATTTTTCATTATTCTTGCCTTCAAAATGAAATAGATTTAATCACGCTCGAGAATGTCGAGATGACCTTTTTTACAACTTTTTGCCCCTCCCCTTTCTTTACGTCACTCTCAAATTGTTAGATTAGTAGAATACAAACTTTTTAGCATGTAATTAACTCACCCTATCTCAATCTGACGCGCTCGAGAATTTCTGATGATCAATTTTTTTACTAATTTGATCTTTTATCCTGGACGCGCGGTCTCATCTTTGAGGTTCATATTTGGCGGAGGTACTTAACCAGGTACAAGATATCCCCCTATATATTATTCTGCCGCGCTTCAGTAAATCCCGAAATCCCTCTTGGGCTCCCCTGCTATTTGAACAAATCACAATAATTAACTAAAATGTAAAGACGAAAGTGAATCACATGAAATTCTCAAAATGCTCTTGTTCATGATAAAAATCTTCCGAACTCTCTAACAATACTGTGTTGAAAGACCTCAATCATTAGTTTTATATTCCCTCTAACTGTAAACTCTATTTTTCAGTGTACCCCATAAGAATGTATCCATAACATTTAAGTCTGAAGACTTTGCTGGCTACTTCATCAACATAGCGAAACCCTCTCCACACGTTTCCACCAAGTGGAAAAATAAGGCAAACATCTGTCAGAAAACAACTACTTTCCTGGCTAATGCCCCGACGCACATTGAGCCACATCTAACAGAATTTGTGCAACGTTCTTCCAAGAAGACCCAATTGCAAGAGCTTGTCTCGTAATTGAACAGCAGATTATCCCTTATTTAGCTGGGAATGAATGATAATTTTCACGATTTTCGTTATGAAGAATAAATAAGTTTCAGACAGTTAACCAAAGAATTCTTAATAAAAATAGGATTCTGAGGGGATTTGTTACAGAATTTTATAAACGCGAAAGAAAAGTTTATCGATGCAAGTTTTCAACCGATTTAATAATAATAATAATAATAATACTTTATTTCCATATGACAATAAAATTGAATTGGAATAGTCAATAAATAAATATATACATATGAACAGAACAGAAAATCACATGATAACATGAATGTATATGAGACACAACAGAAACATTTAACAGTTTACTCTCTAATTAGTACTAAAATATTCTTTTGTGGAATAAAAACATTTCACAATTAGAAATTCCTTGAGTTTTTTTTAAAGACAGGCAGTGAAGAACACTCCTTGAGTTCATGCGGTAGCTTGTTGAAAGCTCGCAGGCCATTTTTATCTGAAGAATTAAATTCAATACTATTTTTCCTGAATGGTACATAGAATAGTAGTTCTCGATTACGAGTGTTCCTTTGATGCACATCAGAGTATTTAGTAAATGTTAATTTATTTCTAAATATATGAAAGTAAAGTTCAAATAGATATAAGGAAGGAAGCGTTAATATTTTGTGACTAATAAATAGGTTTTTACAGCTGGTAGTACTAGACACATTAGCAATGCACCTTAATATTTTCTTATGTGCTATAAACACATCATCATTCATAATGGACCAACCCCAGAAACAGATACCATATCGGAGACGACTTTCCACTTGTGCACAATACACCATCTGCAATTGATTGTATGTGAGAATTGTTCGTAAATTTTTCAATAAATAACATTGTGAGTGAAGATTGGAAATTAGGTTTGTACAATGAATTTTCCAGTTTAGATGTTCATCAATGTTCATTCCCAAAAATTTGACTTGTGTAGCTGTGCCTGATATGGGCACATCATTAATAACAAGATTAGGTTTGTAGCAAACTCGTTGTCTATTGTGAAACCTCCGATACTGTGTCTTTTCAGTATTGAAGATAAGTGAGTTCTCGAACGACCAAAACGCCAAGGACTGGATCAACTCGTTGCATTTTCGTTCTAGAATCCCATCGGATTTATCCACAACAAGGACAGAGACATCGCCTGCATACATAGTGACGTGGATATTTTCACATAGTTTATCAATGCTATTCACATATAACAAAAATAGAACCGGTCCAAGAATGAAACCTTGTGGAACACCTCTATCAATATCCACAAGTGGGGATTTTGTGACAGTTACTTCATCATTTCGATTGCTTCTGAGGCATACATACTGTTTGCGGTTTGTCAAAAAACTGGTGACCCATAGAAGAGCATTGTCTTTAATACCATAACTGGCCAATCTATGTATCAAAATGTCGTGATTTGAAAAGTTTTAGGTCATCACGAAGAAGAAATAATTAATAGGTATGATATGTTTCAACCATATCTTGATATATTTCATGTGATTTGATGCTCTGGAATGTAATGCAACGAAACAACCATCAATTAAATGCCGTACAATTTCGTCACTCCACTGAACCGAACCGCTATCAATACTGTAATTTCCAATTTCCTCAGAGAACAACTGATTAATAAATTGTCTTCTCAACTTATATCGATAACTAAGTGAACGATTGACGATCCATCACGAGTGCTAGTATTCCCCCAAGACCAAGCCCTTGTCGAAATTTTCTCCGTCGGATATCATCCCTCAGGAGCGCCGAAGTTACACCACTGGACTCCATCCCCGGGCAAATAAAAGAATTAGCATCGGTCGCTCGTTAACCGGCTAATTTTGGGCACCGAATTCTTGCTTCCGTTTGCGATTACATCTGTTCCTGACCCAACAGTTTGTCTTTCTCATGGGTTTCTGATGACAGGTGGCGAATCGCTGTCGGGGTGCGTTGGAAAGTAGGTCGATGATTCCTGCAGTATTTGCACTAGGGAGGCAAGAATTCAGATTGTTCCGAAGGAATATTTTCAACTTAAGCGGCGAAAAAATATCAGGTTCTGATAGGAGAAATAAATTCTTTAGTCATACAACAATTCAAGATATATAATGGAACTTTGTTTTATATTTTTTGGATTTATCATTACAGGCAATCACATTTGTAACGATATTTCGTTGTTACGAATCACTTTGACGCTGAGTCCAGGTCAGGGGTTCCCTCTCGGGTGCCAGCTTTTGGCGTGGTGTGCTCCACGTGCTCCACATTAAAAAACATTGTAAAATTACATAACATCGCGTTGGTCACATATGACCCACGTAATATTATGTGAAAAATGTTTCCACTAATGATCATTTATCAACCAGATTCCTACATGAACGTGATAGTTTTTCACTCTAGAAATGAAAGTGAAGTAAATGAACATTAACAAGCTACCCGATGGTACTAAAAGCAATTTGATAGTTTTTTGACCCTAATGACAGTCAATCTCGATACTTGGCACTTGAATCAACAAGCGAACGTCACTTCGGTTGACTGATTATGAACATTTTCACGATTATATTTGAACTTCTCTGTATAACTTTAATTAATATGGACTCTGATAGTATTTTATAAACAACATCTAGCATAAAAAAAAGCATTCCATACTCGAGATGAAATACGTTTTTTTCACGAAAAAAACAGTATTTTCGTCTCTTGTTGGAAATATACTACAAGTGATGTAATCAAAACCATTATTTAAATAGGAATCGCACGTTAAAAGGTAAGACCTCGTTACCTTAGCACGCACAAGTTTCGACTTCTGAGGGCTGTCGTTCGTAGGAGTATGACAGCTTATTAACGGAAAAAACAATTTTAAACAATTTCTTTCAAAACTGCCAAGAAATTCTCTATTGAAATTTCGGATTTAATTTTACGTTCACTTTCCGTAGTCTGTGAAATATTTCCAAAAACCATCAAATCGTCCCAATAAACAAAACCATTCTCGTAACTTGCCAAAGCGACTGCCATGGTACGGGAAAACAACTGAGTGAAACCCTCATTTCTTGAGGTAGTCTCGTAAATTGATATTGTAATTGGTCAGTAGTGAAAGCTGTGCCAGGCCTACAAGAATGTTTCAATTTGATTTGCCCCCGAGATGAAGATGAGAAAAGTACATTTTTTTATAGAATGAGAATAAACATTTCTTGTAGTCAATTATCGATCTATTTTCACAAAAAAGTCTGAACCCAATGCTTCATGCATATCATTATCGAAAACTATCATCATCAAAAATGGATGACAAGTTATGTATTTTCTGCTGGTAATATAAGCTAAGCCTGAATGGCATCACTTAAATTTGAATGAATTCTAGATTTGATGATAGTTCGTAATTCTATGTCCTGTAAGCCGCTGGTGAATGCATTGATCGCTATTTTTTCATTCACGTCCCTCAAAACCCCAATGGCAATTGAACAGTTTCTTTGTTCAGCATTTTGCATCTGAAATGATGAACCTGAAAGGGATTTTCCAGCGATGAAATGAGTTTTTAAATCCAAAATTAATACTGATATACGTACTACTCATTCTAATTTTTGCACTTTGAGACAATCGTGTTTTGGAAAGTTGGTAAGTAATTTTTTGACTGCATCATCAAATAACACATCATTCAATTCAATGGAATCAATGAGTAGTTTCTTCACATTCTCTGTACTGTCCATGACAGGCAGTCGTTCTTGATTTTTTTTGTCATGTTGTCTGTTTCCCTAGAGCAATCTGAATCTGTATGTCCTGATCAGGAACGTATAGTGACTTTAACTTTAGAGGAAACAGTAATGACTTTGTCATGAAAGACATTTATATTCTTCTTCTTGAAAGCTCATCAATTTTTTTCCTAAAATATTTAAATATTGCATAACATCTAATTTCATTTCCAACTAGAAGGTATTCTACCTTACATTTATCAATAATTACATCTGCTAAATCAACAAGATAGTCGAATTCATTTGGGTTAGACATAATTTCTTACATTAAGCGGATTCCATTGTTTGATAGGTTTTCGTCAGAGTATATTATATGTTATAGGCTATTTCTCAACTAATTACTTCCAATTCGCATCCAATAATCAACAATTTCATGACTGATTATTTGTCTTCTCTGCATTAGTTTTTCCATCACTTCCCTAGCTTGGTCGATAATAATTTTACTTTCGATTTCGTTAATCCCACTTTGGTGCCCAACAATTCAGTTTGATAAATCATATTCTTTTTCTCGTTCATTCCGATAGCATGCATGTACTCTTCCACCACACTTAAGGACTGATCAGATCCTTTTCTCCCGAGACATATAGTTAGATCTATACATGTAAAAATTGGGTCATTACCTGAGAATGGTCAAAAATCTTTATCACCCAAGCTTGGTCACTATATTTTTGATTTTAACTCTCAAGCATCAATTGTTTTATTGCGTTCCAGAGTTCAATGCTTCAACGGAATACGAGTGAAATGTTAAACTTGCTTCGGGCTGTTCAATATGGCCATCGGGCAATTATATTTGCATGGCGATGGCACCATAAAGGAACACAGAATTGCTCTCGAATATTTCCCAATTCATTACACAGCCAACGTTGATTGGTTAATGAGTTCGGACGTCAAGGTTTCATTAGTAGCTTGATTATACGAGTATATGGATGGCTGGGGGTTATCAGAAGCCTCAAATTAGATGTATATTAGTCTGTATATCAATACCAGTGGAATATATGAACAATGTTCATCATGAAATGCAATTCGAATTAATTGTATATGAAGATGTCAACACAAAATTGTCGACATTATTAGTGTTCATGAGAACCAGGGGAAATTTATGCCATATTGCAAATTGCGCAAAAGGAAATAGAAACGTTGAATATTGAATCAAAATAAAAGAACTCATTAGCAAGAATTTGATATAATTACCTTGAAATCAATGTAATTGCTCCGCAATATGAAATATATCAGATGAAGATGAAGATGAAGATAGAATCATTATACAATCTTGCCTCGATTCCAGTTCTCGCTCAACACACTATCAAGAAAAAATTCTGATAATATATTCGAAATCAGCTTGACGAGATTTGTTTGGGGTTATATAGGGACTTTTTTTAAATGAAAAATAAATACTTTAGAAAATGTGCTTTTTCACGGTATAGAAAAATTATTGTCCGTTGATATATTCATTTGAAATGCACAGGCTATACTAATTTCGACATTCTGAATCGACTGGAGTTCGCAAAATTGCTCTATCTCGATCTGTTCTCAATTTGAAAAGTTCATCTGCAGTTGAGAGCAGTTATTTCCCGCTAAAAAAAATTTTGAAATTGTTTCTTCCAATTTTTCTACAAATAAGTTTTTTTTGTACATGCTCACTAAATTTGATATTGATTCCGTATCGAATAGAGATTTGGTAGGCTTTTTATGGAACCTCTGCACTTTCGTAATGAATAGTTTTCCAAAAATTTTTATTTTACATTTTTCGAAAAGTTGCCCATTGGCCTATTATGTATGTCGACGGACTGATTTCGTATTATATTTCAAAACTTGAATTCCACCAAGTATTATCAAAATTGCTGAAATTTTTGCTATTTCGACAAAATCATTTTCAGTTCCTGCTCAATCCTACAACAAATTTCATTTTTGATAATATATTCAGAATCAGCTTGACAAGATACGTAAGATGACGGTTTGCAATTTTTCCAAAAATGAAAAATAAACATTTTCGAAAAATCGATGGTGAGAGAGAAATTATCACGTTTTACCGCTATTTTATGGTACACCTTGTATCTAAGCATATCCAGTTCATAAATATTTGGAATCAGCATAAAATTTTGAGTATATGGCAGTAACTTCAAGTGATTCTGATGATTTTTGACTTTTCGTGATTTTTAGAGGTATACCCCTTGGACTTTCTTCGAGTAATAAACTTTTTGCTGCAGATCGGTTTGAAATTCACAGAGTATACTAACTTCGCCATTCTGAATCGATTGGCATTCGCAGAACTGCTCTATCTCAAACCGTTCGCGATTTGAAAAGTTTATTTTCCGTCAAATAATTCTTTGAATTCTTCTCATCTCATTTTCGAGAAACCCAATTTTTTTTGTATATGCTCACCAAATTTGAAATCGATTTCGAGTCAATTAGAGATTTGATAGGCTTTCAACGGAACCTCTGCACTTTCGAAATTAACCTTTTTCCAAAAAATTGTCATTTAACATTTTTCTAAAAGTTGCTCACCAACCTATTACTTATTTCAACGAGATGATTTCAAATTATCTATCAAAATTCGAATTCCACCAAGTATTATCAAAATGACTGAAATTTTTGCGGTTTTGACCAAATCATTTTCAGTTCTTGCTCAATCGTTCATCAATTTTTATTTTTGATAATATATTCAGAATCAGCTTGACAAGATACGTAAGATGACGGTTTGCAATTTTTCCAAAAATGAAAAATAAACATTTTCGAAAAATCGATGGTGAGAGAGAAATTATCACGTTTTACCGCTATTTTATGGTACACCTTGTATCTAAGCATATCCAGTTCATAAATATTTGGAATCAGCATGAAATTTTGAGTATATGGCAGTAATTTCAAGTGATTCTGATGATTTTTGACTTTTCGTGATTTTTAGAGGTATACCCCTTGGACTTTTTTCGAGTAATAAACTTTTTACTGCAGATCGGTTTGAAATTCACAGAGTATACTAACTTCGCCATTCTGAATCGATTGGCATTCGCAGAATTGCTCTATCTCAAACCGTTCGCGATTTGAAAAGTTTATTTTCCGTCAAAAAATTCTTTGAATTCTTCTCATCTCATTTTCGAGAAACCCAATTTTTTTTGTATATGCTCACCAAATTTGAAATCGATTTCGAGTCAATTAGAGATTTGGTAGGCTTTCAACGGAACCTCTGCACTTTCGAAATTAACCTTTTTCCAAAAAATTGTCATTTAACATTTTTCTAAAAGTTGCTCACCAACCTATCACTTATTTCAACGAGATGATTTCAAATTATCTATCAAAATTCGAATTCCACCAAGTATTATCAAAATGACTGAAATTTTTGCGGTTTTGACCAAATCATTTTCAGTTCATGCTCAATCGTTCATCAAATTTTATTTTTGATAATATATTCAGAATCAGCTTGACAAGATACGTAAGATGACGGTTTGCAATTTTTCCAAAAATGAAAAATAAACATTTTCGAAAAATCGATGGTGAGAGAGAAATTATCACGTTTTACCGCTATTTTATGGTACACCTTGTATCTAAGCATATCCAGTTCATAAATATTTGGAATCAGCATGAAATTTTGAGTATATGGCAGTAATTTCAAGTGATTCTGATGATTTTTGACTTTTCGTGATTTTTAGAGGTATACCCCTTGGACTTTTTTCGAGTAATAAACTTTTTGCTGCAGATCGGTTTGAAATTCACAGAGTATACTAACTTCGCCATTCTGAATCGATTGGCATTCGCAGAATTGCTCTATCTCAAACCGTTCGCGATTTGAAAAGTTTATTTTCCGTCAAAAAATTCTTTGAATTCTTCTCATCTCATTTTCGAGAAACCCAATTTTTTTTGTATATGCTCACCAAATTTGAAATCGATTTCGAGTCAATTAGAGATTTGGTAGGCTTTCAACGGAACCTCTGCACTTTCGAAATTAACCTTTTTCCAAAAAATTGTCATTTAACATTTTTCTAAAAGTTGCTCACCAACCTATCACTTATTTCAACGAGATGATTTCAAATTATCTATCAAAATTCGAATTCCACCAAGTATTATCAAAATGACTGAAATTTTTGCGGTTTTGACCAAATCATTTTCAGTTCATGCTCAATCGTTCATCAAATTTTATTTTTGATAATATATTCAGAATCAGCTTGACAAGATACGTAAGATGACGGTTTGCAATTTTTCCAAAAATGAAAAATAAACATTTTCGAAAAATCGATGGTGAGAGAGAAATTATCACGTTTTACCGCTATTTTATGGTACACCTTGTATCTAAGCATATCCAGTTCATAAATATTTGGAATCAGCATGAAATTTTGAGTATATGGCAGTAATTTCAAGTGATTCTGATGATTTTTGACTTTTCGTGATTTTTAGAGGTATACCCCTTGGACTTTTTTCGAGTAATAAACTTTTTGCTGCAGATCGGTTTGAAATTCACAGAGTATACTAACTTCGCCATTCTGAATCGATTGGCATTCGCAGAATTGCTCTATCTCAAACCGTTCGCGATTTGAAAAGTTTATTTTCCGTCAAAAAATTCTTTGAATTCTTCTCATCTCATTTTCGAGAAACCCAATTTTTTTTGTATATGCTCACCAAATTTGAAATCGATTTCGAGTCAATTAGAGATTTGGTAGGCTTTCAACGGAACCTCTGCACTTTCGAAATTAACCTTTTTCCAAAACATTGTCATTTAACATTTTTCTAAAAGTTGCTCACCAACCTATCACTTATTTCAACGAGATGATTTCAAATTATCTGTCAAAATTCGAATTCCACCAAGTATTATCAAAATGACTGAAATTTTTGCGGTTTTGACCAAATCATTTTCAGTTCTTGCTCAATCGTTCATCAAATTTTATTTTTGATAATATATTCAGAATCAGCTTGACAAGATACGTAAGATGACGGTTTGCAATTTTTCCAAAAATGAAAAATAAACATTTTCGAAAAATCGATGGTGAGAGAGAAATTATCACGTTTTACCGCTATTTTATGGTACACCTTGTATCTAAGCATATCCAGTTCATAAATATTTGGAATCAGCATGAAATTTTGAGTATATGGCAGTAATTTCAAGTGATTCTGATGATTTTTGACTTTTCGTGATTTTTAGAGGTATACCCCTTGGACTTTTTTCGAGTAATAAACTTTTTGCTGCAGATCGGTTTGAAATTCACAGAGTATACTAACTTCGCCATTCTGAATCGATTGGCATTCGCAGAATTGCTCTATCTCAAACAGTTCGCGATTTGAAAAGTTTATTTTCCGTCAAAAAATTCTTTGAATTCTTCTCATCTCATTTTCGAGAAACCCAATTTTTTTTGTATATGCTCACCAAATTTGAAATCGATTTCGAGTCAATTAGAGATTTGGTAGGCTTTCAACGGAACCTCTGCACTTTCGAAATTAACCTTTTTCCAAAAAATTGTCATTTAACATTTTTCTAAAAGTTGCTCACCAACCTATCACTTATTTCAACGAGATGATTTCAAATTATCTATCAAAATTCGAATTCCACCAAGTATTATCAAAATGACTGAAATTTTTGCGGTTTTGACCAAATCATTTTCAGTTCTTGCTCAATCGTTCATCAAATTTTATTTTTGATAATATATTCAGAATCAGCTTGACAAGATACGTAAGATGACGGTTTGCAATTTTTCCAAAAATGAAAAATAAACATTTTCGAAAAATCGATGGTGAGAGAGAAATTATCACGTTTTACCGCTATTTTATGGTACACCTTGTATCTAAGCATATCCAGTTCATAAATATTTGGAATCAGCATGAAATTTTGAGTATATGGCAGTAATTTCAAGTGATTCTGATGATTTTTGACTTTTCGTGATTTTTAGAGGTATACCCCTTGGACTTTTTTCGAGTAATAAACTTTTTGCTGCAGATCGGTTTGAAATTCACAGAGTATACTAACTTCGCCATTCTGAATCGATTGGCATTCGCAGAATTGCTCTATCTCAAACCGTTCGCGATTTGAAAAGTTTATTTTCCGTCAAAAAATTCTTTGAATTCTTCTCATCTCATTTTCGAGAAACCCAATTTTTTTTGTATATGCTCACCAAAATTGAAATCGATTTCGAGTCAATTAGAGATTTGGTAGGCTTTTAACGGAACCTCTGCACTTTCGAAATACACCTTTTTCCAAAAAATTGTTATTTAACATTTTTCTAAAAGTTGCTCACCAACCTATTACTTATTTCGACGAGATGATTTCAAATTATCTATCAAAATTCGAATTCCACCAAGTATTATCAAAATGACTGAAATTTTTGCGGTTTTGACCAAATCATTTTCAGTTCTTGCTCAATCGTTCATCAAATTTTATTTTTGAAAATATATTCGGAATCAGCTATACAAGATACATAAGATGGCTGTTTGCAATTTTTCGAAAAATTCAAAATAAACGTTTCCGAGAGAGCGATGTTGCGAGGGAATTTTTGACGTTTAGTCGCTATTTTATGATTTTTATCTCAATACCAACTGAAACCTGCGAGCCAAAGTTCTACCAAAATGAAATCATGATTTTCTACTCAGTAAGTATTCATGAACCACAATGTTCGCTATGTGAAGAAAAGTTTGGGTGAATTCTTAAAATACTTCGATAATCATGATGATTTCACTAAAATCTTCAATTTACTGCAGAATCCAAACCACACATCCAAGTTATACGAAAAAAAGCCCAGCATATAATATAGGCATTGAACTCTATGGTCATTCACCCAAGAATGTTGAAGATGAAAACATTTTTCTAGCATTCAAAAGAAAACTGATTATTTTTTGACAATTCTTGCAACCAATCGAAACCATCTATTCAAAGCATTTATTCCAATACATTCGGCACTTCTTATTCTCCACAACGGACTCAATATCCCCCGGAGCATAAGGCAACACCGGTGTCTCGTCTACACCGTACGAGTGTCGTAGATGGTAGTACAACACTCGTAGGGCCGCGTTATGTCTGTGGATATAGGCTGAGACCGCATAAGCTAGACGAGCTGACAGCAAATTCTTTATGGTCTCAGCTGCCCCACGACACGCTCTGCATCTAGTGTCAGGGACCTCTATACCCATCACGCGACTGCGGTAGACGAGGGTGTTGAAGACACCATCCTGGCAGGCCATTATAAATCCCTCGGTTTCCGACTTTAGCCCACTTGACCAGAGAAAAGCGCAGGTCAGGTTTCTGGATAAGCCAAGGTCTTCAGTGTTCTTGAAGAAGACCCCATGCATCGGCTTATCCTTATGTAGCTGCAGGAGCCTCTCACACTCCGCAGCTTTTACGTGGGCTTTTTGCTGAACGGGTTCCAACTCGGTGATAGAGTTTGGGTTTGTCCGTTCAGTGTCGAATACGAGATCGAGTTCATCGGCTGCACGGGTTGCTGCCTTGAAAAGAAATGCTCCAATCCCTGCCTTTTCATGATCACATACCAAGCAGAGAAGGGGATCTGAACTCCTGATGACTTTACAGGCTCCATCCAGTACCATTCTGTTATGTAGACACTCCAAACTCAAAAGTCCACGGCCTCTCCGTTGTCTGGGGAAGTATAACCGTGGAACAGACGATTTAGGATGCAAGCTTCTATGAAGATGCATCATTTTGCGAGTTTTTACGTCGAGTTGTCGCAGCTCTTCCTGAGTCCATTTCATTACTCCAAAGGAGTAATGTAGAATCGGAGCGGCAAGCAGCTTTGTTCTTCCCCGACAGTTCTGAAGACCAGATCTGTCGGAGTTTGTGCTGATACTTGCCGCGGAGAGAATTTTTAACAATAGCTACCTCTTGGGTAGGTATGGCGTTGTTCCACCTCTAAGTAGGTTTACGTCTCTCCGGCATCCAGAAGATGAAGGATGCTTCCATCTACGAGCTGAACGTCCTCTCCGTATTCCTCGCATCGTCCTCTTTTGAGATGAACCGTGGCATATTTGTGGATCAGAAAAAAACATCTATCTATCTATCTATTATTATGATAATTATTATTATAATAAGTGATCAACCTAGGGTAATTTTCCAAAATCTTTCCTTTCCTAATTTCAACCGCCGTTAAAACAATTTCCATGTGATCGACCGATTTCCAGATAGACTACTCACACGGGGCATAAAGCGCGCTGGACGTTTTTCGGCAGCGCGACAAATAGATGGATCGAGATGAGAAATGGGTCGGAACTAAGCGAGTTTCAGCAATTCCCGTAAATCAAAATTAATGCCGAGATAAATTTCGCCTAACACTTTGAATCATTTACGTCAACAGGACGATGTTACTAACGAATACCGAGGGGAAAAATTACTATTGCCGTTTGACAATCGGGGGCCTCGGGAGTTTTACTGCGATGACTGGAGAAGTGCTCGCTCAAGTGAATGAATGATACATTTTACAGCGGGGGTTATTTTTTTCCACTGAAAATAGAGGAAAATATAGATTTCAAGTGCGTCTATTATACAAAGTCTTTCAAATGTACCGGAACGGTCTCATATTTCAGAAACGGCCCTGAGAAAATTTACGAATATTTCGACATGTAATGTTTCCAAATAAAAAGTTTTCCAGATATTGTGGGTAACTCAATTTACCCAAATGAAAAACCCTATTTATTTTCGTTGCAATCAATTCAGCGCCCCGTATTTGAAATATGAGAACATGGTTCGTTGAAATGTCTGCGAACTGTCCAATATTTTCAAAACGCTTCGAGAAAATATCATGAAATTTCATACCAGATGTTTTTTGTTAAAACAACTTTTTAATAATTGAATCATTTTCCTATAGAGTTTTGAATCAAATAACAGAATCTGAGAACTATCTGACGAAGTGTTCAAAATGTTTGCCATTATTTGTTAAACAATAGTCCAAGCGGTCTTAAAATCCCCTCAAGGTATTAGTTAGTATTTGAAGCGCGATTAAAAGAGTTGCCTGACATATTTTATTTTTAAGATTTCTAAATTTTGTTGCTCAAACTACATCAACTTAAAATCTGATATTTGGAGACATAAGTAATAAGGCGTCGCTGAATTGATTGCAAAGAAAACAAATTGGGTGTTCCGTATGAAAAAATTGAGTTGTCCTTAATATCTGAAAAACTGTTGATTTGGCAACATTGCCGATATCACCATTGAATCAGCCATCATCAAAATCCACCCTGTCAAAAATTTCATAAATTTTCTCAGGTGTGCATGGTCCATAACTTTTTTCTAAGCAAGCCATCGACTCAATTTATTTTTTCAAACGATAGATACAACAATGAGCACATTCTATAAATATTTTTATTGATATACAGGATGTCCCAAATTAAAATACGCAACTGTGTTCTGTTTTTTTAAATTGCAACTGTCCATTTTTGTTACATTTTTGGATTCGCCACTAAACTGTCGATATAACGTACCTTAATTTCATAGACTTATTTATATGCAGTAGTTTTTGACTTTTGTCAATTTATGTGTCAAAATAGCATCGTGCATGGACCCATAGAAAAATTCATAACTTCAGAACCGTTCAAAAAGAATGAAAATTAAAATGAATGAATTAAAAAAAATTGTCGGGAAATAGCAGCTTTCAATTTTAAACGAACTATTCAAATCGAGAACGGTTTGAGATAGAGCAATTCTGCAAATGCCAATCGATTCAGAATAACAAAATTAGTATAGTATCTGAACTTCAAGTCGATCGGCAGTAAAAAATTCATTACTCGGGAAAAGTCCAAGTATAATATCAGATTCACTTGAAATAATAACGTTTATTTAGAAGTTTGCCATAGTACAACAACAAAAAGACAATTGGAATATTACAACAAAGCAAACCACAAAAACGGAGATGACAAGCAGTCGAGACTGATTTCTAGTGCCATCCCCAACAAGGTTCATAGGTATTTGACCATTCATACAAATTATGAATACAAAAACTTTTCGAAAAGTCTCAATCATATTTTTGCGACAGAAAAAGTACATGATAAGGAGCAAATATTCATACAAAGACAAAAATAACCTGATCTGACTTCAAATACATTTGATAACATATCCTTATAGGCTACTCTGAAACCTGACAGCGAGAGACCTCTCAGATTGTCGTCTACTTTGTTATAGAGTTTATAGATATTAAACGTAAAATACCTGCGAAACATCTCTCAATCTCAATATCTCAAATTCAGATTGTGGATGTCGCTTCTATAGGTTATTTTATTATAAAGATATGGAGGTGATTCATTGATAATAATTTTATGAAAAAGACAAACTGAGTGAAGTTCTCGACGATTTATCGTCGACATCCAATTGGCATCCTTCAATTTGTGACTCACCGATTCAAATTTCCTTGGCTTAATACAAGAGAATCTGTCAATTTAATTTTTATAGTTTGTGAGATAACATCGCGATGGGGATATAACAATTAAAGGTTTGTATAAGCCCTTTTAATGCATTTGGTAACATGATGTTTGAAACGCAAGTCAGTACCAAGATTTCTGGCTACATTAGTACATGATAAGTGTTTGCCGTCTATTATAATATCAATTTCATTCTCCACTTTTTTTTTATTTTTACCAAAAATGAGAACATTGGTTTTTGAAGAGTTGATATTGAGAAAATGTTGTTTAGAAGTTTTTACAAGTTTGTCGAGTTCTTGGTTGATAATATTGTTATCTGTATGTAGCTCTGAATGTAAAAAGGAATATTTGATTTGTGTATCGTCAGCGTACAGATATGCCTCGCTATATTCTAGAACGTCTACAATGTTACAAGTGTACAGGGAAAAAAGTAATGGCCCCAAAATGGATCCTTGTGGAACACCGCATTTTATAGGCTTTAGAGAAGATTTGCCAGACTTAGTCTCTACATATTGTGATCTATCTGATAAATAGCTAGTTAAAAAAATTATAGAACTATATGAGCAGCCAACAAAATGCAAAACGGCAAATAAAATGTGGTGGTTGATTGTATCGAATGCTTTGGAGATTAAGATAAGAGCTGATGTTTTACCGCCATACTCAGAATTTCATGCTGATTCCAAAAATGTATGATTTAAATATGCTCAGATACAAGGTGTGCCATAAAATAGCGATAAAACGTCAAAAATTCTCTCGCACTACATATCGGATTTTTAATTTTTTTTGTTATTCTTCAAACGTTGTTTTTCGAGCTGATCATTCATATATGTGACTTTCACTTGCAATGTCGTATTTTATTTGGTTTTGTAATTTTTTTTTTCAATACTGGAATAATGCCATTATTCAAAAAATCCCGAAATATTTTCCACTGTATCTCTCATTAAACTAGAACATAATCCAAATTCGTGCGTGGTCACCCTACGTTTTTTACGCCCGCCGATAGACACAGGTGTGAACGTCGACACTCATGCATTTCTCATGCAGGGATGAAAATGCAGGGTTGATATGTATCTGATCCGGCCTTCAGAGAGGAGGTAAATTATATCTTAACATACAGTAAGTACTATATATCCAACGTTGTCAAAATAATTCTTTCGTAATTTGTTTTAAAATATTTTCATAGCCGGAAAAACCACCATGTATATAATATTATCTCTGATTTATCCTTTCCACCTGTGCAACTTCCGTTACTTCTGCCGATCTTCTGAATAAGGTAATCTCTTACATAACTCTCTGGAAATTATGTTTCCCTTATCTCATTTCTGGCCCTTTCTAGAATAATTTAAAATAAGAGGGTTCCTCTAATAAGTTATGCAGTATTTGTAACTCTGCAAAGAGGCTCTGAAATTGTGTTCGTTTAAAAATGCCTGTTATGTATGGCCTGAAACAAAATATTCATTATCGTGAGATATGTAGTCCATGTTCAACATACAGTAGAACTTTGTTTTTCGACATTTGAATTGATATTCTAAAGTCCGATGATGATTTCGAGGTTTATACGAGGATGTATTGATATCTAGTTAGCCTAGACCAGTTCCCTGCATAAACAAAATATTGCGTTACCATAGCAACGAACAATAACTTATTAGAAGTGTCAGTGTAAAGTTTGACGTCAAAAAAGTAATCCAGAGTTACGCAATGAATTAAAAGAAAAAATGTGTCCACCGAAATTGTGAAAATCGAAAAATTGGAGTATCGAGTCATCATCAAGTACCTGTATTTAAAAGGGTTAAGAGGTAAGCAGATTTACGAAGATATGATTAATACCCTTGGTGATCAATGTCCTTCGTATGCAACCGTGAAAACTTTAATTGCAAGCTTCAAAAGAGGTAAATTTTCCATTGAAGATGACCGATCGGGAAGGCCAGTTTCTGTGTCAGTCCCCGAAAATATCGATGCAGTTCATGAAATGATTTTAACAGACCGTCGAATTGGGCTAAAACGGATATCTGAAGCACTGAATATTTCATACGAACGCGTTCATTATATGTATAGTTCACGTCAATTTGGACATGAGAAAGATTGCTGCAAAATGGATCCCAAAATGTTTGAATGTTGACCAAAAGCGTGCAAGGGTAGTAGCATCGCGTTCAATCTGTGCTCGATTTGAAAACGATGTAGACTTCTTAAACCGAATTGTTACTATGGATGAGACTTGGGTACATTTCTACGATCCAGAAACAAAGCAACAATCGATGGAATGGCGACACTCCGGTTCTCCAAGACCTAAGAAGTTTCGTGTCCAAAAATCTGCTGGAAAAGTTCTTGCTTCAGTTTTTTGGGATTGCCATGGAGTCTTCATGATTGATTTTTTGGTTAAGGGTAGAACAATATCTGGAGATTACTATTCGACATTACTGACCACTCTACGGAAAAAAATTAAAGAGAAAAGACGCGGAAAACTATTCAAAGGTGTTTTGTTTTTGTAGGACAACGACCCTGCACACAAATCTCATGTTGCCATGCAAAAAACTCGTGATTTAGGGTTTGAATTACTAGAACACCCCTCTTATTCACCAGATTTGGCTCCGTCCGACTATCATCTCTTTCCTCAACTAAAAAAATGTTTTGAAGGTCGTAAATTTTCTTCCAAAGAGGAGGTAATAAAAGCTGTGGAGGTGTGGTTTGCAGAGCAAGAAGAAACATTTTTTTTGAAAGGTCTAGAGACGTTGCAGGTTCGCTGTAATAAATGTATCCAATTAAGAAGAAAATATGTTGAGTAATACAATATTTTGACATTGAAATTTTGTTTGGTTCTATAGAAGGCTAAGAATTTTTCAATATGTCCTCGTATTTCTACAACAATTATGTTCAACGGATGAACTTGCAATCAGATTCTCTTTATGATTCCCACACACTCCTGAACGGAAACACAGCATTTTCCTGTTTGTGGAGTTCATGACCCTACCCAGAATACTATTCCATGTTATAAACGCTTTTTAATTTCTTTTGTTACAGTTTCGCCAGAAAAGCTGAGCGTTCTAGACGAGACCGGTGTCCACATACAGAATTACATCCTGGGACCCTATAATGAAGGATCGTCTATTAATATTACGTGTGTTGCGACGGGAGGTAAGATAGTACAACGATTCTTCTTCAACATACTATGTTTTAGGCTATTTTGTATGAGGTTCATCATGCCATTATGGCAATTAATTAACTTGCGGAAAAGGGAAAATAGGCGAGTTTCTGATTTTTTTCATTAGGACACAGACAGATAGAAGAGAATATCAAACCCCTCAAGTAAAGTGAGCATTATTATGTCGATTTCGAACATTTATTAGCAGTAGTTCATCAGTTTATCAGAACAGGGGAATGAAAATTATCCAGGATCATATGACTTCAAGATCGTTTTCTCGAATGACACATATCATTTATGAGGGAACTTTTGAATATACCTG
The DNA here is from genome assembly GCA_958502065.1 of Chrysolina americana. NCBI lineage: Eukaryota > Metazoa > Arthropoda > Insecta > Coleoptera > Chrysomelidae > Chrysolina > Chrysolina americana. The sequence goes on from OY293411.1 coordinate 105,397,125, forward strand.
TTTCTTCACAATCTTACCAAGAATATGCAGTGCATTCCATTTAAAACGAGCCATCCTGAACACATTTTGACATATTCACATTTGATGTTACTCCCCCTATCGCACCCCCAGAGCATGTCACCATTTTTTAAAATGGATAACCCTATATTGTTTCAAATGATCAGAGGCTCCATGATGAGTAGATTTCAACAAAGTAGAATACATTATGGTCTGAAGCTCATAGTTTGAAAGCTAAAAATTATTTGAATTGAAAACGAGCCACCCTGAATGAACTTCTGTACAATCTGTTACTTAGATTTCATAGGTGTTTTTTTGAAGTTTACTTCAAAAATGTCTCATTTTGCCTAGTTGAGTTTGAATTCGATATTCTCTTCTTTTTGCATTTGTCTTATTCTACAATATCGATTACCCTCCAGGTGAAGCTAAAATTGGTGTTTCTGTTTTTGTGAATTCTTGAGAAGAAATGGTTTATACGCTTCGAGAACGGATTGAAATAGTGAGTTTGTACTAGCAGAATGGAAATAATGCTAGAGCTGCTGCCCGTATGTTCAAGGATAATCATTCAGGAAGAAATGTAAGACACAAATATGTTTCGGAATTATTGAACAAATTTATGGAAACTGGATCTGTTGACAATAAATAGCATAACTGTTCAGGAGTTGTGAACGATGAAGCTATTTTTATTGCAGTTTTGAAACACGTTGGACTAATGGAAAATAAACTGTTTTACTCAGTTATCTCGACAATCAGGAATCAGTCCTTCATGAGTACAAACTTCATACATATAAGATTAGACTAGTTCATGAATTGGACGAAGATGATTTCTTTAGACGTATCAAGTTTTTTGAAAGTCGCACTGAACGAATCAACTTGCATCAGAATTTCTTATATAAAATTTGTATTTCGGATGAAAGTACGTGTAGTTTGAATGGAGAGGTGAATCGGCAAAATTGTCGAAATTGGGGTTGACTGGTGAGAAATATTTGGATATGTTGGAGAATCGAATAATACCGTGCATCATTAAGGCAACTGAGGAGGATATTAATTTATTCAAAATCGAAATAGTTTTTCAGCGGGATGATGCACCTCCTCATTATGTCCTACAGAATGGCCATCAAGATCTCCGGTTCTCACTCCTTTAGATTTGTTTCTATGGGGTCATTTGAAGTCTAAAGTGTATGAGATAGAATCAACTACATTAGAGGATTTGAGCGAGAATATCATGAGGCATTTTAGAGAAATAACTCCCGAGATTTTTTGTACAGATATGACAGACCACTTTACCCCATTTGTAAACTTGACTTTTTCCGAAACTAAAAGACAAAAACCATCTGATCAGAATAAATCAAGGCAAAATATCCATTATAAGAAATTGAACTCTTTACTTTCAACAGAAGCATGGGAAAGTGTTTTGCTTGAAACGGACCCACAGCAAAGCTATGACATGTTCATCGGTAAACTAGAAAATTACATTACTTTATCTACATCTCATCAGCTCTTGAAAAACAATAAAGCAATCATCAAAATCAAACCGTGGATCACCTTAGGACTGGTGAACTCAATAAAGCATCGTGATAAGTTGAAAAGGAAACTGCTATAGGAATATTCAACAGAGTTGGAATCAGAATATAAAAAATACAGAAACAAATTAAACTCCCTGTTGAAAAACACAAAAAACGATTACTACAAAACGCAAATAAATCAAGCCGGCTCGAACTATAAAAAAATTTGGAATTTAATAAACAATATACGAGGTAAAGATCAAACTAAAAATATCGAAAACAATGACATCATACTAGAAAACAACATTATCGTTAATAATAATACAGAAAAATCAAACGAATTCAATAAATTCTTTGTTAATATAGGTAAAAATATGAGCCGAAAAATACCAAAGACAAACTTATCCAAAAACTTTTGATCAGATATTAAAATTAATCAGTCAATATTTTTGCACCCTATAACAAACAACGAAATCATTACAATAATAGCAAATTTAAAGAACAATTCTGCACCAGGACCCGATAAAATTAATTCAAAAACACTGAAAACTATTCACACCAATATTTTAGTGCCGCTTGTTCACATCATTAATCAAATATTTTCGACGAGTACTATACCGTGGCAATAGAAAATCACCAATGTAACCCCAATCTTCAAAGCTGAAAAAAAATCTCATATTAATAATTACAGACCTATTTCTGTCATAAACACTCTAGCAAAAGTATTTGAACAATGTGTCAAAAAAAGACTGGTTGAATTTCTGAATAAACACCATATAATAACTGACAGACAATTCGGTTTTGTGAAGAATTCAAGCACCGAAAATGCCATCATGGATTTCCTCAAAAATACCGTGAAGGCCATGGACAGGTCTACCAAATGCTTGGCCGTGTTTCTAGACCTGGCCAAGGTCTTCGATACAGTTGATCACGAACTATTGATTGAAAAATTACATAACTACGGTATCCGAGGCAATACATTGGTACATTCTAATCTACACGGGGCCATCATGGCAACAAGTAAAAAATACTGTAGAAACAAGCCTACAAAAAATATACATGTGGTTGAATATCTGACCTCACCCACTCTCCGTGATCAACCGAGAGATTTCATACTGAAAATGCATACATCACTCTGTAGTACCCAGAACTTGTGCCACTGCCAGATCATAGATCAAAATACATCTACTAAATACCTTGGAGTGATTCTAGATCAACACTTATAATGGACGGGACATATTAGTTTTGTTACAAAACGTCTTCGGGTATTAATACACACCTTTTATGAACTACGGGACATACTTTAAAAAAAAAATTTAATTATACTGTATACGTCACTAGCAGAATCTGTAATAAAATATTGTATTCCTGCTTGGGGTGCAACTTCCAAAACAGCCATCAGTCCATTACAAACCGCTCAAAACATTCTATTGAGAATTATCTTCAAAAAAAATAGACTTTTCTCCACAAAAGAGTTGTATGAAGAAACGAACATGTTCAATATTCACTCACTGTAAAAATTATTATTGCTTGATAAGAATGTTCCAGACACGAACAAATTTCACACAGAAGCAATCGAGAGAAACTCGGTCAAAAATGAACCTGGATGTACAAACTGAATTTTTCAATAAAACAGTTACACAAAATTCTTTTATGTTCTATGGTCCAAAAATGTTCAACATTCTACCCAAAAATTTGAAAGATTCAAAATCCCTCAAAATATTCAAGAAAGAGGTAAAAAAGTACTTGAAACAGCACCCAGACAAATTTAAAATTTCTTGCTGAAATGTGCATTTGATCTGTTGTGTATAGCACATTAAACCCTCTATACCAATTATGTGTTAGAAGTTATAGCTTAAATGTGTTCCAAATTGTCCAATCTCTTTTGAACCTTAATCTTGGTTTCTATATAAAAAAAAAAAAAAAAAAAAAAAAAAAAAAAAAAAAAAAAAAAAAAAAAAAACTTCTACTATTGTTGACGTGTTTTTTATTTTTCCTGAAAATCATCGTACGAACAGTTATTCAGGTTGGCTCGTTTTAAATGGATTGCACTGTATAATAGATAAATCATTTTCTTGAAATTAAAAAAGTGTTAGAGGGGATGGCACAACGACCCCCTTGTCTACTTTGTAAACAACGATATACAAGCATAACTTCTTTACTAAGTTCCTTAAGAACAAATTGACACGGAAGCATACAATTTTGTTCCTGAATTGAGGAAAGAAAGTAACACTCTGTAGCAACTACATCAGATTGTTAACGAAGCTAACCAGCTTTCCAAAGATTATCGCTTAATAGCTTTTCACATCATTATGTGCTTCGTTATTCTCCCGTAACGGTTTTCGTAATGGTATTTAGAGTTTATGCCTGTCAGCGCAATATATGTCCTCTTCATTGAACCTACGAAGGTTTCAGGATCACATCAAAGTAGAACTTGCGAGAAAGTTACAATATTCGCCTGAAACTGGGGTGTTTATGGGTGTACAAAGGTATATTAGTTTATTTGAAACTGAGCATGAATTATTTTCAGAATAATTTTTAGAATAAGAAGTGTCTAACTTGGATTCATAAAGGACCCCGCACGAAAACACATGTAAAATTGGCTCTCGGTCAAATTGGCTGAAATTTTATTATGTTATAGTGGAGTGGGTAATTAGGAAAATTTGCGAGTTTTTACATGTGTCATTTCTGAGATATAAGCATCTAAAGTAAAAAAAACGTCGGACAAATTAGGGATGAAAATGTATTTATCGAAACTGGTTAACATGACCAATTATAATAGACCAAGAGCCCAGTCAAAAATTTTGTAAGGATAAACGCATGCAAAATTTCAACTGGAAATGATAGTTCATGTACCAAAGTGCTTAAATTTATCCAAGCAGCGTGTCATTGCCGTGGCTTTACATTGCCGCCTGGCCCCTTAAGTAGCGATAAAAAATAAACAAAATGCATTATAAGTGCAAAGTTGATCCTGGGGAAGGTGTTAGAATATAATGAAACATTGCTAAAAATGCAGTGCCGCCAGCCTCATAGCGTGGCTTAATATTGCCGTCAGCGGCGGTTACATTGCGCGGAACTCCTGCAGTCAGCCGCCGCGTGTCACGGTTTTCTCTTAGCTACTCATCAAAATGACGTCAATATTACGGAAAAATGATGGAATACCTTGAAGTTGGAAATTAAATTACCTATCAGTTACCATTTTCAACAAACTTTTAGTTTCATTTATAGTAAAATTACACATGAAAATGTAATCGAAAAATGAAACTTGTTGAAAAAATAATCGAGATTCTCACTTATAATACCTGATAACTTTTCAGTTATTTAGGACGTAAAGAAATATTTTAATTGCTGAAAAAATGGAGAATAACATTTTGGGTGTAAATACGCCATCTGTAAAACCAAAAATGAATGAGCTTGAAAAGCGTGGATGCATGCAAGTTTGGATGAACGTCGGAGTTGGACAACATAGAAGACTTATTAGTTTGAATGAAATATTTTCTAACCTGGGCCCAGATCTTTGTGATGCTTTACCCGCTTTTCATGCTCTTACGGGTTGTGATTTTAACCCAGCATTTTTTAAGAAAGGGAAAAATAGACCAATAAAAATTTTAAGAGAAAACAAACAAAACTAAAATACGTGAATACGAGTGAGTAAAAACGCATGATCGTAGAAAAAAGTATATTATGCAACAAGTGCAGAAAAGTGCTAATTTCTCATGAGTTTGAAAAAGTTGCGGCACGAGCGCTATCTTCAAACGAGTGAGAAATTAATTACATATCTTTAAGTCAATTATTAACTATTAGTTAATAATAACAAGAAACAAATTTCAAAAAAATCACTTCAAAATAAATAATTCTTGGTATGATTGAAAAAAGTACTTTCAGAAAACTTTTCGGTTTTATATTTTTTCTTTCAATCCATAAACTGTTTGTATGCAGTTTCATATTTTTTTCTTGAAGTTAAAGGTAGTGAATATTATCGATTTCAGAACTGTCGCTATTCATTCAGTTCAATCACATTGAAAAAATTATTGGACAACATTTTACAAATATTTTATGCTTGACGTTTTCATGAGATTCGAATGACTCGATATATGTTGCTTCGTTGCCTAGCAACGGATAGTGTGTATGTGGGTATTTGAGACAGCAGTAGTGATGTCTATAATTTTTGTTCAAAATATTATGAATTTGTAAGAAAATTTGATAACAGTACTGCATTTTGACATGTTGCTATGACAATAACCTAATTTCTTCGGAAATTTCCCTGCGTAGAGGGAAATTAATAAGTGAAAATTTCCCTCTGGTTTAACAGCTGTCATAAACACAGTGGCGTATAATATTTTTGACAGAAATTTATTTATAACTCAATTATAGGTACATGTTATTATCTGTTATTCAATTATTTAAACCACATTTTAATAGAGGATAGGGAAATTACAATATTTGACAACAAATCTGGGATTAATAAATGAAGGTGCCGCCGATGTAATTCATTAGCGTCCGATAGAAGTAGACCTAAACTTTTTTTCCCTTTCCTCTTGTACTATAAAATTATATGATTTATACCGAATCTCAGTTGCGAATTTTTTAAGAAAATTCGCACTTCGAGAAAATTTCCGGAAATAATTCATGCTCTAGGGAGATAAGAAGTGACAATTTCCCTCATATTATATAAACCAATACACTTTGTCTATTCATTCTTGAAATTGCCTGATCGAATACCCCTTCGAAAAGCAGAATTTTCAAAATGTACTTTCATCTTGCTGTCACGAAAACTGTATTGCTTAGAAATTGGGTAATGAAAAATGTTGGCACAGAAATGTCACTTTGTGGCACAGAAATATCACTTTGTGGCACAGAAATATAACTTTGTGGCACAGAAATATCACTTTGTGGCACAGAAATGTCACTTTGTGGCACAGAAATATTACTTTGTGGCACGGAAATATTACTTTGTGGCACAGAAATGTCACTTCGTGGCACATAAATGTCACTTTGCGGCACACTAATGATAAATTTTAATTGTTGTGAAAAATAGTCATGTTTGCGAACTCAAAACTATACAGAAAAGCGTGTTTGGTGTGTGGTTGTAGGAAAAATACGTTTATGAAAACTTCAGAATATAATGATGAGGCAATCCCCCGTTATTGAAAATGTGAACGTCGCAATTTACATATACGATGCCCTAATTTCGCAAACCAGCTAACTCCATGGATATAACGTGGAGTTAGCGGGTTTGCGAATTAGGGCATAGATAAATTGATTGAAAAATATTTCTTTCAACATGGGCCGTGATGGTCATGATGGTGGAGCGCTTGTCTCTTAACCTAAGGGTCATGGGTTCGATTCCCAGCTTGGTCATCGGTCTCGTGCATGGCATCGCACGTCTTCCCTAGCTCGGACAAGTCTTTCGAAGACTTTTGAGGGTTGTACTCTTAAGGGTGTGCAGCTGGTTGACGGAAATAACAATTTTAACAATTTAACATATCAGGGAAACTTTCTTCAGGAAATTTGTTTAGGGAAGATTTTTTTGTTACTTCTAATATAATCTCCATTTCAATTCTCAGGTCGGCCTCCACCCAGAGTAACCTGGTGGCAAGAAAACGCCTTGCTGGACGACTCTTTCGAGTACCTCTCCGAGAGGAGAGTCCGCAACGTGCTGCACATCGAGAAGCTGGAGCGAAAACATCTGCACACAGTCTTCACCTGCCAAGCGTCGAACAATAACCTGGTTACGCCGATTTCCAGCTCAGTTACCCTCGATATCAACCGTAAGTTTGCGAAATTTATTTCGACTGACTATTGCCAAGTTTCCGATTAGTTATATATTCCGGGTGAAAATAAGTTTTCACTTCGCTAGAAGCGGAAGAGCGGTCGGTATTTCAATCTGGCGATAAAATTCCGACGGGTGCCAGAAAGTTTCTAACTCGCCTGGTGTTCGTTCGATATCGAAAACACTACGTACGACCAATCTATAGGGCGGAAAATTAGTGATTCTGTGACAAAAATACTGAGATGATAGACAGATCATAGTTCGCAATTCTCGAGTTTACATGCCGTCGTTTTTCGGAATTGATTCCTAACTCCTTCAGTTGTTTATCGAGGGTAATACCACAAGAGGTTTTTATTTTATCCGACAAACTTTCATTTTGCACGAAAACTTAGTTGCTTTGGTAAATGACGAGAGCAAATAACATGATAAAATCACGACACCGAAGGTGGAGTGATTTTATCTAATGTTATTTGGTCGAGTCATATTACAAGCTACCAAGTTTGAGTGGAACTAAATTAAAGTTGATACGATGAAAACAAAACCTCGAGTGGTATTTAGTGAGATAATTTAACGAATCAAATAAATGAATTATTAAACAAAAGTGAATAGAACATAATTTATTAAATTAAATCAATAATCCATTGAACAAAAACTTCATTTAACAGGAAATATTATTTAAATGTACAATTAGTGAAAGTACAGTTTTCGTATACAATCCTACCCAAAGAAGAGTGCTGAATTTGATTATTTTCCTCTCTAAGATTTGTCACTAAAGTGGAATGATGCTGAGAGTCTAACTGAAGGTATGGCTTCAGAGAATTGGCGTTCGAATGTCAGGTCAGCTTGATAATTTGTTGTTCTGAGACTTCTGCTTTGGCCAGAGTAGAAATAGTGCTAGCCCTATGGGAGTGATTAGTAATTTTGTTTTTCAGATCTAGACCAATTTTTTCTGCAGAAATTCTGGTCCACTTTTAAATTTCGTTTACACCATTTACACATTTTTGTACCATCCCTTGACATTTTCATTTTTCCAAAACGAATTTGGTGTTAGAAACAATCTATCTGAAGAAATATATTTGTTTCGTTTTTCTAGAAGCATTTTCAACAATCTTACAGGACACACGTTCGGATTTTCTTTATTTGTAGTCAACCACTTACTTTCACTGCACCTTTTATCTCCACCATGAGTTGTTTTAGAAAAGACCGAGTTGTACTCCACTCTGCCTGTCAATGTTCCATTATTGTATTTTTCGGCTTTGAAATAATAAATTTCACACTGCGCACTTTCACCACCTCTACAGGCTAATTCCAAAGCGGCGATATGAAAAAGTTTTTTTGAAGTCCCATTGGATTATTTTCATCCAACTGCTCTGCCATTTTTATAACTTCTTCTTTACTTAATGCTAGAGAACCTTTTCTTCTTTTATCTAAATTGCTCTGCAGTTGCTTGCGTTTAGCATTTTTAGCGTTTCTAGCGGCTTGAAATGTCACATCTTTGAATGGGTCAAACACAATCTTATAATCCATATAATATTTTTTTTTGCACAATTTTGGCTACAGTATTCCACATTGTTTTAACTACGTACTCCTTGTAGTCATTTCCGTCTGATTCCTTCATATTATACGCCCAATCTGCCAATATGCTTGAGAATTCCGGCTGCGACGTAAATAACAGTTCATCCACTTGCAAACAGTTACGTTCCTATTTATCCGATATCAAACTGCCAAAACTGACGTTTCTTATGGACGATTTTATACATGATTTGAATTATCTTGCTAATTCACCAAATACTCAAGGTTTTTTACACTACAAATTGTATTTATTCTGCTTTATCAATTACTGAGAACAAAACAAGTCTTACCCTCCATCACACTCGTAATTTCATTCCTACTGATGAAGTTAACATGGTTTACGAAATGCGCATCTAGAAATGGAATTACTAGTGTGGTGAAGGAAAAAACTTCTTTTGTTCCCATTGAGTGACATCCAGATGGTGTAGGATACTTCTGTCTACGAGCTGAAAACCCTCTCCGTATTTCTCGCATCGTCATTTTTTGAGACACACTTCATTTCGGTAGCAGGCGTATACTCTTGCACCACCCTTAAAGACTGATGAGGATCCTTTTCTCCACAGACATATAGTTTAGGGTCATCCATGTTGAACAAACAAATGGATGACCTCATGCTTCCGGTTGCTGGTAGTGCCGCAGTTATTTCCGCGGGTTTTCCGTAGTGCAACGAACAATGCCAATAGGCAGAAGAGAAGGAGGCTGAAGGTGTCTCTCTCAAACACGCCCCTTCCAAAGATAACCTTATCTGTTTACACTCTGACTTGACTGGATGATATGGTTAAGCGGGTCCTCCAGAGCGGCATCAGCATCTCACTATTTGATCGAGTACCGCAAGGCATTTGATGATGACAATGATGAGCTCATGCGATGGCTACTGTGCAAACCGTGTTCTTGTGGAAAACTTTATATCGGAACTACGGAAAGATCCTGCTGAAACAAAACCAAAGGAACATCGGAGAAACTGTAGATTGGGCTAAACGGACAAATTGGCAGTTGAGAAACATGCGCTTAGTGAAGGAGATTACAGGATACTTTTTGAAGACGCAGTTCTCTTTGCCCCAAATTACGGTTATCATAGTCGACGTGTGCGTGAAGCAATAGAGATCCGCCAGCACATGGAGAATTTTGATACGGAAGAAAAGATTCAAACATTATCAAAATTTATTTACAAGAACAGAAATAATTAAAAAAAAAAACTAGAGTGAATTGCAAGTGTTGTAACAATTGGGAGAAGACATCTAGTTAGGGTTGCTGAGGGAGTTTGTTGACAAAAAATTAAAATAAGAGAAGTGTTACTGGCATTTTTTGAGAAAAAAGTTAGATAAAAGTTTAAATCAGAATTTGAAAATCCAAACTGAAAGAATCACGAACCAACCATTGAAAGCAAGAAAAAAAAATAGACTTACCTCAATAAAAATTAACGACAGGAAATTCAGTAGAAACTTTGCAGACTACGCCTGGACAACAATCCCTCATTTCAAAACGTATTTATACGATTTCATCTATGGAACTTGCAAAAATTTTTCGTATAAAGGATTACAGTTGCAACTCTAACAGAAATAGTAACGTTAATGAACACTGATTCTTCAATATTCACGGCAAGAACTTCCCATTAGAAAACTTTCAACTCAGTGATTCTTGAGACCTTCTAAAAACTCTTTCAAGCAATTGAATAAGTAATGCCTCATTAGTGAGTTTGCAATCTCGATTCAGCAGAAAAAAAACTAAAATGAGGTTCTGTTCAAATCTTCACAAATCATACTTTGAATATTTCAAGATAAACTCTGTCTTCAATACCAGCAACGTTACTAATTACATCTACTTCAATATTTTCAAAAATTTTTACATTAATTAAAAGAAATAACTAGAGAAAGTTAGATATCGCAGTAATAGTAATAGTTAAGACACATGAGAATATTTGTCTGAAAACTGATTACAATCTATTCGTTTGCAATTTCTATAAAATAAATGACAAAAAACTAAATTCTGCATCTCCGAAATTCATTTCTATTCATATGAATCGCACCATTGCATTCGAAATTAATATACAGGGCAACCCTTTCCAAGAACTCTCTTTGTTGAAAAAAGAACTGAATGTTCATTGGCGAATCGACTGAGCTGAGCTGCTGAAAATATAGGATTGAAAGTAAGTAAATACAAAGCTAAAGGTAATTTTATTTTCCCACCACAGTTTTTCCACGACATTCACAAAATATCCTATCATAACAATAATTTCCGCTCAAAGTAGGGCATTTACAACACAAAAATATTATTAATTTATTATAATATATATATCATCTCTAGTCCACATTGATTAATCTGACCAGATATTAGCCTCAGACTACTAGTAACACACTATCTTGAGAATTACAAAATCACCCTTTAATATTCACAGAAAATATACGAAATGAAGTGTGACTCGGCATTTTCCTGCTAGACACCTGACGATTCCATACGTGTTCCCCCATACGATTATCCGCAGTGAGATTATGCCCTTCCATCATGTTGCATTGTTTCTTGAACTCTCCAAATGATGAAATTTTCCTCGTATTCATATTTTCCGAGTTTTCCAGAAAATCAATAGAACACGTGAATGCCTCTCTGGCGTGCAACAAAAGACTTTTTTGTTCTCCCTCTAGTATTGTTATGAGCTTTTATTTAAGTTAAGCGTTCTATCCTTCCTGATAAAATGACGAGAATACTATCATTGAGTTTCTCCTTCTCCCCAGAGTGGAACTATATGACTTTGGGCAACGTAGCACGATAAAGTTGCAGCTTTATTGCTGCAAAGAGAATATGAATCTTGGTTGTGATATATTTCTTGTGACACGTACATGAACAGTTGGGGACTGATATAGACTTGGAACGGAGATATACGCTTACACACAGCATCCGACTACGTTTTTATAGATTTTACGATTATTTCAGTGGTTTTACGGTGTGTACTGCATATCACTCCCAGTTGTTATTTTTGTTCGAAAACATTCGAGACTCTAAAAAGGGTTTTTTTCGTAATAATCCTCCTGAATGACGCATATGGCATTTATTCAGAAGTTATCGATAATGACGTGAATTAATTTTTATATGACAAACCCTCAAAAAGTTTCTGCCTAAACTGACTATAGATTGCCGTTTTTTCTTGAAATTATTTCCTTTTTCATTTTTTCATTGCATATCACACTTGCCCTGAAATAAAATGTTGTTGGGGATAGTGTGACCTATTTGTCGAGGTAAGTGTGAACCTGAAACGAAATTATATACGGAAACCTGAGAAAGCTAAACAATATAACTGGCCAGAAGTGGAAGACATTGATACACTCTCAGAGGATGAAATAACCACTGTGCTTCCATTACCGCTCGTCAGAACATTGGGATCAATGAAATTCTCATTCAATCATTCGATTTTTCGGATTTCTACCTGTAAACTTTTCTTTTCAACAAATGTGCAATTTCACGAGTATTTTTTGTTTCCTTTTCAATAGAGCATTTCAAATTCAATATCGAAAAGTTCATAGCTATGTTTTGAATGAAGATATCTCAAAACAAACAAATTGTGGTGATAGTTCCTTTACTGTTTACTCACACTTGCCTCAAAGAGAGATTTACGTGCATTAATATCTTTAAATTTGGCCAGAATCACACTTGCCCCGAATTCTCGGGAAAGTGTGACCTATGGACATGTATATATGAATATATATAAATAAAATTCATGAAATACGTTTTTCTACACTTTTTTCTGGCATATTATAAAGATTGACTTTCGAAGTGTATACCTGCAAAATTTCATTGTTATATTAGTTCAGGTTCATCAGATAGATTCAATTAAATGTGAACTGATGAAAATCTTTCCCAAGCTTACTTCACGCCCCCATCAAAAATTCCTTGCAGTTTCTCCAAGGTTTCTGAGTATTGAAATTTACATCTTCTCTTATCGTTCATTAGAAAAAATACACAATATCAGAAAATCAACACGGAGTTCTATGCAAGAAGTCGACAATCACCGCAATCTATTCCTACTACTACAAAATAGTAGATCAGATTGAGGCAGGCGAATGCCCTGTTGGGGTTTTCTGTGATCTGAGCAGGGCATTTGACTGTGAGAATCACACGATACTCGTTAATAAACTTCACCAATATGGCATAAGGGGTAAACCTCTTGATTGCATTCGATCACACCTCATGGATAGACAGCAGTATGTCTCAATGAATAATAAGTCATTTGGGTATTCCACAAGAGTCGGTTCTTAGCCCTATTTTATTTATAATTTATATCAACACAGGCTCTATGGGTGCTCGGTAGCGAGGAGGTTAGATGCCGGCGTCCTAAACTTCCGCTTGCATTTGGCCAGGTTCGAATCCTGGAAAACGAGAAAAATTTTCTCAATTTCATACGAGTTGATAGGCAATGTAAGTTGTCTATATTCCAATCCCGACGTCTGGTGCTTGCTTGTAGTTCGCGCCGACCACCCGGGGTGGTTCTGTACATTTTCCGGGTTTTTCTACAACAAAATAGTGAATACGCCACCAAAAATCAGTAAGTTGCCCAGAGTGCCACGGTAAATAATAATAGCCGACATCTACCCGCACAGGCTATGCCTTTGGATACAATCTATGAGTGTTTATGAGGGAGTATTATTATTATTATTATTATGTGGCAGCATACTTCACAGATGTACCAACGTGGTGCTGTCTGGAATATTGTGGAATTGTATCTTATAATATTATGCAAAATCCCAGCTGTTTGAAAACATTTGTTGCTGTGATGATGCTTCTTTTCGAAAACGGTTACGTCCATAGACAAAATTTAAGGTGCTGGTCCGAAAATCCTTGATATTTTCACGAAACTCGTTCCAGTTTCGAAAAAAAGTTAATGTGTGCGCAGGAATACTGGTTGGCCACATTGACAGTTCGTTATTTATTGGGGAAAAATCTAACTTGTGCCCTCTATTTGGAAATGCTGGAAACAGTGATAGATTCACCTACAGTAGCAACTGTCGAAAATAATATATGCGAATTTGATAGTGAAATCATTTTGCAACAAGATGGAGCCCCTCCTCATTTTGCAGAAGCTGCGAGGAATAATTTTCGGGGATCTTCAGAATAGCCTCCAAGATCACCAGATTTAAACGCTTTAGATTTTTTCCTGTGGGATTACCTGAAGTCTGAAATATACGAGATTTAGAGTCACTCTATACTGGGGAAAATATCAAATTCTCCACACAGTTGAATGGAGTATAATACATCCTTTCAGATGAGCTGTCACTCACCACATCATGCTATTCAACTTTCACGAAAGGGTCGCTCCCTGCCTGTAATGGACGAAATTATGGGTGAACTGTTCATATAAAAATGTGAATTGTAGAAATCAAAAATCAACAAGTCTCGACGATTTTCCTAACAAGAATCCTGTAAAGAGTTAGTAGAGTAGTACGGGTGTAACACATGATCCTCACTGTTTAAACTCTATAAACAATGATATGAACACAGTCCATGCCTCTGCATATATGCTATTATGCATATACGTGAATAATTCAACACGAAAAAGTTCATTTAGGTATACCTTTTCCTTCTACTTACTTTTTCTTGAATCGAAAAATATTCTAGTAAGTTCAGGGGCTTCTGCGCTAAGTAAAATGATTGATTGGAATTGTATGAGAACGTTTCTAATTTGCTCACAAAAATGTACCTGCTACTGCGAACCTACTTTTGATTGAGACAACTACAGTTGGCTGTAAAATCGCCTCAGGCTTTTAACAATTCTAACCATGAAACAAGAAGCATTAATACTCTAGAATTAGGTAAATCGTCCAATCATGATTGGTCTGTAACAAAGTACGATTGCAATAAATTATATTAATGTGAAAATATAGTTTCTCCATCTGATAAATCGACTCGTATCGATCACTTCCAATCATGTAATTTGATTCCATTCAACTGAACGAAATAGGATAATCATGACTTCCATCATATGTTATTTCAGTTTGATTTGAATAATTGTAGGGAATTACTGCAGAATAGTAACGAGCTGAATAGGTTTGTCAATGAGAGGTCAGGAAAGATTGAGTTATTAATCAGTTCTACTTCAGATGAGTGAATGCTGCTTTCCTTCACAGCCGTTTGTTCTTATGGACATCGTTTTCAAAGAACTACCACAAAGTATAGAGTATAATGAGTTTTTTTCTATTCTAGTGCCGCTCCATGAATATTTTTTATATTATTTTTACAACAGTTCGGTTTACTCCGAGTATTATTTAGAAATATCGTAACAGTGGTGTCGGAAGTAGGATATGAGTGGAAAGCAGGATCTATTTATGGTGAATACGAGGAGTACATTGTACTAAATGACGGAACACATTTTAAAATTTATCCAAATCAATTCGCGGATTTGGAAAGAAGGCGTCAGGAGAAAAACAAGTAGAGGAGATGTGACGGTTGAAGAAAAAGAAATAACGAAAAGAAGCACTTCAGAAAATTGTCGAATAACAGAAAAAAGAGTGCAAGAAAATTAAAAACAGAAACGAGAAAAGACGAGAAGAGACACTCTAAAAAATTCTCGAAGGACAGAAAAAAGAGCGAGAAGATATAAAACAAGAACGAGAAAAAGAAAAACAGGAACGAGAAGAAGCACTCCAGAAAATTCTCGAGCAACAAAAGAACAAATCAAATCAAATAGAAAAACAAAGGAAAACAAAAATTTCCAGAAAAGTTCTTCCAACATGTATTATAGAAAACTGAACTACAAACAATAATAATAATAATGATAATGTTTATTTTATCAATATAGTAGTAATATACATTTCAGAGTGAGAACATAAAATAAACAGTATACTGAACTGAAAGAAGAACCTCAAGCTCTCCTCAAGAAGCAAGATCGTCGAGGCACAGGGTTGCCACATCAGGAATTTACGTAAAAGCACCGACTTTTGATGGACAGTCCTCTTGGTCCATGTATCGCCGGCAATTCGAAGCTACAGCAGTGGCTAATGGATGGGGCGAAGAAGAGAATGCTACGGCACTTACAGTAGCTTTGAGAGGGCCAGCTTCGGGTATGTTACAGACGATACCAATCGAACAGCAAAATAAATATAAAGACCTGATTACTGCATTAGTTACGTTATGGCGATCAACATCGAGAACAGCTGTATCGGGCTCAAATGAAAACGCGCACCCAGAAATCAGGTGAGAGTTTGCAAGAATTTGAAGCGGATGTGAGACGCCTAATTCATTGACATCGATGAAAATCGCTAATGTACGTACTGAAAAGTAGTGGTCCGAGAATAGAGCATTGAGGAACCCCTTTGTTCAGAGGTTTATCTTGTGAAATCACGCCATCAAAAATTACTCTTTGGGATCTATTCGAGAGGTAGATTTCCATTACTTCAATTGCATTTATAGAGAACTCAAAGAATCGAGAGTATCAAAAGCTTGACTATAATCAAGTAGTACCAAAATATGGTACATTATAGAGGAGAGGGCTGTGGTAGTGCTATGTTGTGCTATGAATTCAGATTATACCAAAGCAATTATTCCTGGTATGTTCACAAATGAGTTAATGTAATTTCAACGATTCGAGGTGCAAGGTTAGATGGTAATTAATAGACCTTAAGTCAGAAAAATCAGATGGCGAGTTGCTCTCAACTAAAGGTATCACAATGCCATTTTTCTAGCAACTGGGAAACTGAGAAGACGTAATGATAGAATCGATAATAATAATAATACTCCCTCATAAACACTCGTTGAGTGTACCCAAAGGCATAGCCTGTGCGGGTAGAGGACGTCTATTATTATTATTTGCCTTGGTGTTCCGGTGCTACGCTTCTTTATAAAAAAAGAAGAAATAATATTAACAATAATAGAAAGCACTAGAAAGCACTTGACAACATAGCAGTCACCGACTAACTCAATCCGGGTGCCATGGTTCTACCAAAAATGTATACCGCGCCAGTGATTGGAAAAGCCAGTCCAAGCACAGACTGCTCCAGATCTCTGATGGAGATTTCTAAATGGAATCTAAAATATTGTCAATAAATAGCACTGGTGGGATATGGTATGATGACCACACTCTGTTTACGTATTCAAGTATTGGGGGTTGGGATTGAAAATGAAATCCAAACGCTTAGTTTACAAACCTTTATTAGCAATTTGCAATGTGGTGAACAGCAACAGCACAATAAATAGGTACCTTATATTCCAAAGAGTGAGTACCCAGTACAGCGTAGTCCAGTTGTCTTCCAAGCTCCCGTTGTGATCACAAAGGGACTGACAATGAGGAAGTAACAGCCTGGAAATTACTAATTAGTTGGGACTAAAAGTTCAGTGGATGGAAAAGCAGATATTGAAATAAAGTAAATGAAAATGAGGTATGTAAACTACTAAATTAGTTACAGAAATATTTTCCACCAGATGGTGGGTAGTATCAAGTGAGTTTAGTAAGAATAATAAAATAAATCAAAGTAATGTAATACCTTCTTGAAGTAAACAATTCAAGGAAGTGGCAAACCTTTCACCAAAATGAATATACACACTGAAGGTGTGTAGCAAATACCATTAATACCAGTAATAATAATAAAAATATCAGTTAAGGTTTTCCTGAAGTACACTCTTGTGGTGAATAATAACACCCACCCTGACGAGCAGGAAACGCGAAAACCCATCCAACATGAAATCCATTTTCCATCTCTCGTTCAACCAAAAAAATCCGACTACGACAAAAAAAGATCGATACTTCATCACAACCGTGTTCAGATTTCCGCAGAAACTAGATTATTTTCCATTACGAGAACAACATACCTACTCCTAATATGATATATGCCGAAATAATCCAGCCAGCCAGGCATCCATAATCACTTTATTAGCTTAGCGCACAGCGTTTCGGCAAATTTGAAATCGGGCTCGGCAAAAATCGAGAATTGCACCGAATAAACAACAGTTAATAAAGAATTATAGCCGTCATAAACGTGGCAATTAACAGTTGATTGCTGTTTGGGGTATGAGCGTACAAATAATCCCAGTAGGCTGGACGAGGCGACAACCGTTTAAAGGTTCGATGGCTTATGATAATGGCAACAATGAAAGTACACTTCTCTAATCCAATTATCCCATTCCGCTGTGGTTGATTTGCGTAAGCATTAACCGGATTCGTGGAATTGAGCTGATGATCTTCTGGAGATTGTTGCTAATTGTTGAGGTTGTTGATGGAGTTTTCGTTTCCGTCAGCACACTTATTTGTTAAGCGAACACTCAAAGAAAAATAACTCAATGAATACCACCAAGTCTTATTATCATTAACACGTTCGCTGCTCACGTGATTATAGATGGCTCTGGCCATATGCATTCAATATTTTTGCCTAGAAATATGATCGAAATGTTATGGAAAGCGTAGTTTGTCTGTTATTCTACCAGATTTTCCAAGGTTTTTAGGGAAAAAATTGCTAAATATGTGCTCACAGCGCACATGTACGGCCTATCATTCTGCTATGTTATGAATACGGTATTTATCAATAATTATCATACAAATGAAAATCAACACAAGGAAAAGTAAAACAAAATTAAATATACTGTGATATAAACTATTAAAAATATTGTTCTAGGCATGAACTTCATAGTACAGTCTTCCATCAATTAAACTACTACTTTCAAAGTTGCCTTAGTTCATCTTCTGATGAACTAATTGGATTTATGGTATTTCTTTTTCCTTTTTGACCGTGAGGCATCAGCAACACTATGCAAAGATTCATCTATCTGTTATTTTGAGTATAATTCCAAAAAATTGTGAGAACTTCATCAGCTACCGAAATGTAAAACTTTTGAAAATATTCAAGCCAGAGACACGCAAGAGCGCCATTAGCATATCGGTAGAGGCACTGTTGGACGCATATGTGCGTTGAGAGCAGTGAATTCGTTAAAGTGGAATATTGATGTTCGCTAACATTTATTGAACTCTTTGGAATCAAAAAATAAATAAAAATCGAGAGTTGAAATGGTATTTCATTCAATCCCGAGATGGTTTTCAAATCACTTGATTTTTTGTGTATTTTTTATCAAAAAAACCAACGACAAATCGAACCAGCAATCAGGGATTTTGACAAACGATTAACCAAAAACAAAATGCCACTTTTCCAACGAATCACTAAAAATTGTCGTTATTTTGGTAATTCTAAATGGAATAGAATGTTTTATATACAATTCGGGATAAGCTAGTCGAAATACATTTGAAGGAAATTTGTTATTTTTCAAATTACATCAAAATTGAAAATTTTCGAAAATAGAACTCCGAATTGCAGAGGTTCCGTTAAAAGCCTACCAAAATTCTATTTGACTAGGAACTGATTTTTAATTTGGTAAGCATATACAAAAAGGATAGAGTTTTACGAAAAAGAGAAAAAAAATCATTCAAAAAATTTTTGGAGGGAAATAGCAGCTCTCAACTTCAGATGAACTTTTCAAATCGAAAACGGTTTGAGATAGAGCAATTCTGCAAACGCCAATCGATTCAGAATAAGTAAATTAGTATAAACTGTGAATTTTAAGTCAATCGGCAGTAAAAGATGTATTACTCGAAAAAAGTCCAAAAAAATCATGAAAAGTACAAAATCATCGGATCCACTTGAAATTATTACTATATACCCAAAATTTCATGCTGATTACGAAAATATATGAGTTGGATATGTTCAGATACAAGGTGTACTATAAAAAAGCGAAAAAACGTCAAAAATTCTCTCTTTTTATTTTGGATATTTCGAAAAGTTGAAAATTTCCCTCGATTGTCTTTCGACGAGCTGATTTCAAAAATCATCTCAAAAAAGGTTTCAACAAACGATAAACCAAAATAAAGGCAATTTTTTCGTCTATTTAGCAAAAATTGTCGTTATTTTGTTAATCTATCATCGATATCAATATTTTATGCACACTTTGGAATAAGCAAGTTGAGATACATTTGAAAAAATTTTGCAATTTCTCAAAGAATCAAAATATGGAAATATTCGAGAAAGGATTATTTCGATATTGTAGAGGATCCGTAAAAACCCTACCAAATCCCTATTTGACTGGGAATAGATTTCAATCGCTATGAGAATACAGAGAAAATGTTGATTTTCACAGATATGGCAAACAAATTGTGATAAAAAAAATATGGCGGGAAACAACAGATCTCAACTTGGGATGAACTTCTCAATTCAAGAACGGTTCGAGATAGAGCAATTCTGCGAATGCCAATCGATTCAGAATGTCGAAATTAGTATATTCTGTGAATTCTGAGTCGATTGGCAAGAATGAAATTATCACTTGGAAAAAGTCCAACTACAAAATCATCAGATTCACTTGAAATTACCTCTATATACTCAAAATTTCATGCTGATTTCAAAAAATATATGATTTGGATATGCTCAGTTACAAGGTGTACCATAAAATAGCAATTAAACTTCAAAAATTTTGTCAAGCTGATTCCGAATATGTCATTGAAAATTCAATCAGATGAAGGGTTAATTGAAGAGCAATCATTTGATCAAAATCGCAAAAATAGCGGCTATTTTGTTAATCCTTGGACAAAAACAATTTTTGTTGCTTACTTCGGATCAGCTAATTGAGATACGTAAGAGGGTGGTAGTTTGCAATATCTTGAAAATTTATATATAAAAATTGCAGAGTTTCCGTCTACCAAATCTCTACTTGATTTAGAATTGATTTGAAATTCGGTGAGCATATACAAAAAACATTAAATTTTGCAAATATAAAAATGAAAAATAAAAAAAAATGTCAGAAAATAACAGCCCCCAACTCCAGATGAACTTTTCAAATGGAAAACAGTTGGAGCAATTTTGCGAACGCTAATCGGTTCAGAATGACGAAATTATTATTCTCTATGAATAATATATGAAAATATTACTCGAAAAATTGACTTTTTATTCCCTTAAAGATAATAAAAAGTACAAAATCATCAAATTAACTTTAAATTAGCACTTTATACCCAAAAGTCCCTGCTGATTCTAAAAACATTTGATTTGAAATACTCAGATACATAAAAAAGCGATGAAATGGTCAAAAAATATCCATTTTTTTTTTTCAATATTTATTTTTATTCTATCAAAAATTTGCATACTCCTCTCAAACGTATCTCAACACACTGAACTCGAATTTCAACAATAGACTTACAAAAAAAAAAACAATCTTTTCGTCGTTTTCGTAAACATTGTCGTAATTTGAATTCAATTGTTGATACATAATTCAGAATGAACTCGTCGAAATACGTTTGAGAGGTGCGTGCGAATTCCTGAAAAATTTAAAATAAAAATAATTGAAAAAAGTTCAACTAGAAATTGCAGGGGTTCCGTATAGAGCCTACCAATGTGTATATAACTCGGAATCGATTTGAAATTCGGTAAGCTTACACAAAAAAGATTGAATTACACGAGAATACAAAAAAAACATATAAACAAATTCAGGTGCGAAAACAGCTCTTAACTCCGGATGAACTTTTCAATTTGGCAATTCTTCAAGCGCCAATTGATTCAGAATGGAATATTGTTAATTTTGAGTCGATCGATGAAAAAAAAACTGCTCAGAAAATGTTGAAAAATCATGAAGTCATTTCAAAAGGTGAGTATCGGAGAGGTATGAGATAAGTCCTTCAAGAACATCGAACAAATGGATGACGAATGTAATTCAATGACTTTATGGAAAAGTCGTTGTTTTTGTTAGATATCTGACTCAGTTTCCACAGTGTGGAAGTGTGTAGAGAGAAAAGTATTTTCAACCATTGTCGAAATACTTTTTTTAATTATGAATCTTACGACATTGAAAATATAAATTTTTTTAATTAATTGAAATCGATCTTATGTATTTTGCACTTCGGTACAGAATCGACTCCAGCATCAGCAGATGTTTCAACTTCCGACACCTACTGAACTACTGGTTCATTCAAATACTCTTCGCGCTCAAACCGTTCCAATACCAAACGTGGAACGAGAACTCTGATCTCATAAATTCATTACTCAATAATAAGACAAGCGGAAAAGCCATGGAATTAGTTCGTTGCGATGCGATGGCAATGCCCTTTGTTCGCCGTGGATTTATATACTGTTCCGCGCGATACAGGTAACTGGAATCTCCATTGTGCGAGCAAAGGCACAATATCTTTGTGACCGCGTTATTTCGAAAGCTGATAGTGAAGTAAACGTCACACGGGCTTTTGTTTCGAGTGTGAATGTTCGCTTGGGAGTCGAACAAAGTGACGTTATATTGCCGTAAGCATTTAAGCTAACAGAAACGGATATAAGGGACTACTTTGCCGTAGCTGATAGAATCATCGCATTGTGCGCTACGCCCATGCTACATGTCGATGAATAGGGGTTGTCGAGGTTTATCTCATGCGAGTTGTCCTAGTGGGTGTTTGCGATGAACGCAGTGTAGTGGAGTCCACAAGGTTACTGGATTTCTATTTTTGTCGACTCTGTGCTAGTATACAGTGCTCATTTATACTCCCACCGCCTTTAGTTTGGGTTACACTGAATCCCCAAATAATTTTTTTCGTCCTATTATCCGACATCGATGTAGAAACGCCACTGATACTAAATAGGAGGGTGGGATAAGAAATCTATGCACAAGCTATATATTTTCAGGCAAAAAATCTATTTTTGTACAACTGTCAAAAAAACTTGACATTTCTGCATTTCTATTACCTAATATCTAGTAAACGATTACTTTTTTCCACAGTGAAAAAAGTCTTTTTTACCCTGAAAAAAGAAACCATTCTTCACTGCCAAAATAATTCACAAAATAAACATGAAATATCACTTTTTCAAGGATTTATTTGCAAAAGAGTCAATTATTAATTGATTATTAAATAAATATTACTTTTTGAAGGATTTATTTTCAACATTTATTAATTGGAATAATAATTATTGATAGCAAAGTTTGAACAATTACTTCCAACATAAATTCCCGATGTTACATGTTGCTGCTGATCAGAAACGTTAGATATTTCTTGAACAGTTGATTCCACAATTTTATCAGATATTTTAGTTTGTTTGAAAGAAGAAAAACAATTCAATTTCAATATTTTGTAAGAAATCTTAATTTTGTATTCAAACTATCTTCTATAAATGCTACTTCTACGAAGGCAGATTTCTAGCCACCGTGACGTTTTATGGATGTAATGTTGCCCCCTCCATTGGCAAGAAGAGTTACAGAGCTTCTCCTGAAACAGTGACCTGAGTAGCTCTTATACATGTCTTCCCCAAGCTACGTTTCAAAAATCTTTATCATATGTTGCAGTAAAACTCTGTTCCTGAATTCATAAAAAACAAAAATACACTTTTTTCCTTCCTATGAAATCCCACCTACTCTCCTTGAGAAATAATAATTAGTCGTGTTGTTGGAGTATTTTGTTTATGGTAATATTTCCACATTTATACTAAGAAATTTTTGAATTGTAATTTCTATTTTAGTTTGAAAAACAAATTTGTAATTTTTTGTTGTAGCTATAATTATCTTTTGTATCTATTATGAGGTCTCTCAGCTGGTTGGTATTTTGGGGGGGTTATGTGGAAGAACAACAATGTTGAACATCGCCTCTCAAGAGTAATCGTCTTTTGTTAAATATTGTATTTGTAAAGAAAAAATAAAGACCCATTATTATCATTATTATTATTATTATTATTTGGTAATCTATCTGGACATTTCTCCTATTTTATTTATTCTCACATGTTGGTTGATACATTTACCTCTCGAATATTTCAAAAACAATGTGTTACTTTTTGTTCTGCTCTGCTCTGCTCTGCTCTGCTCTGCTCTGCTCTGCTCTGCTCTGCTCTGCTCTGCTCTGCTCTGCTCTGCTCTGCTCTGCTCTGCTCTGCTCTGCTCTGCTCTGCTCTGCTCTGATCTGCTCTGCTCTGCTCTGCTCTGCTCTGCTCTGCTCTGCTCTGCTCTGCTCTGCTCTGCTCTGCTCTGCTCTGCTCTGCTCTGCTCTGCTCTGCTCTGCTCTGCTCTGCTCTGCTCTGCTCTGCTCTGCTCTGCTCTGCTCTGCTCTGCTCTGCTCTGCTCTGCTCTGCTCTGCTCTGCTCTGCTCTGCTCTGCTCTGCTCTGCTCTGCTCTGCTCTGCTCTGCTCTGCTCTGCTCTGCTCTGCTCTGCTCTGCTCTGCTCTGCTCTGCTCTGCTCTGCTCTGCTCTGCTCTGCTCTGCTCTGCTCTGCTCTGCTCTGCTCTGCTCTGCTCTGCTCTGCTCTGCTCTGCTCTGCTCTGCTCTGCTCTGCTCTGCTCTGCTCTGCTCTGCTCTGCTCTGCTCTGCTCTGCTCTGCTCTGCTCTGCTCTGCTCTGCTCTGCTCTGCTCTGCTCTGCTCTGCTCTGCTCTGCTCTGCTCTGCTCTGCTCTGCTCTGCTCTGCTCTGCTCTGCTCTGCTCTGCTCTGCTCTGCTCTGCTCTGCTCTGCTCTGCTCTGCTCTGCTCTGCTCTGCTCTGCTCTGCTCTGCTCTGCTCTGCTCTGCTCTGCTCTGCTCTGCTCTGCTCTGCTCTGCTCTGCTCTGCTCTGCTCTGCTCTGCTCTGCTCTGCTCTGCTCTGCTCTGCTCTGCTCTGCTCTGCTCTGCTCTGCTCTGCTCTGCTCTGCTCTGCTCTGCTCTGCTCTGCTCTGCTCTGCTCTGCTCTGCTCTGCTCTGCTCTGCTCTGCTCTGCTCTGCTCTGCTCTGCTCTGCTCTGCTCTGCTCTGCTCTGCTCTGCTCTGCTCTGCTCTGCTCTGCTCTGCTCTGCTCTGCTCTGCTCTGCTCTGCTCTGCTCTGCTCTGCTCTGCTCTGCTCTGCTCTGCTCTGCTCTGCTCTGCTCTGCTCTGCTCTGCTCTGCTCTGCTCTGCTCTGCTCTGCTCTGCTCTGCTCTGCTCTGCTCTGCTCTGCTCTGCTCTGCTCTGCTCTGCTCTGCTCTGCTCTGCTCTGCTCTGCTCTGCTCTGCTCTGCTCTGCTCTGCTCTGCTCTGCAAGTAACCATGGATAACAGGTATAGAAACAACTAACACTGACGTTTGATAGAAATATTGTGAGTTTCTAACAAACGTCTTGTTCATAGAACTCTGACAATTCTTCACTCTCTGCATCTTATGCTGTGTTCATATTTCACGGTGATGATACACCTGTGTTTGATAGCAACACTCTGTCCTACATCCTACTTGGCGGAGTCCTACATCACCTAGAAAATTTATAATCATTTCGTTGAAATCAAACAATATAATCGGGCAAATGATTTACTATTCCGTTAATAAACTCCCAATCAAGATAACCCCACAGTTGATGCTTCCGAATGTGTAGCGAAAATCAATCCGGACTGTTACATAGTTATTTATCAAATAGATCTCAGTGTGTTATCCTTGAAGCCAACCAATCCACTTCTCTTACGAAACCTTTGAGTGTACCTCAAGGCTCCGTACTGGGTCCACTATATATATGTGCTTCTCGTTTGAAGAATCGATACATGCTGAAATCGAAATCAATGAAAACCTTGAACTTTTGTTTGATTTGATGAGATTCATTAAACATACTAGCCATTTATGTAGGTTATCCTTTGGAATCTTAAGACAAGTAGGGACTTATTGTCAAAAACAATGAAGTTGAGACTGTGCAAATCACTCATTCTTCCAAGACTGGCCTACTGTGATCATATTTACGGGCCTGCCCTGCTGGAATCGGACAATAAAAAACTTCAGAAAATTCAAAACAGTTGCATAAGATTTTCGTACGGTATCCGTAAGTATGATCATATTAGTAATAAGTTCAGCATGCATCGATTATAAAATAATCGACTTGAATTTCTCAAAATATCTAGAAAACGGTTGCTCATAGGGACTTCTAACAGAGGGTAGCTTTTTGACGTAGATGATAGTGAAATCGATTTTTTTACTGAAAAGTGTGCTAGAAGTACCGCCAAAAACGTAATAATTCTTTAAAAAAGAAAAAGACTTGTCCCCCTACACGTGAAAGCAATAATAAATAGCATTAGGTTTGAATTCGACACCTCAAAAAACCGTTCGATACCAATTTTCGTTTAATTAAGGTCAGTTTTTCGATAGTTATTTGAAAAAACGAAAATAAAATCAAAACTCAATCATTAACATCAGGTTCGAATTCAAATTTCGCACACAGGAGAGAAATCGACAATTTTCTTCCTAGTTAAAATCTTTTATATCGGCGACTCCGCCAGAAACAAGTTACGCTTGCTGATTTATTAGATCACAGACGGTTTTTCTCACATACCTACCACGGCAGTTGTTACGGGTATAATTATTATTATTTTTTCTGTAGGGGGATCGATCTATATTGAGTTGAGTTGAGTTATACAGGAAGCATGTGACAGATTATTGGGTGAAGATATTTCTGTAAAATACTATAAATTAATAACAAATATCAAATGAAAAATAATAATAATAACTTCAACATTTGAATCGATTATCAAATTATAGAAAACAGTTGCTCATAGCGACTTTCAACAAATGTAGTTTTTATGCGTAATTATGATACAGAAATCGATTTTTCAATTGAAAAGAATGTACTAGAAGTACCCCAAAACGTAATGATTCCTCAAAATAGAAAAAGACTTGTAGGTAGCGAACCCTGCGAGTGAGAGCAATAATAAATAGCATTAGTTTTGAATTCGACACCTCAAAAAACCTCTCGATACCAATTTTCGTTTAAATAAGGTCAGTTTTTCGAAAGTTATTTGAAAAAACAAAAATAAAAATAAAACTTACTCAATAACATCAGATTCGAATTCAAACCTCGCATGCAGGAGAAAAATTTACACTTTTCTCCCTATCTTCTATATCGGCGACTCCGCCAAAACCTAAAAAGTTAGATTGTTGATGGTAAGGCGCTTTCGCCATTTATTAGATCACAGACGGTTTTCCACACATACCTACCACGACAGTTACGAGTATAATTATTATTATTTTTTCTGTAGGCTCATCGATCCATATTTAGAGTTATCCAGAAAGCATGTGAAGATTTTTCAGTAACATTCTCTGAATTAACAACAAATATCATCACGTATGATTGAAACTGTTTGGACTTCCATTGACAGAACTTGAAACCATAGAGATACTTTTTTGTTATTTGAAATTTTTTTATCCGTTAACCAAGGATTAACGGTTCCTTATCTTTTAACGTGCGATTCCTTGCACTTTCTAAGGCTATCAGAAAAAAAAACTGAAGTTGCTGGGTTTTAAACCCACTACCGGCAGCCAGAATGATTGAAAAGCATTGATACTAACCACTCGGCAAGCCGCCCTCATTATATGTTTCTTCTTTCTTTTTTCTTTTTTATAGGAAGTGGAAGTTTAAACAATTTCAATCATACTGAAACAAAGATATCATCACATTTCCTTTCAATTCGAGAACTTTAAACAACCCCGAACAAAATCCGATCAAATCCCGAAATGAAAACTTATTTGTTGTGGGGAAATACATATTTTCCTGATTACGAGATAATGTTTTCCCCTTTTCTATGTGATGCGCTTGATAAATAAGAACACAGTATGAACATTCACTGAAATAGGGGTTGAAGCATCGAAGTCCTTGCGTGATTCCCGAAATCTTTTCCGCCTCCGAAGTTATTTTCCTCTCGGGGCACATTGTATCAACCGAGCTGGACCCATTGAAATAATAACCCGCTCCCACAATTTTGAGAAATTAACTTTCAGTTCAAGAGCCCCGAGGACTGAAAAACTTTCAAACGAGAATGTTGCCATTTTTAATTTGGTCTCATTTAAAGTTTGAACAGCCGTTCAAGATGATGTTATTACATGATATTGAATAAACTTTTCCAAAATTGGCTCCGTACGATTTACTCTTCATAGGCCGAAGAGGGGCCTTGATGGCCCTCGAGAAGAGTTTGAAATGTATTACCGAAACTTCCGGCTGGATGACTTTGTAATTTGTTGGTTACTTGGGTGGATTAGTTTTCATCAGATTCTTCACCTAATTTGGTGGAAAGTATTGAAGAAGGTAAATCGCTCTCAAGCTTAAAAAATTATTCTTCTCTTTGATTGGGTGCTGCGTATCAAGTATCATGTGAATACAGATCAAAAATAATGTCACTGTATCATCGTTCAGGCAAATAATTTGATGAGACTTTTTCTCCGCATATTCATAAAACTCAATTTTTTGCTCACCAAATTTGAAATCGATTTCGAGTCCAATAGAGATTGGGCACGCTTTTCACGGAATATCTGTTATTTCCGATGAACCGATTCCAAATTATGCATCAAAAATTGAATTTGACGAAGTGGTGACCAGAAAGAAAATTTTTTTTTTTTCAAAAATAGGCACTTATTCACAAAATCTATCGGATCAAATAATATTCGCGAGAATTTTGCATTTTTAAAATATTTACAGAGGATCAAAAGAGAAGAAATAGAGAAAATTTATAATTTAATTTTTTTGAAACACCGCAGACTTCCCTCATACGTATCTTGACGAGCTGATTCCGAACATAACCTCAAAAATTTAATCTTCCTCTTGAAGATGGTCACTTGGTGAGCGACTCACGTGTCGAAGTGTTGAAAATAGTGGTTCGGTGTTGGGATAAAACTCCAGTATATTCAAAAATTTAATTTGACGAAGTCGTAACCAAAGAAGGATGATTTTTTTTAAAAAAAGGCACTTGTTCACAAAATCTTCATTTTCTGAGTGAACTAACGTTCTTATTGGAAAAACATTTTCAGATTAAGAAGAAAATTTTCTTACGGATCAAATTATATTCGCGGGAATTTTGCAATTTAAAATAGTTACAGACGATCAAAGTCAAGTGACGTGATCGAATTGGGAAAAAAAAAAGTCTTAACCAAAGAAGGATGATTTTTTGGCAAAAAAGGCACTTATTCAAAATATCTTCATTTTCTGAGTGAACTGGCGTTCTGATTGGAAAAACAGGAACATTTTCAGATTAAGAAGAAAATTTTCCATCGGATCAAATAATATTCGCGAGAATTTTGCAATTTAAAATATTTACAGATGATTAAAGTCAAGTGAGGTGATCGAATTGGAAAAAAAAAAGTCTTAACCAAAGAAGGATGATTTTTTGGCAAAAAAGGCACTTATTCAAAATATCTTCATTTTCTGAGTGAACTGGCGTTCTGATTGGAAAAACAGGAACATTTTCGGATTCAGAAGGAAATTTTCTATCGGATCAGGTAATACTCGCGGGAATTTTGCAATTTGAAATATTTACAGACGATCAAAGTCAAGTGATGAGATCGAATTAGATTTTTTTTTATTTTTAATTTTTATAAAAATCACAGACTTCCCTCAAACGTATCTTGACGAGCTGATTCCAAATATAACCTCAAAAATTTAATTTGAAGAAGTCGTAACCAAAGAAAAATGATTTTTTGACAAAAAATATTTTCTATTGGATCAAGTAATATTCGCGGGAATTTTGCAATTTAAAATATTTACAGACGATCCAAATAAAGTGACGTGATTGAATAAGAAAAAAAATGTATTTTTAATTTTTTGAAAAATGGCAGACTTTCCTTATAAGTATTTTGATGAGCTGATTCCAATTATAACCTCAAAAATTTAATTTGGCGAAGTCGTAACTAAAGAAAAATGATTTTTTGACAAAAAAGACACTTATTCAAAAATTCTTCATTTTTCTGAGTGAACCGGCATTTTGATCAGAAAAATAGGAATATTTTCGGATTCAGAAGGAAATTTTCTTTCGGATCAAGTAATATTCGCGGGAGTTTTGCAATTTAGAATATTTACAGACGATCAAAGTCAAGTGACGTGATCGAATAAGAAAAAAAAAATATTTTTCATTTTTCTAAAAATCGCAGACTTCCCTCAAACGTATCTTGAAGAGCTGATTGACAAAATTTCATCAATTTCTGCCACTAATATTCAATAATCCTCAGTCGAATTCATTTCTTGAGACGATATTCTAAAAAGGCTCGTTGAGAAACGTTTAACCGAGATTTGCGATTTTTCTAGATATTAAAAATAAAAGTTTTCGAAATTTTGATAGTGAAGGATAATTTTTGATGTTTTATCGCATTTTCATGCTACACCGATCTTGAAAGTCACAGAATGTAGCATTTTCGTTATTCTGAATTGACTGGCGTTCACAGAATTACTCATCTCCAACCTTTCTTTATTTGAAAATTTCATCTCTACGTTGTTTCGGTAGTAATTTTTTCTCAATGAACATCAATTTCACAACGTACCAATTTTGTCATTCTGAATCGATTGGCGTTCGCAGAATTATTTTATCTCAACCCTTTCTTGATTTGAAAATTTCACCTGGAGTTGGGAGCTGTTATTTCCCACCAATTTTTTTTTTTATATTTTCATTTCCATATCCGTAAAAATCAGTCTTTTCTGTACATGCTCACCAAATTCGAAATTCATTCCGAGTCAAATAGAGAATTGGTAGGTTTTGTATAGAACTTCTGCAATTTCGTAATTCTGTAATTCAAAAAAAGGAAATACACTCCAAACAGTTAACATCACGTATCAGCCGAAACGTCACATTTCCCCAATGTTCCACTTTACTAAATAACGACCCATAAAACGCAGTAGCTGTCGACATTCTACACTTTTTTCAGTATCGTCGGATAATTTTAATTTTTTGTCTAGCCAGCTCTGGACACCATCACACGCTTCCAAGCGATAGAAATCGGAAAAAACAATGGAGGTCCATCAACGTCGCGCACAATGAATTCGGAAAATTGCTCTGGAGCCTATCATCATCGTTCGCCGGAAAATACTATTCCAAAAATAGTAAATTAAATGAAGTGGAATTTATTCCTCTCACGATCATCGCAGCATATTATTTACGAGCGGAATGGCAATCAATTCAAGCTGGTATTTTATGATCACAAATGAGTGTCATCAATAATATAAATTATTCCATATTTGATGGATATACAAGAGGAATTACGTTTCGAAAAATTGAAGATCAGCCACAAAATAAATACAGCATACTCAGATATGAGTTGAGAATGAAGATAAAAAATATTAACAATATCAAGAACTGGGGAAATCTGGACAATCTTGCCAATTTTGCCATTATATGAAGTAACGAACATATCACATATCTGGTATGGAAAATGCTCTCTGAAAACTGGGACTGGAGAATTGACTATTGAAACCACCTCTATAGGGTGACCCAGGGTTAAACCGCCAAACGTTCAGTATCGGTTTTTAGGTGAAAATATAAGTATGTGGCAAAACTTGATTCATTCTCAAGATACAGGGTGTCAAAGTAATTTTTTCTTATTTTTTTTAATTCCAGGTACATTAAAATATGCCTCCCAGCACCGCAAATAAACATGCCGAGTTTTATCAGAATCAACCAAAATATTTTTTAGTAATGAATAAAAAACTGATTTTTTATGAAAAGTTTGACACTCTGTATCTCGAAAACGAAGAAGGTTGGGACATATGCTTATATGAAGAAAACATCTGTTTTTCACCTGAAAAATCGATACTGAACGTTTGGCGGTTTAACCCTGGGTCACCCTGTACATTGAACTATTCTTAATAATAAACAAACGCAGAAACGTAATAAATCAATAGAATCAGATCATTAGATTAGAAATTATACTTCTAAAATATTAATGTGCAGACTGTATAAGTGTACCTTACTTTAAATACTCACTAGTAAAGCAAATGATTTCGAAATTATCAGAAAGTTATTTCATCCGAATGGTTTATCAACAGAAATGGAAAACAGCAGAAGTGTATTTATGCAGAAATGATCAAATCCGAATTTCATCAGACTGGATTCTGTGGATCAGGATCTCGACTTCAATAGGAAGTCAGAGTATGGTAATGGTAATGGTAAGTATGGATGGTGACTGATGCGCTGCGACCTAATTAGATCTATTGTGCCCCATCTTCTGCTATTTCAAGGTGTTCTCGTTTACAGCAGCCCTTCAAGCCCCAATTCCTTGAGGAATTTGAGGCGATCTATTCGTGGTATTTCTCCTACAGTTCGCTGGTGTGATCCCAGTATAATGAATATTTGTGATGTACAGCATAACACTTCATCAATATATGGTGTGGTGTTTCTGGATGTTCCCCACAGAATCTGCAGGTGCCTAGCTTCCTTAGGTGTTCTTTGAGTCTGCAGTGCCCCGTGTGAAATCCCGTGATTGTCTTCAGACTATTTTGCTGAGGTTAACGAGTGTCTTCGATCTTGCTCAGTTGAAGTTGCCGAGGAGATCTTTGGTCTGCCTTTGCCCTGGAAGTCTTTGGCAGTATGTTGATCTCATTGCTTCTTCAGTTTTATTGAGTTTTTCTTAGAAGTAAGGTTTTCCAAGTCCGCAGAATGCTTCTTGCCCGATTAGTGGCGTTGATGCCCCTTTTCGTGCCAGGGTATATGCTTGTTCATTGCCCTCCATTCCGACGTGCCCCAGCACCCAGAGGAGGATGAGGCCAGAGTATACCTGAATACTCACAGTTCAAGTTTCTTGGGATGTATATCGATAATAAGCTGACGTTCAAAAAACATATGGCAACTTTAAGAGCTGAATTGGCTAAAGATTGTTATGCACTAAGAGTCATATCGAAAGAATTCGACACAACTATGGTAAAAAAAACTTCGGAGCTGGCTTCAGAAATACATGTTGGCCACTATTTAAATCACAAAAGTTTTTCGAACACAGGATGTAAGAAATTTTAATTAAAAAAATCCGAACTTGTATCTATAACAAATCACTGTAAATCAATGATGTTAATATTTCAAGTTGTTTTACCCCATCTGTTCATTTTGTTGCTAGATTAAGGCTGACGTGTGGTTTCTCCATATTATTTTATTTATAATTTTATCTTGTCAACAAGAATCTTAAACTTTGCACAAAGAAGTATTTTTTGATTGATTGATTTGAAACCCCCATTCTGTTGCACTATAATAATAATTATATTTCTGTAAATTTA
The DNA here is from genome assembly GCA_958502065.1 of Chrysolina americana. Classification (NCBI taxonomy): domain Eukaryota; kingdom Metazoa; phylum Arthropoda; class Insecta; order Coleoptera; family Chrysomelidae; genus Chrysolina; species Chrysolina americana. The sequence continues at coordinate 105,429,882 of OY293411.1, forward strand.
ATTTCGGTTTGTCATTCAGAGCGTTGCGAGTATTCCATTGATACTGTTCGTGTTATATCGGATTCACTAAAGAATAATTCAGAGGGTGCGCTTAACATTGATAGTCTCTACTAGAGTTTAGTGGCGAGCCACCCTGTCCTATTTTGACTTGAAAAATACGTCCTTATCTTGATACGGTATATCTATGAGGAGAATGAAAACAAATCTCGATTATGAAAATATGAACTATAGCAGCTATTTCCTCGTTCAATGAATTGCCGTAACACCCATTTATGTGAGAATAATAATTGTTAGTCACCGTTATCCTCAGTCAAACCAGCATTCTCCGATGAACACCCCAATCTCGAGTCAACGTCATTATTTACCCCAACAACGAACACCATTCTGGCCCAGTTTACGATAATGAATGGCGACATCACCGAAAATCTTGGGAGGCCGTCACCTAGTTAATTCAGTGGGTCTATGTAGTGTCCTAGTGCGGCAATCCGAAGGCACGTAATTCGACTGGGGAGGCGTCTATTGCAAAGCTAATTTCCGTAACACCTATTGTAAACACGGGAATAAACAGAACGGGGTATTGGGAGGCGAACCCCTTCCCGAAGGTAATTTAATCCCTGTGAAAGAGACTTAGGACAATATATACAGCCGGAATAAATTAAACTTTTTGTTTTAAGATTTTATCTTAGGTTGGCGACGACCCTTTTAAATCTGCTTTCTGCACGTTTCCATTCGGTCAGATGATTTAGCCGGTATGTTTGGGTTTTTCAGAGGGGGAATACTGGAAAGCCGCAGTATTTCCAGTTACTGAGTAGTAGTCGAATCAAAAATAAAACGCAAAGAATGGAAAATATCCGTGGATATTGACGCCAAAGTCTGAATAATACAAACATGTAAGAAGTATATTCAACTAGGAAGTACAGGGTCTTTTACGACGAGAGCGTTAAGAATATATGAGAAATCATCCAAAACGGAATTTTGAAATTTTGTGGTAATGGCGCAGTCGGTAGGATCAAAATCAAACCTTTTGAACGCCAACGTTTTTTATTCAATTAGTAACCGACTGCCGAGTGTTTTATGTGAAACGGTTTTTCCATCCTCCATGGAATGAAAAATCAATTTGCCGATTTTATTTTAGTGGTATAAGTATTCAGGAAAAACGTAGTGGACACGAGAGTAAGAAGGGGACCAAAAAAAGGCTACCACCATTTTTTAGCAAAAAAAATAACAGAAGAATTAAAAGAAGTGAAAAAAATGCAATACATAACATAGAACTCTTCGAATTTGAATCAACTGAAGCTTTCAAACTATTACAAAGAAATATAGAGGGATACTAGAAGATTCGAACATTCGAAAGGTCAATAGAATCAGTGAAACACAGTCATCTAGAAACATTGTGGAAACACCTTAAAAAAACACGGTCTTATCAGTGGCAACAAAGATATGTAGACTTACTGAAAAAGCAACAAATTATATGGTGGATAGAAGAAATTGTGAAACCCACTAACATATAATTCCAAGTTTCTATTTTGAATAGTTCTTCATATAATCCCATCAAAAGCTCGTAAAAGACCCTGAATAGGTATGATTAATGAGATTCAATCTCTGCTGGTTAAGAAGAAGACGGAAAAACTGTTTCACAGAAAAAACAACAAATTTGGCACTCGGTTACTAATTGAATGAAAAACGTTCACCTTTAATACGTTTAATTTCAAGTATCCTACCAACTGCGCCAAATGTAACTCATAGAGATCTTTGCACAGCCTGGCAGGTGAAGTTACCATGCATACTTCTGCCAAAGTCTGCTAGGAGTACGTTTTTAAATGGCCTGTTTATTATTATAACTGAATGACGGAAGTTATTCTTGTCATTAAGAAAGGTTCACTACCTGCAATAACCAGATCAGGACATTTCACACGCCAAGCCATCTCAATACATTTTTTGAAACTTGTTGACAGTCCTAACGGATGCTATCAAATCGATATAGTTGTGACTATAAATTTCACTTCATCTTCACTTTTTTCTATGTAGGAGAAACAAGTGACTGGCCTTGGTTGTGTTGGGTCTCAACATGAGTAGAGTTTCAAACATTCGCTAGAACACATAGACTTTTTATTTTTGTATAACTTTATACTGTTTAGTGAAATCTACAACATTTCTATCATCAGCAAAGATCAATAGCTTGTCCTTGTCACAAACACTCTCAACTGAAATGATAATGATTATAATAATTGTTCAATAAACTTGACGATATGTGAAGAGAACTCCTAAATCTACAACCAGATTTGGACATAAAACCCCAGGTAATTTGACCAATCATCTTTTGGGCTACAGTTAGCAAAACCCTTCCCACATTATAACCCCCTGCCATCAATATTGAGGAAATCCAATTATATCACAAAGCTTGCCAATTCTTGTATAAAACGGAGCCGCGTATTCAAATTAGGCCATTTAGTAGAAACGAACTTCCATCCAGAATGATTATTAGAATGAAGCGGAATGCTTTGAGTTAGCTGCAAATGAAATATTTACCAAAAATCAACGTATATCAACAGGAGGGTTAACCCCCATCCCCTGTGTTCCATTGCATCCGCATTATACTTTTTGATAATAGATGATCCTGTATCGATGTGAAAAACTAAACACGTTTCTAAAGGATTGACCTTACGCTTTATCAATTCAACTTTGTCTGGCGCTATCACAAGAGTTATGAAGTAATCAAGAATCAGTTGGGAGCAATCAGAATTTCCGCGTTTTTTTCTTCATCGGCAGGTCTTCAGCAACAAACAACTACTTCCCCCTACGACCAAGGAATTATCAATGAATCATTTCTTTATTGGTGGCATTTAACGAAAGTATTTATACAGAAGTCAGTTTGATTTGATTTTAGATGAACTGAGGGCAGGTTTCGTTTATACAACCAAACATCTGAAGTACTGACAGACATCAAAATTAGATTATATTTTAGATTAATGAGTTGTTCTGAGAAGTCTAGGTGCTTTCGAAAAACTCATTGACCTAATTGAAAAGACTGGGAAGTTCTAGTTTCTTGGCTTTTACACGGAGAACGTTTGAACGGTGAGACACTGGTGTTGCCTTATGCTCCGGGGGATATTGAGTCCGTTATGGAGAATGAGAAGTGCTGAATCTATTGGAACTACTCATTCCCCACCCCCAGGCAAATAAAAGCCTATAAACCTGATGTAGTCCTCCTTGACCATCATAGTAGGACGATTTTCGTCATGGATTTCTCAACTCCTGTTGAAACGAACATCGTCCGGAAAGAGGCGGAAAAACGAATAAAATATCGAGATCTACTCTTTCAGTTCTACACGCTTTACAACCATTCTGTTCAAATGGTGGTTCTGATAATGAGGGGTCCTTAGACACACTCTGTCGTGCGTAGCTAAAATGCCGTATCTACAACAATTATAAATATTGACATATTGGATTCTTAAGGTTTGAAAACTTTGCGTTTTACCAAGCGAAAATGATGTATACTCCAGGTATAATAGCCAAAATTAATAAATCATTTTGCCGTATGTAAAAAAGTTTGAGAATTTTCTTCGTATGAAGGTCAGATTTATAGAATTGTAAGCAAGATAGCAGATGCAGATACGGCATTTTTGCTAAGGACGGCAGCACTGCTCTCAAACTCAAGAATCCCACCGGCTTGCCGTAATATGGTGTTTGCTGCGGATTATGACACACCAGCTCGCCCTCCGGATGTATCGGTACTCCGGAGACAGGGCTTGACTGGTAAATTCCTGACTGAAAAAAAACATAAACACTCATAGCGTGTCCCCAAAGGCGAATGGGGAATAATGCAGATTATATCACCCTGTAACGAACGGAGGCGTTTATATATTGTCGCCTTGCGAAAGTTATCTCATAAAACTAATCAAAGTTGTCACGAGCATGTATAAACTTGGCGCAGAGGCCGTTGCCTAGATAAAGATAAACTTCCGAGTCACTATTATTTTCGAGCAAACTGTAATTTCCATTTATGTGTCAAAAGCAACTTAATTAAAGAAGTTAACGGGAATAAGTGCATTCTTGTGTAAGCCGAAGTTAGTCGGAGTGGGACCGTGCCCAGATCCAAACTGTCACATTAAGTAGGGATTAAGATTAGGAAAATGGCGGGACTTTGAAGCGATGGCCGGTCGTATCGCGACGCTCAATCGCATTATTGTTGAACGCCTTCGGAGACTTCTCGCCAAATTGAATATCGCACCGGAAAAAAGCTAGATGAGACGTCTTATTGGAATTAAGCTCGACTCCGGAACAGAGAACGGATGGTTGAATGCACGAAACTAATGTCCAAATACGTTAGCTTCTTGAAAATATTATACAGTATGTCCAAGATACGGATAAACAAGGTAAAAATAAAATTAAAAAAATTTAAATTCTTCAACTCCAGTCGACTGTGTTAATCACGACATTTTCATACATAGATTGGCCAGTTATGGTATTAAAGACAATGCTCTTCTTTGGGTCACCAGTTTTTTGACAAACCGCAAACAGTATGTATGCCTCAGAAGCAAACGGAATGATGAAGTAACTGTCACAAAATCCCCCCTAGTGGATATTGATATAGGTGTTCCACAAGGTTCCATTCTTGGACCTGTTCTATTTTTGTTATATGTGAATAGCATTGATAAACTATGTGAAAATATCCACGTCACTATGTATGCAGACGCTGTCTCTGTCCTTGTTGTGGATAAATCCGATGAGATTCTAGAAAGAAAATGCAACGAGTTGATCCAGTTCTTGGCGTTTTGGTCGTTCGAGAACTCACTTATCTTCAATACTGAAAAGACACAGTATCTGAGGTTTCACAATAGACAACGAGTTTGCTACAAACCTAATCTTGTTGTTAATGATGTGCCCATATCAGGCACAGCTACACACGTCAAATTTTTGGGAATGAACATCTAAACTGGAATATTCATTGTACAAACCTAATTTCCAATCTTCACTCACAATGTTATTTATTGAAAAATTTACGAACAGTTCTCACATACAATCAATTGCAGATGGTGTATTGTGCACAAGTGGAAAGTCGTCTCCGATATGGTATCTGTTTCTGGGGTTGGTCCATTATGAATGATGATGTGTTTATAGTACAAAACAAAATAATAAGGTGCATTGCTAATGTGTCTAGTACTACCAGCTGTAAAAACCTATTTATTAGTCACAAAATTTTAACGCTTCCTTCCTTATATCTATTTGAACTTTACTTTCATATATTTAGAAATAAATTAACATTTATTAAATACTCTGATGTATGTATGTAATCGAGAACTATTCTATGTACCAGGTAATTTGGCGATTTGTTTTTATTTCTTTCTGAAGTTATTTGAAGAATTTTGAAAAACAAGAAACATTTTCTCATTGCCACTTCCTCAGCTCTGCAAGATTTTATAGGCTTTTTACGGAACCTCTGCCATTTCTAGTAAAAACTCTTTACCAAAATTCATATTATTCATTTTTCGAAAAATCGCTAACCCTCCTCAATAGTGTCTTGAAGAGCTGATTTTGAATCACACATCAAAAATTGAATTTTACAAAGGATTAACGAAATAACAAAAAGTTTTGCGATTTCGTTGAAAAAACTGCCCTCGTTTCATCAATCCTTGGTCGAATTTAATCTTCAAAACATTTTTCGAAATCGGCTCATCGAGGTACATTTGGGGAAGGTTATCGATTTTCAAAATTCGAAAATTTGTTGGTGCGAAAAATTGTGTAACGTTTCATCGCTATTTTTGGCCCACCTCATATATGAGCCTATTCAAATAATATATTTCGGTTTTATCATTTATACTTCTGATGACATTCAATATGATAATTTTAGGAGTGGTTATGGATGGATTCTGAAAATTAATTTCTCGTGACTTTATTACGCTTTGCAGACGACATTGTTTCATCATTTTTACAAAATATTGTTTTAGTGATTTGCTAGTTTCCGTCTTAAAAATTTCGTTTCTTCTCATTTTATAGTTTCAGAGATGTAACTTTTTGTAACGTTCTGCAGCTCATCGAATTCCAGTTCATGAAAAATCTGATCATTTTGGAGTCTGGAATAATTTTTTCTTGGTGGAAATTGGTTATTGTAATGTTTAATGTTGTAATGTTGTACTTTTAATTCATAGACTATTTCAGTTCCACATTCCGATGGATTACATGTAATCCGAATCTTCACATCATTCTGGCTATTGGCCACGTGCGACGGGGTAAGAAGCTTTCCAAGAGAATATTGTTAGTATACTACTTAATTGTAGCTGAGTAACGGTAGATATTAATGTGGGTGTCTGAGAAATAAAAGAAATATTAATGTGGGTGTATGAGAAATAAAAGTGAAATTAACTTATGAAAAATCTGTTCCTTACTTGAGGGACATTTTGTCCATGACACCAAGTCTCTCAGTATAAACTAGCTTTTTTTAACGGTGCACAGATTAGTTCTCATCAACACAAATACTACCTCTGATGTCCACCTGCCGGAATCGTATTATCTCCTAGGACGCAAAAACCTGAACCGTCCCCGATGAATAAAAAACGAGTCGATTGTTAGTCGGCATTTGCAAAATCAGCTCTCGTCAGGAGTCGCACACCGAGCTCACAGAGCCAAATGAATGTTTCAAATCTGCGAACGTACTAATCCGAGGAAATTTCAGGACAATGGTTTTATTTTCGCTTTGTCCCATGGAATTAGGATTGGATATTATCTCTTCGGGGCCGGTTCGAACCCGCCTGATCGTTCGCGTGAAATTACCGGTGCTAATAAAAACGAAACAAAACGTGATCTCGGAGGAAATGAATATTTATGAACGGGGATTATCGCGATAACGAATATTTGAGCCGGTGAGTACTGGGTACTAGAGACCAGCGAAAGTCGCTGGAAATGTGTTTGGAAATGCCGGATAACATACGTCTTAGGAGTTCCTCATTTCTCATGGGGGCTGGATTCAATAATGGTATCAATAATAAGGAAAAAATATTTACTTCTCTTATTTGAAGTGACGAAATGGACTCAGGTAGAGCTGCGACAACTCGGCGTAAAAACTCGCAAAACGATGCATCTTCAACGGATCTTGCATCTTAGTTATACTTCCCCAGACAACGGGACGACCACGGAATTTGGAGCTTGGAGTTGAAGGCAGAAGCCACAGAGTTCATTTACCGTAGTCACGTGATGAGTATACTTAGAGGTCCCTGACACTATACAGGGCAATTCAAATTCGACCCCTACCATTGGGATCTCCTAAACTACAGGAGATACGTCGGAGCTTAAATTGGGGCAAAGTTGCGAATTCTGGTGCTTAACAAAATACTGTTTTGAAACTTGGAAAATTCCGAGTATTTCCGGAAATATCGGGAAAAAACTGAAAATCGGAATTTTCGTTTTTATTTTTTTCTATCGTTATTTGACAACATAGCTCAAAACCAAAAGTACATTTTCATTGATACGTTTTTCCAGCTACACGTTTTCATGTTCAGATTTACTATCCGACGTTTCGTCTTCTGGCACCAGAATACGCAACTTTGCCCCAATTTAAGCTTCGGCATATCTCCTATAGTTTAGGAGATCCCAATAATGAGGATCGAATTTGAATTGTCCTGTATGTAGAGCGTATCGTGGGACAGCTGAGACCATAATGCATTTTCTGTCAGCCTCTCCAGCTTCTGTGGTCTCATCCTATATCCACAGGCATTTCAGGAAAATTAAACAACATAACAACTCTCAGATGTACTTGAGGACTTAGTTGTCGAGGAGTGGTAAAGAAGTTGATAGAAAGCTATTTGAGTGACCGAAAACAACGGGTATTTGTAAATGAATCAGTAAGGAGAGAACGGTTGAATATGGAGTACCCCAATGTACCGTTCTTGGTCCACTACTATTCGTTATCTACATGAATGAGCTCCTTTCTACAGATGTGAAGCCGATAATTGGGACACCATCAAGGAAATCATTGAAGAAGGCATGAAAAATATTGAAAACTGGTTTGATCGCAAAGTCCTCACCATCAATTTGATGAGACTCATCACATCTCCTTCTCATGCTACAAGAACTCCAAACCCCAATATCATGCCCCCAAGATCAAGATCGAGATATGGTTTCTCTCCCTTTCTTTTTTAGGCAATGGGAGTCCAAACATTTTTATTCACATGAAATTTTCGGACTATCAACTAACAAACTGACCATTCCGAAAATTATTACCGAATGTATTATTATTCTTACTGTTCGTTGTGACCCTTCTGTTTATTGATGATAACATTATTCAAAAAGGGATGAATTATTAGGTCATCAACGAACAACACCCAATTATTGATGGCCAGCCAGCAAATGTGAATAACAATCCTAATGGCGACAAGATTGATAACAATGACATTAACGAAATGTGCTATTCGATATACACAGTTATTTTTTACATCTGATAATTTGAATGCGACTGAACTCTATAAACAACTATTTGAAGCGACTGAACTCTAATGTCTAAAAGGTCCTCTAGGATCTTTGTCTTGCCCAAAATCTTTACCAGTTGAAAAATAATCTCAGAGTATAGGCATAAAGGCCCATGCAGGATTTTTGAAGCACGTGCGATCCACACTCATATTAATTTTTTAATCTTCTGCCTGAAAACTTCATGACAACTCACTTATGTGCCTTTCACTTGCATTTGTGGGACAAGGTCATATTCCATTTGGTTTTGTGAAAATTTTATTTTGCGCTTTGTTTCAGATTTTCATACCTATATCAAGCACCTCTCGCTTTTTTAACAGTGATACATTTTTCATTTATTATTATTTTCTGTCTATATAAACAATCATTTTTTATTTTTTAGTGTTATAGAAGCGTGATTTTTAATTTTATTACACTATATTTAATTTTCCACTTTTTAGTTCTCAATTCATTATTAAAAAAAAATATTTTCCGGAAAGAGAGCCTGAAAAAAAAAGGATCTTATCCAAGGACGCGTATTTTATAAATCGAGTGTAAATGGAGTCTGATACCAAACTTGACATATGGTTTCATTTATAAAAATTGGTCCATGACGTTACAACTCCACTATTTCTCCACCATCAAGACGAGGAAAAATACTGTTCAACTCTCATAAGATTCTTTTTTTCCAAATGACATTAAAAGCGGCCTTTTAATGACATTTGGCAGGCTTAGAAGTTGTATTTTTACTGCCTAGGCAGAAAAAGTTCGTTGCTAGGCAACCTTCCAAGTAATAATTTAAATCAAACTGGTTATTAAAATTGACAATGACATAGTAAACAGTAAACAAACAAATTCAACAAACGTCTTCAGCGGTAAACATAGTAACGCAGTTACCTTTGATGAAATAATTTAGTTATTTGGATATTGATAGTGAGACGCAATTTAAATATAAAAAAGTCTATTTTGCGTGGAATTGGAACAAATTTGAAGAAAAAATTATATGTTTCACACGGCAGAAAAGCAGATTTAATGCCTTGGCTGGTTTCATAGCCTCGCTACGCTCGGCTATGAATCACCAGCCGCGGCATTAAATCTTGTGCTTTTATGCCTAGTAAAACAAATAACTATTTTAACAACTCTTATATTTATTGAGAAAAATAGACAGGTCCATACATTCGACTAACTCTATACATTCCAGTTTTCCATTTCGACCCATACGATAAGTATATTCGTCAATAAGTCTCGAACAGAAAACAACTACTGCCCCCTACGACCGTCGAATTATATCTGTTAGATACGCTACAAAGTTTTCAATGAAAAGTACTGCGCAACGCTCTTTAAATATCATTACTATGAAAGGACATTTAAGGATATTTCAACCCCTTTCGAAGTAATTTGTTTCATTTGTTTGTATTTTAATCACAGAACGAGCGATACCATGCACGGAAACTAACTGCTCGTTGAAAGTCCATCAAAATCTAATCAACCTCAAATTCTCGGGTCTATATCGAGTTAACTAGGGCAGACGAAAGCCTATAAATTGAATGTGTCTGGCTCATAGACTAAAAGTGGCAATTCCATCACGGTAACGTCCCCCTAACGTTGCGTGAAGAACATATTTTGCCATGAAACCCAATTAGTCCCTGGTTACGCATCTGGGATTAGTAATGATGTAACATGATTATATTTATCCCGTCTCCTCACTTCATTTTATGTGTATCACTACTAGCTGACAGCTTGTTGGAAGAAATTGATGATCTCGGTGGAGGGGGAAAGTGTTGTCTCCTGTCATTAGAGATTCGTGAAGCTATAATCCGTTTGTATCAGTTCGTAGTTTATGGTAAAAACTAACCATACCTCAGAAATAGCGAAAATATATAGCGGCGTGCCTCAAGGTTCAATACTAGGGCCATGATTGAATATTCCTTATATAAATGAACGATTTGACGAGTATAAATATCGCAAGAAAATTCACTGTCTTTGTAGGCGATTATACCATTTTTGGCACTGTCACGGTCCAAATGATTTGGAACAAATCATGTCTACTTATATGAAGAAAGTGAAGAGTTGCTCTGACTCAAATCGTCTCTATCATGATATTTCGAAAGTAAATATACTAACTTTCAGATGTAAGCTTTGACGATATACTTACGCATGGAAATAATATTACTAAAGATAAAAACAGTTTAAAATTTTGTTAGGAGTGCATATTGATCGTAAATTAGACCTTGAAGAACATATTCGTGCCCTGTATAACAAGATATCATCTGGTTGTTATGCAGTTGGAATGGTCGCAAATGAGCTGAGTTTATCACCAGCTCAGAATATTTATTACACTCTCACCTAAGTAAACCAAGTTTCAGTCCAATATATCATATAGGGTGTTAGTTAAATGATGGCAAATTCCCAAATTCACGCTTTTTTGATCGATCCTGGATGAAAGTCGATAAACTTCAAATCGTTGTAGTCGTATAAAGGATTTGTCTCTAGTTTAACCGAAAGGAACAAATCAAAAGTTGAAAACGTGTATTTGAGAACCATAATCGACAACTGGAATGAACAGTTTTCAATATATCCTCCTTCATGCACTACATATTTTTCACGACGCCGTCTCGAATTTTTGAGGGTCTCTGTCTATTGGTCTGGTGTTATTCCACTACATTTTCACCTCACCCTCTCCTTCAATTCGTTCAAGTTTTTTTGTCTGGTTTTATGAACACTCTCTTCCGAATATCCCCTCCGAAAAAAGTCTAATGAAGCCAGGTCTGGTGATCGAGGGGGCCAACAAATAAAAGGCACCGTCTAGCTGGAATATATTATTTCTCTGAAAATGCTGTAGAATTTGCCAGTCTATCTCTAGATTTCCTTTCTTCAGTGGATTCCCTCATTGAACATTTTCTTCAAAATTTTGTTCATACTGGATCAGTCAAAAATCATATAACTATCATCCTATATGAGATATTAGGCCAAAACTTGATATATCTATAGAATAAGAAAGAAAGTGCCCAATGTTTTTTTTGTGAATTTTTACCCAATGTTGCATTCATTCGTTATATAGGGTGTTTCCAGAATTGGAGCAATAAATGAAATGGGTAATACAAAAAGAAAAATTAAAGCGAAATGAGAGAATAAATTTATATCGAAAAAACGTTGTTTCGGAAAATATTTGACATTGAAGATTTCGGAAAACTCTGGCAAACTTTTGAGAACCTCTGGCCAGAGGTCAACGGCCCCTAGATGTAACCGAAGCGGTGACAAAAAAAGGCCGGCGCGTATTAAATATTCATCATTCAATTCTCCTTTAAGGGCAAAGCTGGCGAGCTAATCCATTTAGAATCGTGTATTGTTTGTCGTGGTATACTTCGATCATATAGCTTCTTGCATTCAGTAGGCTATTTGTGACTATTTTACGTGCATATCAAAGATGAATTTTGGTTAAATCGTTTGACGAATCCATAAGATTTTTGATACCTAGATTCTTGTTGTGATTCGGTATTCGACTGTATTCGTATTCGTAAAAGTCCCCATTGGACTCACCACAATGGAAAATGTCAGTGTTTTTAGATATTACGCACACGTTTTTGCAATCGCGGTACTTTTCCAGGAACTCAATATTTCAATCGGTTAATGAATGAAAATTTCGAAGCAATTAGGTGGTAGTTGAAAGCTTTTTGAAAAAACAACGCCGTTCAACAGGTGCGACAACAAGGTAGTTTTCAGCGTGCTTGTGACTCGTTATTTCGTCGTGCGAGACTCTGCATAGAAAGTAGTGGTGGTCATTTCGAACATCTGTTGTGAAATCAAATTCCGTTAATTTTCACTAACTTTTCAATCCCCTGTTATGAAATGAGAATGCCTCATTGCCCTCATTTTGATTCAATTCAGCGTTTTCATTTCGGTTCACTTCGAAGCCAAATGTTATAACTGGCAAGGTTTACGAAATAATAATGAACTGGCAACGTTGCGGGAATACGAGTAATAAACACAATACTAGAAGATAGGCGCCCTGGGAACTGATGAATGAAACCAGTGCTTCCCAAACAATCGTGAGTAAATGAGTCTATTTTTGGGACATTTTCAAGTGCTTAAAAAAAAGGAAATGCTTTTTATTGTGTCATTATGTCTCATAGAACACCCCATTTTATTTATTGCTCCAATTCCGGAAACACTCTGTATTTCCTATCACGTGATCAATAATGGAAGAATTTCATAGGGTAGAATTGAACTTATACATCATTGTCTAATTCACTTAGTTTTTCTATTCTTATACATGCTTTTTCAACCATGTAGTTGATTGCATGTCCATGGATTTCGATTGAAGAGAATCCGTCACATCTTCTTATTAGTATAATTTCAATGTGTGGGTTTCACGATTTCGAAATTTTTATGCAATTTTCTGTGTACATCTTGATTTCAACATCGCATTTCAATGCGCTTTTCTATCTCGAATCAGTCGTATATACTAACAATAAATATCAATCAACTCCTCCAAGTACTACATCCTAAACAAATAAACATCGCTAATGTCGAACATGATATCTGGATATTTCATGAGATGAAAGATAAGATAAACTATCTACAACGTATTTATCTCTTGTATCTCGATCTTTAACAACCATACGAATTTCGATACAAGCACACTAATATGATTATTATTCTAATTGAGATTCGATGCCATCCAGTTATCGTGTTTCCAGTGATTATTAAGGAAAAAACTTGAGTAATGTTTATTAGTGAGCGTCAGAGTGCTGTAAAGATGTACGAACGAAGTATGGGTGTGGAATACCAAATCAGGATCGAAAGTAGACTAATGACGTATTCGACGAGTTGGTGATTCAGTTATTTGGGTCTCTTGTTAGGCTTTAATATGCCTTCTTGTAGTCATACAGAATGAATCAAATTGATAAATTGGACTATTCAGAAATTAATTTGGCCATATAAGAGGCAAGTCTAGCGGGCAAGATTAAAATATACTCATAATCAATGTTCTTGAATCCAGTGACTTGTGTTCTTCTAAAAAAATCGTGATTTATTTCTTATCACAGCAAAATTAGGAAAAATATTACCTATATTTCAACTGACATGGAATCTTTTATATTTCATGTTTTCCCTATTTTCTAATTTTATAGAAAAAAAGGTAATTTGACTGTTTGATAAATTACGAAGGCGTAGAAGGGCCAACAACAAAATATTTTTCAAATAAGTTGGAATTGCCACTTTGAAGTGACAATTGCCACTTTGATCCGACAATTGTCACTTTAAACTGACACTTTTTTGCCAACTCCATGCAAGAATATTGATTTTCAGTCAAATTCAGAGTGACAATTGCCAGTTCGAAGTGACAATTGTCAGATCAAAGTGACAATTGTCAGATCAAAGTGGCAATTGTCACTTTGAAATGGCAATTGTCACTTTTAACTTGCAATTGTCACTTTGAACTGACAATTGTAACTTTGAATTGGCAATCGTCAATTTGAAGTGGCAATTGTCACTTTGAAGTGGCAATTGTCACTTTGAAGTTACAATTGCCAGTTCAAAGTGACAATTGTCAGTTCAAACTGACGATTGCCACTTTGATCTGACAATTGTCACTTTGATCTGACAATTGTAACTTCAAACTGGCATTTGTCACTCCGAATTTTCCTAAAATATAATATTTTTGCATGGAGTTGAGTTTAAAGTGACAATTGTCAGATAAAAGTGACAATTGTCAGATAAAAGTGACAATTGTCAGATAAAAGTGACAATTGTCAGTTCAAAGTGACAATTGACAGTTCAAAGTGACAATTGCCAATTCAAAGTGACAATTGCCAGTTCAAAGTGACAATTGCCAGTTCAAAGTGACAATTGCCAGTTCAAAGTGACAATTGCCAGTTCAAAGTGACAATTGCCAGTTCAAAGTGACAATTGCCATTACAAAGTGACAATTGCCAGATTAAAGTGACAATTGTCACTTCAAAGTGGCAATTCCAACTATTTTGAAAAATATTTTGTTGTTGGCCCTTCTACGTCTTGGTAATGAATGCTGTTTGATAAAAACAAGAAAAGAGAAGTTTTTGACGAAGTTTTCCAGGTCATAGTGAATAAAAATACAACTTGGTGAAATTTTCTCCTGTTTCTCGATTTTATGCTACCATTCATTGAAATAATGAGGAGTTGTTAGAAGTAGAATATAAAGAAGATGAATTTTAAGGGGTAGATACATCTTTAATTACATGATAATTTGAATGACATGCTAAAAAAATCAAGAGTCAATGATGTGAAAAAACGGCCAGATCTTGTTCTTGCGATTTTTTTCTGCTAATGGTGGAACAGTAGTTATTCCAGTTTATATCCACAGGGTGTTCCTGAATAGCATGGATATACAGCAAGATGCTACTGTTTTTCACAATTTTTTTGATTTTTCTGATATGAAATAAAACGTGATGTTAACGTTCTGTATTGTGGTTGTAAATTTGAATAAACTTTCGACTAGACTCTTTTCTCATGGGCAAGGTCAATAGAAATGACCCAGTTGTGTTTCAATTCCTCTCAATCTTCATCCAAAAATGAAAATACCAGACCAGTTCTTATGTCTATTTTTCTTGGCATAAAAAAAATTGAATGAGTTGATGAATGTATCCGTGCTACGTGGTATGTAGGAGATCATCATGAAAAATAAGAAATAAAACTTTCTACGTTTTTTTACAACTTGTATTTTTCGTAACACTGATTTTACTGCATTTTCATCCTACTTGGACATTCTAAGACTAATATTTCAAAGTAAATTTTGAAAACCCTCAAACAAACTCAAATCTTTCACTGACTGGGTATTTTCCAGTCAGGCCCTGTCTCTGGAGATCTGATACTTCCAGACGGCCTTCTGCATTCGTCCGGCTAAGATTTCTGCCATATTGAGGCAAGCCGGTATAATTTTCAAGTTTGAGAGCACCATTTCAACAGAATGGTTCAAATTTCCACGATTGTTTATTTGCTTAGTTGAAAAGTGGTTGAAAGCTTGTGTGCCTAGTTTTATATCAACGAACTCTACAATCACGAGGAATACTCAAGGCATATAATACTTACAACCCCATTAGTTGAACTTGCCCTCAGACAGGATAGTGTTACATGGAAATAAGAGCGGCCCAAGGATACCCACGATGCACTTTTACGATTTTGATAATTGTAGGTTTCCTATATTTTTTCCTCTCAAAAAATAACTACTTCACTGACCTGTTGAATTATCTTCACTAACATACCTACAAGCGTACAAACCGTTATGGCGATGATTGAATCCCCGGAGCGCCCAATGAATAGGGCGAGCACAAACAATGAACGGGTGCAAAAAGAGCGCCCTGGGGGACACAAACCACATTGGAGTGACCCACGTACACCGTGAGAGATGGCTCTGGGCTAGCCTACTTCGCAAAACGTTCCATCATTGGTCGGTGTCGCGTCGCTTCGCCACAGGCTCGTATCAAGGAAAATGCAAGCCCAATTTCTTTCCATCTCTACATTTCCCAGGTTGGGTACGATGCCTGTCTGAAAGCTACGCAAATCAGCCACTCAACAGATTATGGCGCTTTAGTCTGGTCAAGTTTACGAATAGAACGCCATTATAAATGACGTGAGAGTACCCGTCATCCCCATATTGGCAAAAAAAATTATGCAATGTCAAATTTTGCCAAAATGCGTCGTACTCGCATTGTTTCAAATTTGTGTGTATGGAGTTTTGAAATTACTCGGATTCACGACTTCTTCCGAATGCCATTTGGCCTCAAGAATGCTACGTCAACCTTCCACCATAATACGAATAATTTTAATACAAAACTTTTGATTTCCTTCGAATTCTTAGAGAATGATGATCTTGTGGGAACCAATTGAATGATTTTAGTGAATTTGTTCATTCCTCGACAGTTTATTTCACTCAATTTTCATTTCTTTCGTAATCTTCCTTCCAAAGAAAATTATTTTCCTATCTCAATTATACAGAAACTGTTATTCATCGACAATCTTTCCTAAATTTGAAGAAATTCTGATTCAGAACTTCTTCAACTGTTTTTTAGGTTGATCTAGCTGGATATTTCACTTTCCGTTATTGTTCAACATTAGCGAAACTGCCTTATCATAACGAAAACAGTCGCTTGAGTACGTTTTTCTCTCCTCTGAACAATTTTTAAAATCCTTTTTTGTATGACCGGTAGATTCTTCAGGTAGCAGTCAATAACCCCCACCCAAACTACTATCCCATATTCAACTTGAAATCGAACTCTGTACAGAGTTTTCAGATGTTTGTCGTTCTGGAAATATATTAGGGAATTTGGACCACACTGATTTTCTCACAGTTCTGTGCTTATATCGCATCTTACGTTGGTCTTTCATCTTCACATTCATATTGTTGATCACTTCATGATTTTACGTTTTTCGTGAATTTCACCAGTCTAGTTTGTAGTTATTTTCACAACTTTGGCAAGAATTCTTGAATTGATTAAATCGAGGATACTATATCACTGAGTTTTCTTATTCAACTTTTCCAAGCCTGAAGGTTTACTGAGACTTAAAGATGGATAATATTGGAGGAAATTGAAATGGAATCAGACGAAACATTTTGAATTTGTTAATACTTTAAGTCTCTTGTATCGTCATTAATACATTTTAATCTATCTTGGAGAAAAGGGGTTTAAATGACTCGTTTCATAGAAAAATTGCACATATCATTTTACTTGGGTTGGCGTCTATTTATTATATTTTATTTTTATATTGTATATTTGTAATTTAGTGACTATAAGTGCCGTATTTCATATATTTCTATGTCAAAACTCTGTTGCTCTGTAACGGTTCATCATCGAACCTCTGAACATCATCTCCATCATTAATTGATGATCTAGGACAACAAATTGTCTGGTGTCCCTGTGAAAGATTGTGTGAGTTCATACTTATCAAGAGAGTTTGGGCGTACAAGCTGACAAATTGCAGCCAGTTGACCTTTCAAATTAATGATGTGATAAAAGTCTGGCCGAACCAACAGTGTTTGTATCAACCAAAGAATCAAAACAATTTATAAGGATCTGCTAGAGTAGGCTGTCGTTATCAGAAACCCAGACGACGTGGCCCTAAAGGAAAGTCACGCACGTTGATAGAATATGGATAGTATAAAACTATTAATTCAAGTTTCGTGATGACAGAAAATGGAACTGGTTATCCCTCTATAATTAGGTAGCCGTTCAGTTGGAACTTTGTTCATTCTTGACTGTTCTAATATTCAATATTTCCCCTAGATTGATTCGGTGTTTCGTTGATAATTCATTAGTAATTATTGCTCAATCCTGAAATGGATGGAGCAAATTACGTCGATTTAATCAATTGAGTTGATACCTGATTTCACTAAAAAAATTATATTGAAGGTTGAGGAAGCATATGAGGATAAAATCTGGTTAAAAGTCTCGGACTTCGCCCTACCTGCTTATGCCTTTAACCTTGATCAAAACTTAATGATAGTGACAGCCAAAATAGATTTGTCAGTTCACTCAACACGTTGCATGCTGACAACGTCAGTGTGTAGTTTTGCGAGATGCTAACGACGCCGCAACTGGCGTTTTCCTAGTATTTGAGAATGAGTGAGTTTTTTTCCTCTGAATTGAATAATGATCTCATCTTCGAAAACTTGATGGTATATTTTTCAACTTTGATAACGGAAACTTCGTATTCATCGATATTATTATGGAAGGAATTATTTTTTACCACGTTTCTACCCATTTTACCCTCTTCTAGGACTCCGAATGACAAGAAATTTAACGGGTGTTTATAATTCGGGTGACAGTGCATTATGGAATTTTTGTTGAAGCAAAATTCATTAATTCAACGTCCAATATAGTCCAATTATTTTCAAAATGGTTATGTGAGAGTTTTTTGTGTAGGAGATTAGAAATTTTTTGTCAAAATTCATGATTTCAAAATGGTGGACGAAATTTGTGAATAAAGTCCGATTCTATTCTATTCTCTTTACCTTTACCTCAATCATTAATTCAAGGTGGCGGACGAGATTCGAGGATATGGTCTGACTATATTCAAAACGTGTAATTTCAGTATTAAAAATTGAAAAATTGTTTGATCACAATGTAATTGATACGCATTTTTAACAAAAAGAAGAATATTTAAGGCGAATGAAAGGTTACCGAATACCGTATCCTTTCTCAATTTGTTGTGTGAAAAAATCTTACATCTCTGTGTTTGGCCACGATGGAGTTATTTTAGTTAATTTATGAGATGTACCTTGTCTTGAATAAGCTGGTGGTATTGATGGTGTTTCTGTCGTTCTTGAAAAAGAATTTGAATTTTTCTAAAAAAAATTTTAGAAAAACTATTGATTATAACCATTAGGAATATTCAATTAAATTTTTAGAGCCTTCGTTGGCGCTTCTTATTGATCTATAATATACAGGGTGTTCCATTTGAAATTGCGAAGATCGCATGTTTATTAAAAATGTTTGTCAAGATGTTTTTCGCACGCTGTATATCACAGGTTAATATTTGAATCTCATTAAAATCAATTTCAATGGCACTTGGCACAACTGTATTTTTCCAAATAAACTTGTCATGCTAGAAATCTCGAAATCAGTCAATATTTTCGATAAAAAGATTAACGTATATAGGTACCTTTTATTCATCATGTTGAAACCGAAAAACTGATAAAAAATACAGGTTACCTAAAAACTAAGTTGGGACCCGCCCAGAAAAAACAGAACACCCTTTGTAAGTGCCATTATTTTCATTTTGTAGAGCTCAGAAAATAGCATACTTTTTGTGATAAAATCATCCATCTATCTAAAAAATAAAATGGGGTATTGGATGCCTCTGGTGTCACTCAATGAGAACAAAAGAAGATTTTCCCTTCACAACACTAGTAATTTGATTCCTAGAAATCCTAGATGCAGTTCAGTAATCCTACTGATGAAGTTAACTTGGTTAACGAAATGCGCTTCTAAGAATGATATTATACTAGTGTGGTGAAGGGGAAAACTTCTTTTGTTCTCATCCATCTATCTATTACCATAATGGAATGTCTCTCTAATGGAAAACTTTGTTATCATTCATTTTCGAAGACAAAAAAGTTATTCTTCATAAAAAGTTCTGCATGTTCTGAAATCTGACATACAATAATCAGATATCAAGTCTTTTCAGTCAGTCAGTCAATCAGTTTGTCAAAAAATTATGAATTTTACAAAAAATAAAGTAATTTTATTTTTGACGATATCAAAAATTGTTATTGCAAAAAGTTGTTCAGAACTGAAAACTATTTAAATATGTAATTACATCCATTTGCAATGAAAAATTAGGTTTTGTTAATTTTTACTAATTTTTTTATTTTGAATGAACATTTATCTCTTGTGATTATGAATCACATGATAACCTTTTCGATTCTAAATGTTTTTTATCAATTTTGTAATTTAAACATGTTAATAACAATTTTCAATAATATCAAGTATAAAGATATTCTAGTCTTGAGTAAAATTAATAATTTTGGACAAACCGCGTATAGTATTGAAAAAAGTTGATATCTGATAATTGTATTCTAGATTTGAGAACATGCAGAAGTTTTTATGAGCAGGAATAACTCTTATCCCTATAATTGACTATGAAGAAGTTCTCCGAATGGTTTCAACTTATTGAGACATACTGTATCAGGGATACTTTACATAATTTACCGAAACAGAAATGGGATTATGAGGGAGTTTAGAAATGAGGCAGAAGTAAATACCATTTTTTTTGGCAGGTATGAGTGAGACCTGTCTCGATACTGTTGAAAAGTGAAGGTGACAGTTCCTGCTTTTGTGTAATTATTCCATACCAAACAAAATTTCTATGAATTTTGGATCCTCCATAAACCGCGCCGAAGGCTTAGGAATAACTTCTGTTTTCCAAAATATTTTTTCATCAACATTTGTCTTGTGTTTCATTTTCGGTTTTTTTAACAATTTTTCCTGGTTGGCCTAGTGCTTGGTTCCTTTTTGCCTATTTTGGTGGTGCTATAAACCTAACTGGACTGGATTATTGTGAGAATCGATAATACACTGAATTCCTTTCGAAATCACTGTGACTGAAAATTGAGTTGTAGTCACTATCTTTCATCACCACCACCAACACACAAAAAAACAATCAATGAAAGTGCAAATTCTTGCTCTAAGATTTTTCAACAGCTGTATTTACTAATAGAAGAATTTTGCTATCTTGAAGCCGCCATTTTTGTTTCCTTCTACATAACTTCCATAATGCAGTACATAAACACCCTGCCAAATTTCAAGTTATTCGTAGTGGGTCAAAATGTGTAGACAAACAAGAAGGTGAGTTTATAAAAAACGTGTTAGGTAAAAAACATAATTGCATCCACAATAAACTCGATCATGACGAAGTTTCCATTATAAAAGTAAAATTCGGGGATGAGGATGAGCTAATCAACCAATTCTGAGAAAATATCTTCGATCAGAATTGTTTCCGTCCCCGAAAACTAGGCAAACGCCATTTGCGGCGTCGCTAGCATATCGCAAAATCATGCAATGACACCGATTGGCGTCATTGGCATGCAACGTGTTAAATGTCTTACAACATTCTCTTATCCAGGTTGTTTCATAATGTTCGAAATATCATTTCTCCACCTCATCAAGATACTACTCAATCATGTACAAAAGCCCCTCTTCCTAAAATGAACTTTTATAAATTGACATTCCCAACAAATATCACTCATTCGAATTATCTCTCCGGCTAAGAATGAGAGAAAAATCACTCTCAATCAACGAGACATATATCTGCTATCTGGAGAATGTTACTTTGAAGAATATTTTCGATATCTTCAGCCCCTATGCTTTCGTAAATGTCATCAATTTCAACTGATGAGATCATCATATCGATACCTGTAGTCCTTGATCTCTCTCCAAGTAATTGGAATTTTTATGGCACTCTCGAAGGGAAGGATAGCAAATGACAATGATTATTCACCATCGGAGTGATCGAAAATGGAAGTGTCTCCCACATGAATTGCGTTGAAGGAAAAGTTTCCCACAAAAGGAAGATCAGTTTTTGCTCAAAATTTCAGTTGAAGCTTGTTTTGTAGTTTGATTTTCATGACACCACTTGGCAAGCAGTCTCAAAGAACAAAGGTATATTGTGTTACACAGTCTCTCAATGTCTACCAATCTGACCACTAATAATTTTTCAGTTTGTTCTATAAGAAACTGCAAAATCTAAACAGTTTTCTTCCTTCACTTTCTCATATAATCAGTTTGAAGAACGCTGAAACGGCTTCGTTTTATGTTATTGGGAATTGTTCTTGGTACTAATAATAACATATACTTATAATTCATACTCGTTATTAGGTTTCTATGTGAGTATTGATTTGTACGATAATATTTTCGTTTCATAGAGCTCACCAATTTCGTTATTCTAAATCGAATGACGTTCGCAGAATTGCTCTATCTCAAACCGTTCTTTAGTTGAAGAGTTCTTTCTGAGTTGAGAGCTGTAATCACCGTCAAATTTTTTTTATTATTTTTACTCTTGTAAAAATAAACCTTTTTTTAATGCAATTCGAAGTTGAACCTTTAATCTACCTTCAAACGTATCTGATTTCGAATATCACATTAAAAATTCATATGGATAAAGGATTAACCAAAACAGGGCAATGTTTTCGTAAAGACCGCAAAAATTGATCTCAATTTGAAATCAACTCGATGAAATACGTTCAAGGAAATTTTGCGATTTTTCTTAAAATAAAAAATTGAAATTTTCTACAAAAGGTTGAACTTGAAGTTGCAGAAATTCCGTAAAAAACGTTCCAAATTTCTAGTTGACTTTGGTGAGCATGTACATAAAGAGTTAACTTTGATAAATATCGAAAAAAAAATTATGAATTTTTGTTTTTTGCCTTAATATTTCAGCTCTCAACGTAGGATGAATTTTTCAACTCTGGAACGGTTTGAGATAGAGCAATTCTGCGAACGCTAATCGATTCAAAATTACGAAATTAGTATAGTCTGTGGATTAAAAATCGATCGGCTTGAAAGAGAGCTTCTCGAAAAAAGTACAAAGGGGTATACTCCTAAAAATAATGATAAGTACAAAATCATTAGATTCACTTGAAATGAGCACTTTATATTCAAAATTTTATTCCAAAAATATATGATTTGGGTGTGCTCATATACGAGGTGTACCATAAAAATGGGATAAAACGTCAAAAATTTTTGTTTCCAAAATTTTCAAAAAATCGCAAACCAAACATACCTCTAACGTATCTCGTTGAGCTGATTCTGAATATTACCTAAAAAGTTTATTTCGAATAAAGATTGACCAAAAAAGGACAAATGACAAAAATTTTCATTATTACGTTATTCCTTTGTCGAATTGAATTTTTGATGCATAATTGGAAATCTCATCTTCTAGGTTCATTTGAAGATATATCACGATTTTCCGAAAAATAGAAAATAAAGAATAGAAAAGGTTGAACTAGAAATTTCAGAGATTTCATTAAAAGTCTACCAAATCTCTAATTGACTATGGATAGATTTTAAATTTGGTGGGTATGTACAAAAAGGGTGGAATTTAATAAATGTCAAAAAATTTTATTTTTACTAAAATTATTGGAAAAATAGCAAAAACAAAATTTTGAACACAAATGACCTCTTTCAACTCTAGAACGGTTCGAGATGAAAGCAATTCTGAGAACGTATATTTCTCCAACGTATCTCATCAAGCTAATTTCGAATATTACCTCAAAAATTGAATTCGAAAGAAGATTGACCAAAAAAGGCCGAAATTGCAAAAATTGTCGTTATATCGTCATTCCTTTGTCGAATTCAATTTTTGATGCATAATTTGAAATTAGCTCGTCGAGATACGTTTGAGATTTTTCAAAAAATGGAAATTATCATTTTTTTTTAAGAATCAACTTGAAAGACAAAAACCGTGAAATTTTTTTAATAAAAAAAATGCGGAAAATTAAGCTCTCAGCTCAAGATGTACCTTTTAACTGGTTAATGGTGTGAGATATAGCAAATTTGTATTAAAGTGACTATAACAGGAGATTTTTCATATTTTTTTTTTAAGGTTTTCTAGCTGTTAAATGCTTGCTTAATAATTGAAGATATGTCAACTTTATTTATTATTACCCATCCACGATTCACAAAAATGAACAAGCACCTACATGTTTTCCTGTCAACGTCGAAACTTTCAACTGATGCTCATATCCCATGAAAGATGGGCGACACTACTTGACGGAAGATCATAAAACTAAAAATGAATTATGGTGGATTACGTAATCCAATCTTCCGCAAAAAAACCTATACAATAGGTATGGTCGTCGGCAAGTATTCAACAGAAAACAACTACTGCCCCCTACGACCATTGAATTATATGCTCATATAATTTCTGCAGCAGCTAAAGTTTCTATAAAAATCACCTGCTTGTTTTTAAGGCATTCATTACTAGAAAGATTCCATCATACACTTGATTGCGAAACTCTCTCATTAGGATAATTATTGAACATTTTTAACGAAGTAATTTTGTGCGACGCTCACGTTAGGTGGATAATTATATACTTTGAGAAATCATACCGCTTTGTTTGGGTCAGGAGATTGGATATTCTGGTGGAACTAACGAAGGGTAGGGTAGACCGGGGACAAAAGTAACATTTTGATATTGGGCCCTTGTAGTAATTACGGGTTTGTGTCTATTGTTAACTTCATATTTTTTAACTTTAAAAGTATGTTTTTGTCAATCATCTAGCATAAATTTGAATTAATTAAGAACTTTGTAAGTCAGATATGAGTAATTTTGTTCGCGGGTGCAAACTGTTACAAATGTACCGAATCCAGGGACAGTTGTAACAGGACCTAGGGACAAAAGTAGCGTAAGTTTTATTGTTTTTTAACTGAGTTACCTGTAGTAAAATTAACATTTTTGATATATTATTCGCATTTAATATCAAGATGAAAATAGCAAACTATAGCAAATATATAGCAAATAAAAATGTTTTATTTTCTTTGCGTTTAAAAAATACTTGTAAACGATTGAAAAAATAATAGTTCAAGTGTTGACAGATTATTCAGATTCACAATTTTCACAATTATAAAAGATGTCACTTCTTCGTGAGACCAACCCTCATACTCACGGCATTGCACCCATTCTTCTCCTGCTTTACTTGAGCTGAAAGCCTCTGAACACACTATAGTCTAGTTCCTAAATCGTAGATAGTGACTCATCGTACATTTACTGGTTTTTACGGGATTTGAAAGTGCGGGGGGGATGTACAAAAGTCACAAAGTAAAACGTGACTTGAAACCAAAGTACCTAGCTTATTTCTGTTCTATTTTTTGACTTGCTTTATATGAATTATGAACCATACAACCGATGAGTCACTATCTACAATTTAGGAACTAAACTATAGGCAGTAGGTTTCCTCTTCGTCACTGCTTGTCTCTGATCCTGATTTCAGTTATGACTTGCTTTTCATTTTTAGTTTTTTGTTTAGTTATCTTTTCTATGCGTTCTTTTTTTACCTTTTGTTAAAGAGTCTGAATTTTTGTTAACCAGTTTCTGTTTTTTTGATAACCAGTTACTGTTTTTTATTCTCTATTTCCATTCTTAAGGCCTCTTTCTCTGGAATGTCTGTATAGATACCTAGTAGACTTTCGTTTTTCTCTTCCTTCTTTTGCCTGTATGTTGGTTACTATAATCTATATAATTGTAAGACGCGCTGCAGTTACAATCATCCCCGAAAGCAGTTCGTAAAATCAAACAGCATTTTCAGGATCTAGTCAAAAGGTTTTTGTTCCATAGGCGGACTAAAAAATAGAGGGTTACTCTCTTAATAATCAGATTAGGAGATTATAAAAAAAATCTTATAGGAAAGCATATTTTTAGGTTTTTGTTCTTACGTGATTATTTACTATGCTGGCTAGTGATTAGTTTATAGGTGAATAGCATAGGCATAGGCATCTTCGTATTGAAGGAAGCAGTAAAAGGGTTGAAGGGGTTAATTTGAAATACTACGATTGAAGTTATAATTTGTGCAAACAAAACGTGATAGTCACTTACTATTTTTTTCCGATTTCATTGACAGAAGATTCGTCCATACACAATAATTTTTTCATCAAGAAAATATTGCTTTTACGGAAACAACACAGTTGTCGAAAAAGTGTTTGAATTAATCTTCTTCTGCAAGAAATACTTTTGATTTGTGATATTTTGCTTCGTTTGAAAGATCTGGTAAAAATATTCGTAGGAGCTTTTTTATTAGTAGATTATGCCCTCAAAATTCTACTTCTTCAATTCCTCAACAACTTTATAAAAACTAATTCAATTTTTTGTACAAATGTCAAATAAACTTGACAATTATGTATCTCTATTTTCCTTTACATTCAATGTACTTGTCAACATTGAGTAGATTCTCCATAACGTAGGAGCTTTTATGATTTTTGATTTTCACACATTTTCAGAAACCTTTTTTACATGTTTCTTGTCGCACCATTTACGAAATTAGTCATTTGTTTTCTCATATACTAACTTCGATTTGGACGGTTACATATTAGATTCTATTGCATTTGCTCTCTCAGATATATCTGATGATTTATCACTACCACTATCATAATCGACATCCATTTTCTTGAAAATAACTTGAAATTGAAGCAACTACGAGCAAACACAGTCAAACCGTTTTTATAGTAACGACACTGGATGCTGTGAAATTGTATTGGAAGTATTGATAACATTAGAAATAATATGTATGGAAAAGAGAAGTATTATTTAGTTATTTTGGACTTATTCTTTTCAGAAAGGTAGAATTTTTGAATACGATTTTACTGAAAACATTGAATAACAGTCGATTGAAAGCGATAACTTATCGGGACAAAAATCACGTAGAATTGTGTTGAAAGTATTGATCTTTAATATATTTCAGACGATGTAAATCACACTTTCATGTTCCATTGAAATATCACTCATTTTACGTACTTAATACAAAAATAACAATCTTTGCTCTCTAATTTTTTGAAGCGTGTAACATTTCAAAGACAGGCCGTGGAGCTTTTGTTTGCATGAGAGCCCCTCTTCAATATTTGACAAGGAACCACCCCCTAAAAATTTCTACACCTCTAGTCATCCTTTTTCAGATATACCAACAAACATCCATTAAAAACCGACTTCAGTCTCCATTATTATCATTCTCATCGAATGTCAACTGAAGTGAACAGATTATAATTTAATCTTCAAATTGCATAAACCACAGCAATTATATGACAATTATATTCAAATCATGCCGACAGGGTATCGTACTCGAGAAACAATTTATTAGATGATACTTCAAGATTCCAGAACAATTAGTGAGTCAGGCGAGTTCAGGGAATACAGCGAGATATGATAGCGAAGTCAGATTGTTTCCCAATGAGTTTGTGTTATTGCATATCTGGATTGAACACTAATTAGAAGTGGAGATGATCCGAATCATGTTGGAAATACGAGAGTGGAGAGGATTAGCTGAAATCAACAGTTCCTGAGTAAATACAGGTTATTTCAGGAATTATTTGGAGAGTTTGATATGTTCGATCTCCAATCAATTAACACAACTCGCCGCTCACGCCTTGAACTTTGTTTCTAAGGGAACACTTCTGAGACGTAGGCAAATTATAGACGAAGATAGCGATAGCCTTATCACTCTCTGGCATTGTCGTACGTTGTTTACAGAAATACGTACCGTAGTAGTCAGTAATTTAAGTTGAAACTGGCAGTGCAGATTTTCTTTTTCGTTCGCCTAAAATATATGAAATGGAAAAAAATCGTGAAGATGAGAGGACAATGTTTCAGTTTCAAGTTTACTTCATCATCGATCTATGATATCATTAATATGTAATTTTTATTGAAAACTTTCACCTTGACATCACTTCTTTATTGTGAACTTCGGCTTCAACCAAATTTCTTATGAATCTTCTTCCACCTGCAGTAACTTTTTCATAAAAAAATGAGAAATGTTTGGAACATAACTGAGCATGCAAAAATATATATTTTTGGAATCTGCATGAAATTCTGCGTATTAAGTGCTAATTTCAAGTGGATCTGATGATTTTGCATTTTTCATGATTTTTAGGGGTCTACCCCTTTGGAATTTTGCAAATTTTTCAAGTAATTTGTTTTAACGTCGATTAACTTAAAATTCATCGAGTACACTAATTTCATCAATCTGAATCGATTGGCTTTCGCAGAATTTCTCTATCTTCAACCGTTCTCGAGTTGAAAAGTTCATCTGAAGTTGATAGGAGTGATTTTCGATGTTTGACTACTTTTATATGCCAGACCTAGTTTCTGAGCATGCAAGAATCATATATTTTTGGAGTCTGCATGAAATTTTGCGTATATAGTGCGAATTTCAAGTGAATCTGATGATTTTGCATTTTTCATGATTTTTAGGGGTCTACCCCATCATTTTGAATCGATTGGCGTTCGCAGAATTGCTCTATCTTCAACCGTTCTCGAGTTGAAAAGTTCATCTGGAGTTGATAGGAGTGATTTTCAATATTTGACTACTTTTATATGCCAGACCTAGTTTCTTTCTGAGCATGCAAAAATCATATATTTTTGGAATCTGCATGAAATTTTGCGTATATAGTGCGAATTTCAAGTGAATCTGATAATTTTGCATTTTTCATGATTTTTAGGGGTCTACCCCTTTGGAATTTTGTCGATTTTTCGAGTAATTTGTTTTAACGTCGATTAACTTAAAATTCATCGAGTACACTAATTTCATCATTTTGAATCGATTGGCGTTCGCAGAATTGCTGTATCTTCAACCGTTCTCGAGTTGAAAAGTTCATCTGGAGTTGATAGGAGTGATTTTCAATGTTTGACTACTTTTATATGCCAGACCTATTTTCTGAGCATGCAAAAATCATATATTTTTGGAGTCTGCATGAAATTTTGCGTATATAGTGCGAATTTCAAGTGAATCTGATAATTTTGCATTTTTCATGATTTTTAGGGATCTACTACCCCTTCGTAATTTTGCAAATTTTTCAAGTAATTTGTTTTAACGTCGATTAACTTAAAATTCATCGAGTACACTAATTTCATCTTTCTGAATCGATTGGCGTTCGCAGAATTGCTCTATCTTCAACCGTTCTCGAGTTGAAGAGTTCATCTGGAGTTGATAGGAGTGATTTTCGATGTTTGACTACTTTTATATGCCAGACCTATTTTCTGAGCATGCAAAAATCATATATTTTTGGAGTC
Source organism: Chrysolina americana (assembly GCA_958502065.1). Classification (NCBI taxonomy): domain Eukaryota; kingdom Metazoa; phylum Arthropoda; class Insecta; order Coleoptera; family Chrysomelidae; genus Chrysolina; species Chrysolina americana. The sequence continues at coordinate 105,458,571 of OY293411.1, forward strand.
TGCATGAAATTTTGCGTATATAGTGCGAATTTCAAGTGAATCTGATGATTTTGCATTTTTCATGATTTTTAGGGATCTACTACCCCTTTGTAGTTTTGCAAATTTTTCAAGTAATTTGTTTTAACGTCGATTAACTTAAAATTCATCGAGTACACTAATTTCATCATTCTGAATCGATTGGCGTTCGCAGAATTGCTCTATCTTCAACCGTTCTCGAGTTGAAGAGTTCATCTGGAGTTGATAGGAGTGATTTTCGATGTTTGACTACTTTTATATGCCAGACCTATTTTCTGAGCATGCAAAAATCATATATTTTTGGAGTCTGCATGAAATTTTGCGTATATAGTGCGAATTTCATGTGAATGTGATGATTTTGCATTTTTCATGATTTTTAGGGATCTACTACCCCTTTGTAATTTTGAAAATTTTTCAAGTAATTTGTTTTAACATCGATTAACTTAAAATTCAACGAGTACACTAATTTCATCTTTTTGAATCGATTGGCGTTCGCAGAATTGCTCTATCCTCAACAGTTCTCGAGTTGAAAAGTTCATCTGGAGTTGAAAGGAGTGATTTTCAATGTTTGATTCCTTTTATATGCCAGACCTAGTATCTGAGCATGCAAAAATCATATATTTTTGGAGTCTGCATGAAATTTTGCGTATATAGTGCGAATTTCAAGTGAATCTGATAATTTTGCATTTTTCATGATTTTTAGGGGTCTACCCCTTTGGAATTTTGTCGATTTTTCGAGTAATTTGTTTTAACGTCCATTAACTAAAAATTCATCTAGTACACTAATTTCATCATTCTGAATCGATTGGCGTTCGGAGAATTGCTCTATCTTCAACCGTTCTCGAGTTGAAAAGTTCATCTGGAGTTGAAAGGAGTGATTTTCAATGTTTGACTCCTGCCATATGCCAAACCTAGTATCTGAGCATATACAAATCATATATTTTCGGAATTAGCATGGAATTTTGCGTATATAGTGCGAATTTCAAGTGAATCTGATAATTTTGTATTTTTCATGATTTTTTTGTATTTTTGTCGATTTTTCGAGTAATTTGTTTCAATGTCGATAAACTTAAAATTCATCACGTACACTAATTCCATCATTCTGAATCTATTGGCGTTCGCAGAATTGCTCTATCTTCAACTGTTCTCGAGTTGAAGAGTTCATCTGCAGTTGAAAGGAGCAATTTCCAACGTTTGACTCCGTTTATATGCCAAACCCAGTATCTAAGCATATGCAAATCATTAATAGTCGGAATCAGCATGGAATTTTGCGTAAAAATTTTTAGATTGTTGAAAAGAGGACTGAATCATCTTTTCAACAATGTGACACATGACCCCCCATGCCATTTAACATTTTTCAGTTGATGTGCCACCCGCACCATCTATCGAGCAAACACAATGTGTTTTATTTAAAAAAGTAGTATCGGTGAAACCCTCCAAACGGTTTTCTTATGTTTGTACGTCAAACCGTTCAAAAATTAACAGGGTGGGGACTATTAGAAGCCACACGTCTATTTTCAATGAGGTTCAGTTCTATTACGACTTCAGTGAATCAACGTTGCTTTCAAGAGGTTGAAAAGGATTGAAAGTAGAACAAAAGGAGGAGAAAATGGAAAAGGAAAATTATTAATAGATGAAAATGGTCTGGAAGTGAAACGTATTCCAGATGAGTAATAAAAAAAGGAAAAAAGAGTAGGATTATGATGCCGAGCTTACCATATCATCCTCTTCCGCCCCCTCTTCTTTTCTGTTTCTCTCTGACACGTTGTGTTTTGGTACGTGTTCTACAACTTTGATTTGTCTCGAAGAGGTACTGCACCTCTCTTATACTAAAGGAGTATAATTCTTAACTGAAAAAGGTAAGCAACTAGTGTAATTTCCTATAAAATCGTGACAGAACTTGCATCTATTATTGCTTGAAGCTCACAACTGCTCTCTCTTTCCGCAAACCAGCTCATTATTCATGATCCGAACGCGTCCGACAAAAGATACCGAACATTCCGTATTAAAATCTGTTCTACGAGCCAAAGGTTACTCGTACTCGCCAACTAGTTTTCGGAAAGATACAAATTGGAATTCACTTCACCGACTCCGGGCTGTTTATTCTTCTTTTCATTTCACGAGATTCGTTTTTCTTCCGGAAAAACGATAAAAATGTGCATACTTTCTATATTTGTAATTTAAATTCGAAATAATCCTGCCAGGAAGGATAACAGACCGTGTAAAAGGCTTTTTACCGGTTTTCATTTATTGAAATAATCACGGAGATTCGTAAGCGGATTGGATGTGCCTAACTGGCTGGAGCTTGATAGAGAAATGTTTCTAGTTATTTTAAAATATCACGGAAAGTAAAAAATGATTTTACTTCCTACAGATGTTCTGCGTATCAGATATTTCTGTTCAAAGCTGTTCTTTAATTCACCTTCAAATTTATTAAAATTCTGACGGATGCGAATAATTTTAATTTTTGGCGGATGCGACTAATTTTCAGAAAATTCGCTTGGTCAAGAATAAATCCAAGTTAATCAGGGTTTGAATGAAATGAAATATTTTGTAGATAACGAATCACCTTCAAATAATTCTAAAATTCTGGCGTATGCCAGTAATTTAAATTTTTGGCGGATGCGACAAATTTTTTTGGCAAATTCGCTCATTTATTCATTCTCAACTTGGTTTTGTGTGTATCAGATTTTTTCAGCAGAAATGCTGTTCTTTCTTCGTTTACCTCTGCTGTTATATCCCAGGATATTTCCTGAGTATATCGAATTGAGGAAAATCTTGAATGATATAAAAATATTTCATTGAAACACTTTCAAATAAATTATATCAGATTCTGGCAGATGCGAGTAATTTTAGGTTTTGGCGAAGTCGCTCAGTAAATCCGAATTTGATTTTCTGCATATAAGCTGTTGTTCTTTCATTTTCCTCAGTGGTTATATCTCAGGATTTTTCAGGAGTTTATTGAAGTGAACCGATGCTTGAAAGATATGAAAATATTTGAATGAATCACTCCCAAAAATTTTTTTAGATTCTGGCGGATGCGAGTTATTTTAATTTTTGGCGAATTTGCTCAGTCAATCCGAACTTGGTTTTCAGTGTCAGATCAGATTTTTTTGTACAAAGGCTGTTCTTGGCTCCATTTTTCCCAGAGGTTATATCGAAGTAAACCAATGCATAGATATGAAAGTATTTGAATGAATCACTTCCAAATATTTTTCTTAGATTCTGGTGGATGTAGGTAATTTTAATTTTTGGCGAATTCGCCGTAAAAAATCCTCGTTTTCTGCGTATCAGATATTTTGGTTCAAAAGACGTTCGCTCTTCATTTTCGTTAGTGCCCATATCTCGGGATATTTCCGAAATATATCTAAGTAAATCAGGGTCTCAATGAAATAAAAATATTTAAATGAATCACTTTCAAATATTCTTCTTCAACTTTTTATACCTGTCCCCATTTTCAAATAACATGCTAAATGTATCAGTAAATAAGAATATATGAATTTCACAACTGTTGAAGAAACGGTTGATAAAAAAAGGTACTGTGTAAGTGAAAATTCCGTTTTGATTCACACAAAACATAAAACTCGTCAAATATTCCTTACCCGATATGATTTGAACAATTATTTCCTATATCCGTGATTCAAAATATGTCTCATCCGTTTCACAGTATATTCTCCAAATCGAAAGGATCTGATTCAGTTATTGTCCAGAGTGGAGTCTGTAATATTTATTCCGAAGTACTTTGTGTACATGCAGTTTCCAGTATCATATATATACAATTGGACATGGCACCAACTATTCAATTTGGAGATTCCAGTGCAGGGACGTCCACTTGAAGCCACTGAAACTACTTGTGAACGATGAGCAGTCGAATTGTGGTGTTTGTGTCCTTCTTCCTACTACAAACGAATACTTCATAATGGAAGTATTATCAAGTACAAGTGTCGTCTTTCGAAATAAAGAAAAGGATTTTTGTGTGTGGTAACTTTTCCATTGAGAATGAAAGTTCCGTGGATAATAATATGGACTGTTAGCGGCATGATACTGTGGAAATTATATCAATATCAAGCTGAAATGCAGAATCGAAATCCTGTGTGAAATAATAGTTTTTTTATGTACCTGTAGTTGAACGAAATATTCCTAATGAACGTTCATTTTGGATATCCCTAATGGATATCGATTCAGTCACGAAATCTATTCACCATAAATATTTCTCCTTTTTATAACACGAAACGATAACAGTTATTCAGATAATTAATATGTATCAGTCATTCAAGGAGAACTGGATGTTTCGAACATTAGACCATAGAAAATGTATGAATTGTTTTATCCTTCTGAAACGGTTCATGTGACAAAAAAAAGTGGAGTAAATTGCCTCACAGTAGGCGACAAAAACCTGATTTGTCATGGCGAACATGTCCCACGTTTTTAGTGGAGCTGTCCATTTCCCAAATACCTAGTCAAAACGGAGAACGTGCCGAGCCTGGCAAATCCCTCTCAAATATTTATAGTACACAACCCGAAGGAGCCCAATAAGTAGCTGACAGGAAATCTGGAATTTATTGCAATTGCAAATACATTTTAGATAATCCGGAAGAGTGTGGATACTTTGGACGTAATTCATTCTCGTCTCGAATAACGGGATAAATTTTGAATCCGACATAAAGAGGATTTGCAGCTGGATTCTTATTTATACTTGATGATGCATGGGAGTTCTGAAACTTCCATGATACAGCGACTGGCAGAACAGACAATACAGCTGCAGATTCGTTCACTTATTGGATCTTTCATAACTTGTTTTCAGAAACATGAACGAAATAAGACATTTGAATGAAACAACCGGTTTTATTCGAGGCCAGAATTGAAAATTCTGGGTTCTTAGCAGCAATTTCTCTTTATACACTTAAGAAAAACGCATTCAGCTCTCTATACTGCAATTAAGATGAATATTCTTGTACGAAAACTGAATTTGGAGTTCTTGACCAAGCGAGTTTGTGTAGAAAACTTCTAGAATCTGCCAAAACCTTGATAAAATGGATTTTCCAAGCGATTCATTGGGAACATTTTCATTTCAGTCAAGATCTGGTTTACTAGAACGGAATTCAGGAAATTTCGACATGCGACATGCCATGGTTACGTCGTTGAAAATTCCGAAGCTGATCCTCCTATCAGAATTGAAAGACAGCTGGTGTTATCAGTTATATCGCAAGAGAGTGAGAATAAAGTGAAAATAATTTGACAGATTTTTCGAAATCTTGTTGCCAGGCTATAGACACGAGAGCCCGAAGGGATCGAGTGGATAATGCCAAATGGCAACAAACAACACAAAAATCTGAAGAATTATTTTCTACTTTATCGAACTCTCGTGTGGTATTCGATAGATTATTTTTTGATGCCCCAATCATAAACCTATTCTCTGTACATATAACATTTTTATTTCAACAATTTACTTGAATCACTATAAACAGAATGAAGTTTGGAATTTGAAGATCTCATTATGAAATATACAATTATTATGGATGTTTTGTCCTTGGCTGGAGGATTCCGTAACATTGTTTTGTTCTGTTGGATAGAAAGCTATTGATTTATCTCTGTCCCTAGGTTATCAATTGAAACTGTTTCCAAATTGCCAATCATTAAACTGGAACCCAGAGATGGCGCTGAATTCATACCTCAGTGTTTGTCTCAGGGATTTCCAATTAGGATGAAAGGATTTTTCGATTCAATTGGGTCGAACTAGCCTTCGCTGATGATTGGCAATGACCATGAAACCGGTACGGAGGTGTTCCCCCAATTAAATCGAAAAATAATTTCAGCTTTGATATTTGAAATGCATTGCAAAGTGGTTCTTGTAGAAAACTTCGCCAAGTATTAAACAAATATAATTCAATGGTCGTAGGGGGCAGTAGTTGATTTTGTTGAATACTTGCCGACGACTTTACCTATTGTATAGGTTTTATGCGGAAGATTGGATTACGTAATCCACCATATTTCATTATTAGTTTTATGGTCTTCCGTCAAGTGGTGTCGCCCCTCTTTCATGATTCTCCAAAGATACTGATTGGTGTTCGCAAAATTGCATCAGTGGCATATGAAATATTAGACATTCCAAGGCAAATGAAACAATCCCATTGTAATCTCTTTCATATACAGTATCTCTCACAACTCTGAGCATTGCTACAACTCCTTGAAGTCAGATGGATGGAAAAACATTTAAACGTTTTGGATTCTATCAATCCTATATGGTGTAAGGAAACATATGAAGTCCCAATTTCTGAAAAAAGTTAGCTTGGTTCCAAAAATTGTGCTAAGTTTCATTAACGTTTTTTGCTTTATATCGCACAAATCACTCCAAAAACACTGTACTTGCATGAAATTAATTGTATGGATCCAGAGTAGGGGATCTGAGCCAGTTCTAGACTTCCCCCACCATTTTTACATCAACAGTGACCTTCTGACAACTTCCAGAGGTGGGTCTGATGTATAAGTACCATTGTATGACTATATGATAAGGTTATCCAAGTAAGATTTTAGTGTGTGACTGTGTTGAGGATACGAATACAATAGTCATAAAAACATCAAATGTATTGTTGAATTAGAAGAAATAACTGGACCTATATTTTTTTCAACCATAAACTATAACCGACAGAATATTTGACTACCTATATTCACATCCGCAATGACAGTTTTGAAGGAAATGGCACTAGTCTTTTGGTCTTAGTCTTAACATATTGATTTTAGCAACTTTGCTTTTCGCCGAAAGTTCTGATGACTAGATTTGCCGAAGTTTATACTTATACTTGCCGTAGAGAGAGTTTTTGATAGTGGTTATCTCTTGGGTATGGCGTTGTTCTACCCATAGGTAAGTATACGTTTCTCCGGCATCCAGATGATGTAGGATGCTTCCGTTTACGAGCTGTACGTCCTCTCCGTATTCCTTGCAGTGTCTTCTTTTGAGATAAACCGTGGCACATTTATCTCAGGTTCCAAATGGACAATCATTAAATGCAAAGAAATAAGTTAAAGTCAAATAACCACAATAAGAATAAAGGGAAATTAATTCTCGACAATTAAAGGAAGGAACCAGTTCATCTATATCAAATGTTAGTTTTTCTATCGATTGAAAATAATCTTCCTATTATCATCAATTATCAACTAGTTTATGGAATGGAGCATCAATCCTAGAAATTTCAAACCTCAAAAACTATAACCCTTCCGCAAGTGTTTCAGGAAAGTGAGCAAAAAAAACAATATATCACTTAAGCAATAATCGATCAACAATTAAAGCCATTTTCAATTTCATAATAATTTTAATACGCAATAACTTGGATGCTGGTAATAAAGCTATTGGTATTTTCCTACACTATACGCTCCTTAAATTTTTTCATTGAGAAGGTAGAACTGAAACAATCCGTGTTGCGAAATCAGGAAATTCAACAGCATTTTCACCTGATGTAGGGAAATTTCCGCATTAAAGCTTTGCTAACAGATACAAATGACCTCAGATCCTTCCCTCATCCTTGATGCAGGGGTTCGCTTCAAACAAAACCTGTTATTCACTTTTCGTCTTCATTTCTTGCTCGAATATTTCTCTCAAGCTGCCGGCATGTGTTTTTACCTAGGCGGACTATTTGTTTTTCGGGCTGTTTCCGTTAGATAGATGGAAAGTTGGATATTATTTCACTCGGTCGGCTGCTATGATGGAATTCCAGAATGTTCAGTACAGCTTTCCAAATATCAGCGTACATTTGTCTTCGGAATAGCTTGATGACGGAGTTGGCTTTCAGGTCTGTTTTTGTTGAGGTTTTGAGTTATTGCCATCACAATAAAGTCTCCGGAGAGTTTCTGAATACACAAGTATGTGTACAGTTTCCTTCGCGATGATCTGAGCCGATATGTAGGTATACGGGAAACTTCTAGAACTTGTTTTCTTGAAATTCGTATACAGAAAATTTCTAAATATCTTGTTTAACTTGAACCATTTCAGATTTTAAACAAACCTGATAAGATTTTAATCTTATATCTTGAACACAGTTCAATGTGGTTGTCATCTTTCGGAATCCAAGTTCAAATCCATTTAGGATGCCCTAACACTGTTTTTATTGTATTTGTAATAAATTTGTATCACATCTCTTTTTCCTTCATTCGTGAATGCTATTTTTCGCAAAAAATTCAACAAATCGTACAATAACAAAATATCATCGATTTTAACAAATTGAAAGTCAAATTTAGAAATATCAAAGTCAAAGCCTATTATGTTAAGATTTTTTTCAAACATTTTCAACTTTTTGAAAAAGAATGATAACTCATGAAACATGCATTATTGAAAATATATTATTGCAGCTTCTTGATTAAATTCTCACTGGAATGTGAACGGGCTTTGTGATTATACAGTGAGGACCAAAAGTCCGCCGCCCCCCCACCGTAACTTCTTCATTTTCCATATTACAAAAAAATGTTTAATACATAAGTTGTAGGGTTTCATTCGATCTCTTTAATGGTTTAAGTTTCATTCATACAGAGTGTCTCAAAAAAGCACGGTGACTTAGAAGTTAATTTTTTTAAATGGGACACCCTGTATTTTATTGCATTATTACATTCTACGTTGAATTCTGAACAAGTTTGATTAATGGTTTTCTGTCAAAAAAGTTAATAGTTTTGGACTTATGAACACTTGTAAATAATTATTTCGGATACTTTTGCGCCAGTTCAATGAGAAAATCGTAACAAATGGATCACAATGTATTCCACTTTCCTATCCTAACTTTTTGAAAGATATCCAATGTTGCAAACTGCTGATGGTACCATGTGTAACTTACCTCGTCGTACCATTTTACAATTGTTAGAGTTGTTGAATCTCACGAAAAACTAGTACAAATGAAGTTGAAACATTTTATTAACAAATAAAGTAGTCCATAAATACAGATCAAGAATCATTAAAAACTGAAGAGATATTTTAATTTATAACTAAAAACGGTGAGTTTTTATCTATTTCAAAAGATGTTCGACATATCCACCATGCATTTCTTGACACATAAATAGTCGGATTGTAAACTCTTCCCTAACATTAATCAAGGTTTGAGGTGTTATTTCTGAACACACTTCAATAATTCGACGGCGCAATTCTTCTAACGACCCACAAACTGTCTTAAAAACTACGGATTTCACATAGCCCCAGAGAAAGAAATCAAGCGGTGAGAGGTCCGGTGAGCGAGCTGGCCACTCTGTTGTACCTCGACGTCCAATCCACCTACCTGGATACCTTTCATCTAAGTAATTTCTCACCTCCCGAAAATAGTGTGGTGGCGCTCCATCCTGCTGAAATGTTACATCCAAGTAAAATTCATGTGGGTTTTGCGCAACGATTTCATCGATACTGGGACTTATTGTGTCTTGCAGCATTTGGAGGTATCTGGGACCATTTAAATTTTCTTCCAAGAATATGGGACCTACAATGCGGTTACCTAAAATACCAGCCCAAACATTAATTTTCTGGGGAAATTGAGTATGCCCCTCGCGGAATTCATGGGGATTCTCATCACTCCAATATCTACAATTCTGGGTATTCACATTTCCATTTAGGTAAAAAGTGCTTTCATCACTAAAGCAGATGTGTTGCAAATGAAGTCGATTTGCAACAATTCTTTCTGCCATGGTCTCGCAAAATTCAAGTCGCCGGTCTGGATCATCTTCAACCAATTGGTGCAATATTTTTATTTTGTAAGGATGGAATTTATTTTGTTTTAAAACCCTCTTTACTGATGTTTTAGAAACATCACATGTCTCAGCTACTTGCTTAGTTGATTGTTGTTGGTTATTTACCATTTCGGCTAGTACTTGAATTTCAACATCTTCCGTAATTATTTTCGGCCTCCCAGATCTCGAAGCATCTTTCACGGTGCCAGTTTGGTTAAATTTTGCCACCAATTTCTGTAGATATTTTCGACACATCGGACGTTCTGGGAACCGTTCATTGAAAATGCGAATAGCAGCGTGGTAATTTCGGTTAGCTTCACCAAATATGATAACGGCTTCAACTTTGTCTGCTACTGAACGAGCCATATTAATCAACAAGAGAAATTGAAAACCGTTTGATACAAAGTTTTGAAAACCTACAAAATGTCAATGACATTTGGCAAAAACAGATAAGAGTTTTTTTTCGTTGTCATGGATAAAATAAACGCGCCTAGCGTGCATAGCCTACATCATTAATTTATTCGTGAACTGGTGCAAAAGTAGTCGAAATAATTATTTACAAGTGTTCATAAGTCCAAAACTATTAACTTTTTTGATAGAAAACCATTCATCAAACTTGTTCAGAATTCAACGTAGAATGTAATGATGCAATGAAATACAGGGTGTCCAATTTAAAAAAAATTACTTCCAAGTCACCGTGCTTTTTTGATTTTTTGAGACACTCTGTATGAATGAAACTTAAACCATCAAAGAGATCGAATGGAACCCTACAACTTATGTATTTAACATTTTTTTGTAATATGTAGAATAAAGAAGTTACAGGGGGGGCTTTCTGTGAAAACTGATATTTCGAAATTTTCATTGTTTTTCAGGACTTGAATATTACCAGCTAGTTTTAAATTGAAGTAAACAACAAAAAACACATGTTGAAGTGTTAAAAAACACTGTAAGGTAATATCGTACTTTATGAGATCAAATGTTTTATTGACATACATGATGAATAATGGTGGCCTCGAGACCGATCCCTGAGATACACCGTGCAAATAATGAGCATTTGAAGAAGTCATAAGCTACGCTCCAGATGTTTTAATATTCAAGATTACCCTAAAAAAACACTGAGTGGAGTAAACTCTCGTGTTGAGGAAAAGGGAATATTCCAAGAGTACATAAACACTCCCGTCGTGGGAGAACAACCATAGCGTCCAACGTCCTAATCGGATACAATGCAATTTCTGCAAAATTACTTACCGTACTACGGTAAAAAGTTAATACGATACATCTGGAGCAAAGTGGACACTCCTAACCGGATCTAACGTAGTGAAAATAAATGAACTTGTCCGACGTGTAGTTTCCAGACCGGCTTTTGTCTTCTGGCGAGCACATATTTCTTCCGAATAACTTGTAAAAAGAGTGCCACGGAAGTTCATTAGATTCTGCAGGAAACAATGGTGGTTTAGTTTTCAGTTTTCCTTGTAACTTCGCTGTTATCACATTCATTCTTGATTAAAAGTTCTCGTATGAACTTTGTGTAATTAGGTTTTCATTAGGATAGTTTGGAGAATGATTTCCATTAGGTTTTTTAGAAGTTTTGATGCAGTTTCACACTGACAGAAACTGGTTGCTGATGCGGAATAGAAAGTTTCATGCCTGGATGCGAACTCGGAAGATGAAGTAGTCGATCATTTACCACTTTTCAAACAAATGGCGACTGAAGTTTATCTTTCAGTCGCAGATGATTTCACATCTGACTTTATGAACATCATGTTTATATTTCAATAAAATCAAAATGCCATACCCATGACAGATTCATGTCAAAAAACATTTTTGAAAGGTCATCGCACAAAAAATATTCAGCCCTATGCTGTATCACTTCCGTTAAAAATAACGTCGACGTTATTCGCCATTTCCGTTATTTTGCTATTACGAATCATCTTTCCCATCTCAGTTGATTTCATTGGTTTCTGAAGAGTGGGAATCTCAATTCTTTGTTGTTTCTGTTGGATATTACAAAGATATCTTCATTTATTTCGTAGGTTGTTTTCATAAAAAAAAATCAATTTCCAGTTGAGAATATCTCCTTTTGTTCAAAGTTATTCTCATTGTCAATGCGTTGAAACTGGTGAATACCCATACTTTTGCCTCATTCTGTATACCATAATTTCTGCTAACAAAATGAGTTCATTACAGAAGCTGAAGTATGGCTATCCTAAAGACAATAAAAAATAGAAGGTTCAGTGGGATTAATGAGTTGTCTATTATAATTCAGAATATAAACGCGACTGTATTAAATCCCACTACTAATTTACTTAATCATCCTCACGCAGGAGTACTTTTTCACATATTATAAAGAGGGTTTGATGATTTCATTTATACAAAATTAGAATAAAAACTAATTTCTTTGATGGTTAGTTTTCCTCAGACCGCAAAGCTTAAGGGTCTCTGTTTCAGACATATCTACCATCATTAAAACCCATTAGTATCATTATTATCATCAAGAAATGGTTGGTTTTCAGGAGGAACGTTGCAAAATGTAATTTAAAACACTCCACTTGAAGTAGTCCTTGTATGGCAAAACAATTGTCATGGTATTGTGAGTTTTATTATAAATGTTAAAGTGCATTTTTAATCGAGATATCGGTGTTGATCTTGTCCAAATTTGGATATTGTAAACTACTCAATCACTCAATTTATGATGTACACTATTTTAGGATGACTGGAGTAAGACTAGTCGTGACGTTATTTATATTCTGTTATTCATTGAATTCGCCGGATTTACATTGCTTAGACGAAACATTGGCGTCACGTAGTAGTTTAATATTTTTTTTGTTACAATCAGAATATTGACATAGTAACGAATATTTCAACAACATTTTTTCATTATTTTATATTCATAAAAAGTGTTCAAATATTTTTCATGCGAAACTGTGTAGTTGATGAAGTGCAATAAATTCACGGAATGAAAATTGATTAAAATTAATTGAGCCTTTCATTCGATGTGACAATTTTTTACGTTTCATTATTTTTTATGTTAAACCTCGAATCTGACTTTATAAAAATTACTTATTTTCGGAATCAGCGTGAAATTTGCATATTATAATGTGTAAAATTCAAGTAAATCTGATGATTTTGTATTGTTTACGATTTAGAAATTTCTTCATGTCATTTTTTTGCCGAATTCACAGAACTTACTTATATCCTCATTCTTAATGGGTTCATTTGTCTCCAAAATTTTGTTTTCGTTATTTTCGTTAAGCGAAAAATTTAACCTATTTTATATGCAGTTTTTCTAATTTTTTAGGACTTTTCTTGGTGATTTTTTATTTCGTCAGTTGACTTGAAACTCACAGAGTATACTAATTTCGTCACTTTCAATCGATTGGCGTTCCCAGAATTGCTCTATCTTCAACCGTTCTCGAGTTAAAAAGTTCATCTGGAGTTGAAAGGAGTGATTTTCAATGTTTGACTCCTTTTATATGCCAGACCTAGTATCTGAGTATGCAAAAATCATATATTTTTGGAATCTGCATGAAATTTTGCGTATATAGTGCGAATTTCAAGTGAATCTGATAATTTTGCATTTTTCATGATTTTTAGGGGTCTACCCCTTCGGAATTTTGTCGATTTTTCAAGTAACTTGTTTTCAAGTCGAATAACTCAAAATTCATCAAGTACACTAAGTCCATCATTCTGAATTGATTGGCGTTCCCAGAATTGCTCTATCTTCAACCGTTCTCGAGTTGAAAAGTTCATCTGGAGTTGAAAGGAGTGATTTTCAATGTTTGACTCCTTTTATATGCCAGACCTAGTATCTGAGCATGCAAAAATCATATATTTTTGGAATCTGCATGAAATTTTGCGTATAAAGTGCGAATTTCAAGTGAATCTGTTAATTTTGCATTTTTCATGATTTTTAGGGGTCTACCCCTTTGGAATTTTGCAAATTTTTCAAGTAATTTGTTTTAACATCGATTAACTTAAAATTCATCGAGTACACTAATTTCATCACTTTGAATCGATTGGCGTTCCCAGAATTGCTCTATCTTCAACCGTTCTCGAGTTGAAAAGTTCATCTGGAGTTGATAGGAGTGATTTTCAATGTTTGACTCCTTTTATATGCCAGACCTAGTATCTGAGCATGCAAAAATCATATATTTTTGGAATCTGCATGAAATTTTGCGTATATAGTGCGAATTTCAAGTGAATCTGATAATTTTGCATTTTTCATGATTTTTAGGGGTCTACCCCTTCGGAATTTTGTCGATTTTTCAAGTAACTTGTTTTCAAGTCGAATAACTCAAAATTCATCAAGTACACTAATTCCATCATTCTGAATTGATTGGCGTTCCCAGAATTGCTCTATCTTCAACCGTTCTCGAGTTGAAAAGTTCATCTGGAGTTGATAGGAGTGATTTTCAATGTTTGACTCCTTTTATATGCCAGACCTAGTATCTGAGCATGCAAAAATCATATATTTTTGGAATCTGCATGAAATTTTGCGTATATAGTGCGAATTTCAAGTGAATCTGATAATTTTGCATTTTTCATGATTTTTAGGGGTCTACCCCTTCGGAATTTTGTCGATTTTTCAAGTAACTTGTTTTCAAGTCGAATAACTCAAAATTTATCAAGTACACTAATTCCATCATTCTGAATTGATTGGCGTTCCCAGAATTGCTCTATCTTCAACCGTTCTCGAGTTGAAAAGTTCATCTGGAGTTGAAAGGAGTGATTTTCAATGTTTGACTCCTTTTATATGCCAGACCTAGTATCTGAGCATGCAAAAATCATATATTTTTGGAATCTGCATGAAATTTTGCGTATAAAGTGCGAATTTCAAGTGAATCTGTTAATTTTGCATTTTTCATGATTTTTAGGGGTCTACCCCTTTGGAATTTTGCAAATTTTTCAAGTAATTTGTTTTAACATCGATTAACTTAAAATTCATCGAGTACACTAATTTCATCACTTTGAATCGATTGGCGTTCCCAGAATTGCTCTATCTTCAACCGTTCTCGAGTTAAAAAGTTCATCTGGAGTTGAAAGGAGTGATTTTCAATGTTTGACTCCTTTTATATGCCAGACCTAGTATCTGAGTATGCAAAAATCATATATTTTTGGAATCTGCATGAAATTTTGCGTATATAGTGCGAATTTCAAGTGAATCTGATAATTTTGCATTTTTCATGATTTTTAGGGGTCTACCCCTTCGGAATTTTGTCGATTTTTCAAGTAACTTGTTTTCAAGTCGAATAACTCAAAATTCATCAAGTACACTAATTCCATCATTCTGAATTGATTGGCGTTCCCAGAATTGCTCTATCTTCAACCGTTCTCGAGTTGAAAAGTTCATCTGGAGTTGAAAGGAGTGATTTTCAATGTTTGACTCCTTTTATATGCCAGACCTAGTATCTGAGCATGCAAAAATCATATATTTTTGGAATCTTCATGAAATTTTGCGTATATTGTGCGAATTTCAAGTTATTCTGATAATTTTGCGTTTTTCATGATTTTTAGGGGTCTACCCCTTCGGAATTTTGTCGAATTTTCGAGTAACTTGTTTTCAAGTCTATTAACTCAAAATTCATCAAGTACACTAATTCCATCTTTCTGAATTGATTGGCGTTCCCAGAATTGCTCTATCTTCAACCGTTCTCGAGTTGAAGAGTTCATCTGGAGTTGAAAGGAGTGATTTTCAATGTTTGACTCCTTTTATATGCCAGACCTAGTATCTGAGCATGCAAAAATCATATATTTTTGGAATCTGCATGAAATTTTGCGTATATAGTGCGAATTTCAAGTGAATCTGTTAATTTTGCATTTTTCATGATTTTTAGGGGTCTACCCCTTTGGAATTTGGTCGATTTTTCGAGTAATTTTTTTTAACGTCGATTAACTTAAAATTCATCAAGTACACTAATTTAATCATTCTGAATTGATTGGCGTTCCCAGAATTGCTCTATCTTCAACCGTTCTCGAGTTGAAAAGTTCATCTGGAGTTGATTTTCAATGTTTGACTACTTCTATATGCCAGACCTAGTTTCTGAACATGCAAAAATCATATATTTTTGAAATCTGCATGAAATTTTGCGTATATAGTGCGAATTTCAAGTGAATCTGTTAATTTTGCATTTTTCATGATTTTTAGGGGTCTACCCCTTTGGAACTTTGTCGATTTTTCGAGTAATTTGTTTTAATGTCGATTAACTTAAAATTCATCAAGTACACTAACTCCATCATTCTGAATTGATTGGCGTTCCCAGAATTGCTCTATCTTCAACCGTTCTCGAGGTGAAGAGTTCATCTGGAGTTGAAAGGAGTGATTTTCAATGTTAGACTCCTTTTATATGCCAGACCGAGTACCTGAGCATACACAAATCATATATTTTTGAAATCTACATGAAATGTTGCGTATAAAGTGCGAATTTCAAGTCAATCTGTTAATTTTGCATTTTTCATGATTTTTTTGGAATTTTGTTGATTTTTCGAGTAATTTCAAATTTCAATTTCGTAATATTTTTATCAATTTTAGCCAAATTCAACCTTTTTTCTATGCATATATATGCGCATATGCACTTTCAAGTGTATCTGACGATTCTCTATTTTACTTGATTTTTAGGGGTATACCTCTAAGAGCATTTTTAACAGTAATTTTTTGTTTTTGTCGGTCAACTTAAAATGATTACACCCACACTAAAGTCGACTCCGAGTCAATTGAGGATTTCACAGGGTTTTTACGGAACCTCCGCACTTTCGAGTTGAAAATTCTGAAAATTTGCTGACGTGTTGATTCAAACATTTTTGTCTGTTGATATTTTCATTTCAAATTCACATGGATTACTAATTTTATTATTCTGAATCGATTGGCGTTCGCAGAATTTCTCTATCTTCAACCGTTTTCGAGTTGAAAACTTCATCCTTAGTTCGAGAAAGGTCATATCTCTCAAAAACATTTTTACTTATTTTTCTAATCAAATTAGTGAAACTCAATCATTTTTGAATATGCACACCCAATCTGAAGTCGATTTCGAGTCAATTGAGGATTTCACAGGCTTTTTACGGAACCTCTGCACTTTCGATTTGAAAATTCCGAAAATCTGCTAAGGTATTAATTCAAACATTTTTGTCTGTTGATATTTTCATTCATATACCAATTTCATCATTTTTAATCGATTGACGTTCGCAGAATTGCTCTATCTTCAATATTTCTTGAGATTTAAATTTCATCAGGTTATTTTCCATCAAACACTAAAGGAAAAACTAGTTTTGATGAAATTGGTAAAACTTCCAATTTCAACAACTTTAGCACCTCTGCACACAGTGTTTCGCACCTCCACTTCATTTTTGGTTATTTTTCGAGGTCAAATCAAGTTTTCTCTCTGTGTACTACTGAATTACTTCAATTTTCAACCCTTTATATTCTGCCAAGAATAATTCAAAAATATTTGCACTGTTTTCACACCACTATCAATAACAATTCTGTAATTATTATAACCGATCCATCTAACTTGCATTCCGATTGCAGATGGTACCAACAAAAAGCTAAAAATTGTCCCCAGTGGGTACATTACATAACTATTCAAGACTGTTCTCTATCTTTACCCAAATATCCACATTTATCACTATCAAACCCTAGATAAACTTTAGTTTACCCGCACATGCAACAACCACACTGCACCCAACATGTCTAAGAACCGAAAAGTTTGTAATCGCGTTATACACCCTGATCCGGCAACGTTTTATCAGATTTGAGGATTGTGTCCAAATGTTCGGAATGTATAGAGAAAGTGTTATTTATTGCCAAAGTTGCGGACATTCCGATAATGGTGGAATAATACAGTGGAGCCGAGGTAATTTCCAGGTTTGCAACGCCCGTTTCAATACGCAGAAAGATGCATAGAAAGGCGAAAAAGTGTTTCAACTATGCCACGTTCCAACAATAAATGGTTGGTTACGAGCATTAAGAGTTACCTCAGTCAGTGACGTACTCACTCAACAAATATAAAGAGGGTCTCATTATAAATATAAAGCGACAAAAAAATTGTTCGGTCGCTTAGATTTTCAAATTTATACGGTATTAATGTTACTGTAATCGGTTGAATAGAAACATTTTCACAGTGAGTTTCCAAATGAGTACAAAAGTGATTCCTTGTCCTTGTGCCATCCTTGAAAAGTAACACGATTCCAGAAATGGGAAAAAAAAATTCTTTTTGATTTTGTGGAATTGTTAACACTATTTTTCTATTTTTTTGTGATCTCTCAAAGGGTAGAAACATGCAACTCCTTTTCCATTTTTTATCAGAAATGTTCAACGAAACCAAATTTGTAAATTCAAAAATATGTGTTGAAAGGGATGATTTATTGCGGAACTTTTTCATTCTTTGTATTTTTTTCATGAAAGCAATAGTTTTTTAATGAAATAATGAAATACAGTATCGTACATGGATGTATCTTCTGTGATTTGAATCGAAAAATTTGTAGGTGGCTGTCACGTTTTCTTTGCATAAATGATGACTTCAATCGTAAAATTGATAGATTAAAATGATTGCTCTTCTTTTAACTTTTGATTTAGGCATGTATCAGTACTATGTTTTGTTTCAATCGAATATAAAATTAAAAATATAAATAAAAGGAAATTATGTGTATTACAACGAAGAACAAGACAAAATCAAACGAAAGAGAGTCGAAAAAATGGCTTGAAATAAACATCTCCAACAATAGGCGCAAATGTTGAAATGTTCCTGGTGTATTCTGAATTGTCTCGTAACCTGCAATGATGCTATTCCATGAATCATGTACACATTCAATGGGGGCCATATGAACCAAAGACAACAGGTGACCTCCGATGTAAGAGTCCAAGGGGTTTGAATCTGGAGATCTGAGAGGCCAAGATTGAGGTTCTATTTCGCCTATCCACTAATTTGGATACACGTCATACAACATCATTAGTGATGATGTTACTCTTCTTCGGGTTTGTTGGCCGTCGTGATATGGAATTGCTTCCTAACGTTTCGCCCGCACGAGTGGCTGGCTTCTTCTGAGGTTCCATCTTGAAAGATTTCCGATGACTGGTTGGTTCGGGATCTAAGCGCATATTTATATGTCCGGCTGGTACCTGCAATTATTACGTTCTTATCGTCCGTTCCTGGAATTAAATTATCTCTCAGTATTGGGGTTGCAGGTATATTCCTTTCGGCTGTTCTTTTCCTAGCTTGACTAAGTAATGGATTCCAAATTCGGTTGAGGGTCAGTGTCTCTTCTTTTCTATTGAAATTATCCGTATGTTTATGGATTTCAATTGCTTCTCGTATAAGCCGATTGTGATATCCCTGGTCAGGAGCAAGAAGTTTAACGTCTTCAAACAGTATCTTGTGGTCCCCTTCACTCAGCGCGTGTTCTGCAACAGCTGACTTGTCCGTCTGACCTAATCTACAGTTTCTCCTGTGTTCATGTAGTCTTGTTCCCATGGATCTTTTCGTGGTTCCGATATAGACTTTCCCGCAAGTGCACGGTATACGATATACCCCAGCAGCTGACAGCGGGTCCCTCTTATCTTTTCCTGATCTAAGGCTTTGTTGTATTTTCCTGGTGGGCCTAAATACTGTTTTAATATTGTGCTTTCCAAGGAGTTTTCCTATTCTGTCCGTAACCTTAGGGATGTACGGTAGATAAGCGCGCGCGACTGTTTGAGCTTCCTCTCTATTTTGGGACGTTGACTTCTTTGGTTTCATGGCTCTGTTGATCTCGGTATCACTATATCCATTCGATCTGAAGGCCACTTGAAGGTGTTTTAATTCTTCTTGTAGATGTTCTGGCTCACATATTCTTCGAGCACGTTCTGTCAGTGTGGAGATGACGCCTCGCTTTTGACTCGGGTGGTGGTTTGATAGTGCATGAAGATATCTATCCGTATGTGTCGGTTTTCGGTATACTTTGTGGGATAGATTTGTGCCACATCTTTCTATGAGTACGTCTAAGAAGGCTATCTGTTGTTCTTGTTCGGTTTCCATGGTAAATTTGATGCTAGGATATTGAGAATTGAGGTGATCCAGGAAAAGATTCAGTCTCGCTCTCCCATGTCTCCAAATGACAAAGGTGTCATCTACGTATCGTAACCACATGGTCGGTTTAAACTCGAAAGATTCGATTGCCTTCTTTTCAAATTGTTCCATGAAAAAATTGGCTATTACTGGCTATTATTTGAAAAGAAGGCAATCGAATCTTTCGAGTTTAAACCGACCATGTGGTTACGATACGTAGATGACACCTTTGTCATTTGGAGACATGGGAGAGCGAGACTGAATCTTTTCCTGGATCACCTCAATTCTCAATATCCTAGCATCAAATTTACCATGGAAACCGAACAAGAACAACAGATAGCCTTCTTAGACGTACTCATAGAAAGATGTGGCACAAATCTATCCCACAAAGTATACCGAAAACCGACACATACGGATAGATATCTTCATGCACTATCAAACCACCACCCGAGTCAAAAGCGAGGCGTCATCTCCACACTGACAGAACGTGCTCGAAGAATATGTGAGCCAGAACATCTACAAGAAGAATTAAAACACCTTCAAGTGGCCTTCAGATCGAATGGATATAGTGATACCGAGATCAACAGAGCCATGAAACCAAAGAAGTCAACGTCCCAAAATAGAGAGGAAGCTCAAACAGTCGCGCGCGCTTATCTACCGTACATCCCTAAGGTTACGGACAGAATAGGAAAACTCCTTGGAAAGCACAATATTAAAACAGTATTTAGGCCCACCAGGAAAATACAACAAAGCCTTAGATCAGGAAAAGATAAGAGGGACCCGCTGTCAGCTGCTGGGGTATATCGTATACCGTGCACTTGCGGGAAAGTCTATATCGGAACCACGAAAAGATCCATGGGAACAAGACTACATGAACACAGGAGAAACTGTAGATTAGGTCAGACGGACAAGTCAGCTGTTGCAGAACACGCGCTGAGTGAAGGGGACCACAAGATACTGTTTGAAGACGTTAAACTTCTTGCTCCTGACCAGGGATATCACAATCGGCTTATACGAGAAGCAATTGAAATCCATAAACATACGGATAATTTCAATAGAAAAGAAGAGACACTGACCCTCAACCGAATTTGGAATCCATTACTTAGTCAAGCTAGGAAAAGAACAGCCGAAAGGAATATACCTGCAACCCCAATACTGAGAGATAATTTAATTCCAGGAACGGACGATAAGAACGTAATAATTGCAGGTACCAGCCGGACATATAAATATGCGCTTAGATCCCGAACCAACCAGTCATCGGAAATCTTTCAAGATGGAACCTCAGAAGAAGCCAGCCACTCGTGCGGGCGAAACGTTAGGAAGCAATTCCATATCACGACGGCCAACAAACCCGAAGAAGAGTAACATCATCAAAAATCCCGGCCGCGAAAGCCTCAATCAATATATCAACATCATTAGTATTATCATAGATCATAGTCCTATATAAGAGTATAAGAATTAATTACTATTACGTTTTTCCAGTTCAT
The DNA here is from genome assembly GCA_958502065.1 of Chrysolina americana. Taxonomy (NCBI): domain Eukaryota; kingdom Metazoa; phylum Arthropoda; class Insecta; order Coleoptera; family Chrysomelidae; genus Chrysolina; species Chrysolina americana. The sequence goes on from OY293411.1 coordinate 105,479,806, forward strand.
CATATTCGTATATTTCGTCTCGTCATGTCTGGAGACTTTTGAGGGTTTACCGTAACAATTTTTTTATAACAAACGTCAGGAAAATGTACTATTTTTGCAGATGACACCACAATTTTATGGCATACTAAAACTAGAAACTCGTCCTTTGGTGATTGATTTTTCAGATGCATTGTTAAATGCCCCCTCAGTAGAGCTACAAAAGACTGAAATATTCTCCGCAAAGTTAGCAATTTCAGTCCTTTTTGAGTAGGATGGAGTAATTTTATCTTCTCCGGGGGACGAGTATGCCCTGGTGTCCAGTCCACAGCTCTGGATTCCTTTGAATTGTTGTGGCCGGAAACTGTGCCTCTATCAGCAATCCAAAACTTTCCACAAAAGTGGTTGTGTAGATTTCATTATTTTCTTTAGAAAATTTACTTGATTTACAGTTCTATCCCCAGCTCACTTCATGGGTTCTAGAATATGTGGAAGTATCTACTACCTCTTTACAGAACTTTCTCCACGGTTGCCTCTTTGCTTCTATAATTTCTTCATTTTACTGCTTGAGAGGGACTTTGTATTCCGCCCAGTCTTGGTTTGATTTTCCTTCATTAAATAGTTTACGCACTTTCCTTCTACAGGTTTCCAAGTATTCATTTCACCAAACTGTGTTATTTTTCTCTTTGCCTTGTTTTTAAGGGGCCAGCATTCCTTTGAAGCAGCAGTATTGCTTTGCTTACTTGATGTACTGCTCCCTCAAGGCTTTCTTTGGTCTCTATCTCAATCGTGTATCCTCTAGAGCCTCTGGGATTTTGATACGTGAAACTGTCTACCACACTATTCTAAAGGCCGGTCTTTATGCATAATTGTATGAGACCGAAGAAGGACATACAATAAGTCAGTCAATGTTTCACCTAAAAAACTTACTCTGAATCAAAAACTGAATTTCTCGTTTGCCGGAATTTGTGCTGTGGATAATTTTCATACGGATTCCATTTGAGTATCAAATCCTCTCTGCCTGAAACAGAATTTTATTTTGAGTTCATTCAAATCACTCAGGCTGACGGCAATTAGTTATTCAGTTGTCTGCCCGAACAGTACAGAGCCAGACACAATATATCTTCATATAATACTGCTGGCGTATTTCATAAACTAGCAAAAACGCAGAGCTGAAATAATTTGGCTTTCACTGTTTCAATGGAACGAAGTTATAAACGGATCACGGAAGGATCTCGTTCCTTTGCAATAGCGACATAAATGAAAAATCTGTGTCCACAGTTTCATCAACTACTGGCAAAATACTCTCGGATTCCAAAGTAATTTTTTGCGACGCAAGTACATACCTATCAGATTTTTTTAACTCGGCTGTGCCTCGTAATCAGTTCTCGATCAGCGAAGTAGCATTTCGTGCACTACATACAAAAATAACTCAATACTCAACTTCTTTGTATTATATCTGTCATACTTCCGCACCTATTTATACTAAACCACCCTTTCTTTTATTTCAGGTAAGTTTCCCATCCATTTCGAACGCTGTTGCCCTCCGTTCCGGTAAGTTTGAACTCGATGGCTACGAGTTTCCTCTTAGCAACAACAATTAGGCAGTTGCCACCAGTGGGCACTGTGGTACACTACCTTAATTACTCCCCTGCAGAGAATTTCAATATAATTCTCTAGTGACCTCATAGCAAGAGAGCTATCTTAGAAATTAACCGCTACTGCTCTCAATTGTTCGCGAAGTAATTAAGCAAGGATACATGGTACTCTATCGGGAATGTAGGGGGTGTGGGGAATATTGAATTATGTGAAAGCTATCTCTACCAAAGATATTTCTTTTACTGGAATTCACTTGTCTGAATAGCACTCCGTACAAGCGAAACCGCGTTGAGAAACTTTATTCGGGTCCGCAGTCGTTAATTTCCATAACATGTGACTATAGTAGGAAATCAGATACATCTCAATTGATGTGAAAGGGCTGCAACCCCACCCTTCTAATAATAATGAAAGCCAAGCTAACCTGATAGAAAAAAGTCACATTAACCATAATTCTGTAGTATTATCGACGTACATGAAAATATGATCTTCTGTAATATACAGGGTATTCCAAATTAAGTCGGCACCATTGCCAACTCCGATATTATTGATGCTACGAATTCGGTTCGTTGGCAAACTAGTAACATTTTTAATGGCCTTTTCGATATCGGTTGAAAAAAAAAATGACAGTCGCGTTTTCAGAATATTTCATAAAATGATATTTCTTTCAATGGAACACCCCATAGTTTTTCATGCATTTCGATTCGTAATAACATTCTCAATAACAAATCTCATTTGACTTTTTTTCGTAAAGGTGAAAATAATACAATTTTATCAATAGGACACATTTATAACAAACGGGTTTGAAAGAAATAAATATTTCCACATAAGTCGCTCATTTTCCACTTTAAGAAGAAAGGTGATATGAGATTTGTTGTTGACAATGTTATAACAAATCGAAATGCATGAAAAAATATAGGGGGTTCCATTGAAAGAAATATAATTTCATGAGTTATTCTGAAAACGCGACTGTAATTTTTTTTTTGTTTTCGGCGTCGAGAAGGCCAATAAAAACGCTACTAGTTTGCCTATTGAACCGAATTCGTAGTCAATTTGGAACATGTTGTCTGGAAGATTGACGAATATTGAGAATTGAAAGGGTCCTAATATCGAACCCTGAGGAACACCACTATCAACGCATTTCTCGATTGACATCATTTCTTGAACAGACACAATAATTTTCCTGTTGGATATACAGGGTACATCATGATGAGCTGAATCGATATGTATATGGGAGTATTTTTTCTCAAATTTGCATACGGGATTATTTCTAGGAGATGATTTCAGTTGAAATACTTTTAGTAGTCTATATGACTTTCAGTATACCGAAAGTGTACCATAACTTTGTTTTTTTAAATAGGACTCCCTGTTTTTCATTGCATTTTTGGAATCTACAATGAATTTCAATACAATTCAATTCGAAACATCGAAGTGTGAAAGACTGCAATTTTTAGTTATTTGGATTTCTTTGAAAACTCTGACAGATGCAGCCTTTCATAAAAAAAAATTGTATTTTGGAAACAATTGCAAGAATTTTCTTGAGTAAGAGCTGAAGCTTCCTAAATCTTTGGAAACTTTTAGAAAAAATTCTACTTAGAGCTCAGAAATTGGCGCTAAATTCAACTATCTCGAAAATTGTTTAATTTTTTTGTTTTTCCAATGGCTAGATCATTTATCCCAAATGCTAGTAGACTCTACGTTAAAAAATCATTCTCAGCTAATTTTTATTTCTGTTGATGATTTTTTACGTTTTATTATCATTATTCTCAGTAGATTTATTTTTAGAGATGAATTATGTACCGATCATCCATGGATATATCAAGTTGAACTTGAAACCATACAGAAATCTCACACTTTGTAGACAGATAAAAAGAAAACGACAAAAATTCAAATCCCCACACTTATTGAATGCGAGAAAGTCCCATAAATATGCCCTAAGCTGTTAAGATATAAAAAAGGATCCCTATATCCTTGATTTCCTTCGTAGCACTCGTCTGGCGCCTTTCTCACATAAACTTAAATTTTGAGAACTCCAGATATCCTTCAAGGTTCATATTTTAATGTTCCTTCTGAACAGCTTAAAGGAGATATATGGAACTGGAAAACGAAACTGGGAGTTTGACTGTCGAAATTTCATCTACATTGTGCATTTTCACTCAGATGAAATTCGGTTTTAGTGATATCATGATGCATTCACAGAATACTTCTGACATGTATTCACAGTTCTCGTCATCAATCTTCCGCCTAAAAATCTATACAATAAGAATTTTTGTCGATAATTCAGCTTTGATAGTTTGATATCAGATTTCATCATGTTATTTACCTAGTTGAAGATAAATTATAAACCTCTTATGATATCACCCCTGATAAATATCCAACAGAAAACAACCACTGTCTCCTACGTCTTTTGAATGATATCTGATACGTGGTCATTACTTTACGAGCTGATGCCTCCAGTTTAGATGTCGGAGCAGTTCTGTCAAAATGCCATAGACAGGTTTATGTGAAAAACATCATGGGGTCTCATGAATATTTGCAATGAGTCATATTGAATCTTCTTTAGCAATTATCATTATTTATATTGTATCGAAGATTGCCAATGAAACATGTTGAATAAAAAAATAACATGTTATGAACATTTTCATAAAAGAGACGGGTTTTAGAAATTCTCCAGTCTTTATTGTCGAATGAAGGAAATATAAAATAATAATTTTCGTATTCAGTGCGACTTAGGAATTATTACTGAACGAAGTCAAAGAAAGAATACACTACATCAATGCTATTATTTGAAGATTCTTTCACAGAAATTCGGACTGAGTGAGTGTAAACCATTAAATACACGTTATTGTCTGAATTGGAACTTGTGAAAAGTTAACATTTCATATAGGTACCAAAGTAAAAATTCTGAAAAAGTGTAGAAATATTCAAGAAGAGTATGAAAGGTGCTTGATGGAAGTGAACATTTGTTTAACCAACGAAAATAATCAAAATTGATTTAATCGAGAAGTAAACTTTATGCCATACTGAAAAATTGTTTGTATTTATTCTTCCATATAGCTTTTAAACCGTACAAGTGAATGAAAAACTCCAGAAGAACGAAAGATCGAAAATCAAACACATTTTTTCAGAATATGTCGGCGGAAATAATATTCTGTAAGATTAAACATAGCATGACTCTGACAAAGGAGGACCCTGTATATTATTTGAGAAATAAATCTTTTTTTTCGTGCATCTTATTGAATACTGAATTTGAACTGACTATTGTTGAAAACGTCGAAGTAAATTCCAAAAAACCATGTATAAAAATGTCTCGCCCTGTATCCCATAATCCAAGACGTTTCGTCCTGAATTATCTCAAATGATCACCTCTCGAATCCCTCGTACTCAATCAACACACTGTATAAATAGAGGCCCACTCATATGAAGTTTCCTATCACACCCCTTTTTCAGCATCTTCACGTGTTCAAATCATTGTATCTGCTTCTATTGTATAGTACAGGCTAAATAAGATAAGAACAAAAAAAATTGGGCCCTTTCGATTTTCTAGATTGTGGGATGTTTTGGGGTACCGAATAAGTCTAGCAACTCTTCATAAAAGTACGGGCACGGATTTTCGAAATTTTAGGACTTGAAACTCAAATATATTTTGAATCGTGAATAACTCGAAAACCATGAGGAATTCGAAAAAAACTGTCGTGACAAAAAATGTAAAGCACAAAATTTTCTACAAAAAAGGTATTAGGTAATTTTTCCGTTGGAGCCACTATTTCTGAGTAATTTTCTCTCAAACCGAAAGCCGGAGCACCCGCTCGCGAATTCCCGCCAGTGCGAATTCAAGCAAATTTACATCTCAAGCGCAAATTTAAATTGCTCTAACTCGTTGAAAACTACTCCGTTTTCAGAGAATCAAAATGCATAATGATGGGTAAGTTCTCTATTTTGTACTCCGGTAAGGTAGCATAATTTTCGACTTGGGAAATTTTCGAAAATCTTGCGAGATGAAGAGGTATATTGGCTACACAAGCACTTGAAGTTTCAATGAATATATTCCATCACTCGCAATTTAAACAAGCAAATCCAACGAGAGATTTGTCGTTCGTATTATTATCAATATTTTCATGTATATAACATACATGAGTTACTTCTTGGTTTCAAATGAACTGACGTTCAAAAAACGCTATCATGAACACGATCTTCGTTCTCGATTGATTATTATTTCGATATTCACAGACTTTTTAATAGTTTCTGTTATCCAAAGATGAGGGTATTCATTTTGAAGCGTAGAATCTCAGCTTCAAGTTCATATAAAAACATTCTTAGTATGATGTATCCTCATTATGAAGATTTTGAAAATGCATAGAAAGGTCAAAATGTCCCATTTTTCCGTAAATATTTCCTTAATTATCCAAGAGTAAGTTTCTTCGAAAAATTCATGTTGTATTTGTGAAAACACAAAGAATCGATGGCGGGTCGTTACATTGTATTCAATTACTTGGTTTAAGAATACGAAAGCTTTCTTTTCGTCTATTTCCCGCGAAGAATTCGGCAACCACAGCCATTATCACCGATAACCACGCACGTGTGCAGACCCATTCTACGATGAAAATTTTGAGGTTACGAAACATTTTTAGAGACCAATTTGTAGAAAATTTTGTGCTCTACATGTTTTGCTTCGGGTCCTCGTAGTTTTCGAGTTATTCGCGATTCAAACTATTATTGAGTATTTAAACCCGTTTTAAGGTGAAAATTTTGAGGTTAGGAAAACTCATGGTTTTCGAGTTATTCACGATTCAAAATATTTTTGAGTTTCAAGTCCCAAAATTTCGAAAATCCGTGCCCAATTTAATTTGAGGTTTTAGCTCAACATTTCCTAATATAACTATACTAGTAGCAGTAGACAGCAGAAAACACAGAATGGACCCTCAGCTGTAACTAATTAGTACTTTCTGTGACATTCCTTCGGTAATTCCCGCGCAAATACACGACAAAAAGTCCACTTCGAACTAGAGAAAACTCCTTTTAATATCGTTAATTAAATCTGAAATTCTCGGAGTTGTTATGCACCTTTCAAGAAAGGATATTTTCTGCAAATACAAATATTTGCATTAGCACTCTGTAGGAGACGCTGGAAACTTTTTATTAATTCAAGGAAGAAAAGGGAACATAATTGCGTTCATTTCCATTTAATATGATATAAAGTTTGCAAACGGAGTAATAAAACGTGTCTCATTTATTCTTTCCCGGATTTCAGTCTGAGAAGAGTTCTCTGGTTGACGCTGAGGCTAGCTCGGGTGCTGACGACTTGCTACATTCGCTAGTATCAGAAATATATAAGGATTCTCTAAGAAATTATTATAAATCACCGTTAAATTCACTCTTCAAGAAGCAACTACGTAATGAACCAATAATATATGAAAAAAAAAAGTAGAAGGCAAGGTCATTTCAAGATCTATTCAAGCCATGTCATTCTGAACCAAAAGCAAAAGTTTCAGCAAGGCTCAATTGAAGTATTTCGAATGCAAATTTTGCATAGATCGGAGTCAGTCTTTGGTTAGGATCCTCACAAAACTCATAATTTATTATTAACAATAAAGTTTCGTTCATCTTGCTAAATTTATCTCCACCTTATAAGCAACACTTCAACTCAAAGTAGATACTGGGTCTATATGTACAGCCCTCTCCACTTCACTTCTCTGATCGAAACGTAGAACCAATCAGGATGAAGTTCTACCCACATTTGTTTATAATACCTGCCTTGTTGAGACTGTTGGACCAATCAGAACAAAGCAGTACCTGTAGCTGGTGTGATACCCGCTCTGAAGGAAGGCTGGAAGAATCACACTGAAGTACTACCTGTTTCTACTTCAGCTCTACCATAATAGGATGGGTTCAAAACGAAACCTCTCGAGTGAATGGAAATATTAACATTCTGATCGACCTACAAGACCTCAGGAAAGCTTTGATTTGATCAAAATATTATACCTATTACAACATTGTTGATACCTCTCTGGCACAGTGTATTCGAACGCGTTCGAATTTTACAGATTTCTCTTCCCGGAGAATGTGCTGCTTGGGAGTGTTTTGTCTTGTTCCGTGCGGATGGCGCTTCGATCAACTGGGTTGTGGATCGTGGTGGTATCCGTGGGGAAATATTAGTTAAACAGTTGATTATCATTCATTTGGCAGGGACAGGACAATTATAATGTTGTCCAACCTACCCTGTCACTGATGAGAGGCAATAAACCTCGAAACATGCATGTCTGCAGGTGGTCATTCCCAGCCAAAAGAAGGATAATTTTATGTTTAATTGTTTAATTTATGTTTAATTGTTGTAGTTCAATGTCCGTCGTGGTATTAGCCAGGGAAGTAGTTGTTTTCTGACAGATGTTTGCCTGTTATTTTCCACTTGGTGGAAACGCTTAGAGAGAAGGGTACCCCGTATTCTTTCAACATTGTTGATACCTCTCTGGCACAGTGTATTCGAACTCGTTCGAATTTTACTATCACAATAGCGTTAAACCAGCTGTAGTAGAAGTACATCCTGGTGAGTCCAATATTCCGATGGGGATAATACCTGCTGTAGATGACACTTTGCTTTGGTTGGTTCTTTATTCCATTGATGGCAAGGCTGAATGTTGATATTTCACTCTTCTTTGATCAGAGAAAGAAAGCTGAAAGGGAAGGGTGGATCAATATAGAGCTATTTTTTCCAAATAATCATGTCGGTGTAGAAACAAATCGTTATAATATTTTCAATATCTGAAGTATATCAACTGACACCATTCCTTTTTTCCGTATCTCGTCCCACCGCTGACACCAAATGTTACATATTAAGCCACTCAACTGATGTGCTTGGTATTTAGTTAGGTCATTAATTTTGTAATGAAGACTATTCCCAAGGAAAAAAACATTTCAAATGTGTGAATGGCAAATTATCGAGGATAAAACCATGGGTGGTTGAAAATGTATCGATAATTCTGAAAAAACGTGTTTTTAAAAACTGCACGAGTAAATTTTTTCGTTGTTTCATAACGACCTGCCTGACCGACACACTCAACAACAGATACAGAAAACAAAACATGATACAGACATACACATTCAGTCATGTGAGTTAGTGCAGCCAAATATTTGTTGTCATTGTTGAAAATTTTTTTTGTTGAGAGAACTTTGGTAAATGTGTTGAAACTGTGAGAGATGATGAGTAAACAATGTTATTGTTAGAAGGAAGATGACTGACCAACTATAGTGCTAAGAGAATATTAAAATTTGTTAGAAGTGATATCAACAGAGGTTTTATGCGGATAATTGTTTTTTTCAGGGTAAGTCATTCTCCAGCTATCACTGACTATATTATCTGAATTCAACCAGAAATCCCGAATGAGATTCTCACTGTTTCCCCTATCCGTCCATACAAGTTCGATTTACGACTTTGCATGATTCAATATGAAAATTCAAATTACACCCGGAATCAGTATTCCCCAAACTGACATAAACGGAGTAGGATATAAATCTGCATGTTTATTGGCAGATCCTCGATCCGCCTGACAGACGACGTGATTTTTCTGACAATGTATCGCGTAATTGAGTTGTGAAAGTTGAACAAAGGGGAACACTGAGAATGACGGTAAACAACTCTTTCGTCCAGGGAGTAGTTGATTCCCAGGCCGATATGGATTGCTCAAATTCGAATTTTCCTCCTTTACAATTGTTCGTGATATATAGCAATGAATATAATCTAAAATTATCACACTTCGAAGCCTGTTTTGATCAACATGGCATCATCTTCAGGAGAAATAGTTTGGCTGGATATACAGTGTGTCCCGCTTTTCATGAATACACCCTAATATCTCAGTTATTAATAATGCGATTTTCTTGAAATTTTGGTGGTGATTATATGTTAGGTAAATGAAGTATTTTGGCATAGTGAAGATTTTCATCGACCATAGGCGTGCGGTGTGAGGGGGTAAAAAAAAGCTGTTTTTTGGGAAAAGGATATTAGGGCTCATTTTAGATAACTTTTTTATCAGAATTAGAATCAGCATTCCCAAAAACCCCCCAATCCATATTTTCGAAATCTCAAGAGCTGATTTGAGGAGAAAAAAAAATAAATTCACTTTTTTCGTCAATGCACCCGAATATCTGTTATTAGCGATTTTCTTGAGATTTTGGTGGTGATTTTATGTTAGAAAAATGAAGCATTTGGCATAGTGATCATATTCATTCACCATTGGCGTGCGAAGTTGGGGAGAGAAAAACGGCATTTTTTGATAAATGAATATTAATGCTTATTTAAGACAACTTTTCCTATCAGATTCGAAATCAGCATCCCCAAAAACCCTTTAATTCATATTTTCAACATCTCAAGCTGATTTGAACAAAAAAAAAGTTTAAGTCTTTTTTTTTAATAAGTTCTTTATTTGTAACAGTGGTAACAAAATTACGAATTACTTTATTTTAGATTCTTGTGTTTTCAACATAACTACCTTCTGAAACTATACACTTTTCAACAATTCTTCTCAAACGTACATTCACTTTTCCTAAAGTTTGGGGAGTTATTTCCTGACACGCTTGCCTAATTGCAAAGCAAAGTTCCTCTCTATTTCGCGGCCGAGTAGCATACACTTTATTCTTCAAATGCCCCCACAGAAAAAAGTCACAAGGGGTAATATCTGGCGATCTAGGGGGCCATGGTTCCAAAGGAGAATTTCTACCTATCCACTTCATAGGGAAAATTGCATTTAAAAAGTTCCGAACTATCCCAGAATTGTGTGCGGGGGCCCCATCTAATTGAAAGATTAAGTTTTGTCTTTGTGCTACTGGCAATTCCATGAGAAAATCATAGAGACCATTTTGTTAAAAATTTAGAAAATTTTGTCCGGTCAGGTTATCCAGGAAATAAGGGCCAACAATCCGTTCGTTGAATATGCCACACCACACGATAACTTTTTCACTGTATTGGATTTTACAATGAATTACCCAATTCGGATTTTCAGCTGTCCAAAACCTACAATTTTGACTAGACACCACACCGTTTGTTGTAAACGTTGCCTCGTCAGTAAACATCATGTTCTTCAGAAAAAGTCTGTCGTTAAGATAGTTACCCTGCAACCATAAGCAAAATTCAAACCGTCGTTCAAAATCACCATTTAACAGAGTATGTAGAAATTTTGGTTTAAATGCCCTAATCCTGTTGCGTTTCAAACATCTCCATACTTTGTTTTTCGTTAAATTCATTGTCCTCGCAACTGTCCTTACAGTACCATTTGGGTTGTTTCGAAATTCTGCTAAGATACGTTCGTCGTCTGGATAGTGTCTTTGATTTAAATTGTACCGCTCCAGTCCTTGCGAACAATCTGTTGATTTTGGCAACGGTATCGTGAGAAATTGGTTCTCGATCATGATGCCTTCCATTGAATATTCCAGCAACTTAACGCGTAGATCTTTCATTATTACCAAATAAGCGGATAATCTCTACTTTTTCTCCAATTGTAAGAACTACTCTTCGGTTGTGTGCCATCTTATCAACAGTTAAGTAACATTGCTTGACTTATTGACATTTCGAACTGATTACCGATGTCAAACAAAAACTTTTGTTTCAAAGCACTCTCTCATTAATTTGCATGAAAACTCAAATCGGCAAGCCAACGGTAACAAAGTGTGCGTATCTTCGGAAATACCTAAATTGTAGTATAAAGGCAGTTGCAAACGATGCAGAATATAAGGAAACGAAGGTGTTTGAAATTTAATATAGGATTAGGGCATTTGAAATAAAAAGTTAGATATAAACAATCTATTGAAAAAAAGTGAATTTAATTTTGTTTTCTAATCAAATCAGCTCTCGAGATTTCGAAAATATGAATTGAGGGGTTTTTGCGGTCGCTGATTCCAAATCTAATGAAAAAAAATGTCTAAAATGAGCCCCTTATATCATTGGAGAAGAAGCTGAGATTATCCGATTATTTGGTAATAATGAAAGATCTACGCGTCAGGTTGCTGGAATATTCAATGGAAGGCATCATGATCGAGAACCAATTTCTCACGCCAAAATCAACAGATTGTTCGCAAAGACTAGAGCGATTTTCAAGACAAGACCAGGGAGGTACAATTTAAATCAAAGACACTACCCGGACGACGAACATTTCGAATTTCGAAACAACCCAATTGGTACTGTAAGGGCAGTTGCGAGGACAATGAATTCAACGAAAAACAAAGTATAGAGATTGAAACGCAACAGGATTAGGGCATTTAAACCAAAATTTCCACATACCGTGTTAAATGGTTATTTTGAAAGACGGTTTGAATTTTGCTTACAAGGACTTATTGAAAAAAGAGTTGAATAATTTTTTATTCAAATCAGCTCTTGAGATGTAGAAAATATGAATTAAAGGGTTTTTGGGGATGCTGATTCCGAGACGAAAAAAGTGAATTTATTTTTTTTTCTCCTCAAATCAGCTCTTGAGATTTCGAAAATATGGATTGGGGGGTTTTTGGGGATGCTGATTCTAATTCTGATAAAAAAAGTTATCTAAAATGAGCCCTAATATCCTTTTCCCAAAAAACAGCTTTTTTTACCCCCCACACCGCACGCCTATGGTCGATGAAAATGTTCACTATGCCAAAATACCTCATTTACCTAACATATAATCACCACCAAAATTTCAAGAAAATCGCATTATGAATAACTGAGATATTAGGGTGTATTCATGAAAAGCGGGACACACTGTAGATATGTCATAGCTTTACTAAAAATTATGGTAAAATAATCATGGTAAAATAAGACAAAGCGGATTCCACTCCTGAACACTTTTGCCTTCTTATACAAATATACCTGAGTACCTTAGATGTTTTTTGTCCCACTTCACATAAACCTAAAGTGCTGTTCAAGAAGGATACGAAAATCGTGAATATTTAATTGATATACTAATTATTCCAAAGCAGTAACCATTCCTCTCTTTCAATTATTGGAAAAGATTCAATCGTACGTCTCTTTCATACATGCCATAATATTGATTTGACTTTCACCTCATTCTTCAACAAATTGTGATGCTCTCTCAATATTTAGTACGTTTTTTCATGCTCTCATTAAATCATAATACCCAAGATACATTCTTTCCAATACTGTCAGTCTTGTTCTTCTTCCATAAACTTCTCCTGTTGATGTTCTCTCACCAAAATCTAATATTTCTGAAACTCTCCGACTTATTGTTGGGTTGGTGATTGAAATACGAAATTCGAAATACGAAAAATCGCGAAATTCCCTGAAACGTATCTTGACGAGATAATTCCGAATATTACGTTAAAAGTAAAATTCGACACAGGTGTAACCCAAAACGGGCAACTCTATCAAGGAAATGTTGAATCTATCCACAAAATCGACATTGTCCAAGTGAACTACCATTCTGATTCGAAGAACGGGTACATTTTCGGATTTAGAAGGAAATTTTCTATTGGAGCAAGTAATAATCGTAGACCAAGACCATGACAAATAGCCGACTATTATTTTCTTCATAATTCTATCGAGAGTACCTTGTATTTTGATAATTTAATGAGACCATATGAACATCAATAATCTGAATAACTCCCGAGAGCTTTAGCTCGAGGGAGTTATTCTTTGATTATTACTTTTCATATGGTCGAATGGAATTGTCTCCAAATACAAGATCTTTCATTCGTAGATTTGGAATTACTTCCCCTATTTCCAACATATCCGGACAGGTTCTTGTTGAAAATGATAGATTTACAAGGTGAGTAAATCGTTCTACTAGTACTGTCATTACTTTTCCTATCAGAAACATAGGAATTTCATCATAACCTGAAGATGATTTATTCTTCTGCTTCGATTTCAGTACAGACATGAGTTCGTTCTCTAAGTACAGCAAAAGAAAAAAGTAATTGTAGTAAAAGTGTATAGCCTTTCATAAAATTTTTGCAAAGACTTTGCAATTCTGCCTCATGCAAGCAAGATTTTTGCTATTGGTACCCCTGTAGACAAAGAACTTAGTTTCTCCTTCTTCCTGTTCTACAATTTTAATCTGTTGGATGAATTCTAGTGCGGAAGCTTGGTTGGGCCACCGTAATATTCTCAAACTCTTTTAGGAACCATTGTGAGCATTATCTTTTCTAAAGATCTCACAATATTTCATCAAGTACCATCGAAAATACAGATTATTACTGATAATAATAGCAACTGATACTGATAGAATAAACGCCTGGTCTCCAGAAATGGATCCCCGAAGACTCGTACCACTGCAGTGCTTCCCCTTCCAACTCCCCCGCCCCACTGTATCGTACACACATTCAAATAATTACCGAGACTGCAATTTACATTTGATTTAGTTCTAATTCTGAGACCAGACGGCGGCATATTTGCATTATTCTGCGTTCCAATCAGGTTTCCAGATATCTTCGGCATAAATTCGAACTGCACAAATTTCCATTATTGAGTGCGCCGCGTGGAATTGAGAAATCGATGTTTCACTCCCGTTTCTAAGATTCGAGTGTGCTAGGAATACTAGGAGATATAAGCGCTATGGGGAATAATACCAACTAGGAGAGATAAGAGCGATTGGGAATAAGTGCCTGGGTTTTTGCTATTGATAGTCTCCGAACACAGGGTTACTTATGTCTATACAGGGTGTATCATGATTGAATTAAAATATTATTTGTGTGAACGTAGGTCTGCATCAGCTTTATTTCTGAGAAACAAGTGTTGGAATTCCTTACGGAAAATAACTTTACGTTGAATTTCCAAAAAATTAAAAACTAGTTTTCGCGATACAGGGTCTCAAAGTTGAAAAGTGGAGCTTTCTACTCAGATTTTTGAACAATTCGTATTTATATCAGAACTGAAAACATTGCACGGCAAGCTTTTGAATCTGCTACCCTCAAAATAACGTGACGCCCCGAAAGAATTTATTTTTTCCTTTTTAGTGCAATTCAATGAAAGTTTGTCTTCAAAAAGTTTTTTATTTATATTCATTCATATTTTTTGTGTGAAATATATTCAGATACATTTGAAAATTGAATAAATATCCACAAAACGAAGATATTGACTATTGCGGACTTTCTTGAAGAATTTCAGGAAATATAAAACCTTGATTCATTTGTTGATTTTATGCTAAATAACACATGCCCACACACTCACATATATCTTATAATAATTCCTCCATCAAAATTTATATAATTAGCTTTCAAATTATGGAGAGTTAGTCCCAACCTTTATTGCTTCTGACACATTTCAATATTCTTCAGTTTTTTTGGAAACAGGGCTTTCGAAAGAAACACATATTATTTTAGAAATATGTTCCACACTAATCTACCTCGAATTTTCTTCAATAAAAAAAATAAATGGAGTAAATGGAGTATCATTGAATTCCATACATCCGGAAGTATACAGCCGATCAACGAGTCCGTAGACCTAGCTGATATTAATCACAATATCTCGGACTCCTCAAACTCTAAACTATATCAAATATTCATAAAAATCAACCATTTTTTCTCCAAAATATCCATTGAAAAAAAAGCGCATTTATCTAAAGAAATTGAATTGTTTCGTCTTAATCACCCTGTATCTCAAAAAATAGTAGGCCAATTTTTTTACTCATGGACCCTTTTGTCGAAACCTACAGCATATAAAAAATTCTGGAAATTTTAACCGATAGACATTTTTCATAACGTTGGTTTGAGGTTGTTCAACAAAAAACTCAATTTTTCCCCAATATCCAACGCAAGCATGAAAATTGTATTTTTTTCAAGTTAAAGTTTTTTAAATTTTTATCAGAGGCATCTCTGTTTACATGCTCTGAAATATTGATATGATACTGTTTGCTTGTCAATTATTTTTGTAATTTTCTTGTATTTTCTAATGAACATATTCTTTTTTCGACCGACGAAAGATTTGTATTTCTGAGATTGTTTCTCGTTCCATCAACTAAGATTTAAATTTTTAACCCAAATCAATTTTCCGGACAAGAAAAAACACAAGATTGCTATCCAAATTAAATATCCAACAATGTCATCTTTGCTATACTTGAATAAACAGAAAAGTTAAAATCTGCGAATTATTAGTATTCTAGAATGAAAAAACAATTGAGCATCATGTTTTCAAGTTTGAATGAAAGATACGATATTTTTAAATGAAAACCACGGAATATCATATATTTTCTCTATTGAAACTTCAAGATTTGAAGACGAAAAAGCTCGAGAAATGTTTTGCTACAGTCAAAAAAAAAGTTGATATTACTATTTCTAAATATTAACAGTGAAAAGAGCAAGAAGGATGTGCCAATTTTATGGTGTTAAAATAAATCTTGATTCTCAAAACGACAGTTTATGTATATCTTTCTCAATGTTTTTTTGTTTCGTTTTCCACAGAAAATAAAATCCTGCGATATTAGATATCAAAACGTTTGTATATTTTGAAGCCCAATTCCTCTATTCAGTGTCCTCTCCGATTACCAGACCTGACCCCACTTGATTTCTTTTCATGAAGAACCAAATTTTTCAGCAAATGTATGCAAAAGTTGATGCCTTAAAGACTACAGTCAGGAAAAAGATCAATAGATATTATGATCTCACCAAAAGCTATTTGAGCAGTCCAGATATTTTCATAACGATCTAAATTAAAAAATCTTTCAACCTTCCAGTTCTTTTAAGATGGTAAATGCATAGGAATTCGGAAATATTCCGGTAGTTTTAGGCGTAGAAAATTGAGACAAAAACAGTGTCTGACATGAGGCTTCAACCTCCCTCCCTCTTGAAAAAGTTGTGAACGATCGCAAAATTGAAAAGAAATCCGTAAAACTTGTTTTATTTGAAATATATCTACTTCCTCGCTAGAATTTGAAAAAATTCCCGCCGTTTTCAGACGAAAAAAAATCGAACCTAATTTTTTCTTCAAAATAATTTCCAAAATTAACGAAAATTAAAGAAGAAAATCCTCGCCTCATAAGCCAGAGAGCGGGAGTTCGAATCTCAGCATTGCCACCGGTCTCGTGCATGGCATCATACGTATAAAAGGTAAGGGCTACGTCTTCCCCTAGCTCGCACAAGTCTCTAATTTTTGAGGGTTGTACGTAGGGGTGCAACCGGTTGACGGATATATCAATTTTAACAATTTTTTAACAAACAACAAAATAACAAATTGTAATTCCAAAAAATTCAAAATCAAATAAACATTGAAGAAATTTTTGATAACAACCTTTCATTCTTGAACTATTGAAGTGAAGAATTAAATTTAGTGTACGAAAAAAAGAAGTATTGACGGTTCAAATACTATTATTTACATTTCGATCCAATAGTTTAGGAATGAAAGCTTGTTTTCTACTTACTTTCAATAACTGAGTATAAAGAAAAAAAATGTTGTTTGCAAAGTATGTTGGGCATTCAGGGTAGAAATTCATTTCAATTGATTTTGGTCAGTACTGCAATGAATCCAAACTTTCTAGTCAAAAAATTATCAAACAACTGATATCGATTTAGACTATCGTATTGGGGTTCAATGCATATCGAAAACTTCCATGAATGCAGAACTGACATTCAGAAATTATATTTGTGCAAAATGCACTTAAATTAACCCGGTATAATTATATCGCTTAGAGAAAACTAATAGTTTCTCTGAACCCTAACGCACCTTCTCGCCTAAATTAATTTCGAAGTTAGAATGCACTTAATTATGTAACAAAGTTTTGGCCATCCCTTGCCGACATTAAGCTCCTGGAAGTTTTTGTGTAATTCTGTTATAAATTTATCTCCGTAGGCACGATTTACTATCCTTCTGTGGCCATCAACTGCTTCCTGTTCCACCTTTCCGGTGTGGGGATGTGGGTGGAAAGACATACACACCACACCTCCTTGGTGTTTGCCTATACCTAGTCTCTTTTATAATTAGTGGTGCACTGTCGTTTTAATATTGTAGTAAAAATACGTGCAACTTTGTCCCACTAATTTATATAGGCTTACAACAAAATAAGACTCATAATTTATTTCCACCGAATACAGTAATTTATATCACTACCGCTAATGCTGGAGTCTGATTTTAGCTATAACAAAAGTGTGATAAGTGTTTCAAATACCACTTTATATATGTTTCAAACTTCGTTTTTAATAAATGGGAGGGAATTTTCTTTGACGGCATTTAACGTCACTGTCCCAGCATATCAAAAAATCTTTTTAGGGACAAGACGGCATATCCCGCTCAAGTTTTATCGCCAGAAAATACAGAAAAATGGCCTGATGTTGATGCAGGTTACTTTTTGGTCCACAAATACTTAAATTTTTTATATTTTGTACCCCTAAAAATAACGAAAAGTACAAAAACATCAGATTCACTAACAATGAGAACTTTATACTCTTCTTCTTCTTGCTGAATTCGAAAAAATATGATTTGAACTTGCTCAGATCCGCTGTATCATAAAAAGCGATAAAACGCCGAATATATTTTGGCATCATTGAATTTCCCAAGATTTTTGAATTTGCTGAACAATCGCAAAGTTCCATCATGAGTATTTCGATGAGGTAATTCAGAATAATGTCTCAAAAATTGAATTCGACACAGAATTAACGAAATGAGGGCAAATTTTTCGTCGGAATCGCAAAATTTCCGTTATTTTGTTAATCCTTGGTCGAATTCAATTTTTGACACTTGAGTTGAAATCAGCTCGTCAAACTACGTTTGAGGAAACTCCGCAATATTTTAAAAAACCAATAAAGAAAATTTTCGAAAGATGGTTCATCTCGAATCTACAAAAGTTCCGTAAAAAGTTAAACAAATACTCATTTTACTCGAAATCGATTTCAAATCATGTGAGCTTAGAGAAAAGAGGTTGAGTTTCACGAATATGACCAAAAAAAATTTTTTTTAATTGTTTGGCAGGAAATTTCAGCTCTTAAATCTGAAAGAACTCTCTAATTGAGAATGTTTTGAGGCGAGCGGCAGACTAAAAATTTTACTCACAAAAAGTCCAAAAGCCCTAAAAATCATGAAAAGTACAAAATCATCAGATTCACTTGAAATTAGCACTCTTTACCTGAAATTTCTTGCTGAATCCGAAAATATGCTCAGACAGAATGTGTACCTACCATAAAAAAGCTATAAAATGTCAAAATGTCAAACATTTTCTAGCACCATCGAATTTTCCTATATTTTTATTTGGAAGTTTCAGAGAAATCGCATACTTTCCTTGAATCTATTTCAACGAGCTGACTTAGAATAACGTTTCAAAAATAAGAATTTAACAAAGGATCAATGAAATAAGGGCAAATCTCTGAGCTCTTTCTTCCTTTTCCATTTGTCATTGCTGTTCCATCTTTTCCAAATTTTCACCAAATTTGTTCAGCGGTCTTAATTCCGACCGTTTCTTGTCTTGTATCCACCATAAATGTTATTGGCTAATCGTAGCTAATCTATTTGGAAACAGTCCATAGCCACTTATCCATCTTCTGACACCAAGTGTTTAATTCTGAGGTTCACGGCTACAGACGAAACTAAATAGTTATGACTCGTGTATTCACGATAATAATCATCAATCAATTCCCATAATTAATTAATACAATACGAATACACCTCTAAAACAAACTGTGTACTTTACTGGATGTTGATTTATGCTTCAAACTTGACTTCTAAAAACATGTATTCGTCGGTTAGCTCGAATCACCATCCATAGTCTCTTGGAAACATCAAGAACTCTTGTGAGTCAACGTCCTCAACACAATGAAACATTGATTGATTAAGAATAAGCAAAGAGTGAAGCTAAACCAATAAAAAAATTGTTCAGTGCAATCAAACTACTCTATATTGATCAAAATTACATCACAGAGGTTTTCTTCATTGGTACCCAGCTATATCTCATAATTAACTTTCATTACAGAAATGAATACTTCGTATTCATCATTTTCTATGCTATTTTTTCCATTTTCATTGAATATCAATGGGACCCATGACTATGGTACGTGTGATAGATAACGTGTTAAAGTGACACGATAAAATTGGTCATTGATATTATATAATTAGCTGAAACAGGCTGGATGAAATCCCGATTTCCATGAAGCCGGACCTAAAGGAAACAACAACAACACTGCTGAACACACTGTCAGGCCAATATGGCTGTTTTAAACGGAATACAATCACGGGGTGGCATGTAAGCGAGCTGCTGAATATTCATAACCTAACATAAGCATAATCCGACGCGGAAAATTCCACTAGGTAAAAACGTGCTGCAATTCCACGAGAACAAATAAACTGGGAACAATCTCCCAGGAAGATCTTACACCATGAATATCTGATCCGCAAGACGAGATATAAAATTGAATTCCTTATGTACTCAATCAAAGAAATGGGGATTTGTTAGAGGAAATATTTACGATTCGTTATTGAGTTCAGGTCTGCTGCTAACGGGGTCACGAGGTCTTTTCGGGGTCGAATAGAGAACTGGGGTGTAGATGAAGGGAATGTTTCATTGAATACTCATTAGATGTGAAGAATGTTAATCGCCGCACTGGAATTATTCAGTATGATTAGCAGGGGAGTTTTTGAACGGGGGATCGGGTTACATGACTAATCATCGACCAGAATTAGCTAGCTGAGAGTTTTGAATTATTATTCCGGTGATTATTTTCAACAAAATCAAGCCAAATGAATTGTGTCAGTCTGATTCCATTTCACAAATGTTACTAACTACTTTGGTTACGTTCTTTGAAACTGTCATCATTAACTAAAGTTGTTGTTGACGTTGATGTTCCTCGTTCCTCGTTCCTCGTTCCTCGTTCCTCGTTCCTCGTTCCTCGTTCCTCGTTCCTCGTTCCTCGTTCCTCGTTCCTCGTTCCTCGTTCCTCGTTCCTCGTTCCTCGTTCCTCGTTCCTCGTTCCTCGTTCCTCGTTCCTCGTTCCTCGTTCCTCGTTCCTCGTTCCTCGTTCCTCGTTCCTCGTTCCTCGTTCCTCGTTCCTCGTTCCTCGTTCCTCGTTCCTCGTTCCTCGTTCCTCGTTCCTCGTTCCTCGTTCCTCGTTCCTCGTTCCTCGTTCCTCGTTCCTCGTTCCTCGTTCCTCGTTCCTCGTTCCTCGTTCCTCGTTCCTCGTTCCTCGTTCCTCGTTCCTCGTTCCTCGTTCCTCGTTCCTCGTTCCTCGTTCCTCGTTCCTCGTTCCTCGTTCCTCGTTCCTCGTTCCTCGTTCCTCGTTCCTCGTTCCTCGTTCCTCGTTCCTCGTTCCTCGTTCCTCGTTCCTCGTTCCTCGTTCCTCGTTCCTCGTTCCTCGTTCCTCGTTCCTCGTTCCTCGTTCCTCGTTCCTCGTTCCTCGTTCCTCGTTCCTCGTTCCTCGTTCCTCGTTCCTCGTTCCTCGTTCCTCGTTCCTCGTTCCTCGTTCCTCGTTCCTCGTTCCTCGTTCCTCGTTCCTCGTTCCTCGTTCCTCGTTCCTCGTTCCTCGTTCCTCGTTCCTCGTTCCTCGTTCCTCGTTCCTCGTTCCTCGTTCCTCGTTCCTCGTTCCTCGTTCCTCGTTCCTCGTTCCTCGTTCCTCGTTCCTCCTTCCTCGTTCCTCGTTCCTC
This sequence comes from Chrysolina americana, assembly GCA_958502065.1. Taxonomy (NCBI): domain Eukaryota; kingdom Metazoa; phylum Arthropoda; class Insecta; order Coleoptera; family Chrysomelidae; genus Chrysolina; species Chrysolina americana. The sequence continues at coordinate 105,500,909 of OY293411.1, forward strand.
GTTCCTCGTTCCTCGTTCCTCGTTCCTCGTTCCTCGTTCCTCGTTCCTCGTTCCTCGTTCCTCGTTCCTCGTTCCTCGTTCCTCGTTCCTCGTTCCTCGTTCCTCGTTCCTCGTTCCTCGTTCCTCGTTCCTCGTTCCTCGTTCCTCGTTCCTCGTTCCTCGTTCCTCGTTTCTCTTTCCTCGCTCCTCGTTCCTCGTTCCTCGTTCAAATTATATTCAAAATCTAAGTTTGGCCAAGCCAAATAGATAGAGAAAGAGTGAAAGAGAAATAGTAACGCGGCGAGGGGAATATAGGCATTACGCAGTTGCAGTCATCAGACTTTATCGACGAATTTTTGTTATGTCGGCTTGTTGAAATCGTCAGATTATATATTTTTCATCATCCTTGAATTATTTAGCCACGCTCGAGAAAGTCGAGATGACGTTTTTTTTTACAACTTTGTAGCCCTATCCTTTCTTCACGTCACTCTCAAATTGTCAGAATAGTAGAATATACACTTTTTAGCATGTAATTAACTCACCCTACCTTAATCTGACGCGCTCGATGTTCAATTTTTGTACTCATCTGATCCTTTATCCTGGGACGCGCGACCTTATTAACGAAAACAACTACTAGTTTGTTATTGATGAAGGAAATAAAGAATAAAATGTATATTTCTACAAATGTTGATGGTAATATAATTAAAGGATAGGTAAATTGTGATTGATTCAAGATTATATTTCTCATTATTCCACGAGTGGATAAAGTGGTACTTTATACGGTTCATGAGTGTTTATAAAACTCCAATTAAAAGCTGATTGTGGATAAATGAATAAACTTCACTATAACTCCATATTTTTTGTCTCCAACTGGCTCCAATTACAATCGCCTTCATTCCAATTTCATCTGGCAATGGACTCAGGAATACCAGTACAGCTTTGTCCATCTTCCAGTCTTATTACACGCAGTCCAGCTTCAGATTACTTGTAATTCTATCCACTTGTCGCTTCAACTGGACCATCCCCGAGTCACCCGATCCGTGCATTGCCCCAGTTCATCCAAACTCGAATATCAAAACTTCTGGCATCTTCGGATCGTCCCTCTCTTATTACTTATTTTAAGAGGGTTATTAGAAATTCCAACCCTTCTAAAGATCGGATTTATTGCGATAGTTTGTGTGTGCGTCGTAAAACCCCATTCCCGGCCGATTTGTTTCATCGGATCCTTGTTCGCGAATACTTTCTGGCAGTGGCGCGTTGAGATTTCTCTAGGGAGGGGCTCCGGTGAAATGAACTGGAAATTTGGGATCCGTCAAGCCCTAACGGCTTGACAGACGTTGTACTGTAGACCGGGAAAGAGAGCTCCGTAGCGTTTCAAATTAACTTTAGATGAATTGATGGATTCTTGTTCTGATTGTCATTATCCATTGTATCTCTCACAAAAAATTTTGCAATAAATTAATGGCAACTGTTAGTCACCGATTGCTCATAAATACATGAGAACGGGTAGTGAAAAGGACTAGGAGTTCCTCAGGGTTCTATATTGGGACCATTGATCTTTTTGCTATTCATAAATGATATACCAGCGTACATTTGCATAAAATGCACTATTATATTCGCCGATGATTGTTCCTTTACCGTGAATGCAGAAAACTATGAAACATTGGAAGAAAATAGTTATTTTTCTCCAAATGACATTAAAAGCGGCCTTTAAATGACACTTGGCAGGCTTAGAAATTTTACTTTTAATGCCTCGGCAGAAAAAGTCCACTTTTACTGCCTAGGCAAAAAAAGTTCGTTGCTAGGCAACTTTCCAAGTAATAATTTAAATCAAACTGGTTGTTAAAATTGACAATGACAAAGTAAACAGTAAACAAACAAATTCAACAAACGTCATCAGTGGTAAACATAGTAACGCAGGGCCCAGTTACCTTTGATGAAATAATTTAGTTATTTGGATATTGATAGTGAGACGCAATTTAAATATAAAAAAGTCTATTTTGCGTGGAATTGGAACAAATTTGAAGAAAAAATTATATGTTTCACACGGCAGAAAAGTAGATTTAATGCCTTGGCTGGTTTCCTAGCCTCGCTACGCTCGGCAATAGTTATTTGTTTTACTAGGCATGAAAGCACAAGATTTAATGCCGCGGCTGGTGTTTCATAGCCACAAATTTTCACAATCAAAAAAAGATCATTAATTGTCGAAGTGGATATAGATAGCTTATTGAGAAGTGGACGGGCTCTCAGATATTCATCGATACAATAAGAACAGTGAAACAGTAAGTGTCGTTTCATTTGTAATATAAAAGAACTGTAATTGAGCATTTTGTACCCTTGTGGCCCGAAATTGTAGAATCCAATATATCCAGTGAATTCATTTTATTTATTGAGCCTATAACGGAAGAGCCTGTAAGTCGTTCGCTCCACGAGTTTGATAATCGTGAAAATCAGAGTTGACACAAAAATATTATTATCACTTGAAATCTCTAAAAGAGTTTTATAAATGAATGGGGAAGGAACAGACATAATAGGGAGCTTTGAAGATTTGTTGGTAATGATTCCTGTAACCAGCACCAGCAATTACTCTTACTTCTTCTATTTTGAATGAATTCTTTGATGATGATGTCACACGTATAATCTTCATCTTTAGTGAATAAAAGTGTTGAGTTTTTATTACACGGTTTGTATTGGTCGAAAGTACTGGATGTGAAATTTCAATTTGAAACCAGTTCCTTCGCCAAAAAATAGAAATTTCACACTGAATACCACAATTTAGAACTTTTTTAATGTTTGTCCTTCGAAATACATAGCGTAACAACAATTTTACACTGAGTTGTTTCGACGTCGAAGTGATTTTCACTTATGTGCAGATGAAAGCTATATAAGAGATAATCCAAGCCTAACCATTTTTCATTATACGTTTTTATTCAGCTTCACCTGTATGTATGTTTGTAACTCCTTCAGGCTCGATTTTGACCCACTTAAAACGAACAAATTTGATTTAAACTTTGTACTCTTGTCAAGAAACTGTAACAGTACGATAATTTGATGAGTTTGTCTCATTATCCTGATCAGGATCGCCAGAATTAAATAATTTGCCTCTCATATATTCTGTGTGAGAGCCTTCGTCAGAATTTTAAAACCTCGCGTCTTGTAAAGCATGATTTTTAGTTTTTTCAATTTATTTATTTTCTATTTGCTGTGTGCCCAACTGTCAAGGAGTTCCAAATAATGCACGGTGAAAAACTATGAAAGCAAAAATCACAAGAGCCTATTTTCACAATAATCCATTCCCCTTGAACCCTTTGGAATACAGCCAACATAACATCTTCATACCGGTACGTTCAACTCGGCGTCCAACATTGAACACGACTGCATATTCCCTACCCCGTCATCAGTATATTGCGAATTCCCCGATATTATTCCTTTTCCTGAATGAGTGTTTCATACGAGAATTCGAAATTATGAGATCGTCTTAACGGAATTGGATCTGTTCCGCATATCACTAATATCTTCCACTTTTGCAATTTCGTATTCACATGGCCAAAGAGATAAATCGATGAGTTGTCATAGAGATGTATGATGGCAGGATTCGTTTCAATGCAAGAGTTATCAGTATCCATATAGTAGTTGTTAATATGCACTTCGCCGAAGCCTTTGGATCTTACTAGAGGGATTCTCACTTTGTCTCTCTGTGAATAATGTTCAAATATGAAGATATTTAAATTTTTTTTCATACGAATTTTACGTATCAGTATTTTTCGTTATGAATTTGAGAACGTTCATGTTCTTTCATCCTTGCGACATTCAATATTTATCTGGTATTAAAAAATTATCAATGATATTTATCAATTCGGGTCAATTACGATATAATAAGCTTCGTCAGTAACGGACCCCGCACTTTTTTATGACTATTTTTCGAAATACATGGTGTTAAAGTTGGGAAATGACGACTTTTCCCCATCTTGTATCTCTGGAGATAATCAATTTATTTGAATTTTTTTCAAGCAGTGATTTGAAAATATCCATTGGCAACTATCCTCCCCAAAAAAACCTCAAGAACTCTTTTCCGTTACAGGGTGATTTAAATTCATACTCTTGCGATTTTTCGAATTTCGAAATATTGATGCTATAGGGTTTGGAAACATTTGCAGGATGAAAATTATCACATTTCATTTTGTTGTCGCTTTATGTAATATTATCCCATGTCTGAATTATACAAGGCGATTCACAAATGCTGTGGAATACCGTAATCAATATCGCGTGAGTTTTCTCTCTATGTTGGTATGTTTGAGTTGATAAATTGTATTCATTCCAGTTTTTTAGGATATGTCATTGAGGAAACTAGAGCATACAGGGTGTAGGTATTTCTAAAACCAATGTAAACCACACTGAAATATGAAAAAAAAATTGGAAACAGTAGCAAAAAAGAGAAAGGGTAAAATATAAAGTTAGTAATAAATTCATCGAGGTAATAAAAGCAGTTCTCTGTTGAAAAAACTTCTATTTGGTTAATTCAATAAGTTTGTTTGTCCGTGGTTAGCACATTAAATACCGGTTTCTTCCGCAGTTTTTTCAAAGTACTTAATAATTATTATTATTGTGTATTCTTATATTATATATTTCGTTGATATTTCTTGTCAAATATGGAAACATCACAATGTTTGATAGAGTTTGCAATATTTTGACGAATATACAGTGTGTTCCAAATTAGGTCGGCACCATTGCCAACTCCGCTATTATTGATGCTATGAATTCGGTAAAATGGGCACACTAGTAGCATTTTTAATGGCCTTCTCGATGCCCGAAACAAAAAAAAATGACAGTCGCGTTTTCAGAATATTTCATAAAATGATATTTCTTTCAATGGAACACCCTATATTTTTTCATGCATTTCGATTCGTAATAACATTCTCAACAACAAATCCCATTTGACTTTTTTTCGTAAAGATGAAAATAAGGGCCAATTTATGCAACTTTTTCATTATCATAGTCCTAATCACAGTCACTGTCTTTATCATAAAATAAAATCGAAACTGTGCATCCCAATAGTGGCATTTATGCAATTTCCTTAGTTTTAGTCTCAAAACACAACAATGGAGACTAAAACTGTGATTATGATTGTTACTATGACAATGACAAGTTGCATAAATTGGACCTTAGACAGTTTTATCAATAGGAAACATTTATAACAAACGGATTTGATGAGGCGCTGTAAAATATCGAGTGAATGTTTAAAAACACCGCCTTCTTGTTGAACACATATTTGGGCCCTTCTATTGACACTATACGTGTGGCATTCAGCACAGTTCGGCCATCAATTCTATTAATTGTAGTTTCAATATAATTTTTCAGTTCATCTACATTATTATGTTTCATTTTGAACACCTCATTTTTCAGAAATCCCCAAAAATAAAAATCTAGAGGTGTCATGTCTGGTGAACGAGGGGGCCACTTAACAGGACCATTTGTAGCAATCCATCTGTTTCCAAAACAGCCTCGCAGCATTCTTTTTACGACACTGACATTATGTGCTGGTGCTCCATCCTGCTGAAAGTAGATCATCTGACGAGCCTTCAGATCAAGATCATCGAGAAACTCTTCCAACACTCTTGTTAATAAATTATTGTAACGGGGTCCGTTCAAAGAACCATGGTAGAAAAATGGACCGATTGTTCTGCCTCTAAATAGACCACACCAAACATTAATACTAAATCGTCTTTGCGGATTGTGGGGATTTGAAAAATTAGCCTCATCGCTCCATATAATATTTCTATAGAAGTTTGGATCTTGTCTGCATTTATTCATGAACCACCCCAATCGTCCTCAATCGTCTCTCAGGATCACCAGGTTCTAGTGTTTGCACTGGTCTTAACTTATAAGGAGTAATCCTATGTTTATTCAGAATTCGTTGAATACCAGACAGTGGAACAGCTGTTTCTCTAGATATATCTCTGATGGAATTATTTGGATATACCTCAAAGTAGGATAAAACGTCAATTTCTGTATCTTCAGATATTACAAAACGTTCTTTAGTTCTTCTCTTCTCAAAAACTTTTTCATTATTCGTGAATCGACGATGAAACACAGTAAAAAAACGCCAATTAGGTAATTCACGATCGGGAAACGAATTGCTGTAGTGTTGGAGTGCTCTTACGCTATTTTTCTGGAAAGCCAAGTAGGACTCGAACATATCACATTTTTCTTGATGGGAAAACGGCATTTCTAAAAATATTCGAACAGTAGTTGACAGTTTCAATAATTCATGACATTGTCATGATATACTTGGGAATATTTTACAAATAGTATTTCAACAAACTTTCAAGGCAACTTGATTATAATAATAATAATAATACTCCCTCATAAACACTCGTTGAGTGTACCCAAAGGCATAGCATTTGCGGGTAGAGGACGGCTAATATTATTATTTGCCGTGGCGCTCCGGGGCGATTACCTGATGTTTCAGGTGATGTATTCACTTTTCAGCTGTAGGAAAACCCGAAAAACCTACAGCACCACCTCGAGGGGTCGGTGTGCACTCCAAGCTAGCACTAGACGAGATTGGCATCTAGACAACTCACCATACACTTGCTTTTCAACAAGGCATGCGGTCGCCTATCGATCCGATATAAAGTAGTTGAGAAAAATTCTCGTACCTACACCGGACTCGAACCGTCTATCGATATGCTGAAGTTTCGAACGGCCTGTGCCTTAGACCCCTGATCCACCGACCACTCATTACTCATAGTAATTTTGTTTTATCGAATCAAACACATTTTTTCCAACCACATTCATATGATCCTCCAGTATTTTCTGTTCTGTACAAAACCGGCTTCAAAGTTATCATTACAGCAGACATAATTTGATTCACAAAATAAATGTTCTAAGATGAAAATTATCGTTTTGTACATAAAGGTTTCTTCAAAAGGACGGTAGGTCTATCCACTACTATGGAATAAAATTAATGTTAATGAAAATTATTTTATTTTATCATCATAGATACAATGCAAAATATTGATAATAATTAATTTGTATGATATATTACAAAACAATCCTTTGGATGTATACCAACGTTACACTTTCGACAAATGAAATTAGATTTTTTGTGGCATACAGCGCATCGTCGCTGATTTTCATTATACAGAACTAGGTGGTCTATTCTGCCATAACTAGAAAACTCATGAGAATTTTTAGGCGATTTTGAAGGACCCCTTTTTGTATTTCTTTTGAGGATATCGAATAAAGGCCTCAGATTGGAGTATGAATCTGCCTAGTTGTGTATTGTCGTTGCCATGAATATTACTTATAATATACTGAAATATGTCGCGCGCTATGGCTTCACATACTAATTTGTTATTAGTATCATCCCTATTCTGCCAATACATCTTTTTTTGTGGTAAAGACACGTAAACACAAAGTAGAAAAACTCCAATGAAACAAAATATCTCATAGAGTAATATCCCCTGTACGATTTTTTGTTGTGCATATGTATTCGTAAAATATACAATCAAATCTATCACTTCTTTATCGAAGAACAATCGAAAAATGTCGCAAGGTGAAAGGTTCATTGCCACAGATGATGGAAATTCCCAACATGCAAAATCCGTCACGACCAAATCTAGTTTTTCGTAGTGAAAATCTTTTACTTTTTTTGGTCTCCTTTCCACGAATGTTGATAGAGGTTTGTCGTCGTTACTATCCCATGCCTGCCAAGTTCTTCTTCCAATTCTGATGGCATTTGAACTTCAATTTCTGGTAGCAGTTGTGCTCCAGGTAAATTATTAGGTTCAACTACGTTCTCATCCCCTGAATCTTCATCAGTATCACAACCGTCGTTATCATTTTTTGGAGGAAAAATCACTATTTGTTCTGGAAGCACAGCATCCTCGTCATTTTCCAATTCTGCAAGCAACTCTGAAAGGGTCAGCGGATTTTTTCAATAACTAGGAAGAAAGATAGTCAATAGCAGTGGATAGACCTACTGTCCTTTTAAAAGGACAGTGTTGTTTCTTGCCATTTATTTTGCAAAATTCAATTTTATCATAATGAAAAGATTAATTTTTCATTACTTTACTTAGAAATGAACTTTAACGATCGTAATTACTCTTATCAATAGCAATCACCTACCTAGATTTACTCATTATCAATGGTCACTAAAATAACAAACAAACACACGTGTCTAACTGTCGACAATCTTACAGTTACTGGAAACTTGTACTCTAGGTGGCTTCTCAACACTTCATATCCTGCCAGCTGCTGATCAGCTGCCACCTGTACTCCAGTAGCAAAATTAGCTGGAAAGAAATAGCTGGTAGTGCGTCCTTTTAAAAGGACGGTAGGGCTATCTGGGTTAATGAAAGCTACTTTTCAATTTAATAGCGTTTGGCTACATGCAAATAATCTATTTATTTTCATAGCATTGACAACGATGATGTACAATATGAATTGGTGGGTATCACGTGGTAGCAGATCATCATGAAAAATTAGAAATAAAACTTATTATGTTGTTTTACCACTTGTATTATTTGTAACTCTCATGTTACTGAAGTTTCATTCTATATGGACACTAGTAGTTCAATAATGTCAATTTTGCTGAGAAATATTCTAGAAATCACCTGGAAAAAATCCCATCCAACTTTCCGACTAATTCGGAAAAATGGTTCGTATTTTCCTGTTCTTGGCAAATCCATTAGAACCACAATGAAAATATTACATTTTATGAGAAATCCCAACGTCTGAAAAAAGTCATAACCGGAAAGAGGTTTAAATGTGCGCTAAAAGCATTTTAAAACGCGACCTAAATGAAAGAGATCTACTAAAAAATGTGACCGCAACTGTAAAAAAATGACTCCGGATGTAATACACGAAAGACCAGTCTCTCTTCTAAACGATCTTTGAGCATGTTAAACCTTATCCTGATGTTGGTGAATGTTTTCAAGATTCTATTGTCAATGACAGATCATCATCTGCCTCAGAACAGTGTAGATAAGATAAAATGATGATGATGGTAATAATAGTAAACCGGCGTTATTCTTTAGTACAGTCCCTATGCCTTTTATCCCAAAATATGTGAACAATTGTTTCAGGACACTTTGAACGCCAAAACCGATAATTTTTCCACCGTTCCTACCAGCTGAGTAGAACGACATCAACTCCTGATTTATGGACGCAATTCCAGGACAAAAAGTGGCCAGCGATGAGAAAGCACACGAAATAAAAATAGCAAATAATAACAGTGAGACGAAAATAAAGTTATAAAGTATGATGACGTTTCATTAAAAAGTTAAGTACGCCAACTTTCAGGTTCTCGTTAGCGCCATCAAAAGGAAATTTATCAGTTGCGAACTGCATTACTTTTAGCAATTAATTTCCAGTTGCCGCAAAAGGCCGTATTAAGTGTCAATGGCGAGACTTTTTGCTAATTATTCAAATATTCACCTCGGAGATGATTTTCGCTGTTTGGAAAACTTTCGGCGAGCTGGACGACATCAAAGGAAATATTTAGCAGTTTCTTGTTCATTTGAACGTCTGCTTGCATAAAATTAACAAAAAGTGAATGTTTCTGTTTCTTAGCATCCACTACTGATTAAAAATGAAACTGGCAAGCAACAAGATGCCTCTGTTTTGACTGAATTTACATCTTAAGATGGAAAATCCACTGTGAACGCAAGAATATTTGTTCTACCTCCATCTGACTCCTTCAAGAGGTTCAGTTCCACAATGGTTATAATTATACTCGGTAAGTGAGATGGCCAACTATAATTCAAGGCTTCGGTGAGATACCACAACATTTTTTCTAACAGCAATCAAGTGGTGGTCTTCTGCATTTCTATGAGAGCAGTTAGCTTACCCGGAGAGAATACTTGGCGAGAATGCATGCTCTGTGGTGCGAGGCACACCCAGAGCATACTGCCTTTCCGCCCAGAATCTTAACGCTCGTACTACAAAATTTCATATATATACTCGTGGGAAATGTATGCCATTTCATGCTCATTGCACAATATACTATTTCATTGTGAAGTTTCATTTCCACATAATCCATATTGGGTATATTGTTACGTTCTCCTTGTTACTGTATTCATGGAAGTGCTTCTTAGTTAGTTTTTCACCAAGATATAAGGAATTATCAATGAGTTTTCAATACTATTCCTGTGCGGTCTAAATAATTCAAGAAATTATTCCAAGACCATTGAAATATCAGATAGGAGCACCATAAATCCTAATCGCATTGAACAAGCCCGACGAAATCATGTTTTAACACAATTTCTGCTGGTTAACAGTGTATGTGACTGGAGCTGAATTTGTTGCATCCCCAGGCCAAACTTCATGCCTAGCCAACCCGCTTGAGGATTAGGCGGCCCGAAACTAGTCTCACCACCCGTTTAATTATTCTGACACATTCTAGCGGAGTCGTCTCCATACGCTTATCGCTCGCAATAAAGTCATCTCCTGATTATAGCAGGTTCTTGCGAATGCCATTTGGCCATGCGAGCGGATACTACGGCAAATTGTTTCGGGGTATGACGGCTCGGAAATTTATGGGGCCAGATAGTCCGGATAACATTCAATAAATCTCGACGCTGCTGTCCATTTTGATGGAAGCTTGTTGCTCCAGATTCCTCGGTGACGCAGAGGAAGAAGGCCACTTGTGTTTCGATGCATGGATGTGACTAAATAACAAACCCACTGTGCGATCACATGAAAGACAGTTTGTAGTTATATTCTGTTATGTTTTGGACTCACAACTGTCATTTATCAATTTGTTTTATATTCGGTTTATATTGAAAATTCAAAATTCAACTTATTTACTCTTCCCTTTTTCATATGAATTCAGTGAAATTCAATGAATAACGTTGGCTGTTTTCTTCGATATTCTTGAAAATCACCACCCAGCAATTGGATTCTCGAATTAATCAAGGAAGGAAAAAACAAATGAACCAGATTTGTTCAACTAGAAGTTAGTGCCATCTAAGAGCTAATAGAGCAAGTTTCTGCCAGACTGGTATATTATTTAGCTGCTATGAATCAATCAAACAAAATTCAACCACTGAAAGTTGTTTATTTTGCACTAGTTGACATTCACTTGAAATATGTGATACTGGTTTGGGAAGCAGCTCTCAAAAACCAAATAGCCCATATTCTTGAAACTATTGTTGCATAAAAAAGAGACTACTCAACAGAGCTCACGTATAAAGGATCTAGAGTATTTGATTTGATACAGGTATTCTTTTATAAATATATTATGATCATACATTATACATTTTTATATTTTTGTAGTAACATCATGAAAGAGGGGCGACACCGCTTGACGGAAGACCATATAACTAATAATGAAATATGGTGGATTACGTAATCCAATCTTCCGCAATAAAACCTATACAATAGGTAAAGTCGTCGGCAAGTATTCAACAAAAAACAACTACTGCCCCCTACGACCATTGAATTATATTTGTTTAATACTTGGCAAAGTTTTCTACTAGAACCACTTTGCAATGCATTTCAAATATCAAAGCTGAAATTATTTTTCGATTTAATTGGGGAAACACCTCCGTACCGGTTTCATGGTCATTGCCAATCATCAGCGAAGGCTAGTTCGACCCAATTGAATCGAAAAATCCTTTCATCTTAATTGGAAATCTCTGAGACAAACACTGAGGTATGAATTCAGCGCCATCTCTGGGTTCCAGTTTAAAATGCACTCCGACTACGTGTCGACTTCAACATGAAGCCAGAAACATCATGAAAGAGGGGCGACACCACTTGACGGAAGACCATAATACTAATAATGAAATATGGTGGATTACGTAATCCAATCTTCCGCAATAAAACCTATACAATAGGTAAAGTCGTTTTTGTTGAATACTTGCCGACGACTTTACCTATTGTATAGGTTTTATTGCGGAAGATTGGATTACGTACTCCACCATATTTCATTATTTTTTGTAGTAACATTTTTAATGTATAAAATTTCTCTTTTGCACTTATCGCTTAATTTTTTAATCACTTCCACCATGTAGTCACCAAATTTTTTGTATTTGTATTCATTTATTAAGTGAATAAATAATATTATTTCCATATGAACTTTTGATTTTGAACTTAGTCAAAGATTTACCTTTTGAAGTTTGTACAAGGACTCAATAAACACTCTGTATAGTTTTAAAAAAGTTCTGTATATACATATTCTATTCCTTCAGGAATATACGGTTGAATTCAACTGCAGCTCATCAACACCTTCATTTTTATACTTGTCATTTTTAATGGTGAATAAAGACAAATTATTATCGTTATAAATTGAAAACGAATAGCTGAAAGTTTTTTTTTATATGGCTTTGAATGGGAAAAATTGTGATCCAAACCGATAATTTTCCATGCAAAAAATGGTACAGCAACTTCCTGAAAATGCACATTTTCGAAGAGTACCTAAAAATTGATCCTTAGGCACCTACATTAGTTTTCTTCAATCTAGTTCAAAAATAGTACTTTTCTTATGAAATTTTCTAATTTGACACCTTCCGTACATTTTATATATTCTTCAAAACAAAATTTGATTATAAAAATAATCCAGCCTTTCGCAAATTTTCCTATACAATAGGATTGTCGGCAAACGTCGAACAGAAATAATTCAAAAGCCCCATACGACCGCCGAATCACGTCTATTCAACGCCTGGCAAAGTTTTCCTACAAGGATATACTTTGCAATCTTCCTGTAACAACCACCAACTGGCAATCGAAAACATGTGACATCTGCAGACCGGTTTCGCGATTCAACTCGCTCATCAGTACAGACTCGGCCACAATATGTAATTGATTTCCAATCCACTAAGAAAGTGAGCAGCAGAGCCATCTGTAGAAACCACAGAAAGATTCCGACCAGTACCACGACTTTGTTTGAGTCGAACATCTAAATTTTCATCATGACAAATATTTAAATATTTCTCATGTGGAACTAAGAGTACTTGACGAAAGGCAATAAATTTCAAAACAAAATTTGATTATAAAAATAATCCAGCCTTTCGCGTATGGGGCTTTTGAATTATTTCTGTTCGACGTTTGCCGACAATCCTATTGTATAGGAAAATTTGCGAAAGGCTGGATTATTTTTATAATCAAATTTTGTTTTGAAATTTATTGCCTTTCGTCAAGTACTCTTAGTTCCACATGAGAAATATTTAAACATTTTTCATGATGAAAATTTATTTTATATATACTTTTACCCGAACCAAAGTCTATAATTAATATTATGAATAAAGATGAAATGTAAATAAGGTTTCCAAATACTGAACAAGAAGCACTACATGGATGAAAAGCGGTGGTGACATCTACTGTGAATTCACACATTCTCCATTCAGGCTCTCCTTGTATGGAACGTAATTATGCGACGAAAACTCGAAAATTACTTCCATAACGCATTTTAATTGGGTTTTCAAATTCCCCTGCAGAGTCTACCCAAACAAGGCGTGCATGGTATTCACCCCCACCCCCGGAACCGTCAGCGTTTCTTCTCCCTGAAGGGCCGCCGTGAAAAAAGGTTATACCCTCGCGCGATTAGCATAATTAAAAAGGGTTAAAAATGAACTTGGCTTGTCACTGTTGATGTTTTGTTTTAATATACGCTGGAAAGTTTTGCCCTTTGCACCTGACGTTACAGAACGAGCTGGGTGCCTCTTGAATAACTTGTCGGGAGCATTTTTGCGAGGGCTGGGGGTGAGTAACTCTGCTACTACCCCATTAAATTATGTTCGCAGCGTATTAAACATTTTCCTGGAAAGCTATGCGACGAGACGAAATGTGAAGTGATTTATAGGCAACATGATAAACGTAGTTATCACTTTAGTTGACGTATGACGATTTTATGAGGAAAATGCTGAATATAATGAGTGCCCTTGAGGGACATTCATATTGACGGACCGAACTATATAAAATGAAATGTTAGACTCTGCCCCATCAAATAGCTTCTACATTAGAAAATTAAATGAACAAATCCATATCAAACCGTTATATATTATTATTATATTAATATTACAGGACAATTATAACGTTGTCCGACCTACCCTGGCACTGATGGGGGGCAAAACTTCGAATCATGCATGTCTGCAGGTGATCATTCCCAGCTAAATGAAGGATAATTTCCTGTTTATAACAATACAAGCACTTGCAATTGGGTCTTCTTGGAAGAACGTTGTACAAATATCTGTCAGATGTGGTTCAATGTCCGTCGCGGTATAAGCCAGAGAAAGAGTTGATTTCTGACAAATGTTCACCCTCATTTTTCAACTTGGTGGAAACGTTTGGAGAGAAGGGAATTTCGTATTCATTTTCTGTTTCTCATCTGACTGGACATCAGCAGACAAGAAATATAGACTGAAAAGTCCTGTATTTTACTTTCGGCATATATTCAAATGATTCCACTGAGACTTTTGAAGGAATTATTCACAGCAGACTTGTATTTTGATGTTTCACAAAACCAACACTTCAAAAAATCCATGAATATCTATATCAGCAATGATATTCGGCAATATTCGAATTATAATAGATAGAGAAGACAGCAGAAACGTATTCCGTCAGACTGAGCCTTGTACAGTGTTGCCGACGCTTGCAATTGAAAAACAAATCAGGGAATTGTTAATTTTTAATGAAATAAAATAATAATTAGATTTTCATTTGAATAATGAATATGCCATTGTATTCAACAAACATAATTTTACAACTAAACGTTTGCTCTTCTACACTGAATATATCTACAGAAAAAGGATTTTATATATCTCATATTACCTGCAATTAACTGGATTGATTATTCCTTGGAAATTCCCATTGAGAGCCTTCAGCTGGATATAATTACAGAATATACTTCATAATTCCAATTTATCTCAGACTAGACTAAAAATAAAAAATATAACCAAAACAACCATTGATAACAACTCATTGAAATTGTGTCAGTATTTCTACCCAAAGAAGACCGCAAAATGCACTTCACTGACGTAACAAAATAACAAATTTATTTTCCTAGTCTGATGAAATTCGAATTTAATCAATTCTGAATCTATCCGAGTACACTTCTGCTGTATTCCATTTATGTCGATAATGCATTTGGATGGAAAATATTTTGCATTACTGTACTAATGTACATTTTTACTGTTTCTGCAGGATGCAGTCTGCATTTTGATGTTATAGAAGTGTAATTTCCGATAGGACCCAGTCACTATATTTACAGTTTACAATTGTATTGTCGCCAAAGTACTGTTTCAGCATTATGCGATTCTATTCATTTACGTTCCTGCGTTTGTTTATCAGATAATATCAGATATTTTGCGAACCCCACCCATTGGATGGATACAGCTCTATCTGTACAGCAAAACACAACCCGCTCTAACTGGAAAAAATTGTGATAGAAGTCCTATTCTGAATTCCCCTCTACTCAGTTTGGAGGCAAACAAAATTATCATTTCACGAATGAATAATATCATATCATTGCTAAAATTAAATTTAATTTGAACGAAATAATGAACCTAGTCTATCTATAACATAATTATTCCAAAATTGTTTGCAATTAATGAATTTGCATAATGTGAGCAGATACAAAATATTCCATAATGTATAATAGATGAATACCTACGTCTTTTTTATCAACTTAGTATTACATAATTAAAATATTGAACATTAATAGTTATATAATGAAACAGTTATTTATTGTATGAGTATTTTTTTAGCCATATAAATGTGTTACAGAAAGTTTTCAACATATTGAAAACATTGGTTTTCCACTAAAAATATTCCGAATATTACTACGTCACTAATTTTTTGGCATTTTTAATTAAACATAGTTGATCATATTGAAGTGCAGTGAGAAAATTGAATACTCAAGAATATACATTACATTTTCCTCTCAAATATTTCAAAAATAATTTGTTACTTTTTGTATGGGGCGGCCGCAGCGCTCTATACTTGCGGTATATAAAAAAACAAAAAAAAACAAAAAACAAAAACAAATAAGGTCCAAACAGGCACTAGGCCCTATTACAGGCCACAGTATACAATTTTCGGGTGAAATTGTTAAATATAGGAAATATATATCGTAATATTAATATTCATAGAATATTAAAAAGAGAAAAATGAATTACAAAGTTCAATTTACGAAATATAACAATATTGTAAAAATATTATATTCATGAAATATTAGGAAATAAAAATAACGTAAAAATATATCAAATAGGTGTTTGTTGATTCGCAAACATGATGTTTTTTATCTTTTTTTTTTAATATTCAATGGTGTTGCATATATGTCTACTTTCTGACAGACTTGATTTAATTTATGACACATTGCAAATAAGGGAGATTTGAGTAGTATATTGGTTCTTGGTGTTGGAAGGTAAAAACAGTGTTTATTTCTACCATTGATTCTTGGCACATGAAAAACAAGTTGAGATAGTAGTTCGGGTGAGTTAACAAGATTGTTCACCAGTTTGTATATGAATACACAAGAATAATAAGTTCTTCTGTCTTCAAGAGATAGAAAATGAAAACGCTGTAATAATATATTATTATCTATTCCCTGACTGGGGTAGACATTATCTAGTTTGTAGCTGACATATTTCATAAACCGTCGTTGGACCGATTCAAGCGATTGAATGAGTGTAGTGTATATGGGTGACCAGATAAGACATCCATATTCAAGACGGAATCTAACAAATGAGTTGAATAAAGTTATAAAACTATCCATGTTCTTGAAATCTTTACAATTTCTGACTATAAGCCCTAACATTCTTTTCGCAGCAATTACACTTTTCTCCATGTGAAGTGCAAATGAGAGTTTGGTATTAAAGAATACTCCCAAGTCTTTGCAGTTTTCTGTTTTTTCAAGTAGATGATCATTTATCAAATAAACATGGTCAAGAGTGGTAAGTTTGTTACAAAAGGTGGTATATTTACATTTGCTTAAGTTGAGAGGAATATTGTTTGAGGAGCACCAGAGAGCTAATTTATTCAGATCATTTCGTAGTATTTGACTGTTATTTGGTGACTCTATAACACGAAAAACTTTCAGATCATCAGCAAATAATAGGATTTCACTATCTATACTCATTCCTATGTCGTTAATAAACAATGAGAATAGAAGGGGAGCTAGATTGGTTCCCTGTGGAGCGCCACTGATGGCATTGTATTCATCAGATTTATGTCCTCTATATTCAACAAATTGAGACCAATTCTTAAGATAGGAATAAAAGAATTTCAATAGGTTTGAATCAAAACCGATTTTATTGAGTTTGGAAATGAGTATGTTGTGGTCCAACTTGTCGAAGGCCTTTGAGAAATCTGTATATATCGTGTCTACCTGTAGCTGATTTTCTATAGCACAACTTATCGTTTGAGTAAATGTTATTAGATTGGTTACAGAAGATTTTTTTGCGATAAAACCATGTTGTTCAGGAATTATTATATTTTGTACTTTAGGACAAATTCTATTGTAGATACATATCTCAAAGCCCTTCGCAAAGTTGCACAATAAAGTGATGGGTCGAAAGTTCTTCATGTCGTTTATCTCGCCTGTTTTAAAAATGGGAATAACTTAACTTTTTTTCCAAATCTGTGGAAAAGTGTTTGTTTTTAATGCAGTATTGAAGATGATTCCGAGTGGTTTGGCTAGGGTATGAGCACAATATTTGACTAAGAAGCTTGGAATTCTATCGTATCCACAGGTGAGTTTGTCCTTCAACTTTTTTAAGGCTGTTATAACTTCGCTCTCACTCACGGATTTGATGCTAATTACAGGTCTGTTGGAGATTACTATTTCATCAATATCGCATTCTATATCAGAGGCTGTGTAGACGCTGCTAAAGAATGTTGCAAAGCCATTAACAATATGTTTTGGATCGTTATATTCTATATTATTGAAGTGAAGAATTTCGGGAATCCGAGAGTGTCCTCTTTTCTTCTCTATAAAAGACAAAAACTTCTTATATATATCTTAATATCTCAATATAATCAGAATTTGAAACAGTAAACGTTCTTGCGACAAGCACCGCTGATACCCAAAATTAGTTCAACCTACGAATACAAAATACTGAATTTATCACTAATCTTACAAAATTATGATTATATAATAATAATAAAATTGATATCATTCCTTGATAGAACTTTAGATTTCTTTCTTCGGTATCCGACGCTTTCATTCTTAATGAGCGAGACCAATTTTGAAAAATGTACTTTTGAACATTGAGTAGACCCTCCATAACGTTTTCCCATATACTAACTTGGACTTGACCGGAAAAACATATCAGATAATATTGCATTTGCTTTCTCAGATGTATCTGATAGGGTATCACTATCACTATCAAAATCAACAAACCTTTGAGTATTGAGTATTGATAACACTAAGGATAATGGAAAAAAAAGTATTATTTTGTTATTTTTGATATATTTTAGACGATGTGAACTCACATCAACACAGTTTTACAAAAAAAAATTTGTATTTCGTGTATAAAATTCGTGTTTTCATGGCACATTCGAAAGAATTTTTGGGCAAGACTAAAAATCACTCATTTCACACACTCAATACAAAAATAACTATTTCGTCAAATCTAATATGTTTTGACGCTTTAAATTTTCACCAAGGCTACGCTTGGTAAATACCCCAGTAGGAATTCATTCCATTCTGCTTACGAACATTCCACCAACTCCTAGCACACGCAGGACACGTACCGAATGGACCATAAACCTGTCCGCAGTGATCTAATTACTAATATCCCGGAGCTGCATGAAAGTTTATTGTATGCAAATTGTTTAATTTGGCCTTATAGTTCAAATAAATGGTAGGAATAAAAGTTGGGGCAACTTTCAACGGTGGATGTGCCGACGAGGGTAAATCCAGTTAGCTAATACGCAAAACTGC
Source organism: Chrysolina americana (assembly GCA_958502065.1). NCBI lineage: Eukaryota > Metazoa > Arthropoda > Insecta > Coleoptera > Chrysomelidae > Chrysolina > Chrysolina americana. The sequence continues at coordinate 105,519,777 of OY293411.1, forward strand.
ATGCAAATTCTGTTCATAGAGCAAACATGAGGAATTCCGCTGTGTTAACATACGACTGTCCGCGGTGATATATATCATTCCGATACCTAGGTGGATAAGAGAAGAAATTATATATAAATATATCCTATGTAGGTTTGAATGAGTTGCACAGACGTTTTAAGTGCAAAGTTCGAAAAAACTGTTGTTACAAAAATTAAACGATTAAAAATAATCGAGCCTTTCGCACATATGCAATGTGAATATCAGTTCCAACGCAGTTTCTCACAAGGTCACAAGTATAACTTCCTAAAAAAGATTGCACTCAATAATGAGTCCTGTACTTCACATATCAAGCCATCTGTAGGTTTTTTATGAATTGAGAGGTTGCAGTATCTTTTTTCAGTCCAAAAGGCACCCTTGTGCAACATTTGCAAGGTGAATATTAGTTTCAACGCAGAGTTTTCCATAGGTTCAACAAGGTTCTGAGGGAGATTGCACTCAAAAAAGAGTCTCTCACTTCACATATCAAGTCATTTGTAGGTTTTTTTATGAATTGGGAGGTTGCAGTACTTCTTTTCAGTCCAGAAGGCAGCCTCTAGCAACATTTGCAATGTGAATATCAGTTTCAACGCAGAGTTTCTCATTGGTATAACTTCCTAAAAAGATTGCACTCAAGAAGGAGTCCTTCACTTCACATATCAAGCTATCTGTAGGTTTTTTGTGAATTGAGAGGATGCAGTACCTTTTTTCAGTCCAAAAGGCACCCTTGTGCAACATTTGCAAGGTGAATATTAGTTTCAACGCAGAGTTTACCATAGGTTCAACAATGTTCTGAGGGAGATTGCACTCAAAAAGGAGTCTCTCACTTCACATATCAAGTCATTTGTAGGTTTTTTTATGAATTGGGAGGTTGCAGTACTTCTTTTCAGTCCAGAAGGCAGCCTCTAGCAACATTTGCAATGTGAATATCAGTTTCAACGCAGAGTTTCTCATTGGTATAACTTCCTAAAAAGATTGCACTCAAGAAGGAGTCCTTCACTTCACATATCAAGCTATCTGTAGGTTTTTTGTGAATTGAGAGGATGCAGTACCTTTTTTCAGTCCAAAAGGCACCCTTGTGCAACATTTGCAAGGTGAATATTAGTTTCAACGCAGAGTTTACCATAGGTTCAACAATGTTCTGAGGGAGATTGCACTCAAAAAGGAGTCTCTCACTTCACATATCAAGTCATTTGTAGGTTTTTTTATGAATTGGGAGGTTGCAGTACTTCTTTTCAGTCCAGAAGGCAGCCTCTAGCAACATTTGCAATGTGAATATCAGTTTCAACGCAGAGTTTCTCATTGGTACAACTTCCTAAAAAGATTGCACTCAAGAAGGAGTCCTTCACTTCACATATCAAGCTATCTGTAGGTTTTTTGTGAATTGAGAGGATGCAGTACCTTTTTTCAGTCCAAAAGGCACCCTTGTGCAACATTTGCAAGGTGAATATTAGTTTCAACGCAGAGTTTTTCACAGTTTTAACGTTCTGAGGGAGATTGCACTCAAGAAGGAGTCTCTCACTTCACATATCAAGCCATCTGTAGGTTTTTTTATGAATTGAGAGTTGCAGTACTTCTTTTCAGTCCAAAAGGCAGCCTCTTGCAACATTTGCAATATGAATATCAGTTTTAACGCAGAGTTTCTCACAGGTATAACTTCCTAAAAAGGACTGCACCCAAGAATGAGTCCTGTACTCCACATATCAAGCCATCTGTAGGTTTTTTATGAATTGAGAGGTTGCAGTACTTCTTTTCAGTCCAAAAGGAAGCCTCTTGCAACATTTGCAATATGAATATCAGTTTTAACGCAGAGTTTCTCACAGGTATAACTTCCTAAAAAGGACTGCACCCAAGAATGAGTCCTGTACTCCACATATCAAGCCATCTGTAGGTTTTTTATGAATTGAGAGGTTGCAGTATCTTTTTTCAGTCCAAAAAGCACCCTTGTGTAGCATTTGCAAGGTGAATAATAGTTTCAACGCAGAGATTTTCACAGTTTTAACGTTCTGAGGGAGATTGCACTCAAGAAGGAGTCTCTCACTTCACATATCAAGCCATCTGTAGGTTTTTTTATGAATTGAGAGTTGCAGTACTTCTTTTCAGTCCATAAGGCAGCCTCTTGCAACATTTGCAATATGAATATCAGTTTTAACGCAGAGTTTCTCACAGGTATAACTTCCTAAAAAGGACTGCACCCAAGAATGAGTCCTGTACTCCACATATCAAGCCATCTGTAGGTTTTTTATGAATTGAGAGGTTGCAGTATCTTTTTTCAGTCCAAAAAGCACCCTTGTGTAGCATTTGCAAGGTGAATAATAGTTTCAACGCAGAGATTTTCACAGTATCAACGTTCTGAGGGAGATTGCACTCAAGAAGGAGTCTCTCACTTCACATATCAAGCCATATGAAGTTTTTTTTATGAATTGAGAGTTGCAGTACTTCTTTTCAGTCCAAAAGGCAGCCTCTTGTACAGGTATAACTTCCTGAAAAGGATTGCACCCAAGAATGAGTCCTGTACTCCACATATTAAGCCATCTGTAGGTTTTTTTATGGATTGAGAGGTTGCAGTACTTCTTTTCAGTCCAAAAGGCAGCCTCTTGCAACATCTGCAATGTGATTATTAGTTTCAACGCAGAGTTTCTCAAAGGTTTAACTTATTAAGGGAGATTGGACTCAAGAAGGAGTCTTTTATTTCACATATCAAATCATTTGCAGGTTTTTTATGAATTGAGAGGTTGCAGTACCTTTTTTCAGTACAAAAAGCACCCTTGTGCAACATTTGCAAGGTGAATATCAGTTTCAAAGCAGAGTTTTTCACAGGTTTAACGTTCTGAAAAAGATTGCACTCAAGAAGGAGTCTCTCACTTCACATATCAAGCCATCTGTAGGTTTTTTTATGAATTGAGAGGTTGTAGTACTTCTTTTCAGTACAAATGGCAGCCTCTTGCAATGTGATTATTAGTTTCAACGCAGAGTTTCTCACAGATTTAACTTGCTGAGGGAGATTGCACTCAAGAAGGAGTCTTTAATTTCACAAATCAATTCATTTGCAGGTTTTTTATGAATTGAGAGGTTGCAGTACCTTTTTTCAGTCCAAAAAGCACCCTGGTGCAATATTTGCAAGGTGAATATTAGTTTCAACGCAGAGTTTTTCACAGGTTTAACGTTCTGAAAGAGATTGCACTCAAGAAGGAGTCTCTCACTTCACATATCAAGCCATCTGTAGGTTTTTTTATGGATTGAGAGGTTGCAGTTCTTCTTTTCAGTCCAAAAGGCAGCCTCTTGCAACATCTGCAATGTGAATATCAGTTTCAACGCAGAGTTTATCATAGGTTTAACTTCCTGAGGGAGATTGCACCCAAGAAGGAGTCTTTCATTCCACATATCAATCAGTTTTAAGTTTTTGAGGGAGATTGCACTCAAGAATGAGTCTCGTACTCTCCATATCAAGCCATATGTAGGCTTTTTATAAACTGAGAGGTTGCAGTACCTCTTTTTAGTCTGAAAGGCAGCCACGTGCCATAGTTTTAAACTCGTTCGATCAGAAAACTTGTATCGTACACCGCATCAGTACAGTTTGAATATGATAAGGTGTGAAGGGAATCGCAGATAGTTCTCATGAGGCTACCGATATCGTTTGAGCTATCATGTTACTCATTGAGACTCTTTTAGAGAAATATGGACAAAGTTACAACGTCTTCCCTTAGCTCGCACAAGTCTCTGACTTTTGAGGGTTGCACGTAGGGGTGCAACCGGTTGACGGATATAACAATTTTAACAAAAACAAATTTTTTAACAACTGTTTTACTTTATGCTACCAAAGAAGAGAGTATTCAATTCGGCTGCGTTGATAGAAAGAGACAAAAGATAGATATAAATAGCAGAGATGCGAGATTATTGTGAACAAGCCGAAACATCATATTTTCCAATAGAATCTAATACATATGGGAGTTATGTGCATGGATATGAAATTGCAAAGAGCAGTGTCATAGACTTCTACTAAATTCATGCACATGAAGAATGAAGAAGGGTAGTGGCCCCCAAATGTGACCTTGTGGAACACTACATTTTCTGATTGTGTGTATTGGGAAAATTTTTTCAGTAGATTTCAGTTGAAGACTGAAACAATTCTACGAATGAGTGCACTACTTAAATTGTAGGAACTTGTGAGAGAAAATTCCATTTCATAGAAGCACTAATTTTTCCTGGAATATCTTCACTATGTTCACTCAACTAGTTGAATTTGAACCTTATTTCACCATGCAACAAGTTTTCGCAATCAGATGACATTTTCATACCTGCATTTGATTACACTGCAGAGAAATACAGCGCAATCTGCATACATATTAATTTAATAAACGGCCTTCTTTGACCACATTACAGTAGTTAAACCACCATGGCAACCTTTCAGCCGGGGTAAATATTATGATATGATCCTGGAAACAGTGAAATATATTTTGCTTTGATGTCGACAACATGTATTCGGTATATCATAGATATATGGCAAATTGTGGTTATTCATCAATTTTAATCGGTGAGTTTCGTTTGATGGTTACTTTTTCCGATACAGATTTACTTCTCTCGTAGTTTTTAGATGGATTGAATCGAATTTAGATGGATCAAAACGAACTTGAAGTCTCTACTGATCCATGGATAGGAATATAATGATAAATTATGTTAACGATAATAATCTGGTTAGGTCAAAGAGAAAGGGTAATTTTCAGAGCAGAGCAGAGCAGAGCAGAGCAGAGCAGAGCAGAGCAGAGCAGAGCAGAGCAGAGCAGAGCAGAGCAGAGCAGAGCAGAGCAGAGCAGAGCAGAGCAGAGCAGAGCAGAGCAGAGCAGAGCAGAGCAGAGCAGAGCAGAGCAGAGCAGAGCAGAGCAGAGCAGAGCAGAGCAGAGCAGAGCAGAGCAGAGCAGAGCAGAGCAGAGCAGAGCAGAGCAGAGCAGAGCAGAGCAGAGCAGAGCAGAGCAGAGCAGAGCAGAGCAGAGCAGAGCAGAGCAGAGCAGAGCAGAGCAGAGCAGAGCAGAGCAGAGCAGAGCAGAGCAGAGCAGAGCAGAGCAGAGCAGAGCAGAGCAGAGCAGAGCAGAGCAGAGCAGAGCAGAGCAGAGCAGAGCAGAGCAGAGCAGAGCAGAGCAGAGCAGAGCAGAGCAGAGCAGAGCAGAGCAGAGCAGAGCAGAGCAGAGCAGAGCAGAGCAGAGCAGAGCAGAGCAGAGCAGAGCAGAGCAGAGCAGAGCAGAGCAGAGCAGAGCAGAGCAGAGCAGAGCAGAGCAGAGCAGAGCAGAGCAGAGCAGAGCAGAGCAGAGCAGAGCAGAGCAGAGCAGAGCAGAGCAGAGCAGAGCAGAGCAGAGCAGAGCAGAGCAGAGCAGAGCAGAGCAGAGCAGAGCAGAGCAGAGCAGAGCAGAGCAGAGCAGAGCAGAGCAGAGCAGACCAGACCAGAGCAGAGCAGAGCAGAGCAGAGCAGAGCAGAGCAGAGCAGAGCAGAGCAGAGCAGAGCAGAGCAGAGCAGAGCAGAGCAGACCAGAGCAGAGCAGAGCAGAGCAGAGCAGAGCAGAGCAGAGCAGAGCAGAGCAGAGCAGAGCAGAGCAGAGCAGAGCAGAGCAGAGCAGAGCAGAGCAGAGCAGAGCAGAGCAGAGCAGAGCAGAGCAGAGCAGAGCAGAGCAGAGCAGAGCAGAGCAGAGCCGAGCAGAGCATAGCAGAGCCTTCATCTTCTGATATTCAACAACTGTTCAAAAAAAATTATTGAATTGATTCTCTGAAAATCAGTTAGTTTGGCAGGTGAAAATATTTGCCTGTTAGATTGTACTAGTTTTGAAATCCAGTATAAGAAAAGAATTCTATAATGAATGTTTCTGTACCGAGCAGTTTCGATAAAATCAAATTCAAGTTAGGTTCATCAGACAGGAGTCGTTCATTCGTATGTAGAATTTATCCTCAACAGTATTCATATAGAAGTCATCCAACTGAGAGATCGTCCATTGGGATTATGGTGAAGAGATAGGAAGAATCTCAACTTTCAAAAAAAGCTTTTTCAAGAGAAACTTTTGATTTTAGTCCCGATTCTATAATACCATTCAATTCTAGTAGATGTTAGACTGTGACTACCAAACTGAAGTTGCAATTGGCAGCTTGTCTGACAACTATCCAAATTGAATAATACTTTAAGTTCATCATGAAATCGGGCCTAAACCATAGGGAATATTCAATGAAATTTATAGCGCCTCTGTCAATGCTTTTCATGTATCGATTAGATACAGGGTGTTTTATTTGAAATGCTAAAAACCTCTAAAACTGTCAATTTTTTTGAAAAAATTATATGCATAAAGTACCTTCCATTTCTCATTTAGAACCTGAAAACCTGATAGAAAATATAGGTTGCCTTTCAAAAAAAGAAATTTGTGAACCACCTAGGAAAACCAGGAAACTCCATTTATGACCATAATGGAGATATGGAAGATCGCGCTCTTGTTGCAGGACCCTGTATAACCGGCTGGAATATCCGTCTACAAGGAGCCAAGTTGCAAATCTTCATGATATCCCATTGTCCGCCTATTTATCATACCCCGAAAATATCTTCCGAAAAGGACGGCAGAGGACCAAATCCCCGGTCAAAGAAACTCCCGCTCTGTCCGGGAATGCTCGGTGACGGAGTTTTTCGATAATAATTGTTGGAAGTGTCGGCATTCTGTGGCCTGCGCCGATTCGATCCCGTATATATTGGATTCCTTTGAGATAGAAACTTTGCTATTACACATTTCACCAGTGCTTTTCGCTCACAGACATATCGTTTGATCGGATCTGTCGCATTGCGTTGCTCTCGCATTATTTATTTTCCGGAGAGATAGTTCGGCTGATGCATATGCATGCCGGCTGTCTCCTATGGACTGCGGAATATCGGTCTGGATGGGGAGAATAATAGCACGGAGACCTGTTCAAGATCGGGACAGCTCTATCTAATGTTGTGTGAATGTAACATTCAGCTTCAAGGTAAAAACTCCGACTTTGTGGAGTGAGAGGCAATGGAAACCTGAAGGCCGATTCAGATATATGCGTGCCCATGCAGGATTTTTGAAGCACGGGCGCTTTGAACGCCTTTTACTCACGTTTTTATCACAAGAACATATTTTAAAAAGTTTTATTGAGAAAATTGTATATCAGTAAGAATGAAAAAGCTGAAAAAGCGAAAATATATTCTATGAAGATGATTGGCGGAAGTTTTTTATTAATGCACCGGACGTTACGAATCTATTGTTGGAAGTGGTGGTCATTTGTAGTATTTTTGGATCTTGTAGAAGATGTGAGTTATGCGATTTGCGCCCACATGATATCAACAAAGACGAAAACGTATTGGTTATTATTATAATTATTATAAAGGAACCATTTTCAGGAAAGACTTCCATCAATTTGGGATCCCATGAAAGAAACAACTCCTATAATAGTAAATTTTCGAAAAAATTGTTCATGAATGGGAAAATGAACTGTATAAAAGATAACGATGACAGAAAAATTCAAATGAGCACTGGAAAAAAGAAATATTTCCCCCAAACATTCCGCAAGAATTTCAAATAACGAAACTTTCACAGGAGCAGATGGAACTGACGAAATCATTCCATGCCTCATTTCCCGTATTCGCATATGATTGAACCAATCAAGTTCTTGGAAACTTTTCCAGTCTCACAGATATTGAATCGCGAGTTCCAGCTATTGAACACAAGAAATCGAAACCGCTGCTGCTAGCTGTGCTTCCAATAAAAGTGAAAATAAGGCAATTCATAATCCTCACCCCATGATACAGTCGCTTCTCGATCCCGACTTTTACTTATGCATTTTTTGATCGACGATTTTCAAGCATTTCCGCATATTTTACGTTGCCGACGCAAACCAGGATTTTTCAACGTTATTCGGTATGGATGTATTTTCATCGAGAAAGAGTTATTCGAGGGGGAGTTTGGATGTCCTTATTTCGGATTTGAAGGGATGTGATTTCCATGTCAGTTTCGCTGATTTTTGTTGTTGTTTTACTATCTGTAAACTGGAAAATCAAATCATAATTTATCAGTCTCTTGGGATTGGGGATTTCGATCTGGTACTGATTCTGCCTTGGGGAAAAAATTGTCGCTCTTGATCAGAGTTTGCAAACATTTTTTTAAAATTGAATTCTCAGAAGTTTTTTATTTTCTATCTAAAAATTCATAATCTGTTATGGGAAAAATTTGTTGAATCTACCACTTTACTAATGGTGAAAATGGATTGAATAAATCAGTTTTCCGCTTTGACATATCCGGCAAATCTCCAACAGAAAACAACTACTACCCCCTGCAAGCATAGAATTATATGCTTTCTTCTTGCCAATCATCAGAGAAGGCTAGTTCAACCTAACAAAATCGAGAAGTCCTTTCAGCATCTGTAGAGAATTCGTGAGATAATATGTTGAAATAGTTTGAAAAAATATCATAATTGAAGTTATTTGCCAATAATAAAAATGAAAGAGAACAAAGAAGTATAAGTGTGTCATAAGAGTCATTTCGTTAATCCTTGGTGGAATTCAATTCGAAACCAGCCCATCAAAATACGTATGAAGTCGATGAGCAATTTTTAGAAAAATGTAAAATAAATATTTTTGAAAAAAGAATTATTTCAAAAATGCAAAGGTTCCGTAGAAAGCCTACCAAATCTCTATTTGACTCGGAATTGATTGAGTGACAGCATACAAAAAAGATTGATTTTTACAAAAATGAGAAGAAAAACATTCAAAAAAATTTTTGGCGGGAAATAACAGCTCTCAACTTCAGATGAACTTTTCAAATCACGAAAGCCTACCAAATCTTAATTTGACGTGAAATCAATTTCGAATTGGGTGAGCACACACAAGAAAAAATTGAATTTCACGAAAATGAGACGTAATGAATTCCAAAAAAGATTTGGAAAGAAATAACAGCTCACAACTTCAGATGAACTCTTCAAATCGCAAACGGTGTGAGATAGAGCAATTCTGAGAACGCCAATCGATTCAGAATGACAGAATTAGTTTAGTCTGTGAATTTCAAGTCGATCGTCAGCAAAAAATGTATTACTTGAAAAAAGTCCAATGGGTATACCCATAAAAATCATGGAAATTAGAAAATTATCAGATTCACTTGAAATAGCAGCTCTCAACTTTCAAGAAAATGCGTCAGAATTCGTTAAATTTTCCAACTGTTTTTAACATGGTGAATCAGGGCGAAAAATCTATTTCTTCAGATGCTCGCTGTCCCCTTTTTCTTGAAAGAGGTTGCAAAACGTCGCAAAAATAAAATAATTAAAATCTGTAAAAATATTTCAAAATATTGGACAGTCCTATAATTCAATGTAACCCCCCTACCCTTCAGGAGGCTAGATAGTAAACGCCTAAGAACTGTGGAATGATGCAGAAACTCGTGGACATTAAATAAGAAAAGTCTGTGGAAATGGCGAAAATCTCTGGAACACCATATGGTTCAATTTCAAATTGGTTTCACTCCCTTTACACCCAAGACTAAATAGTGAATGCGTGAGAAAATTTTTCAGTGGTTTCGAATTTGAAAATTTTCGGCAAAAAAACTTGCAAGAATAAAATCGAAAAAAATCTGTAAAAAAAGTGAAAAATTTCGGGCAAAGGTTCAATTAGATGGTACCTGCCCTCCAGAGTCCAGAAAGAAAGCGCATAAAAAAATTGTGAAAAAAAAAATTGGATAATCCCGTAAAAATACTGAGAAAGTTTGGACCGCCACATAACTGGATTAAAATCAATTAGACTAGATATACAATTAGTAAAAATTCAAAAAAATTCCAATGGTTTTTGAACGAGGAAAATTACGGCAGAAAAAGTTATCACTCAAGGAGCTTGAAACCCTCTTTTTGTCCCTTGTCAATACCGAAAAATACGCTACTGACTCGTGTTTATGGAAATATAAATTTCATCCGACTAGAAGAACAAATGGCCCAGCGAACGTCAAGAGTCGTTATACACCGAACCAACGATGTACAATTAAAATTCTAAATATTTCACCCGCCTTTTTGTACTGGTAATTCGACGTAACGTTCTGATGGAACCATGTAGAAGCAAATGAGTTATGCTCCACAGCTACCGCATATCGTATTAGGACGGCGGACAGAAATTTAATTTTTTCACATATTTTTTTTTTTTTTGGTTCAAATATTCGATACTGAATGTCGGAGAAAAAAAGTCGTGTGCATAATAAAAGTCAATTACCCGATGCCATTACTGCGAATAAATTCGCTTGGCAGGTGGTGCGAATATGTTGCAGTTAGCAAAGGTTTCATTTGCTGCTACATTTCCAGGACGGAAATTTCGTTTAATTGAATTAGGGAGAGGCCCAAACGGCTTGCATGTGACCCTTCACATATTCGCTTTGAAATTATCATGCATAGATTGAACGATTTTTTTCAGAAAGTAAGTGGAAATTATGCAGGGTAATAATCACGTGACAGCCGCAAAGAAGCGCCACTATACAGAGTGTTCGCAAACCAGTGGGGCAGTTGAATATCTCTTTTTATTTTATCATTATTTTCTCTATTGTTAGGAATATTGTGAATTGTACCATCAGCCTCTGATAATACACTTATCAAGGAAAAGAAATCTGGAAGACCTTACTCCACTTTCTTTCAATGTTCTTATGGACATCATAATAGTATTATGATTGGAGCAGTATTTCTTGACCTGCAATGCGCATTTGGTACAATTGATCGACAAAAGCTAATATGCAAATTACAAAAGTATGATATGGTATGGTATACACATCTTAAAAAAATAACATGTTCAGAAATTTCGAATGAAAACGGTGTACCACAGAAAAGTACACTGGGGCCACTGTTGTTCTTGTTGTATATAAATGATAGTGTCAATTGTGTTGAAAGCTGCCAAATCCATGTATTTGCAGACGATTCATTAATTCACTTTTGTACTGAAGACATACTCACTTCAGCTGATACGATTAACAACGATTTACAAAATATAGTATCCTGGTGCAATGGTAACTTACTCAAATTGCCATTGGCATCTCACCAAGTTGTGCCAAATTTATTTTGAACACCTGGAAAGTAAGGAAAGTATTGAACTTCTGACAAAACCTACCAAGATTGGCTCATTCCAAGGCAATCATACATTTCTCGAAGAATTTTATCAAAACACTGTTAGACTCCGGCAGAGATGTCCTGCGATATCTAACATGCCTACTCACAGGCCACTGTTGGTTGAATTATCACATGACAAAACTAAACCGTCGGAGGATCCGACATAATAATAATAATTCATTTGGTGAAATATGAATTGGTATGGGTCACAATAGATCCTTACGGGTTGCAGTGGAGGGCTGTACAGTTCTGTTCATTTTGAACTTTGCTACACGCTTGGCTGCTAGTCAGTTAGCAGGATGGTAGCAATACAGTTATTTATTATATTACTATTAAAAAAGTGGTAACTACTTTTTAGGATGAAATTTTGTAGCGGTTTTTGCAAAATATCACCGAGACTGACCAATCTCATAATTCTCATAATATTTATTCATGAATGGGATGTGACGCTTATCCATAATTTAAAAAAAATATTTTCACCTTTTGTCTACAATGGCGGCTATTCCTAATCGCAATTTTAGGTCGATTTACACTGTTTCCAGAGCTCAAAAATACGGATTTGCTTCAAATATGAAACATTAACCTCACCGAACCTAACCTAACCCAGCCTCCTGAAAGTATCACAAGACTTCTTTGTAATTTCATTTATTATATCGAAGCCGTTTTACGACAGCCTCTTTACTTTCTGAGAAAACTCCATTTTTTTTTTAATTTTTATTGAAGTAAAACTTTTTTTGTCTTCTACCCCTGATTTTCTGATAAACATTATTTTTTTCAACTAAACATAATGTCAAGAAATCACGTACCAAGTTACATAGTGCTACAATTCATCCTTCGGTTTTGGCACAAATTTGTCTGTGGATATTGAACTACATCGTATAGTCTATGATATAAAAAACAAGTAATGTTTAGTAATTCGCCCTTTCACGATAACGTTGTCCCAGTAATCCATTTATCCATCCACCCAAATCCGGATAATCAACTGAACGAAATCAGCCAGATTCCATCATCCCTCCCCACCGCGCGACCACACCCTTCTAATTTACTGCCTCCTCTCCCGTGTCCTTCATTAAGATTATACTCCAGGATAGTGTTGGTCTGGAAATGCACTAAAACCCAATAATATTTACTATCGTCAAGATTGCAGCCATCGGCCCCATCAGATTAGGAGGTGACCGGCCCTGCAGGATAGTTGGAGATATTATCATCGCGGGATCATCTCTGGGGAGGAATGCGGTTCGGCTTCTTCCCCTGGTGTTTCCAATGCATTGACGTGAACAACCGCAACAGACTTGGGAGAGCTATATTTAGACTTTCCCGAACCGCATTGTGGGATATACTATACGAGACTTTCTGTTGGTAGCGATCTAAGTTTTCGCCAGTATCGAAAAGTGTTCCGTGATTATGGAACATTTGGGAAAATGCCAAAATTTTCCATTGGCCATCTTATAATGATAGTAATAGTAATGAATATACTTTATTGTCGTGGAAAGTTTTTTCTTGTTGACGAAGCATTAATACAGTAGGAAAATCTTATACGAATGTTATGCACATTTCTTTTTTTGAAATTTGAAGAAAGAATTCTCGGACATGAGTTTGCTCTTGAGGGGAACACATTTTTCAACCTGTACCTTACAACTCCAAAACTTTGGATGGAGAGAGATCCATTCAAACGGGCTAAAAAAAATTGGAATTTACTTAAACAGTTGATGCCTTTATCTAATCATTCAAAATTAACATCATAACATCACAATACCATATCATTCCTCAGTTACAAAATATAATACGTTAGTTACTTTATATAATACCCTAGATACCAATTTTATTTTAAAATCTATTTTTCACTTGTCCATTACTAATTTATATTATTATTATTATTAACAGACCTATAATGCCCGGGGCGTTATGGAGGGCATTATGAATCATAACGCCCGCTAATTGTTTTTTTCTGTAGTTCAATAAATTAATTACTGAGAAAAGTTTCATTTATAACTGTACATGAAAAGGGGACTAATTATTTTCTGTCAATTAGAAATCACAATTTTCAAATTTTCCTGAAAAATTATTACAAAGTTCGAAGTTCTGTGAGTTGACCGATGCATTCGGTTTCGTTGGAAACGTTAACATTTCCTTTTTCGGAAACGGAATGAGCTATCTTCACATTCTGTGGGATCTCCATAATTATTATGAACACAACCGTTTATAGTTTCCTTCACTAACAAGATTGTCAATTCTTACAAAAATGCAGCGTCATTTTATTAAATAAACAACCCTTAGCAACCTCTTCAATGTTTCTATGGCATTTGCATAGAAGCTCACTTGTGCTCAGTTGCCGACCAAAACGCAGTAAATACTATGAGAAGAAATTTATGAAGTAAACAACGTCGTTTAAGATCATTTTTTCGTGAAAAATAAAATCTTGTATGCACCACGAGCGTTACTAGATCCTAACTCCCATCGGGCAACATTCATCCTCATCAATAGTCATTATCGGGCGTGCAGCACACAGTGACTGATTCTAAGAGTTCTAGACACCGTAAAAAAGTAAAATTATTCACTAGTGATCCTGAACAGTGGCATCTACCATTCCACACTTTGGTGAGCTAATACATTGAATAGTTACACAAATACGTGATAGTCTTTGAAAAACCACAATTCTCACATAAAGAATTTACGCTACTCGTCAGGTTTCATTAGTACGGGTGATTCAACCTAGGATTCTATGATCAACATCTCATGAACATGCCACTCTCAACCAAACCTAGTACAAATCATTCCGAAATATCCCTAGTTGAGGTCTTCAATCTTCTAGTTAACTTGGACAAAAAAAGTGATAAAACCAACGATACTCTGGATGAAATCAAAGAAGAATTACAGTTAGCAAACAAAAAGATCTCAAAGTTAGAAGAAGAGAACGCTAAATTATCAGATCAGGTCAAATCCTTGGAACGCATTATTCGAAAGAACAACATTGTTGTCTTTCAAAACAAAATTTGATTATAAAAATAATCCAGCCTTTCGCAAATTTTCCTATACAATAGGATTGTCGGCAAACGACCGCCGAATCACGTCTATTCAACGCCTGGCAAAGTTTCCCTACAAGGATATACTTTGCAATCTTCCTGTAACAACCACCAACTGGCAATCGAAAACATGTGACATCTGCAGACCGGTTTCGCGATTCAACTCGCTCATCAGTACAGACTCGGCCACAATATGTAATTGATTTCCAATCGGTTTTGTTAACAGGCACTACGATATCTCCGGCACCCACTAAGAAAGTGAGCAGCAAAGCCATCTGTAGAAACCACAGAAAGATTCCAACCAGTACCACGACTTAGTTTGAGTCGAATATCTAAATTTTCATCATGAAAAATATTTAAATATTTCTCATGTGGAAATAGACTACTTGACGAAAGGCAATAAATTTCAAAACAAAATTTGATTATAAAAATAATCCAGCCTTTCGCCTCTCATATTGTATAGGAAAATTTGCGAAAGGCTGGATTATTTTTATAATCAAATTTAGTTTTGAAATTTATTGCCTTTCGTCAAGTACTCTATTTCCACATGAGAAATATTTAAATATTTTTCATGATGAAAATTTATTATTGTCTTTGGCATCAAAGCTGCGGATATTCCAGCATCACTACTATTCCTTAGCAATACGCTTGAAATAAATTTAGGTATATCGGATATTAACAACGCCTATTTTATCAGAAATACACCTGATTCGAAAGTGCTGAAAATTGAAGTAATATCCTATTTGAAGAAAAGTGAAATATTCCGAAATTTGTACAAGCTCAAAGGCAAAGAAGTTAGTGTTACAGACGATCTAAGTCAGAGTTTATCTCAATGCTAAAAAACACGGAGTGAAGGCAAGAATTCGTAAAAACCAGTTACTGATCAACAACGACTTCCACTCTCTCGCGGATCTGGAATCTCGTCCTGATCTCTTCACAGTATATCTGAATAGTATCACGACCTAAAATAAGAAGGAAATCACACCATCTCAGCAACAAATTCCAAGGAAAACTCTGAGACCAAGGCCCTAAAATATTCAACACTATTTCACCTGTACTAAAACTATATTGGTGCAAGGAAGTCACTTATGTAATCTTATTATTGCTCATTTGAATATTCGTTCAAGGATCTGTACTCGGCCCTGTTCTCTTTCTATTGTATTTGAATGACTTAGCAAGTATCGATATCTCAGGGAAGTTCACAATGTTTGCTGATGATACAACTATAATGTGGCACGGGAATGACATAGATGCACTGAAAAACATTATATCGACCGATTTAGAAAAAGTAAAAAATTGGTGTGATGCCAATTTTCTGTTTCAATGCAAATAAAACTAATATTCTGACTTTGAAATTCAACCATGATAGTTTGTATTTAACGAACAGAACAATTATTAATAAGTCAACTACCAAGTTCTTGGGTATAACTCTAGATGATAAATTGAAATTTAATAATCATATAACATCCTTGAACAAAAAACTAGCTAGCGGTTGTTTCGCGGTCCGAATAATTAGGAAGGAACTTGGGTTTTCGATTGCTAAAGCATATTATTTTGCATTGATTGAGTCTCATTTGCGATATAGCATTGCTTTCTGGGGCTTTTGTAGCCAACAACTGTTTAATTCCGTTTTTGTAATGCAAAAAAGAGCAATACGCTATATGTGCCGAGTTTAAAACTCCGATCACTGCTAACCTCTATTTGAGCTTCACAAAATATTAAGTTTATGCAGCATCTTCATACTTGAATCTGTATGTTTGATGAAAAAGAAATATCTAAATATGACAAATTTTAGAACATACGAGACACGACAATATAATAACATACCTTTGCCAATTCCAAAATCTTCTTTAACAATAAATTCATTGATGTTTGAAAGTAAAAAAATGTTCAATCATTTGCCAATAAATTTGACTTTTCTAAATTCCGGAAGGCAGTTAAAGATATATTGTGTACGAAAGCCTACTATTGCCTACAAGAATATTACAGTGACAAATGGTGATATATATCGTAACCAAGTTTTTATTATCTTAATGTGTTTGTAATATTATATAGGTATTGTGATTCTATAAATTCTTTTATATTTATTGCCTTCTATTTTAAACCAATATTTATATTCTAGTATTTTACTTCTACTTACTGATCTTGTAACTCTTTTATATGTATTAGTATAGTTTAACGCTTTGTCAATAAGTACCTTTTCTTAGACAATAAAGCATACTTTTGATTGATTGATTGATTCCAAATTTTTTTGATCTGAAAGAGCATCTTCAATCTCACAATTATCCGGTGCTCGGCTCATCTGAGACCTGGTTAACTCCTATAGATGATGATATTGTAGAGATTGAGGGGTACAGCTTGTTAAGAAGAGATAGGCGTACAGGAAGAGGGGGTGGTATATGTATCTTTGTTCATAATTCGTTAGCATATCGAGTACATCTCTCTCGTCAGTTGAACAACTGTGGATTGAGCTGCATGTTGAAAAACAACTATTTGCAGTAGGGTTCGTTTATAGACCACCAAGATATTTCTATGTTATTACCAAAATATGACGAGGTCATTTGTTTGGGAGATTTTAACATTAATATGTTAGCAATTGATAATCCATGTTGTAATAAAATTAACTCAATGCTAGAATCTCTTGGACTATCGCAACTTGTTGAGGTACCTACCCGTACTACGTTGACTTCTGCAACACTTATTGATCTCATTATAACAAGTATTAAAGATGATTTCGTCAAAAATGTTGCCGTTATCTCGGTCGATAATAAGCTGATCACGATCTTACCTTTGTTCAATTTACTGCTGTTACTGAAAGCAAACCTGATATCTATAAAACAATCAGGGATTTCAGAAATTTTTCATTGGACAATTTTTATAAAGATTTGCAAAATTCACCTATTGCTCTGATATATGAGGCACAAAGTATTACCGAAAATCTTCTACTTTCAACCAGAATGCTCCTAAAAAAAATTATCAAAATCACCAAGAATTATTCAGCATGGATTACAGATAATATTCGCCTACTCATGAAATTACGTGCTAAGGCGGAAAACAGATGGCAAAAATCAAAAAACCCTGTTCATTATGAATATTATAAAATACCACTTTAGCTTGTAAAAATTAAAAAAAAAGCGTATTTTCAACATTTACTAAGAACCAACGGAATAAACAAAGTGTGGAAGGACATAAGTTTTTTGAGCACGAAAAAAAAAAGAACATAGACCTCCCAGAAAAATTAAAAAAAGCTAGTGAACTTAATAACTATTTTATAAATGCAATCCCACACGTTCTTCCTGATTTAGACATCATCACTTTCTACAAAAGCAACAGATGAATAAATAATACAGAGTTAATTTTTCAACAAATCGACGAATCTCATATACAGAAAATCATATATAACATGAAATCTAGGCCACTACATAGTTACGAAACGGCACTTCTGAATATCACGGATGATATTTTCAGAGCAACAGATGACAAAAAAGTCACCGCACTAGCACTCTTAGACTTTTCAAAAGCTTTCGATACTATTAGTCATGACATTTTATTTGCTATTCTGGAACATATTGGCCTATCGAATACTGCGGTCCAATTTTTCAGAAGTTACTTAGGTGAAAGGGTACAACGAATTATCAGACTCCTTAGGGATATCTTGCGGCGTACCACAAGGCTCCATTCTGGGACCTCTTCTATTCATTTTATATACCTCCGAATTCCAACGAGCTATAAACCACTCGACAATTAATTTTTATGCAGACGATATGCAACTACATCTGTCTTTCGACTCTATGAACAAGAATGGCGCTGTGGAGGCATTAAATAATGATATATCCGCATTGATTGCCATCTCTAGACGACATTCACTTCATATTAATGCTACTAAAACATCTCTATTGGTCTTTGGTAATCAAAATATTGTTAGCGATCTAGCCACTACCTTTAAAATCACCATCGAAGGGAATCTTATTGCTCCAGTTGAACAGGCGAAAAGTCTTGGTGTAGTTATAGATACAAATTTAAAATTTAAACACCATATCAACAAATGTATCAGTATTGCCTATATGAACTTGAAAATGATATATGCAAACAGACCCTGCTTCAACAAAAAGGTGGAAACTATATTTATAATCATTAGTTTTATCAAGATTTAATTTTGGAAGTGCAATAGTCAGTCCGTCTATAGACTTGAAAGATAAACGAAGAATACAGGTTGTTCAAAATAATTGTCTCCGCTCATTTCATTTCAAAAAAGCTTTCAAAAGATATCTAAGTGACGAACAAGATTGACTGAGTATTACTGAAAGAACTGATTAAATATACATTTTTTTCTGTTATCATAATATTCACTGTTCACGTTTTTGATGTTTCTCTACTTTTTATTTGGTCAAATTACAAAATGTCGTAGGTATTTCAAATTTAGTATTAGTTTTCTCATCCTTTTCTTTTCTTTTTTTTTTTCGTCGAGCTCAAGATAAAAAACAGAGGCTGTGTCGTAAGGCACATCCAGCTGATCTTCGGCTTTTTCCCAATGGCATTTACTGTTACTAATGTATTATTATTGGGAAATAAAGACCTATTATTATTATTATTATCCCTCGGGCCGAAAGCCCTCGGGTGAATGTTACCCTCCGGGCGTTAGGATCTTTATAACGCACTTGGTACATAAATAGCTATTACACCGTAGTAAAGTGTTTTCAGTTAAACAAATATTTATTATGTCCAGTTGCCATGGACACTCTGACAGCTCAATAGCATATTCTTGGTATGAAATAATATGGTTAGAGAAAATATGTATTCAAAAACTGTGTATCTGCTCTGTATAGTACACAGAATGCGATAGCGTCCCAGACAAGAGACCAATAAAGACGATTTTATTTCAGCAAAACGGTATGTGGGTTTTTATCGCGTTCCGTCATCAGACCACATAAATCACAACCGATCAAGAGATTTTTTCGAGAATTCCCGAAAAGTTTCCAAGTTGGCCGCACAAAGCGACATAAAACACATAGAGCCCACTTTTTACTCGGTATCGTGATTTCGAAAGCTGACCGTAACATATATCCAAGTCGAAAAGTTTTCTAGTTTCTGAAGCGATCTGTTACATTATTTGTCATAAACTTTACATAAGTTAAACGGTCGGGATGGAAATGTGGATGTCTAAGGCAATTCCGAAGATAATTTGACTGGCTCTGCAAAAAATTCAATTTTGTGCTCTGGATGCTGCATTTGGGTTTGAAGTTTTGTAATAACTGGCGGGAACGACTGAAATAGTGGCGCATTCCTACGCGAACTCGAAATCCAGTTACGTTCTTCTTGTTTCAAAGTATAAAATGTCATTCGAATTGGGCGAACGGTGGAAAATGTTGAGGAATGCCAACGCTTCAATCGAGAAAGTATTTTGTCTGACAGCAAGCTAGACTTTGTCGATACTTTCCAGCAAAACTATGAGAAAATAACTTTTTTCTTCTTCATTTTATCCGAACATAAAAGTGATTCAGGAAGAATAACATCTTACCCATGAGCTTTTCATGCAAGTAGAAATGTCTCAGATAAAAAAAATCACGGAATACCCAAACTAGTGAGGTATAATTTTTTAGGCAAGATTGGGATAAACTTCAATGCCCTCCGCATCATCAACTTTATCCACCCAAACGACATCATTCGGAAGTTCATTAAGGATTAGTTTTCATTGTTCTCTACTCTTGAAAAAATCCCAGTTGAAAAGTTCAAGGGTATGAATTCTGAATATTATCTTATTTTGCATACATTCAATTCTTTTTTCGACTGGGAAGACACACCACTGCCGTCAACCCACAAAACACAAAGTAGACTGAGAAAAAAAGATCATAAAAATAATTTCAATATAACAAAAAAAAAATAGTGTAACTGTCACTGAACACCTAATGAAATTATATATTATGGATCAGGTTATGAAATATATTTTTATATATGAAACAATGTTGAAATTATGAAAGAAATATTTCGTTAAACCGAAAAATAATAAAATAAGTTTTCAACTCGAACGCCAATCTGTTCAGAATGATAAAATTAGTATACTCTGTGAATTTGAAATGGAAATATCAGCAGATAAAAATGTTCGAATGAACACGTCAGCGAAGTTTCAGAATTTTCAACTCGAAAGTGTGGAGGTTCCATTGAAAGACTGTGAAACTTTCATTTGACTCGGAATCGACTTCAGATTGGGTATGCATATTCAGAAAAGATTGAGTTTTACTAATTTGAGTAGAAAAAACATGTTTTTGAGAGAAATGATCCTCTCTCAACTCCAGATGAAGTTTCCAACTCGGAAACGGTTGAAGATAGAGCAATTCTGCGATCGCCAATCGATTCAAAATGATGAAATTAGTATACTCTGTAAATTTGAAATGAAAATATCAACATGCATAAATGTTTGAATGAACACGTCAGCGAAGTTTCAGAATTTTCAACTCGAAAGTGTGGAGGTTCCATTGAAAGACTGTGAAACTTTCATTTGACTCGGAATCGACTTCAGATTGGGTATGCATATTCAGAAAAGATTGAGTTTTACTAATTTGAGTAGAAAAAACATGTTTTTGAGAGAAATGATCCTCTCTCAACTCCAGATGAAGTTTCCAACTCGGAAACGGTTGAAGATAGAGCAATTCTGCGATCGCCAATCGATTCAAAATGATGAAATTAGTATACTCTGTAAATTTGAAATGAAAATATCAACATGCATAAATGTTTGAATGAACACGTCAGCGAAGTTTCAGAATTTTCAACTCGAAAGTGTGGAGGTTCCATTGAAAGACTGTGAAACTTTCATTTGACTCGGAATCGACTTCAGATTGGGTATGCATATTCAGAAAAGATTGAGTTTTACTAATTTGAGTAGAAAAAACATGTTTTTGAGAGAAATGATCCTCTCTCAACTCCAGATGAAGTTTCCAACTCGGAAACGGTTGAAGATAGAGCAATTCTGCGATCGCCAATCGATTCAAAATGATGAAATTAGTATACTCTGTAAATTTGAAATGAAAATATCAACATGCATAAATGTTTGAATGAACACGTCAGCGAAGTTTCAGAATTTTCAACTCGAAAGTGTGGAGGTTCCATTGAAAGACTGTGAAACTTTCATTTGACTCGGAATCGACTTCAGATTGGGTATGCATATTCAGAAAAGATTGAGTTTTACTAATTTGAGTAGAAAAAACATGTTTTTGAGAGAAATGATCCTCTCTCAACTCCAGATGAAGTTTCCAACTCGGAAACGGTTGAAGATAGAGCAATTCTGCGATCGCCAATCGATTCAAAATGATGAAATTAGTATACTCTGTAAATTTGAAATGAAAATATCAACATGCATAAATGTTTGAATGAACACGTCAGCAAATTTTCAGAATTTTCAACTCGAAAGTGCAGAGGTTCCGTTGAAAGACTGTGAAACTTTCATTTGACTCGGAATCGACTTCAGATTGGGTATGCATATTCAGAAAAGATTGAGTTTTACTAATTTAAGTAAAAAAAGAAATAAAAATGTTTTGCGGAGAAATGACCTCTCTTCAACTACAGATAATGTCTTCAACTCGAAAACGGTTGAAGATAGGGCGATTTTGCGAACGCCAATCGATTCAGAATGAAGAGATTAGTATTCTCTGTGAATTTGAAATGAAAATATCAGCAGACAAATATGTTTGCATGAACACGTCAGCAAATTTTCAGAATTTTCAACTCGAAAGTGCAGAGGTTCCGTTGAAAGACTGTGAAACCTTCAATTGACTCGGAATCGACTTCAAATTGGGTGTGCATATTCAAACAAGATCTTAAAATCTGTGAAGTATGATTTTAATTTCCTGAAAACATAATAAGATTGACGATTTGGCTCGGTCATATCAAAAATGCTTTGGAGTTGAAACGTAGTATTTATTATAGCCCTTATACTCAGTTTTGAAAAAGTCTTGTGGTCAGCCGGTATACCTGTATTTGAAATTTCGTGTGCTTGCTTTTGTCATCAAGGGCTTTCCTATAAATTCAACTACGTCCATTCGAAAACACTCCAGGGCATTCTTTCACAATCCTTATGTTATAATTTCAATGTTACCCCTACAGCACATCTATAACCTTATAATTTTCAGGACATTTACAAACCTAAAAAAGGTCACATTCCCCTGTCTCAAATGGCCTCCATTCCGTCCAGGAATAGTGTGCCAGCACGCCCCTCTAACACACCTACCCCAACGGACGCTCAATCCATTCCCTCGAGGGTAATTTCCCCCAGCCGCCCACACGTTAACGAAAAAATTAAATTTCCTCGGAAAGTTGACTGAGGCCGGCTCAATATATTGGAGCGTCAGCCACTCACGTATAAAACCCTCGTCGCAGGGACGTGGACGGGCCGATGGGTCCGGCAAAGTGCAAAAACGCCGGATAATTCGGGTCATTAGTAGTAAATGTTCCGGGCAGGGGTCGTTATCGGCTGAGAGTCTTCCAGCGCGATCAAAATTCTTACTTTACGGTGTCGACTCTGTCAAAACTACACTCCATATTATCGTCATTTGACTAGTATAACGGTTAATTGAAAGCGGGAGGATTTCCGAAGAAGAGTCCTATAATCGTGGTGCTCGGAAACGGTTATTGGGGTGGGGCATGAGGGTAATTCGAAGGGAAATTGGGGAGCATCGTCATTGCCGATTTGATATGATCAAAATGTCTCTCATAAATAAGCAGATGATACGATGTCTCGAGACTTGACTGGTAATTGTGAATAGGAGTAAGTTAGGGAAAAGTCACAACAACTGAAACCACTACAGGGTGTTTCAAATTAAGTCGGCACCATTGCCAACTCCGTTATTATTGATGCTACGATTTCGGTTGACCAGGCAAACTGGTAGCATTTTCACTGGCCTTCTCGATGCTGAAAATAAAAAAAATTGACAGTCGCGTTTTCATTAATAATATTCCCAACAACAAAGCTCATATCACCTCTCATCCTAAAAATTTCTTTATTTTGGCGAATAAAACCTCATAATTTTCCAAACACCCAATTTTGGTACCTATACGAATGACAATATTTTGTTACTAATAGCAAAATAAGACAGTAAAAAGAAAAAATTGCGCTGGGATGTGAACTCGTGAAACCCGTGATCATCATGTCGCACCACTCAATGGACACCACTGAGCTATTTGGTATTAATGTACAAAGTGATAATTTCCATCTTGAAGCCATTCCGCTAGCCGCATTTATTCTGTGAATCAAAATATGTCTTTGAAGCCGTTTTTGTACAGAACAGAAAATACTGCAGGGTCATATGAATGAGGTTGTAAAAAATGTGATTGATTCGATGAAACATAATTATTATGAGCAACCAAGTTGCTTCGAAACTTTGTTAAGATACTATTTATCAAATATTTTCAAGAATATCACACAAGGAAGTAGGCCGATTGTATAAACTCTTTCATTTCTACATCGCGAGCTGTAGTGTAATTATCATTCCAATTATTTTGCTGAATTATAAAGCCCAAATAGACCAATCCGGTAAGGTTTTGCCCAGGATAATTTAAAATAGAATAATGAATTCATTAGAAAATAGAGAAAATTTACATTCAACTCCTGAGGATTTTTCCGAATGGATGATGATTTTTACTGTATTGGCCATAATCTAACTCAAAGAATAAGTATATCATGTGTTCGTATTTTTTACTATGCAAAAGTTATGATACTGATGCAAGTCGTTTAATGATTGAAAAAATAACTACTCCACTTCACCATACACGAAAACACATAACTAAATTTGTCCACGGTGCTCTGTTACAACCAGTTTCGTAGATGGAATCCACATAATCAGCTCTGCTTCCACTTTCTCACGATTGTCCTTCCTAAAACCGTTCTAAGAGCGAATAGACTGACAGGAACTAACCTGCCTCGAAATAACATAATAGCTATAGCTCCTGAACAGACTGAAGGGGATCGTAAGATTTCCCCAGCGAACTACAACAGGGCTTCCATAAACTAATTGTGAGTTTACAACTAAAATCACCGACTCAGAATACGCAAAGTTCCTTCGAAATATTACGACTTTATATCATCCCCGACTGCAATTTTCGCGCTAAGACAGATTTAGCATGGCGAAAAAGTACAATTGTGTTGGGTGATGAAATGCCGTGGGGAATTGTGTATACGCGAATCGCTGGATAATTTCTGGAACGACTTACATTTTTCATAACTCCTGGAAGGGCTTTCAGAAACGATGAGGAATATTCTCAGAATGAGCTGGGTGGTGAGGCGCAATGTTTCGCGGAATGGAATCGGGACTAGCCAGAAATTTTTAAGTTGGAATAGGACTCATTTATTCAAAAGAGATTGCTTGTTCATTCATGTACTCTGTCTGGACAGGGTTTTACAGAGAAAGATATTTCAATATTATTATATTATTATAAATAATTTGGAGCATTCGTGCTGTTATTTCTCCAAATCATTTGATTTCGTAAATCATGGAATACTGCTCCAAAAGCTTGAATGTCGTGGATTCAGAGGTGTAGCAAACAACTGACTGGCATAAAATCTCCATAACCGAAATCAGATGGTTAAATATAAAGATGAATTGTTATATCCTGTCCATATAGTTTGTGGAGGTCCCCAAGGTTCAGTACTTGGGCCAACTCTTTTTTTCATGTATTTGAATAATCTTAACAAAATTACCAATCCTGGAAAATTCACTATGTTTCCAGACGACACTACTATAATGTGACACGGAAATGATGAACACCTAAAAGAAAATATCGTTACTGATTTTGAAAATGTGAAACGATGGTGTGATTCTAACTTACTCTGCTTCAACGTAAATGAAACAAACATTTTGACGTTCAAATTCAACTTTGATAACTCATAGGGTACATAATAAACCCTTCACCAAATTTACAGGTATACAGGGTGTTCCAAATTAAGTCGGCACCATTGCCAACTCCTTTATGATTGATGCTACGAATTCGGTTAAATAGGCAAACAAGTAGCATTTTTAATGGCTTTCTTGATGCAGAAAACCAAATAAAATTGACAGTCGCGTTTCCAGAATATTTCATAAAATTATATTTTTTTCAATGGAACACCCCATATTTCTATTCGTCATGAAGCTCATATCACCTTTCTTCTTAAAGTGGAAAATGAGCGACTTATGTGGAAATATTTATTTTTTTCACTACTACAAGAAATTTCTTTGTTTTGGCGAATAAAACCTCATGATTTTCCAAATACCTAATTTTGGTACTTATACGAATGACAATATTTTGTTACTAATAACAAAATAAGACAGTAAGAAGAAAAAATTTGGCTGAGATGTGAACTCGTGAAACCCGTGATCATCGTGTCGTACCACTCAATTGACACCACTAAGCTATTTGGTATTAATGTACAAAACGATAATTTCCATCTTAAAGCCATTCCGCTAGCCGCACTTATTTTGTGAATCAAAATATGTCTGCTGTAATGAGAAATTTAGAGCCGATTTTGTACAGAACAGAACATACTGGAGGGTCATATGAATGTGGTTGGAAAAAATGTGTTTGATTCGATAAAACATAATTATTATGAGCAATCAAGTTGCCTTGAAATTTTGTTGAAATACTATTTGTCAACTATTCTCAAGTATATCATGACAATGTCTTGAATTATTGTATCTGTCAACTACTGTTCAAATATTTTTCTAAATGCCGTTTTCCCATGAAGAAATATGTTAAAATCCTATTTGGTTTACCAGAAAAATAGCGTAAGAGCACTCCAACACTACAGCAATTCGTTCCCCGATCGTGAATTACCTAATCGGCGTTTTTTTGCTGTGCTTCATCGTCGATTCAGGAACAATGAAAAAGTTTTTGAGAAGAGGAGGACTAAAAAACGTTTTGTAATATCTGAAGATACAGAAATTGACGTTTTATCCTACTTTGAGGTATATCCAAATAATTCCATCAGAGATTTATCTAGAGCAATAGCTATTCCACTGTCTGGTATTCAACGAAATCTGAAGAAACATAAGATTTCTCCTTATAAGTTAAGACCAGTGCAAACACTAGAACCAAATCGTGGGATGTACAATAGAAAGTATTTGAATTATTGGAGTAGACATAATCCATTTCTAGTCTATTCCCACAATCCGCAAAGAAGATTCAGTATTAATGTTTGGTGTGGTCTGTTTAGAGGCAGAATTATCGGTTCATTTTTCTACCATGGTTCTTTGAACAGACCCCGTTACATTAATTTATTAACAAGAGTGTTGGAAGAGTTTTTCGATGATCTTGATCTGGAGGCTTTTCAGATGATCTATTTTCAGCAGGATGGAGCACCAGCACATAATGTCAGTGGCATAAAAAGAATGCTGCGAGGCTGTTTTGGAAACAGATGGATTGCTACAAATGATCCTATTAAGTGGCCCCCTCGTTCACCAGACATGACACCTCTAGATTTTCATTTTTTGGGAAAAATGAGGTGTACAAAATGAAACATTATGATGTAGATAAACTGAAAAATTATTTGAAAATGTATTTAATAGAATTGATGGCCGATCTGTGTTGAATGCCACACGTAGTGTCAATAGAGGGGCCCAAATATGTGTTCAACAAGAAGGCGGTGTTTTTAAACATTTTTGAAATGTTTCCTATTGATAAAACTGTCTTATTTTCACCCTCACAGAGAAAAGTCAAATGAGATCTGTTGTTGAGAATGTTATTACAAATCGAAATGCATGAAAAAATATAGGGTGTTCATTGATGGAAATATAATTTTATGAAATATTCTGATAACGCGACAGTAATTTTTTTTTGGTTTTCGGCATCGAGAAGGCCATTAAAAATGCTACTAGTTTGCCCATTTAACCGAATTCGTAGCATCAATAATAACAGAGTTGGCAATGGTGCCGACTTAATTTGGAACACCCAGTATACCAAGATGACAAGCTGAGATTTGAAGCACTTATAAGACACTTGAATAAAAAAATATCATGAGCCTTTTTGCTTTCATTCATACTTCTGACTTATCGAGACACCAAGTTGTACTTAATATGACAAATAAAAATTTTCATTGTATATGCAACTATCTTTTCATTGACATCAACAATAAATTATTTACAAAAAATACTTCCCTTGGCTGTGCTAAATCTTATATAACCCGGCATAATTCTTCTGGATGTATCTTGAGTTTTAATTTTTGTCGTTCGTTATTGGCAAACTTAGCTCTAGATGGCTCTGTTTTTCAAGTACCAAGAGCGATGACATCATGCATATCTTATGATCTGGAGGAAAGCAGAAAGCGTAGTTGAAAAGTCCAGCCATAGATTGTTGAATAATCGATAGCGGAGTTAACTTGCTGCTGATCATAGAAAGATGTAAGTGACAATAATTAGACAATATGAATCAACGCTTACTTCTAAATATCCTGAGAGTTTCACTCAATTTCACAGACAATGATGGTGCCAAGCAAACCAGCATTTCTGAGAGAACATTCACTTATCTGAATTTCCAGAGCACACGCCTATTTCATTCCTCGGTATCTTTTTAATAATATACATACTTCTCGCTGGCAAATACACCCCCAAAGCCGCCCCAAATTAGTCCTCGCTCCCCGCCCGCTCAAACATTCGGTATAATCCGCAAATTTCAGCGCCAACTCGGAAACCATTTAGACGAAATTACACTTCGCACTTTTCTCGCGCGCCTCATTTGTTTTATGACATAATGACACCGGCTCTTTTTCTTTTTGTTGCGCGGTCTACACACGCCACCTCCTTTGTGGAGGAGAGATGCAGGAGTTGGATAAGGCAGGGTATTTATGAACTTCTAGTCATGGTGTAATAGAGTCCTACAAAAAGCTGCGATGCAAGGATGTGGCTTTGTGGCGATCTCAGGCGGCGCTGAATAGATTATTGAGGGGTGGTTTCCAGATCCGTGAGGAGGCTGAAGCTAGAATTCGCGTTCGTTCGGTTTTCTTTATTATAAATGAACTGGATTTTATGGAATTTCATTATCAAATTCTAGAATGGCTGTAACACTAGTCGATAGCAGAGTGTGAATTGAGAATATTTTGTCAAAGAGAGAGAGAAAATCAATATACAGGCCGTTTCTAAGTGGTAACATTGCTATATTCTAAACCGTAATAGATACAAAGACGATTAAATGGGGAAAAAGGTAACTATTGTGGTGAGCAGTCCATTAGTCAGAGAAAATCTACGGGGACTCTCGCCCTTCCCAACTTATACAGGGAAAACTGAAAATGCTGTTTTCGGTTTTTTACGAATTGAATTGTTATTTCAGGAAATATAAAAAAAATTAAAAGGGGAAGTTTTATTGTATTCAAAATGCACTAGAACTACGTAACGATACATTTTCAATCAAACGTTTCGTGTCAACACCGCCATCATCAACTATTTTTTTCAAATACGGACCTGTCTATTTCATCACAAATTCAGTGGTATATCACATTCGACATTTTTATAACGTTTCATATAAAATAGCTAGCATCATCAGTGCCAACAATTTTTAATTACGGTCCTGTCGTTAGTTTGTTTATGAATTCCACAGAATCTAACGCTTCGATATAAAAATTATCAGTGACGTTTTGAATGAATGTATCTATGAAAATTTTATTTATAATATAAAAATTCGTAAAAGATTTCTGCAGTTTCAGAGACGAACGATAGCAATTTACCCCAGAAATAAACTTACTTAAGAGGAGAAGAAATCAAACAAACAGAAAAACAATTTATTTCATAATGAATTTGTGGAAGAAAATAAAACCAATACAGAAAAAGAATTCTACATTAAATGCTCGAATTGACGACCTCTTTGTTGAATGCACATAAGTTGTCTGTCCATACAATTTCTGCGGCAGTTTTCTAGCATGATGGTTGTAATGCTATTACATGCATCTCTTATTTTCTGTTTGAGATGGTCGATATCGGTACTAGGTGTCGAAAAAACTTTATCCTTTATGTATCCCCAGACAAAAAATCCAAAGGAGTAAGGTCTGGGGATCGAGCTGGCCAGGCAATTGGTCCATTGTTTCCAATCCACTTTGTTGGGAATATTGCATCTAGTTTCCTTACTATTGCTGTATTATGGGGAGGGGCACCGTCTTGTTAAAAATATTTTATTTCATGGCGGGTGCTTAATGGCAATTCATCTAGCCATCAAACTCAATGGATAAAAAATTTAAATACATTTCACCTTTCAAATGCTCATCGTAAATGAAAGGACCTAGTATGTTCGTTCCCAAATTTCCCAACCAAACATGTATTCCGAACCTCTCCTGGAAATTGGTTTCTCTATGTAAATGTTCATTCGTATTATTCCACCTATAATGGATGTTTCTGTTAAAACAACCATTGTTGGTAAATTTTGATTCGTCCGTCCATATTATTTTTTTACAAATATTTCGAACTTCCCTATTTCTACGTCTTAACCTTTTCGCAAATCGTACTCTCCTTCCGTAATCCCTTTCATTAAGGTGATGAACTTTGCGTATCCTGTAGCATTTGTAATTGCTCTTTTTCAAAATATTTCTGGTAGATTTTACAGATATCCCAAGTTTGTTGGCAATTTCTCGTAAAGAACAATCTTGATTAGAAATATTTTTGTAACTGACCAATCCTAGGTTTAGTCTATTTGATTTTCCATAAGTAAATAGCATATCTGTCCTTTCGTCATTCGAATACATCTTTTATACGTAACCGAGTGCTTAAATGTCTGACAGTTCTTAACAGATATCAACAACTCATTTATTTTTCCTGCCATAGAAATCAAGCAAAGCCTACGTGTTTGAATATGGTAAAAGAAGTGAGATGCTATTTAATTGTACCAAATTAGACAACACTTGTATTTTGATAAAAAACTGATATTTTCATTACTTCCAGGATTGAGAATTATGAAAATAATCCGTGTAAAAATTGATTCAGGAGAAATCAGCATTGAATCAAGTATTATTGTAATACAAAAATCCCCAAAAAGGAAAAATACGAATGTTCGTAGTGTTGGGGTATTTTCCCATCGAAAGTTCTGAGTAATGACTGAAGTATCCTAATAGTTGATCCTTCCGGTGTATTTTCATCCCACGCTTCTATCATTGCTATGTACTCGTTATCTTCAAATGCTGATGCACTAACCTTTATCTTGTCCGGTAACATTTGAAGTTCCCTTCTTTTGAATTTCTTGCGTTTCGTGCGGCTAAAAATATGGGACTAGAGAATGGATCAATTACTCTATTCAACTCTTTCATATATTTTTCTTGTACTTGTTTTGCCGTAATGTTCCACATCGTTTTAACCACATTTTCTTTATAATTTTCTCCATTACATTTTCGCATATTGAAAGCCCAATCTTTCAAAATGGACGCTATCATTTCAGTGGAAATTGATTCATTTAGCACATAGTTTCTTTCACTGCAAAACGTAAGAAATTGTTTCCATGCGTACTTTTTTGTTTTCACTGTATTATGAGCCTCAGTATTTTGTATACTTTCGTCTATTGCATTTGATGATAAATCTCCGAATCGACTCATCTTTGAACAATTTTTGATAAACGTAACAATTTGACAGTTCTGTTTGTTGTATATTGTCGATGTGGTTACTATGAAAATGAAATTATTTTAAAATTTTCGATTGGTGGAGCTACTCTATGTATAATCAGGTATTATCGAAATTATACGAGGTAACTTAACTGAATTGGACATTCTGATTGGTTGAAAATCATACGAAAATAATAATCAAAATAATATACTATCTCAACCAACAGTTTTCATCGTAATTGTTTTTCCAAAAATCGAAATGGCTGAACATTAGACAATTGTTTCACAAAGCTTCATTGCGGCATTTAGTGAAGAACAATCTGATGGACAGGAATATAAAACATACATATCCAACAAGATTACGAGAAAATGCTCATGTAGTTCTACCTATGTTTCAAAGGCCAGTTGGTCAACGATGTTACCTATATGTATACAATATCCTACCCATAAATTTAATAGTGGAAATTCAGACTTTCAAAAAAAATTAACATCAACAATCAAAATATTATCATAGATGTTTTGAGTGTTGACAGGTCTGAATATGTGTGGTCAATGTTAATATTTTGTTAACAATGTTTTCAGTATTGCTATTTATATTGTTATATTGTAGAAATATTGTAACTGTACTGTTTTAGTTCTCAAATTTCATTATTGATATCATTTTAAATAAAAATGTCCTCGATTTTATATCACTTGACACTGTTTGAATCTCATTACTTATTTATATTTATATTTGTAAAACCTCTTATTTCAAAATGACCCAAGTTTTCATTCTGTCTAGGAACACAGTCTAGCTCTGGCTAAAGTATAACTACACATGACAAAATAGACAAAAAAAAGTTGAAGAATCACTTTGGAATAGAAGATAGTAATTCTCACTTCATGTCTATATTGTAAATGTTCAATGGAAATTAAATGAATGAATGAATAAATGAATAATTTCGTTATTATTTCGATACTCCTGTCGATATACACAATTCATATTTTCAATTCTCGACAAATTCTGTTCTGAAATCATTGGTGAGTGTTCCACATCACGTTTCCAGTACAACTATCATTATTTAAGTATAGGATTTTCGGTATATCCTATCCACATGCTCTAAAAATTCTGAATATAGTGCGGAAAACGCCAATATGGTTTCATTTCCATTCATAATCGGATATTTTCAGTATCCTACACAATGCAGCATCGATTGAATACAATTTTTGATGCCAAATGAGTGTTTCGCTCGGCTGAATTGTTTCGAATATTCATACTCTAGAACGAATGTATGCAATAATTCGTTTATTGTTACAGTAATTCCAAACGTACCCTCTGAACTCTCAGGATTTACATTTAATATATACACCTGCAAATGAGCGTGAGCATGATGTAGTGGAATTAGCAGTATTCTCTCATGGGAAAATATGTGAGGTGTAACTTCATGGTGAAGCTATACAAAATTTCACTAGAAATATCAGAGGTTACATGGTTGTGGTGGATTATTATTTTTGATAACAATCCTACCATATACCTACATCACTACCGTTACTCCACTACTATTGTTGATGGCACCAAACAAATCATCTCGTTTTTCTCGCACACTCTCACTTCGCAGAATGTCATCCAATCTGTGGAATGTCTTTTTATGGCGTTCATCATCCAAGCGGGGTTGCGAGCACAAGCTGGATTGGGAGTTCGTATTCAATAATGGATGAATTTCATTTCCAGAAAATGCCTCGTTATGGAGCTCTATAAATTTGGGTCTTGTTCGTATCAACTGGGGTATCACATCACATATTTTCTGTATGGAAGTTGGATAGAGGTACCTATCATCATTTCTTGTTTAGGTGATGTTTTATGAGGGAACTCTAATCGAAGTACCATAATAATTCTGAAACATCCTGTAATGAAATTGAGGCAAAACTTCTACTTTGATACCTATTTTTATAATCTTATATCTATTTTCTACCTTTAGTTCTATGAATCTACCATTATCTCATTTACTATAAAAGCTGAATTTTTGAAATAAAGCCCTGATTATTTTAATTTTGACTAAGGAATAATCAGAAGTTGGCGAATGTTTTCGGGAAGATATTTGACTGTGCAGTAGTAAAACATTCCATCAGTACTGCCGTTTTAAGCAAGAATGTCGTATCTGACAAATTTTTGAAAATTGATTTTGTCAGTTTAGGTAAGTCAGAAGCCCTTTTACAGCTATTCTAATTGGTATAAATGGAAAAATTCGAGAATTGGCCGATATTATGAGCTTATGAAAAATCTCATATCTGGAAAAGTTTCCACTTACCTAATAGGAAAACACGATTTTCTTGAAAACATCTCGAAAACACAAACTGCAGATACGACTTTTATGATTAACACGGCAGAGTTGTCCTCTATGATTTTTAAAACTCCATAGTTTCATTCTAATAATGAAAATGATGAATAATCTTGATCTTTTATAGACGGTCTACATTCACTTGGGAGAATTCAACAGCACCACAAACACATAAAGTTCCACAAAATGAATATATGCATATCATCGATTCAAATCCCTATTGATACTATAAAAACAATCGTCAATCAAAAATTCTAAGAGCTTTGTTTTTAAAAAAATTTCTGTATGGATTTTGTATATCATCAAGTGAGTTAATACAAATTTTTTGAATATTATTGATGACATAACCATTATATTCAGTGAAAAGAGAAGCTCTTTATTGCACTAGTGCAATAAAGTTTTTAATGCACTCATCAGTCATTCTACTTCAACGTACTCTCATCATGATAAACATAAACGTTCAATCCCACTACATATTCAGCAGATATTCTGTGAGATTGGCCATACGTTTTAAACAGCTACATATTTTATATTATTTTGTATTAATGTTAGCAGCCAGAGTTGAACAAACAATGCCTTCCCGAGAACAACTCCATAATCAAAACCGATCCACTATGTTCTAAACCGTCTACCTGCATAGAGCAAACTGCCTGTACTATGACCACACCTCGTGATAACATTCGCGCTCATGGCTACTATGATTTTGATTTTTATAATGCAACTGTGGTTATATAAACGTTCGTCAAAATTTAATTCTGACAATTACAGAACTGACAGTTTTAAAATGAGTAATATTAATGGAAAACTAGATGATGGTGATGAAATCGATAGTAATAATTATTTATTTAAATTGCGTATTTCATTTTCCTTCACCTCGTGCTGCACCTAAATGAATAATTTTTTGCTTTATGCGTGAACGTAGAAAAAATGTTGCATACAACTCGTGCAATAATCACTTACTTTTTGCACTTGGTGCATAAATAAATGTTTTTATATTCACTACCAGTTAATTTGTATAAAATCAATTTGTAAACTCGAGGCTAATGTTCTTCAATCATTCTTGGAGTTTCTACGGAATATTCGCAATCACGGAGATGTTTTCATCATCTGCATACACCATTATTTATTTGTGCTTATATAATCAGGTATATACTACATAAGAAAAACAAATTTCATTGACCAGCGCCATCTAGTGACGATTTTTGTACTAGTGGGCTCGTGCCCCTTCGTACTCCTACTCTTCATGGAATACAGTATATTATCTATCAAACATCTTCTTCACTAGTTCAAGGTCCTGATTCTACATAAAATATTGATGGCCATACCAGGGATCTTCAGATTAATATATATTCCTATTGATTCAATGATATGTTTTGTGAGATATTGAGATATCCTGAATACGCATATAGCCCCAAATCTGCATGTCCTCGCCTACTTTATTTTCTAATTTATTGTGAGTCTGGTTAGTATAACGAATTATCCGTTCGGAGGTGACCTGCGCCCGCCAAAAATTTTTCTAATTTTACTCCATATCATATTCGTAAAATGCAATGTTTTTTCTATACTTTCACCAAATATCGAAGCGATTGCTAGTCGAAGATAGTTTTTGTAGGCGTTTCAACGAAGGTCTACTTCTTCAGACAAGTCGAATATGAAATTTGATTTTTTGCAACTTTCCAAAAATATTTCGTGTGAGATCGATGACGTAGAAAAGGAAAAAATCGTGAGAAAGTTTTAGAGCTTTCAGATGTATTTTTTTTAGCAGTTATATGGGTTAGTATACCGGATTAGCCGTTCGGAAGTGACCTTCGTCCGCCAAAAATTTTTTAATTTTTTTCCATATCATATTCGTAAAAAGCAATATTTTTTCTATACTTTCACCAAATTTCAAATCGATCGCTAGTCGAACATAGTTTCTGTAGGCGTTTCAACGAACGTCTGCATCTTCAGAGGGGTCGAAATTGAAATTTGATTTTTGCAATTTTCCAAAGGTGTGTCGTATGGGATCGATGGCGTAGAATACGGAAAAAATAGTGAAAAAATTCCAAAGTTTTCGGAAGAATTTTTTTTTGGCGGTTATATGGGTTAGTATACCGAATTAGCCGTTCGGAGGTGACCTGCGCACGCCAAAATATTTTTAAATTTTTTTTCATATCATATTCGTAAAATGCAATATTTTTTCTATACTTTCACCAAATATCAAAGAAATCGCTAGTCGAACATAGTTTCTGTAGGCATTTAAACGAACGTCTGCATCTTCAGAGGGATCGAAATTGTAATTTGATTTTTTGCAATTTTGCAAAAGTGTGCCATATGTGATCGATAGCGTAGAATACGAAAAAATTGGTGAAAAAATTCTAGAGTTTTCGGAAGAATTTTTCTTTATCGGTTATATGGGTTAGTATGCCGAATTAGCCGTCCGGAGGTGACGTGCGCCCGCCAACAATTTTTCTGATTTTTTTTCATTACATATTCGTAAAACGCAATGTTTTTTCTATACTTTCACCAAATTTCAAATCGATCGCTAGTCGAACATAGTTTCTGTAGGCGTTTCAACGAACGTCTGCATCTTCAGAGGGGTCGAAATTGAAATTTGATTTTTGCAATTTTCCAAAGGTGTGTCGTATGGAATCGATGGCGTAGAATACGGAAAAAATAGTGAAAAAATTCAAGAGTTTTCGGAAGAATTTTTCTTTGGCGGTTATATGGGTTAGTATACCGAATTAGCCGTTCGGAGGTGACCTGCGCCCGCCAAAATATTTTTATTTTTTTTTTCATATCGTATTCGTAAAATGCAATATTTTTTTTATACTTTCACCAAATATCAAAGCGATCGCTAGTCGAACATAGTTTCTGTAGGCGTTTCAACGAACGTCTGCATCTTCAGAGGGGTCGAAATTGAAATTTGATTTTTGCAATTTTCCAAAGAAGGTGTGTCGTATGGGATCGATAACGTAGAATACGGAAAAAATAGTGAAAAAATTCAAGAGTTTTCGGAAGAATTTTTCTTTGGCGGTTATATGGGTTAGTATACCGAATTAGCCGTTCGGAGGTGACCTGCGCCCGCCAAAATATTTTTATTTTTTTTTTTCATATCGTATTCGTAAAATGCAATATTTTTTTTATACTTTCACCAAATATCAAAGCGATCGCTAGTCGAACATAGTTTCTGTAGGCGTTTCAACGAACGTCTGCATCTTCAGAGGGGTCGAAATTGAAATTTGATTTTTGCAATTTTCCAAAGAAGGTGTGTCGTATGGGATCGATAACGTAGAATACGGAAAAAATAGTGAAAAAATTCCAGAGTTTTCGGAAGAATTTTTCTTTGGCGGTTATATGGGTTAGTATACCGGATTAGCCGTTCGGAGGTGACCTTCGTCCGCCAAAAATTTTTCAATTTTTTTTCCATATCATATTCGTAAAAAGCAATATTTTTTCTATACTTTCACCGAATTTCAAATCGATCGCTAGTCGAACATAGTTTCTGTAGGCGTTTCAACGAACGTCTGCATCTTCAAAGGGGTCGAAATTGAAATTAGATTTTTGCAATTTTCCAAATGTGTGTCGTATGGGATCGATGGCGTAGAATACGGAAAAAATAGTGAAAAAATTCCAAAGTTTTCGGAAGAATTTTTTTTTGGCGGTTATATGGGTTAGTATACCGAATTAGCCGTTCGGAGGTGACCTGCGCCCGCCAAAATATTTTTAAATTTTTTTTCATATCATATTCGTAAAATGCAATATTTTTTCTATACTTTTACCTAATATCAAAGAAATCGCTAGTCGAACATAGTTTCTGTAGGCGTTTCAACGAACGTCTGCATCTTCAGAGGGGTCGAAATTATAATTTGATTATTTGCAATTTTGCAAAAGTGTGCCATATGTGATCGATAGCGTAGAATACGAAAAAAATGGTGAAAAAATTCTAGAGTTTTCGGAATAATTTTTCTTTATCGGTTATATGGGTTAGTATGCCGAATTAGCCGTCCGGAGGTGACGTGCGCCCGCCAACAATTTTTCTGATTTTTTTCCATTACATATTCGTAAAATGCAATGTTTTTTCTATACTTTCACCAAATTTCAAATCGATCGCTAGTCGAACATAGTTTCTGTAGGCGTTTCAACGAACGTCTGCATCTTCAGAGGGGTCGAAATTGAAATTTGATTTTTGCAATTTTCCAAAGGTGTGTCGTATGGAATCGATGGCGTAGAATACGGAAAAAATAGTGAAAAAATTCCAGAGTTTTCGGAAGAATTTTTCTTTGGCGGTTATATGGGTTAGTATACCGAATTATCCGTTCGGAGGTGACCTGCGCCCGCCAAAATATTTTTATTTTTTTTTTCATATCATATTCGTAAAATGCAATATTTTTTCTATACTTTCACCAAATATCAAAGCGATCGCTAGTCGAACATAGTTTCTGTAGGCGTTTCAACGAACGTCTGCATCTTCAGAGGGGTCGAAATTATAATTTGATTATTTGCAATTTTGCAAAAGTGTGCCACATGTGATCGATAGCGTAGAATACGGAAAAAATAGTGAAAAAATTCTAGAGTTTTCAGAAGAATTTTTCTTTGGCGGTTATATAGGTTGGTAGTGCGGAGGTGACCTGCGCCCGCCAACAATTTTTCTGATTTTTTTTCATTACATATTCGTAAAATGCAATGTTTTTTCTATACTTTCACCAAATATCAAAGCGATCGCTAGTCGAACATAGTTTCTGTAGGCGTTTCAACGAACGTCTGCATCTTCAGACGGGTCGTATATGAAATTTGATTTTTTGCAATTTTCCAAATATGTGTCGTGTGAGATCGATGGCGTAGAATACGGAAAAAATTCTAGAGCTTTCGGAAGTATTTTTCTCTAGCGGTTATATATACCGGATTAGCCGTTCGGAGGTGACCTTCTTCCTCCAAAAATATTTAAATTTTTTTTCAAATCATATTCCTAATATGCAATGTTTTTTCTATACTTTCATCAAATTTCAAAGTGATCGCTAGTCGAACATAGTTTCTGTGAAGTTATTGCTACTTTTTTTTGTAATATTCATCAGTCACACTTTTGTCCGAACTGAACTGACCCAGATGATAACAGTTTTTCAATCTGCTTTTCGTAATGTCCAGTACCTACCAGTGCAGATTAAGCCATTTTATTTTAATCAAGGGAACGTAACGTTTTTCAAAACGAACTCTCAAATTAATCCCGTAACGAATTGGTCAAATTACTTTCCTAACTCTGATTTATAGTTGCATACCCAAAAAAGACCTACGGCCACATCGCGGATTATCAAAAATAGTGGTCGGCAATTAATCTGCTGCATTATAATGGACAAGATATTAATTCGAAAGTTCGGAATACCGGCCTGATTAATGGATATTCAATTTGTTTCCATTAAAAAGTGATTGTTGGGTGGAAAAAGTATGGACTACTGACGAACGGAAAACTTTTTTGATGTACAATGAAAATAGTAATTATAACTTCATTCATCCATTCCGTGGATAAAAGGTTTTGATGGGTACGGTACACTGTTATTACTACCGGATAATATTCGTTTGCTGTTGATCGAACTTCCATTTTGTGATGGATAATATTACATTGTTTTGAAAATGAAAACATTCAGTACATTGAGTATACTTTTTGATGAATAGAGTCAGAAAACAATAAACCAAGAATATACACTATCACACATAAATTTCGCAACATATGGAAGTTTTTTACATTAAAAGATATAATGAAAATTCAATCGATATGACATTTTTCAGGAAATTTAGAAAAAAGCCAAATTAAAAAGTGGCCCAGTTTTCTTCAAATTTTCAATCTCTCCTGTCACTTAGACTTTTTTTGATTTTTCGAATCTTTTGCCTTACCGATTCGAACGAATTATAATTCAAATTTCATAATTTCGATGAAAACGAGACTTCAATGTCATATTTTGCCCGAAAAGTACCCACTTTGACCTGGCACCTGAAAAAAAAATCAATGCACCTCCTGGAATTCGCCTCTGTTGTTACAAAGTTCATCTAGTTTTTTCATTTCGTTATGAAACTGATTCGGATTTTCAATGGACGGTGATATGTCAGAAATCGAATGAACGAATTTTTCTTCATTCTTATTACACTCGTATTTTTTCAACAGATTAGTAACCCGTTAGCTGCAGATGGGTTCAAAATATTGATGTAATTTACACCCAACAATGTGACTGATGGATGTAAACTGTTATATATAGTTTTCGAGACAATAATAATTTTTCGCAAAGTTTTTTTAACTCATATTCTTATTCTTACCATCAGATGTGTGAAAAACATTAAACCAAAATATATATAACCAAATTCACAACAAAACATCGTAACATTCATTGATTTATATCAATAATCTTATAAAGAACCCGAATTCATCATTCAGTGTGTCGTCCTTCCCGTTCCATACAAATTGAAGTCCTTTCATTCACAGACTTTGTAGCAATTTTAATAAATAGGAGAATTATGTTAGCACAACACTCCCGAATGGTATTCTCTTAATGTTCTTCGTTTGAAAATGGTCTGTGCTTATACAGTTTGACCCCATAGAAAAAAGTCCATTAGGAATAAGTCCGGTGATATGGATGGCCAATCTCGTTCTATCACTTCGTCTCTGAACATCTGAAAATTCGCAAAAAAAATTATCGTTCAAGGATTTTCGAAAATAAATTTAAAGTGACATAGGAAAAGAAGCTGATTCTACCATTTTTTCAAGCACAAACTATAACTTTGAAGTAAAATTTTCAATTTATCTATGTTGCAAACTTTGTGTGACACTGTACCTTTCCATAACTTTCTTTTTCCGTTTTTTGTTGTCTCCTTTGCTCCCTCGCTTCAAATTCCACTACTAAATAAGAGAAGATGTTGAGATTTTTCCAGAAAACTCTAAATATTCCGTATGGATAGTTGAATCTGTCATGATTAATCCCGTATAATTTATCTTCTCATTTCAACAAATCTCACAATGATTGATGGCTCAATGATAGCTGTAGCTAAATTCATGCGGAATGATTCAGGAGGAGATTTCTTGAAGTATTTTGTGGCGAGCCTGTCTTATAAAAAATGTCTCAATCCAACATCTTGTGACGAGCCTGCCCCGAAAGAATAGAAGCAGAATTGAGTTTTCAATTTTTCCCCAACTCACAGTTTACATTATATGCATTATAATTTGTACTTCTTGTTTCAGTGAGGCCCTTGTGGGTTAGACTTCTTGGTGATAATAAACCACTTTCTGCTGACCAGCCCTATGAACTGATCTGTGAAGTGGTTGGATCCAGACCTGAACCTACCATCACTTGGTGGAAAGGGAGTGTGCAGATGAAAGATACTAGAGAAACGGTAAGTAAATTCCTTTTCAACTGAAATCTCTACCGGTAATTGAGAGCGTGACTGCCAAATTTAAAAAAATCATTGTAAACAATTGACAGTCTATACAATTGATTAGCTATAATCAACTTTCCATGCCACACCAATACAATCGCTACTTATTTGTTCTCAACTCGATATCAGAAAATATATTTCAAAGAATTATGTATCCTGTTAAATCAAATGCGGTCCAGTATGATATTTTAACCAGAAAATATTTCTAAAATGCAGCCTCCGTATTATACCTGATATCCCATATTATTAGTTTATGTTCATAAGATATTATCAATCTAGAATGCTGCAAAGGTAGCACAGATTGAAGGGAATAGTGAATAAAAAATTGTGGAGTAATATAATCCAGCATCACATTTCTCCAAAATTTCAGTCAGTGATACTGATACATTTTTCAGAAGTGTTTTATAAGCTGAAGCACTAGCTACTCTTGTCTATCTCAAAATAAAATGAATAGCGATGTATTCCTTTCTATCAGAATATCCTTGGGCGTACCCCAGGAATCTTTATAGGGGCCAACTCTCTTTAACTTATACACTGCCCGTGTGCAAAAAGTAGTGAAATGGTGTAAGATCAATAATGCTTCAAAATTCAAGCAACGATTCTCTATCATTATTGAACGAGCTTTCTGTAACCTAAAAATTATTTATTTCAATAAAAAAATCACCCAATGACGAGTTTCCAACAGTTCGGTGAGTTGTTCCATCAAAATTTCAGTTTCATAAAATCTGGAAAACGAATTACAAAGTCAAATTTCCTTGCCTACTCATCTGATTCAGGGATTCAGTCTACTGATCTGAAATAATCGATGATGAGATTTGAAAAAGTGCTGTATTGTACTGAATAAAATTTAAATAATATTTTAACACAGTTCATGTACTGCTTTTTGAGTCGGTTTTGGAATAATTATCTCCATCAACACTTCTGATTGGAAGCTGTAGCCCTCGTTGCCGTAATATAACAAACATTCATCTAGTCGGTGGAAATCCTTCAAGAAACAGTCATTTGCATTGCAGATGAAACAATTCGGACAGCGACACTGCATACCATCAGCCCTGGAAGAACTAACGACTGCATATTTAAATTCTGAGAGCAATGAAACTATAATTTCCATTTAGAGAGGCCATTTCGTGCGACGAAGAACATGGCGAACAATAAATTTCGAACATGAATTCGCTCTGTACTCATTCACCAGTCATGATATTAAATGAACAAATAGAGGACAACCTCATTAACTGTAACATATTTTATCTTTTTAGTGATATTAGCGAGCTAATTTCCCTTGTTCACCGCCACCATATGCCCCACGACGACTTCTGCTGCAGACGTTTCACACGTTATTAGTTTTTATGGGTTTGGCCCCAATTCTACGGGTCATCTAGTTCTTCACGAAAATATATTGTAGACACAGCTAGCTGATGAATTTTTCAAGTCGACGAATTGGCTCATTTACACAGTGGTTCGTACGTATCAGCAGTTTCGCATTGTTACAAATACGTTCACACCATTCTCTTGGTGGAGTTTGGGTTTAATAAGAAAGCAATCTAATTTCAGACAAGCTTTTCGTTATCTGAACTAATTGAGACATGAAAATCGAGTCAATAGTAG
This sequence comes from Chrysolina americana, assembly GCA_958502065.1. Taxonomy (NCBI): domain Eukaryota; kingdom Metazoa; phylum Arthropoda; class Insecta; order Coleoptera; family Chrysomelidae; genus Chrysolina; species Chrysolina americana. The sequence continues at coordinate 105,561,785 of OY293411.1, forward strand.
GGGACTCCTGTGCGTATATCTTGGTTAGTTCAGGTTTAAAATGAGCGGGTCTGCTCGGCCATCCACTGACTCGTAAGGGTCTATTGTGGCTCATACTAATTCATATTTCACCAAATCAACCAAGCTTCTTAACAAAACCGATTATTTCATTAGGTGAATGATCTTCCAGGTGCAGGTTCAGGTATTCAATGTATATTTGGCAAAACTTGGAGATGCCAATGGCAAGTACTCTTGCAGGAAGGTCTGCCGTTTCATTGCCCTCCATACCGAAGTGGAGGAGAGATTTCTCTGGCACTATGAAACCGGTACGGAGGTGTTCCCCCAATTGAATTGAAAAATATTTCAGTTTTGATATTTAAGATGCATTACAAAGTTTGTTGTTGTAGAAAACTTTGCCAAATATTAAACAGTTATAATTCAACGGTAGTAGGGGGCAATAGTTGTTTTCTGTGGAATACTTGCCGACGACAATGCCTATTGTATAGGATCTTTACCGGAAGATTTGGATTATGTAATCTATCATTTTCATAATTACACAATGAATCTCGAAACACCGTTGCAAAGAACTTCTCCGCCAAGAGTGAACCTCATGAAGTCGTCCCTGCTGATCCGCTCCAAGCAAGCAACCGCTCCTGAACTCATAAATAACATTATGAAATCCAGAAGTTTCCAACTTTACATGACCCCCAATTTAATATCAGCATCGGCCAATCTCACGGCAACCAGCCAACCCGAAATGTGACCGCGCGGTAATATGAAAAGTTTAAACAGGACACATGGGCTTGCCTTCACTAAAAAATGCAAAATATCGCCACGATACGACCCGGGCTGCGTTATAAAAATGAATGTATAACCCGTCCTGAAGTTTCAAATTACCGCGGTGTGTCGTTATTTACTGCTTTTGTTAACTAATTATTGCGCTTTTTATGTAAAGTATTTTACGGCGGATTCCTGCTTACATGGATAAATATTTCAAGCCGCAAAACCGGACGATTCAGTCGGTGAATCCCCGAATGTGCATTCAAGCCAATTAGAGAGGCTGATTATTCTTGTTGAAAGTCCCGTTTGGGATTTTTATTTTTTGGCGATTACGTTGTCCTTGATGTTCCTACTAGAAGTCTTCGTTCAGGAGCAGTTGAGAACACCCAACGAATATAAATGGAAAAATATGACATTCAAAAATATCTACATGTAATCTAATCTAATCTCTCTTTCATTTGAAGAACTTTTCAAATATTAACATTTACTAGGCAGTTTGACAATAATTGTTTCGTTCTGATGAACCCTACAAAAAAGTTTTGAAAAAATAATTTCTCCTTTAACATTAGGGCTTCCTTCACCATTTTTTTGAATTGGAAAATATGTATCTCTGTAAATGTGGACTCACTTATTTTTTCCTGGAAACAATGAATACTCAATGATGTATCTGAAAGAAATGGAACTTATATGCACCGTCGAATATTTAAAATATCAAAACGTTTCATAAAGGTCTCCCTTCTCCATTTTTTTAACATATCTTTTTTGCGTTTTTTTCCAACATATATTCGAAAATATATTATGTATCACTACTAACGAGGGATCACTCACTTATACTTCATGAAAACTATGAATACTTACTGAGGTTTCTATATGTTTATAAACAATCAGATTTAGAGCGAGATTAGAACGACGAAATATCGTCGAACGCTTCCTTCGCCATTTTTGAAATATTTCCTCCACCATTTATTCGAAAATATGTATCTCTGATAACGAGGATCAACTTACTTGTTTTTGCTCAGAAACGATGATACCTGAACCATTCATAATTGAAGGGATTTAGAGTCATTGTCAGATATTCAAAATATCCTCGAAAAGCTTCATAAAAGTTAGCCGTCGCTATTTTTCCCTCCCACCATATATTTGAAAATATGTTTCTCTGATAACAAGGATCAACTTACCTAATTTTTCTCAGAAACGATGACTACTCACTAATTTATCCATAATCAATGAGAATTGGAGCCATTGTCAGATATTCAAAATATCGCCGAAAAGCTTTATACAAATTTTTTTAAATACATTTCTCAATTTATTATTCGAAAATATATTTCTCTGATAACGAGAACCAACTTACTTCTTCTTTCTCAGAAACGATGATAACTGTTTCATCCATAATCAATGGGATTTGGAGCCATTGTCAAATATTCAAAATATCCTCGAAAGGCTTTATAAAAGTCTGCCTTTACCATATTTTGAAATAGTTCTTCCACCATATATTCGAAAATATGTTTCTCTGATAACGAGGACCAACTTACCTGTTTTTTCTCAGAAACGATGATTACTAATTCATTCATAATCAATGAGATTTGAAGCCATTGTCAGATATTCAAAATATCCTCGAAAAGCTTTGTGGGAAGCATAAAACACGAGAAGTGATAGTGTCCACAAAATATTTCGAATTCTTGACGTATGAACTGCAATTACCTTGCAAGAACTGTATTATCTGTAGAAGGTATTTCGCTAGATTATGTGTCGGTGAATTCTGAGAACTGGAGATTGGTCAGAATGGCACGTCTGGCTTATGGATTCTTGGAGGACTGTAGAGGTGAGGTGGTTTACTAGGATGCTGCGACAGATGTGTCCCTTTCTCATCTGGAAAGGAAGTCTTGTATTTTCTAAAGTACTGTTCTATCTTGGAAGTTGGATCCTTCTGTGGGAGTTAGTAATTTTCTGTTTGGAGTGCAGCTTCTATTTTGTCGTAGTACGTCTGAATGTCCACCATGACTATGGTATTTCCTTTGAATGCAGGGATAATTTTGATGGTGGAGTCCATTTGCAGAGTTTTTAATAGCTTTTGTTCTCCAGCACTGATCCAGACTTCTGTCTCTTTCCATCTGAATTATTTTGTGAAAAAAGTCAAAAATCTTCAAACCTATTAAGACGATGGACGTCCGAAACTAAAGTATTCAAAGGATGAAATGTCACAATGGAAAGAAGGCAAATGCCAGCAAAAGAAAGGTGGTCATTAAAATATTTTCCGAAATTGAGAGATCAGAAAGCAACTGCATCATCTGATTTGGATAAGTGGTGTTGCAACTCACTCAAGGCCATGGGTTGTTTTTACAGCATCCCTGCGTCGTTCTTATCATCATCATTGATATTGTATGGGCCGTAAAAGACTACTTCCTCAGTGTGTATATAACGGTTGCAACCTAAACATACTCCGGACTGTTGACAAACTATAAACTTCCTGACCCACTCCGACGTCGCGACGGTGTTTGCAGAGCTCGCTGTTCGACGTCGTGCCACTGACATTTACCGATATACTTTTTACTGCTTTCTTCGCTACAACTGACGCTCGACTTGATTGATTTTCCCCTAAAAAAACATGACAAACGGCTGAGCATTCAATAATATCAATCTAAGTCGCGCGCCCGGCCTTTGTGAACCGAAATTCATATTAGAACTTTATATTTGCTTTCCGGATAACACGGAAAATGTACAGGATAAAGATAACTAATGGTAGTTTTTAGTGAATTTCGGCAATGATTATCCATCACTGTCAGCGTTTTGATTCGAGTGTATTGATACAGCCGACAAATGACGTAATCACGCACACAAAGGCTGCGTAACTTTCGGGAGGAGTTTTTCATCGAAGGTAAATTGTTCTTGATGGTTTTTAATATTTGTTCGGAAGTGTTGAAAGGTGATAACCATGCTATTTACATATCGGGTAGTTACTGATAGTCCTGGCTAAAGTTCTCGGACCAATTGACACTTCTGAGATGCCGTCAGTCCATCAGTCACTGACACCAATCTCGTCCTTTCGACCTCGAGAATGTAGGAGTTCCGTGAAAGACTATGAAATTTTAAACTGCTAAGGAATCGACTTGTAATTTGGCATGCATATTAGAGAAAGTTCGAATTTTACGGAATTTAATAAAAAAGTGATATATAGAAATTTTTTTGCAACTAATTACCCCTCCCAACTCCTTTTCAACGATCTCACTAGTGAACTGATGAAAAAAGAGCGATTCTGCGAACGAAAACCAAATTTCTGAAATTTTTCCTTTAATTATCAGAAAGTCGTAGGGTTTCAGTGTGTATATTCAAAAAATGTTGAATTTGACGAAAAAGAAATGAAACGTTGAAAATTTGCTTGCACGATTGAATTTTTGAATGTATTCATTTTGAACTACAGATAAACATTTCAACTTGTGAACGGTTGAATATAGAGCAATTCTGCGAACGCCAAACGATTCAGAATGATGTAATTAGTATACTTTGGGAATTGCAAGTCGATGAAGGGTGAAAAAAAGGTAAAAATTCTCAAGGGGCAGACCCCTTGAATATGCTGATTGCGAGTTATACCACGAAAATCAATTTTAAAGAGAAATTAGGAAAATTTTGGAAGATTTTCTAAGCGAAATTACTTTCAAATAAAAAACAGGTAAGTTTCAGATTCAGAAGAAATTTTTCCATCAGCTCCAGTAAAATCGGGAAGATTCCACATTATTTTCGAAAGATTCATAGATGATCAGAGTCAACTTATGCGCTATTTGAGGGAACATGAAGTTTCGAAAAAATTATTCAACTTGGAATTGCAGTAATTTCGTTAATCATTAATATAAATTTGATTCTGTGGTAAGACCGGAATCAGCTCGACAGATTATATTCGAGAAGAGCTTGCAATTATTTTAAAACTCAAGAATGAATATTTTCGAAAACACTTTGCACTAATTTCATGGGTTGTTCATAAAACACATATGAAGAAAATGGTGGAGGCGCTCCAATAGAAAATTGAAAGTAATATGATGTTCTCGAATCTGAATATCATATCAAAATCTAAGCCTGACGAATGCAGAAGGATATCATCCTTAGTTCACTTGGTCTACTCAAAGCACATGATTTTAGGAACCGGTAATCACTAACCCTAGAGACTTGGGGAGTATTATCGGAGTGAATGATATCAGCTCACCCTCCCGCGTTCTGAAGATAGGTAGAACCATACTGGGATATTCCTAATGGAAAAAGTATCACCTAGAAATCCAGTAATGAGATTTGCTTTCATTATTTGTAGCACTTTTCATTATCATGAAAATTTTCGTTTTCAATATGGTAAAGAATTTTGATTAGTTCATTTTGATAAAAGGAAAGCTTTCAGGATATACTAGTAGGGTTAAGCAACGGACTGTAATAATTTTATGAGCTATAACTGTTGTAACGAGCCTGAAGTCGGACCTGTCACACGACATTCTTCGAGAGAGAAGTAGTGCGGGTATGTCACGGATTCTCGACACGTCTGAAATTTGTCTATGCAAACCATTAGGATTTTTTATCATACAATTTTGGAATACTTCCTCATTTTTATGCAATTGGAGTGGGTACTTGAATTCGTAATATCCCCGGTATCGCGCCAAATTTTTTTAATCAGACAAATCGTCAGATGAAGAAGCGAAAACAGACACTGATCGATCTGTTGAATATATCGTCGTGTCAATCTTGCAAAAAAGCCAGACGAATAGTTTCCCACATCAGACCGTTAAGTGTATTTTCTGGTGTAAACAACAGAAGTCGTTTGCTTTTTTGCTTGCACGCTGTTCACAGAGATTAGTGTCCGTAAGAGCACGAACAAAAAACCGAATAAATAATCCAGGGATGCGTCACATTAGTGTATCACTTTGTTTGTTCCAAAGTTTGTTTCGTTTTTCAGTACTGCTGATTGGAATGAGGATCAGGCTGTAGCGGAGAGGTGTGACGTGAATTGAAAAATGCTTGTTATTTTGAAAATGCCAAAATATTTTTGGGCAATTTCGGATCAGGCAAAAACTCATTCATTTATATGACTCATGAATTTCACCTCAGTAGAAGTACCCTCAACTTACGAATCTGTCTTCCTCTCTTCTTCATCAATGAAACTGAGCAGACAATTGAATGCACTGAAATGTATTTTTCTCACTGGGGTTTCCACAAGGAGGAATTTTGGGCACATATATATCAGCGTACTGTTCTGGCAACTGTTTGCCACACCATTTACTTCTCGGACATGAAATATACTCATATTGAAAGATGAAATGGAAAAATTTATTAAAGAAGCTAAGTGATACTCAAAGTCATGTCTACAATGAATATTTCGACCCAAATGGGATGGAGGGGATGTTGTCAACACAACTTTGGCAATGTCCCCCATATAGCTTTTTGGATATTTAATGGAAATAAAAAAGTATAATCTCATGGAAATCTGTACAACTGTGGAATGGCGATAGAGTTCCTGATTTGCATATTTAAAAAAAAAGAAGTTCTGAATAATTAAATAATACTTCTTAACGTTGACATTTCGTAGCCTATTTGTACCTTCGTTATCAAAACTCGCAGAAAATTTCAGTCTTCATCAGGTTTGGAGATATTGAGATCTGTTTTTCACAAAGACAAAATAAATTTACCAAGACATTCTTTGCAATGACATTTCATATCTATGTAATATCGACGTAGTAGGTTAAAAAACAGTTTGCAATAATAATAATAATAATAATATTATTTCATTCCTCATTTAAAAGTACAGAATAAAAAAAGAAGAAGAAACTTATTTTTATATAAGTACAATGACAAGGAAAACGTCAGAGAGTTTGTAGAGTTAATAAAAAATAAAATAAAATAAAATAAAATAAAATAAAATAAAATAAAATAAAATAAAATAAAATAAAATAAAATAAAATAAAATAAAATAAAATAAAATAAAATAAAATAAATAAAATTTTATCAGTTAAAATTCATCTAGTGTGTAGCAATTTTTTTCCAATAAGGCTTTCTTTAATCTTGCTTTGAAAATGTCTAAATTTGGTGAATTTTTTGTCATATCATCTAACTTGTTGAAAAGTTTAGGTCCAAGATAAAGAAAGCTTTTCTGATACAGAGTAGTTCTATGTGTATTTGGCACTAATTGATTTCTGAATCGCGTGGAGTACTGATGTTGCTGAGCAAGAAATTTTGATTTGTTTCTGTATACGTAATAGAATGGTAGCAGTCTTTCATCTTCTATCTTTCTGTCGATTTGATTCTCTCAGTAACATTTTTGTGTCATTCCATTCCATCATATGGTTGCAATCAGATGTCAGAATATGTTCGGATATTGAGAAACCAGTTAATTTTACGATTCCTTATATAGTCATTTGTTCTTTCTAGTCTTTTATGTTTTACCTATATAACTTCCACCACATGAACACGGTTAATATTGTATTTCTATACTTGTTCAGATTTTCTTGAATTCATTTTATATTTTCAGACTGTGGAAGATTGAAATTGCCAAAAAGCTATGTCAAGACACGAATATCATCCACAAAACCAAACTTCCAATCCCTACTTATAAATACAGGGTGAGTCAGAATAAGACCGACAAAGACACAAACTCCTACTAACATTCCTCACCTCATTTTGAGGTGAAAAGTTCCTATCAAGATATGTCCTAAAATCCCCTCTGAGACACAGTGTGTCAAGGGTACAAAAAAAAATGTATTTAATTTTTTTTCTCCAAAATTCCCTAAGCAAAAAATATCAAACCTGGTACACTAATCAAGGTTTATCAACTTGATAATTTGAAGGTATAATTCTTAATTTTACGTTGGTATGTAGAAATACTTTCTTTCATATTTTCTTTGGAGAGAAAAAAAATTAATCTAATTTTTTTTCGTACTTTCGACACCCTGTATCTCAGAGGGGATGCGTTTTAGGACATACCTTGATAGAAACTTTTACCCCTAAATGAGGTGAGGAATCTGTAGTCGGATTTTGTCGGTCTTATTCTGACTCACCCTGTATATGTTTTCATCAATAATTCTTCTTCTTGTTTCAATTGAATTAATCAGATATATTTTTGTTGAATCACAAATAATATAATAATAATTATAAGCTGCTCACATCCATTATTTCCGTTCAACAATTTACTTCATCTCACGGAAACGTACCTTGCATCCCCCTCAAACTCGATTGAATTTCCCATCTCATCTTACTAGATATAATCGTAAATTTTGTTACCAGATGCTCCACCATTTATTCAAGTACCTAAAAGCCCCTCCAGTCTGACAAATGAGGAGGAATTCATCTCTCGAAGACGCTACAAATACATTCAGCCACTGTCGTGCATTGAAAAAATATTTTTCGACATGCACGCTCTTTCATATCTAATCAAATTTCTTCGACAAACGTGATGCGAACATTCTTAACAAAATACACCATCAATATCTATCTCACTGATCAGGTTTGTGTAGATGTATTCGAATTATTAGCAGCGTTCAAAAAGTGATCAAGGACATTTTTGCTCTCTCTCCCAACTGAACTAAACGTGTTGTTATATTTCCAGGGAGTGTCTCGATGATTGAGGAATACCACAAGGATCAACTCTGGGCCCGTTTTTTTTGTTTTAACACTCGAGGACATAAGAAATCTGGTGTCCTCGTAATTCTCTGAAAATTTTTAAATTCACCAGAGAATTAACGCAGATCTGATGATCGACTATGGGAAATTTGTGAGGAGACGGATATTATCGGTTTTATTGAAATTATTTGTTTCATGAAATTGAGATTCTTAGATATAATTTGCTCATTTTGATGCAAACATAAGAGGTTTCCATATTTTCAGTCGAACTCGCATATGACAATTCATGTTTTTATTGATAAGTTTATAGGGATGTTTTGTGAGGGAGTCTTTTTCTTGTGTCAACAGTTTTAGAAGAGTTATTTGCATTTTCATTTGGAACATACTGAAATATACTATTTGAAGTAATGGTTGGAAGTCTGAATTTCTGAAGGAAATTGTATTCCTGGCATTACTAGGAGAGCCCACGATGCTAAATATGGATTTACTCGAGAGTCATGAAGACCTATTGAGTTGCAAAGCTTAGATGATAGGAAGAAAAAAATGTTATGTAATGTATACCTTTTCATCGATGGGGGAAGCGCCTATAGATTTTCAAATTTGTAAAAAAAACTGTTGCATGGACATACTCGAGCGCGTCAGATATTGATAGCATCAATGTCCTACGTATTTTCAATAATGTACGTATGTTAATCTGATCGTCTGTATGATGGGGGTGGTCGTAGGTGAGGGTTGAAAATTAAAAAAATTATATATCAAGCGCGTCAGATTTTCTTAGGGGGTGTTGAGTGAACCTAAAAAAAATCTCTCATGCAATAACCTGACGATTTCGATGTGACGCAAACTCGCGGCCTTTATTATAATATGAAAAAAAAATCACCATTTTGAAATAATCAAGCGCGTCAGATTAAGATATATACGGTTCATCTTTATGTCCTGGATGTGCTGTCTTCTAAACTGACGATTATCTAGAGGGATTAGCCAAATCTGACAAAAAAAAATTAGGAAAACGGTTGACACTAAAGGCCATCCCTGCAACTTTTCGCTAACTGCATACCTAAGCGCTTAACATTTCACTTATTTTGTTTTTGAGATTTTCGAGTTCAAAAATATGATATTTGTGTCATTATGAGCTCTCCGAGCTCAAAAGTCTGAGAGAAGTTTATACAATTTTTTGAATTTTCAAACCGCAATATCTTTTGAATAACTAAAACGATTTTCACGCGGTTGGCGGCATTCAACGCAGTTTTTCAAGCCATGGAGAATCTTCAAGTTTGAATTGATCAAACTGGAAATTTCAGAGTGATTCCGAAAAAACACTTTTTTCGTTTTTCTTTCGACAACGATAACTCACGAACGAATCAACCGATTCTGACCGGACATGCAGCGATCGACGTGGTTTTTTGATATCAAGAGCTGTTTTGAAATCGATCAATGAAGCCGTTCAAAAGTTATTCAAAAAAAAATTAAAAAAAACGTAGTTTTTTGGAGATTTTTCAAAATCTACCGGTACTAATCGGTTCAAATTAAATTTTAAATCTAAGTTTGACCAAGTCAAATAGATAGAGAAAGAGTGAAAGAGAAATAGTAACGTTGAGAGGAGAATATAGGCATTACACAGCTGCACACATTAGACTTTATCGACGAATTTTTGTTATTTCGGCTTGTGGAAATCGTCAGATTATATATTTTTCGTTATCTTCGAATTATTTCCTTCCAAATAAAAAAAAATTAATTGCCACGCTCGAGAATGTCGAACTTTGTAGCCCTCCCTTTTCTTTACGTCACTCTCAAATTGTCAGATTAGTAGAATATACACTTTTTAGCATGTAATTAACTCACCCTACCTCAATCTGACACGCTCGAGAATTTGTCCTTTGTCCTGGACGCGCGGCCTTATTTATGAGGTCCATATTTGGTGGAGTTACTCAACCGGGTACAAGGTATCCCCCTGTATATTAATTAATCTGCCGCGCTTCAGTAAATCCAGAAATCCCCGCTTGGGCTCCCCTGCTACATGTTTCCATTCGGGAAATTAACCTTCCACGGTGAAAATTAAAATATATGAAAATCAAAGAGATCTAACAGGTGGAAGTTCGCACTCATTTGGAACACCCTGCCTACACATGTATTGAAAATACAATCGACCTCTCTATAGTTTTTTCCAAATTATATACATATAGAGAAATAATTTTCGTCCCTCATTTTATAAGCGCATGGTATGCCAAAAAAAATCAATCTTATATTTAATACCTCCCCAGTTATAAAGCATCTATTTGTTTGTATTTCGAAATTGAAAGACGATACTGATGAAACCTGCCTTGTGGGTATTTTAAATCATTGTTCTATATTTATTGTGTTTCTGGATGCCAACATAATACTATTATTATTCTCGAAGGAAATGAGATGTGCGTTATGGCTACAATGGGAATGATTAGTACGATAATTATACACTCAGAAAATAATTGTGCTAATAATATAACTGGTATTACAACTCGAGACAGAGATCATTGGTTACATCAAGAAAGAGATAATGATGGCAATAAGCTATCGAACCCCTTGCAGAAACTCATTTGTAGACCTGAGAATTTAACTAAAGCGTCTTTTCATATACTAGTTAGTACCAAACCGGTTTCTATAAGAAAAGTTCTTAGCATAATATGGGTTATCGGAAAATATAATATTCTAGTTTACAGACACGAAACAATCGATTAGATTGCAACAAATAATCTCCAAATTGGGGTAAGAGTTCGAAAAAAGTGTGTTTGTGGGTGACACGTGTTTTAACAAAGTAGGTGAAGTGAAAAAATGTATACTTGAATGCGTGAATATCATCAGTGACAACTAGTTCAATTTCCAGGATAATAAAAATACACAGAATGCTAAATTCTCATTCCTGAATGGGTTTTTTTCAGAGATAAATGCCGGTGAAAAGAAAGCAGCAGTGTTCTGCGATCTGTCAAAAGCATTTAACTGTGTTAATCACAAAATACTGCTGGGAGAAGTAGCTCCAAAATTATGGATGCAGAGGATTGACTTTCGAATGGTTCGAATCTTACCTAGCAGGACAAAATCAAATTGTCAAAACAGCGAATCTTCCGGAAAGAAGAAAATTTAATTCGGGTGTTCCACAAGGATCTGTATTTGGTCCCATACTTTTTCTATTGTATGTTCGCTTAGTAAACTTTTTCGAAGATAAATCATTGGAAAATATACATCACAGTTAGTTTCTTGGAGTGTTCATTGACCACAATAGGGTGTAAATTTGATATCTTCTTTCCAGTAAATAATATGAGGAATCAAAAAAACATGTCAGTTTTATTTTTTGCTGAACAGTTTCCGAAAACTTCTAAACTGACACTGATATGCATTAGTGCATTGGCTCCTTTTAATAAAAATGGTTAGAAGAATATCTATTACTTTATCATAATCATCCTCGTGGAGCTCTTGAAGAATCTGCATTTTATATGGATGAAATTTACGCATTTTCAATGCTTTTCTTACAGTCTCGCATGACATTCTCGTCTGATACTGATCGTAAGGCGCTCGTGGGCTCTGCAGCAAATGTTCCCGAAACTTCAATTTGAGCTTCTTCATTTAGTACTCTGGGTCTGGGGTTATCTTTTTTTTATTTCTCACTGAACCAGTTTCGTAAAACTCATTCACCAAATCAAGCACATACCAGTGACTCACATTACAATTTGGATATCTTTCCTTAAAAACATATGCCTCTCTTCGTGCGCACTTTCCAACTTCCCCATTAATTACAATTATTTCAATTCTTTCTTGAAAAATGTAAACCATTTTTAAACTTTTATACACTTAGTAGAGCAATCACTAAACAGCCTAACAGGTAAAACTGTATTCACAATACTACATCGTTAAAATTTGCTTATCAATTTTTTGCTTGAAAGCAGAAATAGCAAAAAAGGAAGGTTATCTGTAAAATTTCTGCGATGGGAATTAAAAATTCAGCATTTAATACCACCCTCTACGTTTTACTATTAGACTACTTTTTTTGGAGCTGATGGCTAATGTTACCCCTGATGAAGGGTTGGAACGGTACCATCTAATATTCCAACCAATATATAGGCAAGTTCTGATAATTACTTCTGTTAGTTAAGAACACCATTTTTCGGAAAATATTCTTAAAAAAATAATAAGTCAGGGTACCATTGGAAAAAGAAATGAACGCCAATCAAAATGATGTGCCACTTGACCCCCTTCCCATTTAAAATTCTACCACTCCTAGAGGGTTGAGCCACGGGGACTACGAATATTCTTAGAAAGTGTCCCCCTTGAAAATTAAATTGACCTGTTTTTTAGATACCTTATATTGTTTACTAAAATGAAGATATTAAGGATGGATAGTTTTCAAATTGACACCTTGTATATTTCACCTTCTCATCGATTATTCAGAATGGCTCTTATCGATAACTGTTACATAATGTCACAAAAATGAGTCATCTACTTCTCATTATGTCCCTATGATATCCGAACCTTGAAATACATCCCCAAATTACGACGCGATAACCGCAGAATCGATGCCATCGGCCCAAAAAAGTACATTACAGATACCATAATCAATGCATTCACCAATTCAGTAGTTCCGAATGAAATATTTGTGACGACAAAGTGCATTCACGAGTATGATTCCGGAAAAGGTAATGGGAGAGAAAATTGCAGAATTTTTCACTCGATTTATTTGTATTATATGCAATTGAATTTTTCCGCAACAGCCGTTTCCATGTTACGGCCATAATGATCATTTGCTCCGTGACTGTAAGAGAGAAAGGCAAATGATTTCGTTCCGTGCAGTCCGAGTTGATGGGGTAATGATGACTCTCTGTGGATCAATGGCTGGAGCTGAATTATTAATTGGACAAGGGGCCGTCATGAAATCACAAATATCAATGAAGTGTTCACTGAGGAGGAACAGATTTCAAACAAGATGTAAAAATCTGAAACTTACGAGAGGTTCATAATAACTGATAGCGCTTTTTTCAACTTATCAACGATTTTTTTTTACTACGTGTTTGACCAGGGGTCACCCCAAAATCTTGTTCTTGAATTTCGATCTGTATATTCAAAATTCGAACATTATTTCCCAAAATTCGTTTCCTAATTTTTGGCGAATGCTCTGGCGAATCCACCAAATTCTCGCAAATCAGCTTATATATTATTGATTATTCATACGATTATATATTTGACGAATGAGAAACATCAACAATTTTTTTCCACTAACTGTCTGACCAGAGGTCACCTCAAAATCTTGTTTTCAAATTCATTCTGTATATTCAAAATTCAAACATTACTTCCCAAATTTCGTATTCTAATTTTTGGCGAATGCTCTTTGGCGAATCCACCAAATTCTCGCAAATCAGCTTATGGTTGATTATTCATACGATTATATTTTTAATGATTGAGGAACATTGTAAAAAGTGCCTCGAACTACAGTCACAAACTCCTCAATAATCATATAGCAGTTATAGTTTTTTCATTTGAAGACGAAAAAATTTGAAATTCACAAGAGGTTTGTAATAGATCATAACGCTTTTTCCTGTTCATCAACAATTTTTTCTACTAACTGTTTGACCAGAGGTCACCTCAAAATCTTGTTTTCAAATTCATTCTGTATATTCAAAATTCAAACATTACTTCTCAAATTTCGTTTTCTAATATTTGGCGAATGCTCTTTGGCGAATCCACCAAATTCTCGCAAATCAGCTTATGTTTGATTATTCATACGATTATATTTTTAATGATTGAGGAACATTGCCAAAAGTGCCTCGAAATACAATGTCATACTTCTCAATAATCATATAGCATATATACGTTTTTTGTTTGAAAATGTGAAAATTTTATATTTACAGGAGGTTCGTTATAATTCATAGCACTTTTCTAACCTTATCATCAAACTTTTTCTACTACCTGTTTGACTAGAGGTCACCCCAAAATCTTGTTTTTATATTCAATATGTATATTCGAAAGTATAAACATTTATTTCCCACAATTCGTTTTCTAATTTTTGGCGAATGTGATAATTCATACATTTTTGACGATGGAGAAACATTGTCAAAAGTGCTTCGAACTACAGTTACATACTCCTCAATAATCATATAGCAGTTATAGTTTTTTCATTTGAAGACGAAAAAATTTGAAATTCACAAGAGGTTTTTAATAGATCATAACGCTTTTTCCTGTTCATCAACAATTTTTTCCATTAACTGTTTGACCAGAGGTCACCTCAAAATCTTGTTTTCAAATTCATTCTGTATATTCAAAATTCAAACATTACTTCCCAAATTTCGTATTCTAATTTTTGGCGAATGCTCTTTGGCGAATCCACCAAATTCTCGCAAATCAGCTTATGGTTGATTATTCATACGATTATATTTTTAATGATTGAGGAACATTGTCAAAAGTGCCTCGAACTACAGTCACAAACTCCTCAATAATCATATAGCAGTTATAGTTTTTTCATTTGAAGACGAAAAAATTTGAAATTCACAAGAGGTTTGTAATAGATCATAACGCTTTTTCCTGTTCATCAACAATTTTTTCTACTAACTGTTTGACCAGAGGTCACCTCAAAATCTTGTTTTCAAATTCATTCTGTATATTCAAAATTCAAACATTACTTCTCAAATTTCGTTTTCTAATATTTGGCGAATGCTCTTTGGCGAATCCACCAAATTCTCGCAAATCAGCTTATGTTTGATTATTCATACGATTATATTTTTAATGATTGAGGAACATTGCCAAAAGTGCCTCGAAATACAATGTCATACTTCTCAATAATCATATAGCATATATACGTTTTTTGTTTGAAAATGTGAAAATTTTATATTTACAGGAGGTTCGTTATAATTCATAGCACTTTTCTAACCTTATCATCAAACTTTTTCTACTACCTGTTTGACTAGAGGTCACCCCAAAATCTTGTTTTTATATTCAATATGTATATTCGAAAGTATAAACATTTATTTCCCACAATTCGTTTTCTAATTTTTGGCGAATGTGATTATTCATACATTTTTGACGATGGAGAAACATTGTCAGAAGTGCTTCGAACTACAGTTACATACTCCTCAATAATCATATAGCAGTTATAGTTTTTTCATTTGAAGACGAAAAAATTTGAAATTCACAAGAGGTTTTTAATAGATCATAACGCTTTTTCCTGTTCATCAACAATTTTTTCCATTAACTGTTTGACCAGAGGTCACCTCAAAATCTTGTTTTCAAATTCATTTCAAAATTCAAACATTATTTCCCAAAATTTGTTTTCTAATTTTTGGCGAATGCTCTGGCGAATCCACCAAATTCTCGCATATTAGCTTATTGTAGTTGATTATTCATATAATTATATTTTTAATTCAAATCCAGAAAATGCAAACTGTTGTAGAAATTTCAAGAACTTATTTATTATTATCAGCCAGAAGAATTCTGACAGCAAATTAGTTTCTGGAATTCAAACCTGAAATGATTCATAAGCTGCATGAACGAGATTATGATGATGGGATTATTTGTACACTAAAATCTGATAAATTAATCATTCACAAATGGAGAATTCCCGGCTTTCCTGAGATCTTCATTATTTATATCTATACAGTGCATTCCATTTAAAACGAGCCACCCTGAATAACTTTTGAACAATGATTTTCAGGAAAAATAAAAACACGTCAACAATAGTATACAGGGGGCACATTTTGACATATTCACATTTGATTTTAATTTCCCTATCACACCCCCTAAGCATGTCACCATTTTGTTTACCTACCAGGTGAAGTTACGATTGGTGTTTCTGTTTTTGTGAATTATTGAGAAGCAATGGTTTATACGCTTCGAGAACGGATTGAAATAGTCAGTTTGTACCACCAGGATGGAAATAGTGCTAGAGCTGCTGCCCATATGTTCAATGATAATCATCCAGGAAAAAATGTAGAACACAAATACGTTTCGGAATTATTGAACAAACTTATGGAAACTGAATCTGTTAATAATAAAAAACATAACCGTTCAGGAGTTATCAACGATGAAGCTATTTCTATTGCAGTTTTAGGGCACGTTGGACTAATGGAAAATACGCAATCTCTTACTTAGTTATCTCGAGAATCAGGAATCAGTCGTAGAAATGTTTTCAGGATCCTTCACGAGTACAAATTTCATCCATATAAGATTAGACTAGTTCATGAATTGAACGAAGATGATTTCTTTAGACGTATCGAGTTTTAGAAGTTTAGAAGTCTCACTGAACGAATCAACTTGCATCAGAATTTCTTGTATAAAATTTGTATTTCGGATGAAAGTACGTGTAGTTTGAATGGAGAGGTGAATCGGCAAAATTGTCGATATTGGAGTGATACGAATCCTTATTTATACCGTCAAGTTCATACCCAACGACCTCAGAAATTTTAGGTGACCACATCATGGGTCCTTTTTTATCGATGATAATTTTAACTGGTGAGAAATATTTGGATATGTTGGAGAATCGAATAATACCGTGGATCAATAGGGCAATTGAGGAAGATATGAATTTATTCGAAAATGAAATAGTTTTTCATCAGGATGGTGCACCTCCTCATTATGCAGCTCCAGTGCGACAATTTTTGGATGATAATTTTCCTGGTCGCTGAACTGGCAGAAGAGGTCCTACAGAATAGCCACCAATGTCTCCGGATCTCACAACTTTAGATTTCTTTCTATGGGGTCATTTGAAGTCTAAAGAGTATGAGATAGAATCAACAACATTGGAAGATTTGAGAGAGAATATCATGAAGCACTGCAGAGAAATAACTGAGGGGATATGTGAGGGCGGCAATGGAAGCTCGTTTGTACCTTTGTATCGAAGTTGGTGAAAACGATTTCGAACATTTACTATAGAAAATTTGTTTCTTCTCATTGTCGAATCTTGATTCAAGAATTTAATAAAAATCTGTTTTTCTGATTTATTGCTTCCATATTTGTCTCTAGAACGAATATTTGTTGTTGATCCATGTTGTAACCTTTCATTTCGTATACATCAATATCTAGTATTTGAGATGTTTCAGTTGAAACAATAATTTCGAATTTGATATAGCAAATTCAGAATGGCTTCTAGTTGGTCAAAATTTCCATGTATAATCCTTACGTTTGTATGTAGAATATTGAGCTGATTAGTATTTCTCTCAACTATATGACTAAGTCAGTCACATCGGCTAGAATGATTTTTTGAAGATGGATTCAGCAAAATTATTGGTATTCATTGTAAACAAACCAAACTGCCCTAGCCATTGATGTTTCTTTTCAATCCAATAACGCTCGCCATCGAACAGTCGATTCCGTTCCGGAATTCAGATAAGAATAAATTCCTGCTGCATTTTTGCAACTGTAAAGAATTCAACACATTGGCAAGCCACCTAACGTCTTTCTATCACCAAATGCGATCTTCCAATATCGCATATAAAAGTAATGCTTGCCTGCATATTCTTACCCTTACGGTTATCGGTGTTAGATTTCCGAAATGGATGATTCGGAGAAATTTGTGAGAGCAGGTTTTCGGTCAATGTGCCATTCTGGCTTAATTTTCACTTAGCGTGGATTCAGACGAGATTGAACACGTGATTCTGTGCGAAAGTCTTTCGATTATCTTGAACAGCAGTAGCAGCAACAGCATTGTTTTTCGGAAGAAGTGGAATATAAAATGCGGTCACGAATAGCACAGCTGCTGAAAGAGTAGTTGGAATTTGTGCATGTTCGGAATTGAACGCGGCCGGATTTGATGAGTCTATGAATAAACTCGGGGAGTTGTTGATGAAGATATTGAAAATGCTATTCCGAAATATTTTGCCGCACATCCAACAACGTCTTTGAGACGAGTTGCAGGAGAATCAGGATTGTCAAGTTAACAAAATACTGAATATAAGTTATTCATGATCCAAACCAACTTTCTACGGAGAGTGAGATTTTGTGAGTTCATTGAATTTTGATTGCCGTGAACGAATTATTTTTGAATAATATATGGACAGACGAAGCAAAATTTATCAATAATGGTGTCTTCAACTGACATAATCGCCTTCATTCAGGCGATTCTAAATATTGGCAGTTCGAATAAATCAAATAATAAGTATTCATCAAAGAATAAATAAATTACATGACACATTTTGTTGAATAAATGTGGGTACTCAGTAGGAATTCAAGTTTTGATACAGAATTCGGAATAAGCTCGTCGATATACGTGAGAAATATTTGAGCGATTTTTCAAAAATTGTGAAATTTAAATTTTATTTCGAAATTGCAGAGGTTCCATAAAAAGCCTATCAAATCTGTATTTGACTAAGAACTGGAAATGAATTTGAAGAAATCGCAAAAAATTCATTCATTTCGCATTCCTTGGTGAAAATCAAGAATTGATACAAAATTCGAAATCAGCTCGTTAGGATACGTGAGAAATCGGTGAACGAATTTTCGAAATATGTAAAATATAAATTTTGAAGAAAAGGTTCATTTCAAATTTGCAGAGGTTCCGTAAAGAGCCTACCAAATCTCTATTTGACTAGGAATCGATTCAAAATTTGGTGAGCATATACACTAAAGATTGAGCTTTAAGTATATGAAGAGAAAATAATAAAAAAAGAATAATTTGTACAGAAATAACAGCTCTCAACTTCAGATGAACTTTTCAAATCGCGAACGGTTTGAGATAGAGCAACTCTGCGAGCGCCAATCGATTCAGAATGACGAAATAAGTATAATCTGTGAATTTCAAGTCGATCGGCAGCAAAAAATTCATAACTCGAAAAAAGTCCCTAAAAATCATGAAATGTACAAAATCATCAGAATCACTTGAAATTACCACTATACACTCAAAATTTCATGCTGATTCCAAAAATGTATGATTTGGATATGCTCAGATATAAGGTGTGTCATAAAATAGCGATAAATCGTAAAAGATTTCCTCGCACCATCGATTTTCCGAAAATGTTCATTTGTCATTTTTTGAGAAATCACAAACCTCCATCTTACGTATCTTGAGCAGATTTCGAATGTATTATCAAAAATAAAATTTTATGAAAGATTTCATTTCGTTCTTCCTTAGTGAAAATCAAGTATTGGTACAAAATTCGAAATCAGCTCGTTAGGATACATGAGAAATCGGTGAACGATTTTTCGAAATATGTAAAATATAAAATTTGAAGGAAAGGTTCATTTCGAAATTGCAGAGGTTCCGTTAAAAGCCTACCAAATCTGTAATTGACTATGAATCGATTCAAAATTTGGTGGGCATAAACACTAAACATTGAGCTTTACGAATATGAGAAGAAAATTATTTTAAAATTAATATTTTGGGAAATAACAGCTCTCAACTTTAGATGAACTTTTCAAATCGCGAACGGTTTGACATAGAGCAATTCTGCGAGCGCCAATCGATTCAGAATGACAAATTCGGTATAGTCTGTGAATTTGAATTCAATCGTCAGCAAATAGTTAAATACTCGAAAAAAGTCCAATATCATGAAAAGTACAAAATCATTAGAATCACTTGAAATTACCACTATACACTCAAAATTTCATGCTGAATCCAAAAATGTATGATTTGGATATGCTCAGATATAAGGTGTGTCATAAAATAGCGATAAATCGTAAAAAATTTCCTCGCACCATCGATTTTCCGAAAATGTTCATTTGTCATTTTTTGAGAAATCACAAACCTCCATCTTACGTATCTTGAGCAGATTTCGAATATATTATCAAAAATAAAATTTTATGAAAGATTGAGTAAGAACTGGAAATGATTTTGAAGAAATCACAAAAAAATCAGTCATTTCGCTTTCCTTGGTGAAAATCAAGTATTGATACAAAATTCGAAATCAGCTCGTTAGGATACATGAGAAATCGGTGAACGATTTTTCGAAATATGTAAAATATAAAATTTGAAGAAAAGGTTAATTTCGAAATTGCAGAGGTTCCGTTAAAAGCCTACCAAATCTGTATTTGACTATGAATCGATTCAAAATTTGGTGGGCATAAACACTAAACATTGAGCTTTACGAATATGAGAAGAAAATTATTTTAAAATTAATATTTTGGGAAATAACAGCTCTCAACTTTAGATGAACTTTTCAAATCGCGAACGGTTTGACATAGAGCAATTCTGCGAGCGCCAATCGATTCAGAATGACAAAATTAGTATAGTCTGTGAATTTCAAGTCGATCTGCAGAAAAAAATTATAACTTGAAAAAGGTCCAAGAGGTATACCCCTAAAAATCATGAAAAGTTCAAAATCATCAGAATCACTTGAAATTACCACTAAACACTCAAAATTTCATGCTGATTCCAAAAATGTATGATTTGGATATGCTCAGATATAAGGTGTGTCATAAAATAGTTATAAATCGTAAAAAATTTCCTCGCACTATCGATTTTTCGAAAATGTTCATTTGTCATTTTTCGAGAAATCACAAACCTCCATCTTACGTATTTTGAGCAGATTTCGAGTATATTATCAAAAATAAAATTTTATGAAAGATTGAGTAAGAACTGGAAATGATTTTGAAGAAATCGCAAAAAATTCAGTCATTTCGTTCTTCCTTGGTGAAAATCAAGTATTGATACAAAATTTGAAATCAGCTCGTTAGGAGACGTGAGAAATCGGTGAGCGATTTTTCTAAATATGTAAAATATAAAATTTGAAGAAAAGGTTCATTTCGAAATTGCAGAGGTTCCGTTAAAAGCCTACCAAATCTGTATTTGACTAGGAATCGATTCAAAATTTGGTGGGCATATACACTCAAGATTGAGCTTTATGAATATAGAGAGAAAATAATTGAAAAAAAAATTATTTGTCCAGAAAAAACAGCTCTCAAAATCAGATGAACTTTTCAAATCGCGAACGGTTTGAGATAGAGCAATTCTGCGAGCGCCAATCGATTCAGAATGACAAATTCGGTATAGTCTGTGAATTTGAATTCAATCGTCAGCAAATAGTTAAATACTCGAAAAAAGTCCAATATCATGAAAAGTACAAAATCATCAGAATCACTTGAAATTACCACTATACACTCAAAATTTCATGCTGAATCCAAAAATGTATGATTTGGATATGCTCAGATATAAGGTGTGTCATAAAATAGCGATAAATCGTAAAAAATTTCCTCGCACCATCGATTTTCCGAAAATGTTCATTTGTCATTTTTTGAGAAATC
This sequence comes from Chrysolina americana, assembly GCA_958502065.1. Classification (NCBI taxonomy): domain Eukaryota; kingdom Metazoa; phylum Arthropoda; class Insecta; order Coleoptera; family Chrysomelidae; genus Chrysolina; species Chrysolina americana. The sequence goes on from OY293411.1 coordinate 105,583,319, forward strand.
ACAAACCTCCATCTTACGTATCTTGAGCAGATTTCGAATATATTATCAAAAATAAAATTTTATGAAAGATTGAGTAAGAACTGGAAATGATTTTGAAGAAATCACAAAAAAATCAGTCATTTCGCTTTCCTTGGTGAAAATCAAGTATTGATACAAAATTCGAAATCAGCTCGTTAGGATACATGAGATATCGGTGAATGATTTTTCGAAATATGTAAAATATAAAATTTGAAGAAAAGGTTAATTTCGAAATTGCAGAGGTTCCGTTAAAAGCCTACCAAATCTGTATTTGACTATGAATCGATTCAAAATTTGGTGGGCATAAACACTAAACATTGAGCTTTACGAATATGAGAAGAAAATTATTTTAAAATTAATATTTTGGGAAATAACAGCTCTCAACTTTAGATGAACTTTTCAAATCGCGAACGGTTTGACATAGAGCAATTCTGCGAGCGCCAATCGATTCAGAATGACAAAATTAGTATAGTCTGTGAATTTCAAGTCGATCTGCAGAAAAAAATTATAACTCGAAAAAGGTCCAAGAGGTATACCCCTAAAAATCATGAAAAGTTCAAAATCATCAGAATCACTTGAAATTACCACTAAACACTCAAAATTTCATGCTGATTCCAAAAATGTATGATTTGGATATGCTCAGATATAAGGTGTGTCATAAAATAGTTATAAATCGTAAAAAATTTCCTCGCACTATCGATTTTTCGAAAATGTTCATTTGTCATTTTTCGAGAAATCACAAACCTCCATCTTACGTATTTTGAGCAGATTTCGAGTATATTATCAAAAATAAAATTTTATGAAAGATTGAGTAAGAACTGGAAATGATTTTGAAGAAATCGCAAAAAATTCAGTCATTTCGTTCTTCCTTGGTGAAAATCAAGTATTGATACAAAATTTGAAATCAGCTCGTTAGGAGACGTGAGAAATCGGTGAGCGATTTTTCTAAATATGTAAAATATAAAATTTGAAGAAAAGGTTCATTTCGAAATTGCAGAGGTTTCGTTAAAAGCCTACCAAATCTGTATTTGACTAGGAATCGATTCAAAATTTGGTGGGCATATACACTCAAGATTGAGCTTTATGAATATAGAGAGAAAATAATTGAAAAAAAAATTATTTGTCCAGAAAAAACAGCTCTCAAAATCAGATGAACTTTTCAAATCGCGAACGGTTTGATATAGAGCAATTCTGCGAGCGCCAATCGATTCAGAATGACAAATTCGGTATAGTCTGTGAATTTGAATTCAATCGTCAGCAAATAGTTAAATACTCGAAAAAAGTCCAATATCATGAAAAGTACAAAATCATCAGAATCACTTGAAATTACCACTATACACTCAAAATTTCATGCTGAATCCAAAAATTTATGATTTGGATATGCTCAGATATAAGGTGTCATAAAATAGCGATAAATCGTAAAAAATTTCATCGATTTTTCGAGAATGTTCATTTGTCATTCCGAACATATTATCAAAAATTAAATTTGATTGAAAATTGAGTAAAAATTGAAGAAAAGGTTCTGGGGCTCGGTAGATTTTTTTGATTTTTGGCTATATCATTCTACAGGTCAAAACATGCAACTCTCTTTAGTAGACTTTTTTTTCTGACTCTACAGCGTGAGCTACAAAAATGGGTTGATTGTCTAACGTTAATTATGGAAAATATTTTCTGGGAATGGATTTTTTTTGATTTTTGAGTATAATATCATGTGAAAAATATCAATTTCCTTTGATAATATCAATTATGGTGTACATTACTACAGGACGAGGCAGAAAACGTGATTTTTCTGAAACTCGTTTATTTTGACTTCTCGCCCAATTGTGTGTCTCATTAAAAATATAATTAATTTTCTTTTTTTGTGTATGTCAAAAATGTTGTTCCTTGATACATCCCTTTGAAATTCACAGGCATTACTAATTCCATCGTTTTGCATCGATTGGATTTCGCAGAATTGTTTTATCCCAAATCGTTATTGATTTGAAGAGATTATCTGGAGTTGGGAACTGTTATTTCCCGCCAAAAAATGTTCTTACATTTTTTTCATTCCATATTCCTCAAACTCAATTTTTCACGGTACCTCTACATTTTCGAAATGAACCTTGTTTCGAAAATTTTCATTTATATACCCTGAAAAAACTAATTTTTGAAATATTTTCAATTTTTGAGTAACCTCAAACGTATCTTGTCGAGCTGATTCCGAATATGTCATCAAACATTAAATTATCTGTAGCATTGAGCATGAAGCATTGAGCAAAACTTATAGTCATTTCGCTAATCCTCACGGAAATTTAAGTTTTGTTACAAAATTCAAAATCAGCCCGTCGAAAATCGAAAAATAAACAAATTTGCTTATTGGGATCGATAGTGAAAAGAGACCGGTACATCACAAACCATGGACGATATTGTACATTAAAACCTATATCTTTATAATCAAAATTAATCGCACCCTTTAATTACACAATCAAGCGAGAGCTTTTATAATGTAGCACGCTTACGACTCCATTTGTTTTTACGAGCTAAGCAGTTTTCTCAAGTGAAAAAGTAAATTTAATTAGGTCTTTGGAAACGTATATTACAACCGATAACAATCTAATTTGGGTTTTCTTTTACACATTTTTAATTAAACGGACTTTATCAACTACCATTAGCAGATGGATTTCTATACAGTGGTTGCAACGAGTGTAAGAATCAATCAGTCTGGCAGATTGATAACTGTCTCCGACTGTGAGTTTTGCAGTCACTAGTATATCTTCAAGACGAGGAAATGAAAGCAAAAGATAAATAGGAAAATAATGAATCATATCACATGTGTATTTTTGATGTAAACAATTGTCCACTTCTCAGTGTTTTCAATGCCCAACATTTTGTTGACAATAAATAGTCCGATAGTAATTCAGCTACTTGTTTATTGATAATTGATACTTATTTTCACCACTCTTAATCTTTCGACAATAAATGCATCTATGCCGACAATACTTGAATGGGTTTCCGGTATTAATTCAGCTTGTAATTACTACATTTTGTTCCTCAAATCACCATAAATATTGTGTTATATGAATACCAGTTGTGTTTGAAAAAGCTATAGGAATAGCGAAACGCGTCACATGTTACAATAGTAATATATTGTGGATATTCAAAAACAAGTGCTGGGGCTGTCACAACCTCTGAAGTTTAAGTACTCAATCCGCTCTGTGAAAATTCTGTTAAAAAAATTATTTCTGACAGTTTATCGAAGAGGTTTCAGTCTCAATTTAAAAAAATGTCCACGCAAACTATAATCATCTTGCATGGTCTGAATGGAGACGGTGGGTAGATCTGATGCATATGCCAAGAAGAGAGTTGGCCCCAAAACAGAACCTTGTGGAACTCCTGAGATTACTCGATGTACACCCTTGTGCCTGAAAACATAATTGAGCTGTGAAGGGATCTTTGAAAAAAATATGAATATTGTTTAAGACGCAGACACAGACACATTTTCAACTTTCTATCTCTAGAACTCAGGAGTTGAAACTACACAATACCGACATGTTTATCTGCCAACACAGAGAAAATAAAAGAGACGAAAACGAAAATAATGATAGAGCAATCCATTTCAACAAACTTTGTTTATATTCCTGTCAGACTCCTTGCTAACTTTGGTTCACTCTTTACTAGATTCTCCGCAGCACTTTTTCCAGCGCTTGCTTGATTTGTATGCTTGCAGGTGTTCCATGAAGTAATTCGATTTTTCCTCGGCTTATCAAGTTTCCATTAAAATATTTGGAAAGCAGGCAAACTTTCAATGAGCTCGATGCTAATCTATGTGACCAAGACGAATCGAATTTCATTCATTGATCATGAAAAATTGTTACGTGACGTTTGTAGTTTTATCGAGTTTCTTAGGTTGTAGTCCACTGGCGCGATAATAGTTATATCTGATCCTTCGCCATTTTATACAGTTCAGGATTTTAATTTTTTCCATAACTATTCACAATTTCATCGGTATGTGTCTGAAAGTTGGCTACTCATTCCCGAAGTGGATGGACGTGTAAAGTTTTATACTCGGTATAGTTTCATACCAAAGTTAATGGATTGTTGAGAATTCAGAATATTTTAGAAATGATCAGAAACATTGAAGGGCCAAGTAGATAAACTAGGACAGCCTCACTACAATCATAGGAAAAACAGTGTAAGAGAAAGAGAGAGGGTCCGAGAAGGAGAGAGAGAGAGAGAGAGCATCGTGCTGGCTGCTTGCGTAGTCAAAGCAGTTCATTTTAGAGGATAAGAATGGATATATTATGAATTGAAATGAAAAAAGAAATGGGTCGACTTCAGAATCGAACTGGCCACCTGGAGACTAGGCTACGAACCTCGTTAGTGATGTAGATGGACACGTTGGTTATACCGCTGCAGAATGACGTGCAGTGGCATTTAATTTTTATTGGTTTGCCAACACTGTATACAGCAGATTTTACGTTTGTGTCAAGCATTTTTGCGTATGTTTCAAGCATTTTTGCAAACATTTCAAGTACTTTTGCGTGTGTTCCAAGCATTTTTGGATGCGTTCCAAGCGTTTGTGCGTTTGTTTCAGACGCTCCATTTTCATTCGTGCATATTAAGTTTTTCATGCATTTCAAGCGATTATGCAGGTATTTCACCCATTTTTATATGCATTTCAAGCATTTGTGCGGATGTTCCAAGCGTTTGTGGATGCGTTTGGGACGTTTTTGCATAGTTTTGCCTGTTTTTATGTGCGTGTGTTTCAGACACTTGGTTTTTGTTCCTGTGTGTACGTTTCCATCGGTTTTCATGAGTTTCAAGCATTTATGCTGAAGTTTCAAGCATTGCTTCGAAGCGTTTTAACTGATTTACGTGCGTTTCAAGCATTTTTGCATGCTTGCTTTCAACCACTTTTAATGCCTTTCCAACGTTTATGCAGGAGTTTCGATCATTTTTATGTGCCTTTCAAGGAGTATTTCAACCGATTTACGTAAGTTTCAAGCATTTGTGCGTGCATTTCAAGCATTTTTGCATGCGTTTCAAGCATTAATGCAGTTGTTTTGCCCTTTTTTATGTGGATTTCAAGTGTTTTCGCATTCTTTTCAAATATTTTCGCGTTCAGCCATTTCAAGTGTTTGTGCAGGTGTATGAAGCGTTTTTACGGAGCATTTTAACCGATTTACGTGCGTTTGAAGCATCCATGCAGGTATTTTGTCCATTCTAGGTGCGTTTCAACCGTACGTTCCAAGCATTAGTGCATGTATTTCAAGCATTTCTGTGACGTATTTCAACCGATTTATAAGGGTTTCACCCGTTTTTCTGTGCGTTCTAAGCATTCGTGTGGACGTTTCAACCGTTTTTTCCTTATGAATTAATTTCACTCATATATTTATTTAACGGTTTCGACTGATCTTCGAACTGAATCTGCTTCGACTACGTCTGCAGTGAGAATAATGGACTCTTTCTTTCTCTTAAATGCTCAAACGCTTCCTCTTTATTTTGTATGCTTATAGTGAGGATGTCTGAGTTTATCTACTTGGCCTAGATCCGCTAATTTCTTTCTTAGTCAACACAGGACGAAGAAGCAACATACACTATATTATCATCAGAGAGGCAACGTCCATACAGGAATCATCGGTATCAGAATTATTGAACCATATGATTGTGAAGAGAGTGTTTATGAGCAAGGAACGATTTCTAATATAATAATTTCATCGTTACATATTTTCTATTCCAATGTTGATAATGTCCAAACTGTACGCAATATCTCAACACGATAGAACAACTCTACATTGTGCAGAAGTAATTTTATTGAACATGGATTCAACGTCGAACTTCGACAGAGTAGCCAGCACAACTCCCCGAACTGACATCGATAGATTTACTGTAACGAAAACTCAAAAAGTGTCTGTTTGGAACTTATGACTTCTACAAATAATACGCCTTATCAGTTTTGAGAGAGTATAAAAATATATGAATCTCTGTCTATCATCAAACTCCAAGACAGACTGCTAATCACAGAGTCTGATTTAAATTCAATCTATCATTCCCGAGAAGTGTCAGAAATTCCGAATATATTGAATCCAACAAGTTTTTCAGTAGCTGAAACTTTTCCCCAAGGCGTTTTCAAGCATATGATGGTGTTACAGATTTTCCGCTGATACATGGACCAACAAAGCGAGTGGATTTCCAAATAATTATCCAGTTGTCCCCATCTCGAATGAAAAATTATTAAATACATAACTGTCGGTGATTTGTCGAATGGAAATAGAGATAAGGGCAGCGAGGGTAATATATAAGGGGCTCGAAAGAATTGGAAAGGGGAAGATAACTTTTTTCTATATAGCAAATGGAAAGTTTGGAGGTCACGGCATATCCCAAGAAAATGAAATATCAAATGGAAAAAATGTTCAGAATATCAAGCAGATAATTTTCCACGGAAATTTCGCAGATTAGCAAGGGTAATGCTATCGTAGATTTTTCAACACAGGAGACAAGGCTTCTTTTTCAGAATACGTCAGCCCTAAAAAACTCGTTAGAAACGTCTGGTTCAGATATATTTATATACATACCCAATTTATCTGAATAAAATAGTACAGAATCGTCCTTTATGATTACAGGTGTACATTTTTACGAAAGGTCAGTGACGTTAGAAGAGCATGTATATCAGAACTAAAGTTTCATTTTCATGGAATGTCACTTGTGATAATGAGGAAGTTTAACACCAATCTTACATCATGATCATAAGTTCAGAATAGGCTCAGATGGATTAACTGGACATCTAACTCCACTCTGTCTAACGTTATCTTGGATATTCAACTACGCCAATATATTTTACAGCCCTTTTATTAACTTGATTATATGGTGCAGCTTTATTATCAGCGTCCCGAGTATAACAGCACCAGTAATATTTACTGCCGTCTAAATGGCAGGCTATAACATTTCGGTATTTTCTCATCTTTCACAGTAGATCGATAGTCTGTAATGAAAATTAGTTTTCAATTAGACAGCTTCGAAATGAATTGAAAATCAATTAGTTTGTAGGGTACCAGGAACGGCAGAATTATAAAACGTTCGATGCCTTCAATCTTGAGTTATGCGCCTAGCCAGATAAAGTAGCTAATGGATAAAGCAACAATAAAAAAAATGGCGAACAGTGATTTTATACGCTTCGTTTCATTCCAGATCAATATGCGATTTTTATTCCAAATGTCGGAAGAACCTCTTTCCAACAATGTTGTTGTTTAAGAATGCAGTTTCATAAGTTTCTTCGTTCAAAATTGTTGCAAGTCCTTCAGAGATATTTCTCACATACGATATTCTGTTATGTTTTGTAAAGCGTTTGTGATGAAGTATAAAATATACTATGAACATTTTCAAAATTCTCATCAACTAAATACTTCTCTGCAGCTCAGTGATTTGTAGGACGAAACAATGTTTTTCTACTCCCGTATGTGAATTACTAACGTCACACATCGATAAAAATGTGTAAAGCTTCATTTCACGAATCGGTGTGTGAAGTGCCATGCTTTTCTTATGGGATTTATTCCACGCACCGGTGCCATAAGAGTCAATACAAATTCACACACCGGTCGCTGGTCTAGGTAGCGGTGGCGAGAGAAATTGACAAATATGACAGTTCCCGCAGAGTGAAATTCAGAGTAACATCAGTTAATAGACCGTAAATAGTAATTAATTACCCTCTGAATTAATAAATAGTACGACGAAATTTTGATTTAAACCGATTAGCCGTGTATTTCACGTAAATTCCTGATGGACAGCATTGAAGTACTCCCATCAACTCCTCCAAATATAACGTTAGCAGCCAGTGAAGCAAGTTCATCGTTATTGCCACAAAAATCGTTGGGAATTTACGAAAACACTTTGGAAAAGTTTATGCAATGGCGCAATACAAACAACGTTCAATCATTCTCTGAAAGGATAATATTAGCCTACCTATCTGAATTATCAACAAAGGTTAAATCTTCTACCTTATGGAGTCACTACTCAATGTTGAAAAGCACCCTTAGTATTAAGTACAACGTACAAATTGGTGATTATCCGAAAGTTCGCGCTTTCTTTAAACGGAAAAACGAGTGATATATTCCTAAAAAATCACGCGTATTGGAAAAGGAACACGTATTAAAATTTTTCAAAGAGGCACCCGATGAAAAATATTTATTAACCAAAGTAAGTCCATTTGTGTAGATATCGATAAATACTAATCTTTAAATTTTTAGCTTATTTTGTTGTTTGGGGTAGCTGGAGCCCTGCGCAGAGATGAGCTCTATAAATTAAAAATGGATGACATCCAAAATTTGGGAACAGTTCTTATTGTGTCAGTTAATAATACGAAGACTAAGGTTTCTACAAAATTTACTGTTACTGAATACTTGGACATATATCACAAATACGTGGCTCTTCGTCCCAAGGATTATGCCGAAAATAAATTCTTTATTAATTATCAACGAGGGAAATGTACTCGGCAAGTGATTGGTATAAATAAGATAGGAAAAGTCCCTTCACAAGTTGCCACATTTTTGAAACTCCCCAATCCCAACGAATTTACCGGGCACAGCCTACGGCGTTCATCTGCGTCTTTATTAGTCGAAGGTGGAGGAGATCTCCCAACGCTAAAAAAACACGGCGGCTGGAAATCATCCTCAGTGGCAGGAGCCTACGTGTAAGAATCCCTAACTAAAAAGATAGAAGTCTGCAATAAAATCTTAACAACTGAGAATAATCGTAGTTATGTTGTCAATACCAACAGTACAAGCAGCACTAATTTTGTAGAGAAAGAGGAAGTAAATGTACATTTTGACGATTTACAAAATTGCAATATAACTGTTCATAATAATTATTATTGTAATAAAGAAAATTAGTCAAATTTTCCTTTAATTCAATCTCTAAGTAAAACGTCGTAGAAAAAGTATAGTGTGCACCACGTGCTTGAAGACTTTTTTACGCTCTTGCGGATTGTGAAACTCGCCTGCGGCTCGTTCCACAAACTTCCACACTCGCGTAAAAAAGTATGCTTCACGCACTAGATACACAATATACCATTCAGGTGTAGCGATGTATGGGGAATGTTACCCTTTATTGCATTTTATAACTATACGGCAAACCTATTTAACTGTCCCACAAACTAATATCTATTTCTGCTCATACGAAGCTGGGGTTGATAAAGGTTATATACTGTTCGTATGTTATCCAATCACAAAAATATGAAGCACGGCTGAAAGCGTTCCCAATATTGGCGACTCGTAAAAATTTTTTCAACTTCGGAAAGTTCATCATAAAAGTGGACATATAGCGATGCGGGCAGCCCCAGGCGGACTTCTTGTCACCCTCATCGCATTGATACCCCGACGAATGGCAGAAATTCTCATTTCTGCTGATAGAACTGATATTATTACTCGGGGACATGAAATGAGTCCAATCAAATTATCCCACTCGATTCTGTTACGGTCTTATTCGACATCGAATTCGTTCGGAGTTAGCGACCAAGTTTTACGAGATCGAACAATTATCGAAAGTCGTTGTGTTATTACTTGGCAAATATTATTTTTGCCTCTGTCATGAAATGACAATAATCCTCGCTGCTATTTCTGGTTGAAACTTTATTGGAACTAGTTTAGATTACGTGGAACATCGGAACTGTTTTCGAAAGTTTTTGGATCATCCATATAAGATTGATACCAAATTTCTCAGAAAAAGAATACTTATCATTAGATAGATAGAACATCATTAATGGCGGAGTAGCTATATCGAGATTATTCTGCGACTTAAAATAATCGAGGACGTTGCCAGGCGACGAGGCACTTTGCGCCGAGTCACCTGATGCAACTTCCTACATTTATTCAATTTGCATAGTAATCTAGTTACATTCAAAGCTTTATCGTATCATTGACGACGATGATGTGAAAATAAAATCAACACCTTTGGTTATTGTCCCGTTACTGTCATCTTACCGTGCCAGGAAAATCAACTTCAAACTTATTTAAAACTGTGGGGAAAATCATGACAGATATTGATACTCCTGAAAATTTATTTCCCTACTCCCGTATGTGAATTACTAACGTCACACATCGATAAAAATGTATAAAGCTTCATTTCACGAATCGGTGTGTGAAGTGCCATGCTTTTCTTATGGGATTTATTTCACGCACCGGTGCCATAAGAGTTAATACAAATTCACACACCGGTCGCTGGTCTAGGTAGCGGTGGCGAGAGAAATTGACAAATATGACAGTTCCCGCAGAGTGAAGTTCAGAGTAACATCAGTTAATAGACCGTAAATAGTAATTAATTACCCTCTGAATTAATAAATAGTACGACGAAATTTTGATTTAAACCGATTAGCCGTGTATTTCACGTAAATTCCTGATGGACAGCATTGAAGAACTCCTCCAAATATAACGTTAGCAGCCAGTGAAGCAAGTTCATCGTTATTGCCACAAAAATCGTTGGGAATTTACGAAAACACTTTGGAAAAGTTTATGCAATGGCGCAATACAAACAACGTCCAATCATTCTCCGAAAGGGTAATATTAGCCTACCTATCTGAATTATCAACAAAGGTTGAATCTTCTATCTTATGGAGTCACTACTCAATGTTAAAAGCACCCTTAGTATTAAGTACAACGTACAAATTGGTGATTATCCGAAAGTTCGCGCTTTCTTTAAACGGAAAAACGAGGGATACATTCCTAAAAAATCACGCGTATTGGAAAAGGAACACGTATTAAATTTCTCAAAGAGGCACCCGATGAAAAATATTTATTAACCAAAGTAAGTCCATTTGTGTAGATATCGATAAATACTAATCTTTAAATTTTTAGCTTATTTTGTTGTTTGGGGTAGCTGGAGCCCTGCGCAGAAATGAGCTCTATAAATTAAAAATGGATGACATCCAAAATTTGGGAACAGTTCTTATTGTGTCAGTTTATGATACGAAGACTAAGGTTTCTACAAAATTTACTGTTACTGAATACTTGGACATATATCACAAATACGTGGCTCTTCGTCCCAAGGATTATGCCGAAAATAAATTCTTTATTAATTATCAACGAGGGAAATGTACTCGGCAAGTGATTGGTATAAATAAGATAGGAAAAGTCCCTTCAGAAGTTACCACATTTTTTAAACTCCCCAATCCCAACGAATTTACCGGGCACAGCCTACGGCGTTCATCTGCGTCTTTATTAGTCGAAGGTGGAGGAGATCTCCTAACGCTAAAAAAACACGGCGGCTGGAAATCATCCTCGGTGGCAGAAGCCTACGTGTAAGAATCCCTAACTAAAAAGATAGATGTCTGCAATAAAATCTTAACAACTGAGAATAATCGTAGTTATGTTGTCAATAACAACAGTACAAGCAGCACTAATTTTGTAGAGAAAGAGAAAGTAAATGTACATTTTGACGATTTACAAAATTGCAATATAACTGTTCATAATAATTATTATTGTAATAAAGAAAATTAGTCAAATTTTTCTTTAATTCAATCTCTAAGTAAAAGGTCGTAGAAAACGTATAGTGTGCACCACGTGCGTGAAGACTTTTTTACGCACTAGATACACAATATACTATTACGGCTGCTAACACTGTAAGATTCGATTTGTTTCCGGATGAATCGAAAATCCATTCATAGTGTCTAAGGAAGCTCAATTTTCAACGATCCGAAAGAGCATTTTATATATTGAAGAAATTCTGGGGTGTAATATTTCTGTTTATCAGTGTTTGTTTCTCTCATGCTCTCATTTATAATTTGTAGTTATATTCACGTGTTTTTGTGACTCTTGATGTTTTTTGTTATTTTTAGGGACTTTCGTTTGTTTATAGTGAATTAAGCTTTTATTTTTTTATAGTGCTAATTTCAATTGTTTAGATCATAATATCTTCGACAATAAAGTATTTTTCATTGATTGGTACTTTTGGCGAATGCTCTGGTTCAGATAATTTTTGGCGAATGCGCTTTAACCCATTAACGGCCAAGCAATGAAGAAAAACTATTTTTTTAAATTTTTATATCGAAAATGGTTCGAAATACATTAACTAAGACATATTTATCATATGTTAACAGAAAACCAACAGCAACACAAAAAAGCATAAGGGTGCGTATACGCATCTTTGGCCATAAATTGAAAAAAAAAACAAATATTCTTGATTAATTTTTTTTTTTTTATACATTCATGCAAAAAGCAGAACTTTATTGAACTCTATTCAGTGGAAAAAGAAGCTCTTTATTGCACTAGTGCAATAAAGTTTTTATTGCACTCATCTGTCATTCTACTTCAACGTGCTGTCATCATGATAAACATAAACGTTCAAACCCACTACATATTTAGCAGATATTCTGTGAAATTGGCCATACGTTTTAAACAGCTACATATTTTATATTTTTTTTGTATCAATGTTAGCAGTCAGAGTTGAACAAACAATGCCTTCCCGAAAATAACTCTTCAATCAAAACCGATCCGCTATGTTCTAAACCGTCTACCTGCATAGAGCAAACTGCCTGTACTATGACCACACCTCGTGATAACATACGCGCTCATGGCTACTATGATTTTGATTATTATAATGCAACTGTGGTTATATAAACGTCAGTTAAAATTTAATTCTGACAATTACAGAACTGAAAGTTTTAAAATGAGTAATATTTTCCTTCACCTAGTGCCACACCTAAATAAATAATTTTTTACTTTTTGCATGAAGGTAGAAAAAATTTTGTATGCAACTCGTAAAAAAAATGTTAATTGCACTTACTTTTTGCACTTGTTGCATAAATAAATATATGAAATACCTCAAAACATCAAGGATCGAGATGAATTTCACATTACATATAGTATGACTTGCATAATCTACATTTTTTTCGTGCACTTGTATCATTTCCAGTTCCAGCAAGTCTCTCAAATTTCATAAGCGATAGTGCTAGAAAAGAAAAAGGGTGCGTACACGCACCTGTGGCTGTTAATGGGTTAATTTAGTTAAAAGAGTCATTAATAACTATACAGGAGTGTCAGATCTTAGAAAATATGCTAGCCAGATAGCCTTTATTAACAATAGTAAACTATAACATTTTCAAAATTGGCACGCTGTACTTTTATATACATGGTGACACAGGGTTAAACCGCCAAACGTTCAGTATCGATTTTTTAGGTGAAAATAAGATGTTTTCTTCATATAAGCATATGCCCCAACTTGCTTCGTTTTCCAGATCCAGAGTGTAAAAGTTTTCATAAAAAATCAGTTTTTTATTCATTACTCAAAAACCTTTTGGTTGAATCTAATAAAACTCAGCATGTTTATTTGCGGTGATAGGAGGCTTGTTTCAATGTAGGAACCTGGAATTGAAAAAAAATATTTTTACTTTGACACCCTGTATCTTGAGAACGAATCAAGTGTTGCCACATGCTTGCATAAAGGAAAAATCTTATTTTCACCTAAAAGACCGATATTGAACGTTTGGCGGTTTAACCCTGGGTCACCCTGTGTAATGATCGAAGCAGTTCCCAGAGATACCCTTTTTATTGGATATAAAACACAATTGAAGGAATCATTTTACAACGAACTAAAATCCGTGTACTGTTTGAGCGGTAGCTTCGAAACAACAGAAAACAAAACAGTGTTTCACCCCACCGTATTTGCTATTCAAAACAAACCACGAAAAGGCAGACCAACATTTCTCCAAACAATGAAATTCAATTAAGCAATGTCAATAGGAACGAAACGAAAGACTTTCACGTACACCAGGACTCTCGCCGACCCCTAATTGTTAACTTTTACATTCTGAGCGATACAGTCCCTTGAGGTCAATTTGGCGTAACATTTTTTACTGGGGCGGTTTGTTGATCGGCTAATTAGTGGGGGAAGGGGACGGGCGGAGGCTCGAGAGGTCGCAAGAGGCACATTTTTCAAGATTAATCGAGTTTTTCTCCAACAGACGTCGCACGGGGAATAATAATTGATATAAACGAAAGTCATTATTCCTGGGTATGGTTGGAATGAAAAACTGAATACTGACGCAGATGAAGAAAAGAAACGTCTTTCAACTCAAATTGCTGTTTTATAAAAATATATCCCTGACCTGTTCTTTAAGTTTGTTTCGCCATACCTTCGTAAAGATGTTATGCAATGGTCTTATAAATATTGATGATAATTTTCATTGGTCAATCCATTCAAAACATTCATCTAATGTGTTTCTCTTGAACAAGTTCGAGTGTCAAGTTCCAGTGCAAGTGTCGAAGCACTGTAGACAGGGCCTAGCTGAATTCCTGACGGATAAAGAAAATAGATAAATATTGTACAGAGGTACACAATGTTGATATACTGTATAAATCTACCATCAGTCCTCCAATGCACTCAACCCAACTATTCAAAACTTCATTCTCGTGTCAAATCAGCTACATAATGAATGAACTTCATGAAAATGTCTGATTTTTCTTTTTAGCCAGGTTTAGATCTCTTTCTAATCATGGAAAGTTATGAAAATATCATTTAATATACATCTTCCTGCGTTATTGAGGAAAAAGGTGACATCACTGAACTTACTGAACTATTTTTTGTTCCATACCATTCTCATATCTGGGGTTGAGAACAAGAAGAGGCAGGTGGTCGCAAAGAAATATACGATTGCCTACAATAAACCTCGTCCTACTTTTTGTTGAAGTATTTCCTTCATTTTTCAAAGATTTAACTTAAATAAACCTCATTATTATTGTTAATACTGCCATTTACTAAATATTTCAATACTCATACATACTGGCATGTAAATATTTTGACATGCCGATTTAATTGATTATCAAAGAATCGGTGTATTTGCTTTTCCTTGAAAGGTTGTTGTAGACCAGAAGGTAGTAGCACAAATTTCAAAATAATTGAAATCATCGTGAATAATAATGTGAATGAAAATGGTAACAAATAGTCTAGTCAACAAGTGCCATTTAGACCAACTTTTTTCAGCAGTCTCCGAAAATTATGATTGAGGTGTCATTCGATTCGGAATGACATCCAGATGATTTTTGAAAAAAATGAAGTTCCGCATGAAAAAATTGTAAAAGTTATTAACAATTAACTAAAAAAAAAAGATGGCTTTAGTATTTTGTAAATATCTCAAAAACTAATTAAAATTTTTTAAATCTAAAAAAAGATTCAAAAAGAGGAGGAAATTTCCTAAAAAAACGCTCAATTCCCGGAATTGTAGCATCAATATTTATAATTTTCCCAGAGGGATGAAAATACGGCCGAAAACGGGTACTCTGGCTCGGGCAAGCCACACCCACTTTGGACACTTTAACAATAAAAATTATTTTAAAATACTAAATATGAAAATAAAAAATTGGAAAAATTCAGGCACTAACTGAATAGATTAATGAACAATAATCCGCTTGAAAAAAATTTTTATCACAATTTTTCAATTAGTTAATCAATAGTTAATTAATAATTTTTTTCTGCTTGAACATGAACATTGCAAGTGTGATAATTGTTAAACTATAAATTTAAGATTTTTTTCCTCTTTTGGAGCAATTCTTGAAAGGCTTCAGAATAGAACCCCGTTGGAAAAATTAAAAAGTTTTTATTTTTCAGTTTTTTAGTAACAATTTTCGTTGTTACAAAATTAAATACTTGAATTAATCATTGAAAAAAAAATTTTTTAAATATTATCATTAATCCGTTTTTATGTTATCAGCAACTACATAGAAATAATTTTTTTAAATTTTTATCTCTAATTGTTTAAAAAATTGTTATAAACAAATGCGTTGTTTATAAGATAATTGAAAATTTTTTTATGGAATTTCAATCTTTGATACAAATAATGATTTTTAAAAGAAAAATTGTTCCTTAAAAAAATTTTTTTATTGCTTGAAAACGCATTTGTTAATTAACAATTATTTTCTCCCGCTTCTAATTAATATTAAGGAACCATTTTTTTTTTAATCATTATTTGTCTTTCTTTCTGATATAAAAAAAAAAATTCCATTTTATTTAATTTTTCATTGTTTATGCAATAAACAATTTGTTATAAACAAATAAATTTTTACCTTATATTTTTTTTCTATTCTAATTTCTGTCACAAAAACAGACATGATTTTTTTTCTTTTTTAAATTTTTTTTTATTATTTTTTATTTAATTTTTAAATATAAGTTCTCTCTAACTTCGTCATTCTTACCTGGTCTTCATCCTTAAAATTATTATAATTTACAAACTAATGGAGATACGATGAAAATACTTAAGACTTATTTATTCTCCATTACATAAAAAACAAATTTAGCAGAAAAGTTTAGTTGTTACTTATTTATTTATTGAATTTATAGCAATTGTTGTTGAAAAATACTTAGGGAAAAAATTTTTGATACTTGAATGAAGTAGTCATATTTTTAATAGTTGATAAGATTTTTAAGCATTAAAACAAAAAAAAAATTTTTCCCCAAGTATTTTTCAACAACAATTGCTAAAAAATTCAATAAATAAATAAGTAACAACTAAACTTTTCTGCTAAATTTGTTTTTTATGTAATGGAGAATAAATAAGTCTTAAGTATTTTCATCGTATCTCCATTAGTTTGTAAATTATAATAATTTTAAGGATGAAGACCAGGTAAGAATGACGAAGTTAGAGAGAACTTATATTTAAAAATTAAATAAAAAATAATAAAAAAAATTTTAAAAAAGAAAAAAAATCATGTCTGTTTTTGTGACAGAAATTAGAATAGAAAAAAAAATATAAGGTAAAAATTTATTTGTTTATAACAAATTGTTTATTGCATAAACAATGAAAAATTAAATAAAATGGAATTTTTTTTTTATATCAGAAAGAAAGACAAATAATGATTTAAAAAAAAAAATGGTTCCTTAATATTAATTAGAAGCGGGAGAAAATAATTGTTAATTAACAAATGCGTTTTCAAGCAATAAAAAATTTTTTTTAAGGAACAATTTTTCTTTTAAAAATCATTATTTGTATCAAAGATTGAAATTCCATAAAAAAATTTTCAATTATCTTATAAACAACGCATTTGTTTATAACAATTTTTTAAACAATTAGAGATAAAAATTTAAAAAAATTATTTCTATGTAGTTCCTGATAACATAAAAACGGATTATTGATAATATTTAAAAAAAAAATTTTTTTCAATGATTAATTTAAGTATTTAATTTTGTAACAACGAAAATTGTTAATAAAAAACTGAAAAATAAAAACTTTTTAATTTTTCCAACGGGGTTCTATTCTGAAGCCTTTCAAGAATTGCTCCAAAAGAGGAAAAAAATCTTAAATTTATAGTTTAACAATTATCACACTTGCAATGTTCATGTTCAAGCAGAAAAAAATTATTAATTAACTATTGATTAACTAATTGAAAAATTGTGATAAAAATTTTTTTCAAGCGGATTATTGTTCATTAATCTATTCAGTTAGTGCCTGAATTTTTCCAATTTTTTATTTTCATATTTAGTATTTTAAAATAATTTTTATTGTTAAAGTGTCCAAAGTGGGTGTGGCTTGCCCGAGCCAGAGTACCCGTTTTCGGCCGTATTTTCATCCCTCTGGGAAAATTATAAATATTGATGCTACAATTCCGGGAATTGAGCTCTTTTTAGGAAATTTCCTCCTCTTTTTGAATCTTTTTTTAGATTTAAAAAATTTTAATTAGTTTTTGAGATATTTACAAAATACTAAAGCCATCTTTTTTTTTAGTTAATTGTTAATAACTTTTACAATTTTTTCATGCGGAACTTCATTTTTTTCAAAAATCATCTGGATGTCATTCCGAATCGAATGACACCTCAATCATAATTTTCGGAGACTGCTGAAAAAAGTTGGTCTAAATGGCACTTGTTGACTAGACTATGGCGAATCAACTTGACTATCTTCTAAACGGATAATTATACTTGGACAGGAACTATGCATCAAATGAATAAAAATAAAGGTGTTGCATTAAGAGAAATGTGTTACAGATATAACATATCCCATAATTGCAGTCGTCAAATATGGATCTCGCCGTAAAAAAGTTCCTAAAGATTATTGCGGAGAAAAAGAAAGAATTTCTATTTTTCGAAAAAAAAAAGCTGTTTCAAGTAAACTACTCGATTTTTACAATAGGAAATATTTAATAAAATTTTTAGAACCTTTGTTGGCGTTTTGTATGGATCGATAATATCAGGGTATTTCATTCAACAAAAAAAATATTTTGCAAATTTTCATCTACAACGTTTGGCAAGCTGATTTTTGCCCCTTATATATTATCGGTCGATTTTAGATATATCGTCTTAGAGAATCACCTAAGTACAATATTTGAATAAAAATCAATATTAATGGGACTTGGCACAACTTTTTAAATTCAAATATTCCAAGTACGAATTTTGGAAAAAAAAAAGCTGTCATGCTGAAAATTTCGTAAACCGTTGATATTTTCAAAAAAAAAAATTCACATGAAGTACCTTCAATTTCTCACGTAGAAATCGAAAAGCTGGTAAAAAATACAGGTTGCTTTTAAAAAAATCAAAGTTAGGACTCGCCCAGAAAAAACTGAACACCCTGTGTGAGCGTCATCTTTTCCGTTTTGTAGAGTACAGAAAATAGTATAATTTTGATGACACAATCATCCATCTATCTAATGAGGGTTTCATCGAGACGAGAAATTTATGAAAAAATGGTGCTATGAATCTGCCATAAGAATATCCTCAGAAGTAATATAGTAATAAGTTTGGACCAACATAATTAAAGAATACGATATAAATAAAGTTGAATTTATGGCCCTTTCCCTTCAGGGAATTTCTTTACCCTGGAAGGCCAGATTTAGAGCCGTGAGTTATTGCAGGACATATATTTTTTCGACATTGATAAATCTCGAAATAGTTTCTCTATCTCGAAAAATCTCGAAGTGTTTTTCTCGATGTCGTCTCGAAATCGATACGAGACGAGACGAGAAATCTTGAATTTCGAGAGTCTCGTGAAAGACTGTAATCTAATACCATGATGGAGATATGAAAGACCTTGCACTTGTTGCAGGACCCGGTATAATTCATAAATCACTGAAAATAAAACTAAAATGAACATCAATAATGCGGCGGAGGAATGCAGAATATAAAACCCACCACCGTCACACGTCTAGAGAGCAGCATCCGCAAATACTCCTGCATTCAGATCGAATCGGTGTACACACTATAACCTCCGATAGCCCCATACCGAACTGTTGAAAACAGAACGGCTCAAGAATAGAGTCGTGTAGAAGATAGCCGAAGAGAAACATTATATATGGATCGGATCCTTCCCAAAGAACGCCGGTGCGGTTAACTTTTAGATCACATTTTCCCGAAAATACGGAGTACGTGTCTCGGTTAGACTTTTCAACGGTATTCGCATGCGATGCTCTCTCACAAAAGGCGACTATTCCCTCAACTATTCATATCTATACATGAACGGAATCCTTAATACGACACACAGAGATGTGTGTGTTCGGGGAGAAATTTAAGGGTTGGCTGTTTGTGAAATGGGTTGTTTCTGTATGAAGCTCATACAGTGTAACCCATTTGAAATAAAAATATTCTTATTAAAAAAAAAACATCAGATTGGGGTGACTTTTTCACACCAGGTTCACATTCTAATTCACATCTCGTAAAAATACTGAAAAAATATACAAACAAACGAATTCTGCTAAGAAAAACTGGAAATGAAACGTAAAGTATGGGTAACAAAAGGTTTGGTGAAAGAATACGGGGTACCCTTCTCTCTAAGCGTTTCCACCAAGTAGAAAAATTAAGGCAAACATCTATCAGGAAACAACTACTTCCCTGACTGATACCACGACGGACATTGAACTACAACTGACAGATATTTGTGCAACGTTCTTCAAAGAAGACCCAATTGCAAGTGCTTGTCTCGTAATTTAACAGAAGATTATCCTTCATTTGGCTGGGAATGACCACCTGCAGACATGCATGTTTCGAGGTTTATTGCCTCTCATCAGTGACAGGGTAAGTCGGACAACATTATAATTGTCCTGTCCCTGCCAAATGAATAATAATCAACCTGTTAACTAAAGACAAGCCCTAGCAATTGGGTCTTCTTTGAAGAACGTTGCACAAATATCTGTCAGCTTTAGTTTCTATATCCGTCGTGGTATTAGACAGGGAAGTAGTTGTTTTGTGACAGATGTTTGCATTTATTTTTCCACTTGGTGGAAACGCTTAGAGAGAAGGGTGCCCCGTATTCTTTCACATTGTTTATACCTTTCTGCCACAATATATTCGAACTCGTTCGAATTTTACAGATTTTTCTTCCCGGATACTGTGCCACTCGAGAGTGTTTTGTCTTGTTTCTTGATTTCCCGGGCGGATGGCGCTGCGATAAACTTTGTTGTGGATCGTAGTGTCATCCGTGGGGAAATATTAGTTGAACGTGAATCCCCACGCATGGGTTATTTTCAAGTCATTTCATATAACAAATGTATTATGTATTTGAATTACTATATGTTTTTTTTTAAAACAAAAGTGACTCCTTCTTGACTATGAATATTCACGAACATTATATAAGGCAGAAAGGAAAATCAATGAAGACAGAACAAAATTACACATTTCTTCATCTGCACCTACCCCCTGATATTTAAAAATAAATTAAGTAACGGAATTATTCAAATGAAGAGTAATTAAACAAAATGAAAGTAAACCTCAACGTGTCCTCCGTTTCTGTCATTGCACAGGATGTTCCGACCAAACATTTCCCTTGATACAATCCTCAACATAACTGGCAGAACTTGTACTGCACATTCTCTTATCGTGTTTCGAAGGTGTTCTTGATATCTGTCTGTGGTTATATAACTCAGATTTTGCATATTCTCATAGGAATAAATTGCATGGGGTTAGATCGGGAGATCTAGGAGTCCATGAATCCACTGAATGTGGCTAAGTAGGATTCAAGGCAAGCTTAAGTTGACGACAAATCTTTTTTTGTTGAAAAATCTCAATGATCTTTCCATTTTTTGCGAACTTTTTGAATGTCACTGTAGAATCCCATCCAACTCCACATCATTTGGGAACTCACAATAACTCGACCTCCGGAACTCGTTTTTTTTCTGTAATTCATCCTTCACACCCTTTTTATTGGGTATCATGTGATTTCGACCCCAAAGCCATTAATATTGCACGAGTACAGCAAAAAATGGCGGAGGTATTAAAATGTCTGAGCGACTCGATATACATGCCTTTTGAATTTCAAAACGTCGAACGGGGCCAAACAAACTTTACACGCCGCCATTACGGCATTGATAAGAATGTTTTACGGTATCAATAGTACAGAGAGACTGCAATATCGACTTGTATATTCCGAGGATTTATTATTGCGGGCATTTTGCGTATATTTGTTGCTTTTATTCAGTCTGCGTTTGCGAGGACTGGCCGGAAATAAACATTGTCATATTTCACCTTCCATTTGCAAAGGCTTTTCTACTCAACTCCATATACTCTATTTCATCCTCTTTTCCCGAAATATAAAGCACTTCCTGTTGGCTAAATTATAGAAGCGGTGCAGCCGGAATATTTAGATAATATAATTTTTTGAAGCGACACAACAGATTCTGAGAGGAGTTTTTGTTTTAACAATTTGTATTTGCAGATTTATACGACTACTGGATATTTGAAGTGTCCGGAGATGTTCAGTTAACAGGGTGGTTTGAAAGTGATTTTTTACTGTGGAAACAATATCTGTTTGCAGATAATAACAGCTGTGAAGGATCTCTGATTTTCACAAGACTTGTTCCTCAACTTATCCAACAACAATAACAATTGTCGACATTCAGATTTGGGTTTACTCTCAGCATCATCCTGAGGACTACACTTTTTTACATGACCCCAAAAAATATAGGCATTGTCGAGACTTCTATGCCATAATCAAGTCGTTTCACATAGTCACATACAAATTCTTGTAATCTACCTGAATGCCAGTTCAATTTGAATGTTAATACAGTAGCTTGGAAGAGATGATCGATAAGACAAAATTTTAAAAATTGGAACCCAGAATGATGTATTATCTGGATAAAAACATGCTCAAAACAATATCAGATCTGAACACATATTCATCTTTACAAATGTTCATAAATTAACTAGGAAAAGTCGGAATCAGCATGAAATTTTGATTATATACAGTGTGTTATGTAAGTACGTGGCCAAACTCGGAGGTGTGATTTTTTTGAGTGATTCTATGACGAAAAGTTCATATCAACATAGGTCCGGTAATGCTTCGTTTTCAAGATACAGGGTGTCAACATTTTCAAAAGAAATCGTCGTTTTCGCATTATTATTGTTATTATTGAATCAATTTTGAGGAAAATTCTATGACTGGAATAGACTATTTACATGGAAAAAACCAGTAACAGTTCGATGGAACAGTAGTTAAAATGTTTTATTGTGTTGTCCCAGGGACAACAAAATTAAAATGATTTTTATGTTTTTTCTCAAAAACAAAAGAATATACGAAAAAAATTCTGGACATAAAAAGTTGTAATTTCAGTTGCTTAATGTGAAACAAATACAAAGATTGCAAAAAAAATCAGTGGCGCACATTTTTCCTGTGAAAAATATTGGTTACGGTGCCTTCCGGGACGCTATTGGACATGATACTTTTAATATAGTTGGGGCTACATCAGACCTTCACGACCCTTGATAACACTGCAAAATTTCAATAAAATCGGTTGAAGGATTATTAAGATATTTACGAAAATAAGGATTTCATTTAAAAATTTTGGCACCCTGTATCTTGAAAACGTGGCATTGCCGAACCTATGTTCATATGAACTTTTAGTCTTAGAATCATTAAAGGAATCACTACTTGGAATTTGGCCACGTACTTAAATAACACCCTGTAGAGGTAATTTCAAGTGAATATGATGGTTTTATTCTTTTCATGATTTTTAGGGGTCCCTTCGACTATTTTCGTATAATAATTTTTTTACTTGCCGATCGACTTTAAATTCACAAAGTATCCTAATTCTGTGATTCTGAATCGATTGGCGTTCGCAGAATTGCTCTATCTTCAACCGTTCTTGATTTGAAAAGTTTATCTGGAGTTGAGAGCTGTTATTTCCTGCCAAATTTTATTTCATTTTTTTTATTCCCATATTCGTAAATTTCAATGCTTTTTGTATATGCTCACCAAAATTGAAATCAATTTCGAGTCAGTTAAATATCTGGTAGGCTTTTTACGGAACCTCTGTAATTTCGAGTTGAACCTTTTCTTAAAAATTTATATATTTCATCTTTCAACAATTTGCAAACCTCCCCCTTACGTATCTCGACGAGCTGATTTCGAATGATGCATCAAGGGTTGATTTTGGCTAAAATTAACAAAAAAGTCTCACCATTTTGGTGATTTCGACAAAATAATTGCTCCTCTTCAGTTAATCCAATTCAATTTTTAATGACATATTCGGACTCAGCTCGACAAAATACATTTGAGTGCACCACTCAACGGTTTCTCCAAAAGTGAAAAATAAAAAAATTCGAAAATTCGATGGTGCGAGAGAATTTTTGACGTTTTATCGCTATTTTATGATCCAAATCATATATTTTTGGAATCAGCATGAAATTTTGAGTATATAGTGGTAATTTCAAGTTAATCTGATGATTTTGTACTTTTCATCATTTTTAGGGGTATACCCCTGGGACTTTTTTCGAGTGATAATTTTTGTTCAGCCGATCGACTTGAAATTCACAGAGTATGCTAATTTCGTCTTTCTGAATCGATTGGCGTTCGCAGAATTGCTCTATCTCCAACCGTTCTCGATTTGAAAAGTCCATCTGGTGTTGAGAGCTGTTATTTCCTGCCAAAAAATTTTCTCGAATATTTTATATTCATATTCGTGAAACTCAGTGTCTTTTGTATATGCTCACCAAATTTTATATTCATTTCAAGTCAAATAGAGATTAGGTAAGTTTTTTACGGAACCTCTGCAAATTTGGGTTGACGCTATTTTCGAAAATGTTTGTTTCATTTTTCAAACAATTTCAAACCTCCGTTTTACCCATTTTGACGTGATCTTAAAAACCCCATGAACCAAGTGGAATCTTTCGAATATGTCACTCACCGGAAGCGATTCAAATGCTTGAAAAGGAGCAATGGAACTGCTACAATATACATTTAGCAAATTTATTTAATACCTAGTACGAAATTTTGATTTCCACAGCCAACAGGATGCATATTCAAGAAGAGTCATAAAACAATTTCAACAGATAGTATTTCCTAGATTATTTTTTGACATTTCTTGCTACCAATCGAAACCATCAATTCAAAGCATTCATGTACGTTCAGGCCAATCACAGCATTATTATAGTGAGAATTTTTTACTTTGAAAATTGCCGCGGGCATTTTTTTGGGTTTTGTTTTTGTAGAGATAAAAACAGTCTGATGGATTTTTGACACAAATGACAGTTAATCTCACTACTTGAATCAGCAAACGAACGTCACTTCGTTTAACATTTCATAAACATTTTCACGATTATATTTGAACTTCTCTCTATAACTATAATTAATATGGACTCTGATAGCGAAATTCCAGTATTTTATGAACAACATCTATCGTAGAAAAAATTGCATTTCATACTCAAGATAAAAAAGGTTTTTTTTTTTTTTTTTTTCATTTCTGAAATTGCCATACTCGCTATACTGTTCCGGAAGTTTGGCCCAATATTCGTGGGACGCTCTGTACATGGAAACCAGCGGTTTTGATTTAAATCGACTAACCTTTGTATTATTCTCTCGTCAAGACTTATTTTCGTTTAAAACCGTATCGTTATTTCCTCCAAAATATCCCAAAAGCCGTTCCAGATATTTTCCTTTCCATAATATGAATATAAAACATTTATAAGCCTACCTCTGTCTCAAAGAAAACATCCCAGCCCCCAAGAGTAATACTTTATTTTGAGAAATAACACATATTGAATGCCAGCTCTTGATGGAATTCATGGACAGCTGAGGGATCAAACAGCATACATTCCCAAGAGGGAAAGAAAAAGAGAGATCCAACGTCATGATGTCATAGGGCGAATTTCGCTGGTAAAGACAAGGCGAAATTATGTTTACTCAGCAAATATTTGCCAGTTTCGATATTATTGTAAGTGCAAGCTTGGCGGAATTCTTCTTAGCGGGACTTAATTTTTATGAATGATGTATCGTTCGGAGACTTTTATTGGGACTCCATATCGCAAAATGTCAATTCGCGCCATCGTTGAGAAGCAGCGCGGAAGGTTGTTTCAAAGGGAAAAGGTGTAATTGATTTAGAATTTAGCATTTGGAAAGCACCATTGGGTGAAAAAGGCATATCGATCGTATCAAATTGTATATTTTACAACGAGCACGGAATGACATACATTTCCTACGAGTATAAAAGCGAGTGCTGCAAGTCATACGAGTAGGAAATGGTCATTCCGTGCGAGTGTTACACTATATTTTTTCTAAAACAAGAGAAATGTACTTTTATTGGCAGCAATTGAAAGCATCGGCTGAAGACGACTTTTTGAAAATTGAGAGATGGTTCTCTCATAACAAGATCACAAGCAATTTCGAAAAAACTATGCTAAAATTCTGTTAACTAATAGCCACAAGCTATCAACAAAATATTGGAATTTACGTAGTTTGGCCTCCTGAACAAAAAATCCAAATGAAATTTTTGGTGGTGTCGCCTAATTTCAGAGATATGGGACTATTTTTGAGTGATGACTGGCATTTTTTAAGACACATTTCTACCGCGGAAAAACACTCAAAATTCTTCCTTTTTTAAACTAACACAATGTATACACCCTAATTGACCTGTTTCACACTCTTTGTTTATTGAAAACGCTACTTTTTAGGGAAAATACTCATCCTTCTTTTATGATCACATAACCAACAAATCTAGACAAAATGGTTAGGGAATTTTATTCATGTCAAGTTGGTTTCTGGAAAAAAATTAGTGATAAATTTCTTATTCATGTTGAAATTAAATACCTGGAAAAGTTGGCTGTGCAAATATGCAAAGTTCAAAGTTACCAACTTGACATAAATAAATTCGCTAAACATTTCACGTAAATGTGTTGTTCTGAAAAGAAGGTTGAACTTTTGGAGAAACAATACCGTTTTTTATAAAAAAAATTGTGTAAAACGGGTGAATTAGGGTGTGTTCATTATGTTAGATTGAAGAAGGAAGAATTTTGAGTGTTTTTCCGCGGTGGAAATGTGTCCTAAAAAATGCCAGTCATCACTCAAAAATTGGCTCATATCTCCGAAATTAGTTAGGACCGCCAAAAATTTAATTTTGATTTTTTGTTCAGGAGGCCAAACTACCTAGATTCCAAAAATTATGTTGTTGATAGCTTGTGGCTATTAGTTAACGGAATTTTACCGAAACCAGATATCTACCCTATGCTTCATATTCTAATAGATTACCGAATATGGATCCTCCGAAGATTAGCGATGCATACTATATTTCTGAAAGTCGATCCATCAAGTATTTAGGAATCATTATGGATAGGCATTTACTCTGGGATTTTCAGACGAAAAATACAGTAAGGAAATTGAGAAATATCCTTTCCAAATTCTAAGAACGCTATATTTCGCACTGGTACAATTCCAAATTTCATATGGTATTATTGGGTGGGGAGGAGTGAATAACTGTCATCTCACAAAGCTATATTTCATTCAGAAATTGATACTAAAAATTATACTCAATAACTGCAAAACATACTCTGGTAATAGTGTGCACAAGGAAACTACTATACTAGATATTCGCTAACTAAATTTAACTGAATTATTTCTGTTCGACGTTTGCCGACAATCCTGTTGTATAGGAAAATTTGCGAAAGGCTGGATTATTTTTATAATCAAATTTTGTTTTGATATTCGCTAACTGTTGTGTCTGCGCATAATGAACGCTCTAAAAAAGGTGTTATTCATCTGGAACCAGTTATTCACTCCCATAACACTAGAAATCGAGATAAGATAAACTCCTGAAAGGACCCTGATGTGAAAGAAGCACAAGGCAAAAAAATGTGTCCCCCTGACGAAAAATCTTGAAGTGTTTTTGAATTTAACCGAAAAATTCTTTCCCCTTCTGTAATGCTTTGCGGTACGTTTTCGATGAGCCACCCTGTATAAATTTATGTGTTATAATTATTTGTATTACAACTATTTGTACTCCAGCTACCATCTCTCACATTCCTGTCAGTGTGACGAACAAAATACATTTTCACCTTCATTGTGGTGAAGAGAAAATCTTCAATTACTAATTTTTTTCGCTTTGTTAATCGAATCCATTAAAACGCCAAATTGAAGTCTCTCACTTTCTTCGTCTCGTCCGTCAACAAACTAATTTCAGAAATTTCAAATAATGGTATTAAAAGTCCTTACTTAATTATTCTTGGGAATTTTCTCCGTGAAAGGGGGAACGCCAGTAATTTCGAAAAGTTTTGTAAGCTAATTATGCAGTATATTCTGTTCATGATAAACAAAAAAACTCTTTCACAAACAAAGAGGGTCTATTGCAGTGAAAGCTGCTGATGGAAAATTAGGTGAGATTTTTTTTAGATGAATTTATGAATCGAAACAGAGGAATACAAGGTGATTCTGTAACAAAACTCTGAGCTATGTGCCCTGAAAATTGCTGGAGATTTTCCCAAACATGTTTTTTCCAGTTGGTTGGGATGTACATTTATTTTGTCGGAAGCTTACAAAAAATCGTTCAGTACCTTTAGGATGAAAAGGCATATAAAGTACTAATGAAGGCAAAGCGGAAAACTCTTTTCCATCCCCAACTGTAAATTCCTTGGATACATCAGTTTTACTTTCCGGTACGTTCACTACCAGAATGGAATCCCGGCCTCTAATCTGACATCTTCATATTCAAGAGTACCTGACTTCTGCATCCTCCAAAATAACCCATAATCAAAACAACCAATAACAAAAAGAAGGACATAAATACACACAAAAATTAAAATGAATTTTATTAGGAGCGTTCTTTAGAAATATGATATCTTTAGGAAATAAAACGGCACATTTTTTCATCTTATAACCCTTCCCTTTCAAAAAAGCCTCTAGTTCTTTGAACTCGGTGATATTTATCTCGTTTCTCAAATATAGTCATCATTGATTCCAGCATTGACCATTTAGTCCATAAGGACAAACAGTATTACTGCTAAATCTACCGAAAAACAAATACCAGTTTTTGTGAATATGCTATAAAATACAGTTTCCAGATCTATCTTGTATTCTTTTTGGCATACGGCTTCACTTTTAAATGGAATTATTGATTCTCTTTCTTTTTCAATTTTTTTCGAAATATATTCCATTAAATTTTTGGTATAAAACACGTAACATAGCAACAACAAAACTCCTTCAATCAATAGTACCTGATTCATATACTCATAGTGGGAAGGTAATGAATTAGTATATTTATTCCGTTTTTTAAATTAACAAAATTGAATTGAAATATGTCAGAAATGAAAGTATCCATGTACCACAGTAATTAAGAACTTCAATATCATCAGGCAATTGCTATCTCTCGTACCAGAGGCCGCGGGACGCAAACTTTGCTATCGGTATTGAGCCCTTTATAATTCCCATAATAATAACATAAATAACTATTAGGTGATCTTTATGAAATATTTGGCTCTCTCAGTTTCATGAAGAATTCCCATAAAAATTATTTCTTGAAAAAATGTCACTTTTTCTGTTGGGTTTTTGGTTATTCATCACAGGAAATTCCAGTTTAGAGAACTATTGACATATTCTATAATTTGGTGGGAGCGCAGTTAGATGTTCGATAATATGGCGAAGGAACAGGTATCTCTATTGAAATTGTAAACTCGTGACTAACACCTTTGTAACTTCCATAAATTTTTATGCAGGATCGTGAAATCTGCAGAAACGATTCACGAAGAAATTTACTCGAAGAGGTCATTCCACACGGCACGCCAGCAACGATGGAATAATAGTAGTAGTTCAAATAATATCGGAAGTTTCAAATGTTTCTATGAGAAATGAGACACATTGTATTTTGTGTTATATGATTTCTGATAGCTCTTTTATCTCCATACATCTGAAGACTTGTGCTTTTCAGTAAAAATATACACTTCCCGAAAGAGTTTTTTTAAGATGAATCGCCTTTACAAGATTGGCATTATGCTCAGTATCGTTTTTTTATAGACCAGTCCTGATCGAAATACTACTACAAGCGTCGTGACATTCGTGCCAACAGTCGAAGACGGCGGGAAGTACTTGTCTTGCAGAGGGCAACATCCTCAAATACAAGACAGTGGTATTGAAGATGGATGGAAACTGGATATTCACCGTGAGTAGCAAACTATTTTTCCCATTTTTGTACACTAATATTATCAAATAAATTATATTTCTCGCGTATACCACAACCGTAATAACTCAGGCTGTACTGATGAGGAACTAACTTTCCGAAACCAGTATGCAGTTGATTTCCCGTTTGAATTATGTCATTAAGTTTATAATGAATCCGAACAAATGATTTATTACCTAGGATCAAGTTTGGTATATCTATAATCTCAAACATCACCATCAGAATACTGTCAAAGTCAGATATGAATGAAACGCATGTATGTGAATTGGCCTTAAGAATAAAACTGAAGATGTTCATAGGCCTATTCAGATACATGCGTGCTCTTAGAGGCATTTTTAACAAAACTACATAAAAAATCACATATTTGCCTTTCACTATTGTTTCTATGACAGTTACATTTTATTTACCCACTTTAATAGAAGTTTTAAGAGCAATTGTAGACAGACTCAAGTCGTGCAAAGCTCGAAAAGATAGATTACTTGAACATTTTCTGTGAATTCACTTTTCATTAAATTGTTTGAGTTTATTTTTTGTTACTTCTATTATCTACAATCAAGGAGGTGATCTAAAATAGTCTATACCTAGCAAAAACTAATAACAGTTCGAAACACCAGAATAGCATACTTCAACTAGGAAAATAACCAGACGTGAAGCAACACGGAAAATATTATTGTTTTCAACTCTGCTCGTTCTGGAAGAACTAACGGAGTTTCTCCACCAAGATTCTAGGGATAAGTTGCAATAAACGTAGTGAGGCTAATATTTAAAATATGTATATAAAGAGCACTGGGTTTTTAATAAACTCCCAACTATTTCCATATAACTTTATAACTATTCAAATTAGGTTAGAGCGACTTGAAGTACAACTATGACCGTTATAATTCAGTTAGGTCGATACTATATCACTATGACGGTAATATGGAGTAGTTGTGCTAAAGAGTGTGTTCCATTGGAAGAATCACAACTTTTATTTTAACAATTTTTTTACAAAAACTCTCAAATAATATGTATGCTTGGAATTTTTGTGGTATGGTTCTGATACAGCTCGTCGAGATACATTTGAGGTAGGTTTGCGATTTTTTTTACGAAAGAGATGGTGCGAGGGAAATTTTTATAATACGTTTTTTCTCGTTTTTAAGCTAAACTTTGCCTCTAAACATATACAAATCATATATTCTCCAACTCAGCATGAAATTTAACATACGTAGTGTGAATTTCACACTGATGATTTCGTATTTTTCATGATTTTTAGGGGTCTGCCCCTTAGGACTTTTTCCGAGCAATATTTTCTCCGGCCGATCCACTTAAAATTCATAGAGTATACCATTTTTCTCATTTCAATTCGATTGGCGTTGGCAGAATTTCTCTATCTTTAACCGTTTTCGAGTTGAAAAGTTCATGTAAAGTTGAGAGTGATCATTTTCATTCAACGAGTATATAATATAATAGTATAATATATAATTCCTTGTAAATTTTAGGAAATGTATGACGAAGTAACAACAACTAGTCAAAATAAAATTGAAAATAAATATTTTGGTGTACTTGACAAAGTCGAAGACCTTATCGAAGATACTGAATAACTGAAAAATATGTAAGAAAATTTATTTAATGTAAAAAATGTAATATGCTCATTTTTGATGTATTTGTGTCCATAAAGCATCATTTTTTATTGTTTAAACATTGCATTTGTCAATAGTACATACATTCAACGGTTAATTAGTACCTTCATTGAAATTATCGTTTATTTAAGTGATTAATTATGAATGAGTAAGTGATATTTACAGAAAAATCGAACTTGAAATAATTGTTGTTTTAGTTTTCTTTATTTTTGATAATGTTATTCATCATATAGATATAGTTTAACGAGAAGAAAACCATCCTGAAATTTGTTAATCAACTTTTTTTATCAGGCATAAGGCCTTATTTTTCGAATTTAATTTACAAAAAATGAGACAATTTTCACTTCATTAAAAAAATTACAGCCTCTTTAAGATATATGAAAATGTACAGTTTTATCAGATTTAATTGATATAAAATTATTCGTTTGGAAGATAAAAATGAATAACCAAAAAAGTGGATTTTGTCGTTTTTCTCAATATTATGGACGTTATGTTAAAAAAATTAAATGAATGATTAAAATTTGTGGATCTTCTGACTATCTTCAACTTTTATTCAAAATTTTTTCCGATGGGATGTCGACTTTTGACAGAAATCGTAAAAAAACACGTTTCAACCCTACAAACACACATTTTTTGGACCCCTACTTTATTATGGAGTAATTGCAGCGATCCAAACAAGTTTTGCCTTGCCATACTATTGGAATACTGCTGATTTTTTTTCATTCAAACATAATTGGCACTGTTCTACTATAAACTTTCTATATTGAGTTGAAAAAATTTTGATTTTCAGTTCAGTCCTGAAATTATGATACATAAGTTCAAAAATTAATAATAATAAACACTCATAGAGTGTACCCAAAGGCTCAGCCTGTGCGGTAGAGGGCGTCCTACTGGTGTTTTTGGTGGTGTATCTACTTCTCAGCTGGAGGAAAACTCCACATTTAATATTATCAATCTAATACCCCCACTCTGTAAACCGCAAGTCTCATTTATTGTTTACGAATTTTTCTTTACTTTATGTTTCCTGTAACGCGATCCATTCGGCTTTGCAGTTCCTCCACCGACATTATATTGCACCTAAAACCCCTTCTAAGAGACATAACACGCCTCTTTATCCACCACACAGCGTCTCCGGGTGTTCGCGAATAGCCGTTCCATGAATTGGATGGAGTAACTTTTAATTGTGCGGCTAGAAACGAATTAACAGTTACCTGAGTTTAGTTCATTTACACTGAATGCGGGATTAGAGGATGACAGTGAGCGAAGCTACTGGCAAGTCTGGATTACAGCAAGATTTGTATTGCCTCATTAATCCCAACTCCCGGGGGAGACAATGATACAAATTGCGATGTACAGGAGGATTGGGTTTGGTAACGGTCGATAGTTGTTCGAATGGCGGAACGTCATTCAACGGTGTCGACTTCATTTAAGGGGTATTTTTCTCTCTCTGTCCCAGGGTATCGTCGTAATTCCTTTGAGAATGGATGTAGAGCAATCTGGAGCCATTCTGAGTAAGAAAGGATGGAGCTAGAAGTTTTGTGGTAAGGTAACTTACTTATTGGCATAGGTGGGCCTCTTATCCTAGGTGCTTTGTGTCCTCAATTCTAACAACTATCGAACATGTATGCAAGCTTTCTTGGCGTAATCAAGAAGTATCTGTAGCTGAATACACCGTCTCCTGGAATCAATATATTGTTCCCACTCGTGACCAAGTCTGATCATCTTTCAGACACTACCAACAGAGGTCATCATCTACAATTTCAGTTCAGGTTTCTCTCCAGGTGATTGTATACCGTTAGCTTGAGATCCCGTCTACCATTTCTCTATCGTGCCATATTTTTGAAACAGTTTGGCAGTAGTTCTTCCACAGCACAGACTGTTGAAAATTCTCAAAATAGTCCAATTGGTGGTTTTCCTGATCGTTCCTCAACTCAACAGGAGTGACTATAAAAAGGGGAAAAGTACCCCACCTTGTGAACATCCCCTTGAGACCCTGAACCTAATGACCTCATCTTGAAGAGATGTAATGTATTGTCGACATTTCATTGGACAAATGAGTATGGCATACACTTCTCCTGAGACACTGAGACATATTCGTCAATTCTTCTTTCGTTTGGTAAACAGACGTCATTCAATTATTCCCAATGTGCTGTGTCTTTCCATGAGTAGCATGGGACAACTCTACTTTGTTTCTTGTTCCTTCTCCGACCACTTTGTTTGGCGGTACGCATGGTTTTGTTTTCGATGAACAGGTGCAGAGGTGTCAGAACCTGGTCATAGATGATGTGATTGAATAATTTGTTCAAGTATCAACACTATTTGCAATGATGAATTTGCTGACTGACAAAAGCTGAGCGTGGGCAACTATATCAAACAAACAATATAAATAGTTGTTTCTTACACGAAAATAGGTTGATCCTAGCTGGTTGTTATTGTTGTACTCTGGAGTTGGTATAGTAATTCAGTCAGTATAGTTCATAGTCAGTGTGACTGAAGAATTGGCAGTTTCGGGCCTTGTTGGAGTCGTCTTTTAAGAATCTTAATCTTGTTGAGGTCTGGTAGTGGTTTGATCGTGGTGTTGGAGCGTTTGCCTCTCACCCAGGTGGTCCGGCAACAAAGCTCTGCCTTTTGGAGTTTATTATCCAGAGTGTTCATTCAAATTCAGTATTAAGCTTTTCTCCAATTCCATTCCATTGATTAATTCCATTGATGAAGTATAAACTACATATAAACTTACTTCAACATGGATGGTAGGTACTTACCAATTTCAAGCTGTTTCAGACCGTACTAATTTCAATTCAATTTTAATTTCAGACCCGTCATTATCAGGACTGAATAATTTTCCAGATTCCGAAACAAATTATTTATTTTTCCGATATTAGTAATGTCAAATGTCGGAACCTGTATTTTGGGTTAAAAACAAATAAACTACGCATAATGGGATCACGCGAAACAGAAATTAATGGGCTAACTGCAAGCTTCGTGCCAGTTATTGAATATTCTCCGCAAATAACTGCCAAAACGAACATTTCGAACAGTCGTTCTGTTGGAAATTTCGTTTATTTTCCACCAACATACTTAAAAAGTGGTATGCAGTCATTAATCATAATTTTTTAGTGCCACCGTCTCTAAAGAATCATTTTGCATCCGGTTCTTTTCTGTCTGGGGTTCTTGGGTGAGATGGCGACGTCAGCAGATATACCTGAGTTTATCAAATATCGAGCTGCTTAATGAAAAAAGGAGCAAGAAGTCAAAACAGATGAGAAAAAGAAACATAAGAACTTTTGAGTCAACAGGAACAAGAAGAGCTTTCAAAACGATATTAAATACGGAGAGAACTGAGATAAAATGAAGAGGAAGTGATATCAAGAAATCGAAATAAATAAAAAGGAATCAAGTGGAGCGAAATTCACAGTAAGCCCAAATAGTATATGCATTAACTCCAAAATGTCGAAAATAAAAGGCCAAAGTGGCTAATGATCTTAGCAACCGATGCCACTAGAGGAAAAAAAGTGCCAAATATGGGAGGGTGGCATGAGAGTTAGATAATAATTTTACGAAAAAGAGTTCTACTGAAGTGAAAGCTTTGGAGCTTTCAACTTTCAATAGGCCATCTTCCTCCTGTACCTGCGAGTCCTGCAAAATTTCCCCAAAGGTGAGCAGAGATAACACTGCAGAATCGTTGAAGCTTTGGAGATTTTACATAGGCAGCAGTTCCTCAAACAAACAAAAAAGTTAATGCAGACCTTTATCGATCACTTGAGACATCAACATTGGAAATCGAGGCGGTGAAATGAACATCTATTAATACTATACCTTAGATGCGAAAATGTGGATTAAGCAAAGATTATTCTTCGAACGATGTGCTATCATGTAAATTATTGAACTCCATATCAGCTTCAAGTGAGCTGTTCACTTGAAGCTGAAGAAACCAGAGAGGGTCG
Organism: Chrysolina americana; assembly: GCA_958502065.1. Taxonomy (NCBI): domain Eukaryota; kingdom Metazoa; phylum Arthropoda; class Insecta; order Coleoptera; family Chrysomelidae; genus Chrysolina; species Chrysolina americana. The sequence goes on from OY293411.1 coordinate 105,618,215, forward strand.
ATAACCAACTAGCGAGATCAAAATATACCTTCATGCCTGGAAGGAGGCTATTTCCTATATTATTCGTTCTATTCCAAACTTGCACTAAAGCAAACAATATTGAAATTATCTTCATTGAAACTGATGGCAGTATAATGATATGAATATAGTATATTACATTACTAGTGCGGATAGTGACATTTTTCACACGATTGGGAAATATTGTGACACGAGGCGTAAGCCGAGTGCAGCAATCACACAAGTGTGAAAACTCACTTTCGCATGAGTAATCTACACTATTTTTCCTACTACCACATAATAATTTTACACAATAATGTATAAAAATATTTTAAAGTTTCACACAAATTTTTCAAAGCCTGCTTCTTATAAACAATAAATAACTAACAAGACGATTACAAGATTGCCTGACTAAAGTAGAGATATGATATATGAAACTATTTAACGAAAATAAACTTTAATTTTGAAAATTCCTTGCTGATTCAGAATGCTTTCAAATGGATATTTATTTAAATCAAACTCCAAGAAATATAATATAATTGGACATCTTTTATTTTTGATAATAATTACTGATCAATATACACTCTAACACAATATAATTTTTTGTCATAATATGTGTCCAATAGCTCAGTTGGTGACTTTTGAAAAGGAGTACGCGGGTTCGATCTCCGCCCGCAGAAACTGTTATTTTTAAGAAGATGAAAAAAATCCCACTTCTGAAATAGATCGTTTCAAGATTTTGTTGGTAGGATTTTTAGCTGTCTCCACGCACAATTAATGCACCTAACATTCACTACATACTCAAAATAACTTTTGACGTTTGACATAAATTATTCAAAGCCTGCTTTTTATATATAATGAATACTTAGCAAGATGATTACATGATTGCCTGACTAGGTACAGGGAATTGATATTTGAAACTATTTAACGAAAAGAAACATACATTTTGAAGATTCCATGCTTTGTTTAGATGATTCAGAATTTTTGGAAGTGGATATTTCGTCGGCTTAGTGCAAGAAGTGACTATGTAACAATCTAATGTCCAAGAAAATGTAATGAATAGTCCGACTGAGAACCATTCTGACTTCATTTTTTAATAATTAGTTTAAAATAAACAATATTTGAAGCAATCTATTTGAAAAGTTTAATTTTTTTTCAATATCATAATGAAAAAAGGTATCCGCGGGCGAGGATCGAAACCGCGTATTCTTTGTCAGAAGTCAATACGTCCCGCTGCTTTACGATTATTTTACAATCATATTAAAGAGCTTGTTGTAGAATAATTCTTCAATAGTTTCTTGCTTCTAAAAAATTGTTTGTTGGCCAGAAGAATCAAGACTAGTTATTTATTGCCTTCTCCCGTATCCTGAGTAGGACTTGAAGTTGTTTCGAAATTGATGGTGACTTTCTCAAGAATTTTAAATGTTTGAACACCTCTGTTGGTATTTCTGGCCATATTTCAAGCTGCGGAATTTTGTATAGTTCTAATCGGGTACACCAATTTTGAAGTGAGAATATTTTTTTATTTATTCAGAACTAATGGATACAAACAGAATGAAGATTCCAAAAACAGTATCCACGTAATACTTTTACTTATCTACATACATAATGTAACCAATGTTAATGACAATAATTATAGAAATGAAAAGAATTAATTACCCACTATGACGATAAGTATACAATATCAATGTTTTTGATATTTCCAGATATTAATATAATTACTATACTTACGAGTACTATCTAAATTTGTAAGCTCTCAATAATATTGATAATTGAAAAAATTACAATATAAATTATGGGCATAATCCTAATTGAACAGTACTAAGAACTTTGTTTTCAAATATTTTTTGAAAGAAACTAAGCTCATATTTTCTGTATCTGTGTCTTTATGTATATTGGTTAAAATCTCTCTGAGCTCTTATAATATGAAATAAACAGCCGTGTGCTGTATCACTTCCGTTAAAAATAACGTCACCGTTATTTTTGCTATTACCAATCATAGCAACATAACGGAAATGGCGAATAATGGTGACGTTATATCAACGGAAGTGATACTGCATAGGGCTGAATATTACTCTTCAATTTGACATATCTGACAATTCAACGACTCCGTGAAACAGCCCTTTACCGAAATCCGCCTCACCAGCCCCACAGCATTAGGAAGGAACACATCTCGAATTAAATCCCTTGTACTCACCCCGCTAGCTCGATTGAATATAACCAGAAACTCCGAAATACAGGCGAAATAAAATAATCGTAGCGCCGTAGCTTCTGAAGCTTAATTCCATAAAGAACCTGCGACAAAGTTTTCGTAGTACAAAAGCAGCTTAAACATAGCAAAGTACTTGCTGAAAGTATTTAAATTAATTGAATAATATGGAGATTAAACTGCCTGACGTACCATAAAATTTGTTCGTTTACTCTTGTAAGCCTGTTTTTACTGAACGACTTTGTTCATTTCGACGAATTCCGTTGAATGGGACTCTATGAATGATGAAAATCGTCATTATCGGGGCTTTTGATATATCCCATTGAAATACCGGAACATATGCAAATTCAACACAATTAATGAAGCTTTATCATTCGTTATACGATAGAGCTGGATGGAATATGTGGAACGAGACAACATTTTATTCAATTATATAGATATTCATATAAATTCGATTACTAGGGGTGTCATCATATCCTGTAAGAAGGGCTTGGTCTTCCATATCTCCATTATGTAATATTTAGATTCATGATTTTATGAGCTAAATTATACTTCATTCCGAGCTTTACAAAATGAAAATGATGGCACTCACACAGGGTGTTTAGTTTTTTCTGGGCGGGACGAAATTTTGTTTTTTTTAAATAACAATCTCTATTTCTTATCACTTTTTCGGTTTGTACATGAGCATTTGTTTTTTGAAAATATTGATGCTTTTCGAAATTTTTAGTATGACGTCATACTATAACTTTGTGCAAATGACAGATGGTTGTGGTGTTTGGATCGTAGGCTTTATCTGAAATGAGAAACAGTATTTATGTGGACCGGGGTTTGCTATATGCTCATGAAAAAATTATCGTCATTTAATTGTTTGTTGCATTCAATTTTTGAGACGTCATTCAAAATCTGTTGGTCGAATATTGGAAAATAAGTACAAAATTTCGAAAATTTGCTTCTTCAACTATACTAACTTTGTCATTTTCAATCGATTGGCATTCGCAGAATCTATCTCAAACCGTTCATCTAGAGTTGAGAGCTGTTATTTTCTGCAAAAAATTTTCTCAGATTTTTTCATTCTTTTTTTTTTGTATACGCTTAACATATTTTAAATCGATTCAGAGCCAAATAGAGATTTGATAGGCTTTCTACAAAACATCTGCAATTTCGAGTTGAAACTTTTTTCGAAAATGTTGTTTCATTTTTCAAAAAATGGCACACAGCCTTCTTACATATTTCGACGAGCAGATTTTAAATAATGCATCAAAATCTTTGGCCAAGAATTCACAAAATTCAATTTTTAACGACATTCGGAATCAGCTCGACAAAACACAGTTGAGGAAAAATGGTTTGAAAGAATTTTTGACGTTTTATCGCTATACACCTTGTATCTGGGCATATTCAAATCATATATTTTCAGAATCAGCATGAAATTTTGAGTATATAGTGGCAATTTCAAGCAAATCTGATGATTTTGTACTTTTCACAATTTTTAGGGGTATACCTCTTGTACTTTTTTCGAGTAACAATTTTTTTTCGCCGAACTACTTAAAATTCACAAAGTACTAATTTCATCATTCTGAATCGATTGGCGTTCGCAGAATTGCTCTATCTTCAACCGTTCTCGAGTTGAAAAGTTCGTCTGGAGTTGAGAGCTGTTAATTCCTGACAATTTTTTTTTCATTATTTCATTCTCATATTCTCATATTCATGAAATTAGATTTTTTTTGTATACGCTCACCAAATTTAAAATTCCTAGTCAAATAGAGATTTGGTAGGCTTTTCGCTGAACCTCTGCAATTTCAGGTTTAGCCTTTTTTCGATAATTTTAGTTTTTGATTTTCCAAAAAATCGCTAATTCCTTTGAAACCCATCTCAGCAAGCTGTTTACGAAATATGAATCAAAAATCTAATTCGACGAAGTATTAATGATATTAATTTTTGGCAATTTCGACAAAAAAATTGCCTTTATTTCGGTAATCCTTTTTCGAATTCAATTTTTGGGACGTTATTCGAAATCAACTCATAGACATACGTTAGAGTTCACCTGAGAGCTATACCAGTCCTGAACACTCTTAAAAAGGATACATTTATCAAGACTGTTCCTTTAAAAAATTCCTCAGTTGATGTGAGACGATTTTTGTCAACACATCATTACAAACCATCTCCTGCCTATGGATAACCAGAGATATACAAAGACCAGACATCATTTAGATGCATTATCAGCATTAGAGAAATGTACGTTGGGTTACATATAAGTAAATCGTTGATTGATAGAAAATCATTCATTAACAGGAGTCATTAATCAACGATTTTGAGTGCGTTAAAATACATCGTAAATAAACGGTCGACGGAAAAAAATATCAACACAACGCATAAACGTTGGTATCGTCAAGAAATTATAGCTACCTATGAGAAACTTCACATATTTTCGAATAATTCGAAGCATTCCATGAAAAACATAATAATCATCAACATTCAGGTAGTCGTCGTCAGTTTTGACGTAAAAATCAACAAATAGTATTATTCGTTCTGTTGGTGTTGTTCTTACCTTGTTTTTGACTATTATAAGGAGCTCTCATCCTGATTTCCAATCAAAATTGAAAACTCTCAACAATGGTCGTGTCTCAGATCGGAATTTTTCAACTGGACTCCAATGAAACTCTGAATCTCTCGAAGGCCATTCCAATCCAACTTCCTTCCGGTAATTGAACGTACATCGAGGATAATAAATATGAATGTACTTGTTAAAATAACGTCCCAATTCGCTGGAATTTACGAGTAGGTATCGTCGAGCGGCAAGCTACAGCGCCTTCTATGTTTGTTATGTCTGCGGTTAAAAGGGCCATAAACATCTCGAATAGCATCGTCAGCGTGAATGTCGGCATTTGGAGAACGGGTGCCGCGCGTTTACACTTGTTCTATTTTGTTTATGTAAATTTGATGCCGCTACCATCAACTACCACCGAGTACAGCGTTGCCACAGCTGCGAATTCACGAAAGTGGACGCTCTCGCACACTAGATGTACGCGCGACTCTCCTCGTGCAGGTGGATCTCGAAGAAACTTCCAGAATTTTCAGTCGAATCAGTCTTTCACGATGAGCGTCCGTTAGGAAAATATATGGCGAACCATTTGAAATTGAAAGTAAGTGTTAAAATATGCCCTTCTCAACTGAAATATTTCCACTTTCGGCTTCTTTCCATTTTACCAGAAGTAAAGAGCAACAGTTACAGTTACAGTTACAGTTACAGTTACAGTTACAGTTACAGTTACAGTTACAGTTACAGTTACAGTTACAGTTACAGTTACAGTTACAGTTACAGTTACAGTTACAGTTACAGTTACAGTTACAGTTACAGTTACAGTTACAGTTACAGTTACAGTTACAGTTACAGTTACAGTTACAGTTACAGTTACAGTTACAGTTACAGTTACAGTTACAGTTACAGTTACAGTTACAGTTACAGTTACAGTTACAGTTACAGTTACAGTTACAGTTACAGTTACAGTTACAGTTACAGTTACAGTTACAGTTACAGTTACAGTTAAAGTTACAGTTACAGTTACAGTTACAGTTACAGTTACAGTTACAGTTACAGTTACAGTTACAGTTACAGTTACAGTTACAGTTACAGTTACAGTTACAGTTACAGTTACAGTTACAGTTACAGTTACAGTTACAGTTACAGTTACAGTTACAGTTACAATTACAATTACAGTTACAGTTAGTTACAGTTACAGTTACAGTTACAGTTACAGTTACAGTTTCAGTTACAGTTACAGTTAGTTACAGTTACAGTTACAGTTACAGTTACAGAATACAGTAATATTTCACAGAATAATATCTGAAGTATGAACAGGTTGATCGGATTTTCAAAAATTATTTACAGCGTGAATTTCCAGCTGAAACATAACATCAAGAAAACCGATTGAACACGATTTTCTCAAATGAAAACCATACGTTATTCTATTATTTCTGGATACTCCGGAAATATATACTCACCTACCAAATTCGTGAAGAATACCCTATACCTAGAATACACACCTTGCAAGATATGTCCAATTTTAGGAAATATTCGAAAGTAAATCAGTCGAAGCAATATCAAACGAAGGGTAATTTGAAAGCAAATAAAGTTACAACAAATATTTCAGAATTTGAGGCGATGTAATTATTTAATTCAGGAAATCACATATTTGTTGATGACAATTTTGAGAATTATGGATATGGAGGTGATGTACTTGATCTGATGAGAGATGATTTGACGCAGAAATCGCAAATTGTTAAAATCGAAGACTGTCTCAGTCAACCAATTTATATCAAAATTGGAGTTCCGCAAGTAACAGTATTGGCCCCGGTCCTTTTCCTCGTATACATCAATAGTATAACTTCAATAGAAAAATTCAAAGAAAATATATATCATTTGCTGACGATACATTTATTTATTATCAAAACAAAAAAGATTTTCCACGTTAACCAGCTGTCGACCCCCTATGAATGGATGACAGCACTCAGAAGTCAAAACTTGTGCAAGCCAAGGATTAACAAGGTCTTAACTTTCAACGTGCGATTCCTAGCACATATACGAGGATGTATTGATATCTAATTAGCCTAGACCAGTTCCCTGCATTAACAAAATATTGTGTTACCATAGCAACGAACAATAACTTATTAGAAGTGTCAGTGAAAAGTTTGACGTCAAAAAAGTATACCAGAGTTACGCAGTAAATTGAAAGAAAAAATATGCGACCGTGAAAAATTGGACTGTAAGCTTCAAAACAGGTGAATTTTCCATTGAAAATGATGACCGATCGGGAAGGCCAGTTTCTGTGTCAGTCCCCGAAAATATCGATGCAGTTCATGATATGATTTTAACAGACCGTCGAATTGGGCTAAAACGGATATTTGATGAATATTTCATCATATAGTTCACGTCAATTTGGACATGAGAAAAATTGCTACAAAATGGATCCCCAAATGTTTGAATGTTGACCAAAAGCGTGCAAGGGTAGTAGCATCGCGTTCGATCTGTGCTCGATTTGAAAACGATGTAGACTTCTTAAACCGAATTGTTACTATGGATGAGACATGGAAACATTTCTACGATCCAGAAATAAAGTAACAGTCGATGGAATGGCGACACTCCGGTTCTCCAAGACTTAAGAAGTTTCGTGTCCAAAAATCTGCTGGAAAAGTTCTTACTTCAGTTTTTTGGGATTGCCATGGAGCAATCATGATTGATTTTTTGGATAAGGGTAGAACAATAACTGGAGATTACTATTCGACATTACTGACCACTTTATGGGAAAAAAATTAAGAGAAAAGACGCGGAACGCTATCCAAAGGTGTTTTGTTTTTGCAGGACAACGCCCCTGCACGCAAATCTCATGTTGCCATGCAAAAAATTCGTGATTTAGGGTTTGAATTACTAGAACACCCCCCTTATTCACCAGACTTGGCTCCGTCCGACTATCATCGCTTTCCTCAACTGAAAAAAAGTTTAAAAGGTCGTACATTTTCTTCCAACGAGGAGGTAATAGAAGCTGTGGAGGTCTGGTTTGCAGAGCAAGAAGAAATATTCTTTTTGAAAGGTCCGGAGACGTTGCAGGTTCGCTGTAATAAATGTATCCAATTAAGAGGAGAATATGTTGAGTAATAAAATATTTTGACATTAAAATTTTGTTTGGTTCTATAATAGGCTAAGAATTTTTCAATATATCCTCGTAGAGGAGACTACGGGTAGAGGACGGCTATTTCTATTATTTGCCGTGGCGCTCCGGGGCGACTCACTGATATTTTATAGTATATTCACTTTTCAGCTATAGGCGACCAGTCGTAATAAAAAAAATCGCTTCTCACCAACCGATTTTCATTTCGGTAATAAAAATATGGATTCGTCCGTCATCTGAAACGGGTTCGCTTCAAAAAATTGTTTAATCATTTCCTTGTTAACACTGTATCCCGGAATCCCATCTCGCCGACAAAGGATCGCAAATCCCGACATTCGAATCTCACCCTCATCAGATTTCCCAGAAGCGTTCATGAAGTTTATGTGAAGAATTAATATTCGACCAGGCGAAAAATTGCTTTTTACGAAAAGGCAGCGGAGTGCTGTCGAAGGTCCCTTCAATCACGCCACGTCGGCGGTTTGACTACATCTACATACATATGAAAGGAGGCAGTGTTGCCAAACGAACCGAGGGATTGGGGATATATCACATGGAGAGGTTCGAAATATTGCATCATGTGAAATAATAGGATATTTCGAATGTGGAATTGGGTGTACTTGAGAAAGGTCATAATTTCATAAAATAAAAATGCATTATGAATAATCCAGTGTCTTACAAATTTCCTGTACTGCAGGAGTTTTTTCGGCAAACTTCGAAAGCAGAAAATCATATAACAGCCCTATGCGACTCAAATACTTGTGGAATTGGAAGACTGTTATCCATTGCCATTCAACGTAGATCTAGGAGTCTCGCAAGGTTCCATTTTGGGCCCGCTTATTTTCCTACTCTTCATTAACGATACGCCAAATCATGTAAGTACACATCATATTGTTTCATATGCTGATGTGACTACACTTGCAGCTGATTCTGAGAGTCCTACGGAACTGCATGGAAAGCTGAATGACCTGTCTCATGGATTCCCGACCTGGTGTTGCAAAAACTCTCTGATCGTGGATTCTGGTAAAACGGTTCTCATGCAGTTTCTGTCCAGAAATGAAAGAAAAATTTATAATTTCTGAGTGAAGGTTGTTAAAAAGTATGTCGAATCGTCAAATAGCACCAAGTTTCTTGGTACCTATATAGATAGTAAATGACATTCAAGTATAAGCCATATGAGTAAAACGGTCAATAGTGGGTGCTTTGCGATAAGATCATTGAAATCAGTTATGAATACAGATCAACTCCCCAACGTATATAATGCAATTGTACATTGTCATATTTCATACATCATCGCCTTGTTTCTTAAAAAAAAAAGGTGTATACGCTTGATATTCAACCTGGGCTATAGAGATTCATGTGAACAATTTTTATGGATTATTGAATTATTTGTCTACCCTGTATCTACATATATAAATGTATATTGTCACTGAGAAGAAATATAAACAATTATAATCGAAACTCAAATTTGCATACTTATAAAATTATAAGAGCCGAAAAACATAAAACCAAGTCTTATGAAAATGTTTACCTCATGCTGGAGTGACATTCAATAACAATATTTCTGAAGATATAAGAGATGAGTCGGTAGGAAAAAGTTTCATAACCAAACTCAAAGAACTTTTACTCATGAGCACTGTTGATGAATATCTTGGTAGGTGAGGCCAATCTTAATTCTGATTCAACTAATTTTTGTACCTGTTAGGTGTTCAATACTTCCATTTCACTGTGTTTTAAGCAATGTTTCTTGAAATTGTGATCATTGTATGCCACTGTGAATAATTTGTAAACACTTTTTTTTTCATTATTGACGTATTCTATATCTTATTGTGATCTAATAGGATTTAGTAACATTTTATTATAATTATTATCACCTCCATTGAGATGCTCAACAATCGTATCAAACTTCAATTTATTTTCTTTGAAGATTTCTAAGGAATTGGTACAGTCTGTGTGAAACCATTTTTTTTTATTATTATTATTGGATGAAAGATTTTAGTCACACAATTTTTACTCCTACTTTTTTGCCATGCCACAAAATCGTGGTATTATCTGCTAATAGTGCCAATTCGCCATCCAAGTCGATATATATGTGACATCATTAATATATATCAAAAAAAGTATAGGACCCAACACACATCCTTGAGGCACTCCATAATTGCTCCCAATTCGCTTCGAGTGTCACTTATTCTTACAGTTTGAGCTTTCAGGTATAATTTTAATTCTCTTACATTCATAGAGATACAGTTTCCAGTCCCTTTTTTTGAGTTTTGTCTCAGATCCTTGAAAATCAACCGAATTTCTGTCATTTTAATTTTGAGTAGAAATTATCTTTTGCAAATTTTAGGACATTATTGTTCAATTTTCAATAAGGGTTGAAGAGAGAATGGGAAAAAGTATAATTTGTAAATTTTCTTATGCGATAAGGTGAGCGTAGGTTTTCAGTTGACATTCTGCTTATTTTATCCGTGCCTTCCTGTGTTTCAGTTTTTTGACAACTGAATAGTTGGTTCTTTTGAAGAATAAAATCACAAACTCCGATATATGGCATTTTATAGTTATTAGGTATAGTTAGCGAAATTGCGTACAGAGTTTGTTGGTAGTTTCCCGGAAACTTCAAAGTCTGCAATGCAATCAACAGATCTCCATCTCAATTTTCCAGTTTCATCATCATGAAACATGATGTTAATTAGACCCGCACATGATATGGCAGTAAAATTAATCAACCGCAATTGCGCATCTACAGGTAAGTTAGTGTTCCGGATACAATCTAATTTACGGTAGCCAGATAAAGCATCTGGCTGAATGCAAACCATAATCTGCAATAATGCGGAGATTACCGAAATACGATGGGACTTTTGATAGTATCACTCAGAAGTTTTGGGACTGAGCGAGAGAAAGGGCAAGGAAATCCACCACGGATTCATCTGAATATTTCTCATAAACTTCAAGATTAAAGAAAATACTCAGAGGAAAATACAGAGGAAAGTATGCGATACACATATTTGAAACACGCTATAAATAGTTGGGAAAAGAAGTTGACCTACAGAAAATAACAGAAATAAGTGCATACGATATACCTAATATCATGGTGAAAGGAATCTAAAAAACTCCTTTTACAGAGAAGATCCCCAAGAAGCTTCCAGCTATCGACACATAGCTCTCAACTACTGGAAAAATTATTAAAAAAAATAACATAATATACAAACATCTCGAATATTTATAAAAAATCTTATGTCGCATATTTAAAAATTCCACAGGCAATTCATAGTTGAACCAAGCAAAGATAGAGAAACCTTAAATAGTAATACTAATACTAAAATACTCAACATAATCAACAGATATCTGATAATATGATAGAAAATTAATGTTCAGATACTATTTCTTCACAAAAATGTTATAATCACTCTTATACAAAACCCAAACATCCAACAATTAAATTTTCTGTTGAGAATTCGTTGACAGAGGAAGGAAGTAGGTCTTTGTTCAATATATAAATGAAAATGATACTGACATAAATTCGGGTGTACCGCAAGGGTCAGTTCTAGGTCCAATTCTGTTTTCATTATATGTCACTAACCAATAAAGTCCATCGAGTCAATTGACTTGAACTTCACAGTGTTTACAAATTTTATTGTTCTGAATCGATTGGCGTTCACAGAATTGCTCTACATTCAACCGTTCTTGAGTTCAATAGTTTATATTGAGTTGAGAGGGGTCATTTCCCCCAAAACATTTCCGATTTTTTAGTTTTCTATGTAAATATATGAGATTCAATCTCATTTGAATATGTTCATCAAATTTAAAGTCGATTCCGAGTCAATTACAGATTTCTTAGGCTTTCTACGGAACCTCTGTTGTTTCGAGTTGAAAATTTTCGAAAATTATCTGTTTTCATTCAAAATTTTTTGACTGTTGATATTTTCATTCCAAATCCACAGAGTGTACTAATTTTTTCATTCTGAATCGATTGGCGTCCGCAAAATTGGTCTATTTTCTGTTATCGAGTTGAAAAGTTCGTCTGGAGTTAAGAGAGGTGATTTTCTTCCATAATATAGTTTTCATAATTTATCAACATACATAGCAAATTTAAAATCGATTCCAAGTCGATTGAAGATTTCATTGGCTTCTTACGAAACCTTGGCGATATAAAAAAAATCCAAAATGTCGATACTGCCAGGAAATTTTTACGTTTAATTCTTTTCATCTGCTGAAACTATATATTACATCTTAATGTACGAATTTTTTAAGTTTTGCTCTTGATTTACCTCAGACTGTGTAATGTGACTAGTATTATTTTGATCTACACATGTATTGAAGTGAAGTGAAGTACATTTATTATCATTAGTTGATTTAGGTAATTCCTCCAAAAACATAATCTTAAATCACAGTTTCCAGGATTCGAAAAAACAAATGAAAGACACGTGCCAACTGAAATTCAATAAGTGCAGTGGGTCCATACTCTTTATTGAAAAATCCAAGTGCGACAGCTTTTTATTAAAATCCCAACTATTCCCGTATTACCTGAAACTTCCCGTAGGAGTTCCGGCGCATTCGTCACTGAAATATTCAATTTAGTGGAGAACTTTAATTGGTAATCCTGCCGTGTGTTGGTTCTACAAAGTAAAGTAATAGAAAACTGGCTTTGAAGGCTGGCATGCATTTCCCGATTGGATTTCTAAAAATCTCCCTAGGAAACATTAAAGTTTCATAACTCATCTGGCGGGATTTGTGAGTAAATAAAGCCGTTATTCAACGAGAAATGAACATTACTCCATTCTCTTGTCCTTTTGAGTCTTTGAGACTTGTCGTTCTCTTATTAGTCGAGACAAATTCTTCAGAGTTTGTGTTTTCATAATTTCAACTCGAATTCTCATGATCAGCTCTAATTTCACAGAACAAAATCCTAACCTACAACACAGATCAACCGGATTTGAAATTGATTCTACATGAGTCAAACAGAGATTTGGTAGGCTTATTACCGAACCTCTGCAATTTTGGGTTGAATTTTTTTCAAAAATTTGTGACTACGTTTGATAATTTAAATAGTCACACTTGCTTCTATCAGGTGAGAATATACAGCATGGTAGATGCTGTGCAATGTGCGGTGCATAAATGTGGACACATACTCGAGGGTATATCCACATCGCACCGCATCTAGCGTAATACATAGCATGACTTTTACACCGCTTCTAGCTCGTCGCAACATTTTTTTTTATCTCTACTGATGATTTCAATCGACACACTTGCTTCTATCAGGTGAAAAAATACATCATTCTAGATGCGGTGTGATGTGAAGTGCACCAATGTGGACAAACCCACGATGCTGTGCGATGCATCAATGTGGACACACTCAATGGTTTGTCCACATTGGCGCATCGCACCACATCTAGCGTGATACATAGCATGACTTTCATACATCGCTTCGAGCTTGACGCTTAGCAAGGTATAAAATATCCGCTGTAGCGCTTTGCCAATAGCATCGTTCATCAAAAATTCATTTAGCTCTACTGATAATGTCAATCGACACACTTGCTTCTATTAGGTGAGAATCATCATGATAGATGCGGTGCATAAATGTGGACACACTCAAGAGTTTGTCCATATTGGCGCACCGCACATCGCACTGCACCTAGCGTGGTACATAGAATGACTTTCACACCGCTGCGAGCTTGACGAACAGCAAGGTATAAAATATCCGCTGTAGCGCTTTGCCATAGCATTGTTCCTCAAAATTTCATTCATCTCTACTGATGATTTCAATCGACACATTTGCTCCTATCAGGTGAAAATATACATCATTCTAGATGCGGTGTGATGTGAAGTGCACCAATGTGGACAAACCCACGATGCTGTGCGATGTGCGGTGCATCAGTATGGACACCTTCAAGGGTTTTTCCACATTGGCACACCGCACATCGCACCGTATCTAGCGTGGTACATAGCATGACTTTTACACATAGCTTCGAGCTTGACGCACAAGAAGGTATAAAATATCCGCTGTAGTGCTTTACCCATAGCAGCTCTTTCAATCAAATACAATATTTCAATAATTATCGATATGTCGAACAAATGGCTCATCTAGTAGGTACTGATTTTACACAGATATTTTTTTGCTCATATTCAACCAACCATCTTCTCTCAATTTGAGATATATTGGCTCACATATACGATCTCCAAAAGTAAATTTTAAACAAGACTACTCTCTAAATCGTTCTATTGTACTAATTACCTAAAAATTGATGATGAAAAATTTCTTTAATTGAACAAGTTCGAAATTAATATTTCACAAAGACTGGTGTTGATGGAGGGTGTTAAAAAATTCTTTTAGGATATTATGATATTCAAAGCGGCGTTAGCTCTCTTATGCCATCCGTTGATGAACTTTTCAAACCTGGTCGTATTTTCATTTATTTTTTCTCCTCCTGGCTACAACACAACAAAACGATATCGTATTTTTGAACATGGTAATTGGCAAAGTTGTATACAGTAATTGTCGGGCAATTATGTATCGTTCTAGAAACGAGACAGCGTTTCCATGAAAATTTCTGATTTTTCCTGGACTGTGATGTTTCGAATTTATTCCGCGTCGTCGAAAATTATTCTCGCAACGGCATAGACGCATTAAAATGTGATGACATTACATTTCTCGCTAGGATGACGTTTATTCATCTCCGTATAGCCATGAGTTGGAATAAGTGAGCTATATTTCCCTTCGCGATATAAAAACTGAGCGTTATCGGGTTTTAACGGGAGATACGCCTACCACGTAACTTTTTGCATCCCGGAAATTATGATATTGCCTTCTTCTGGTGAGTTATCTTGGAATCATTCATTCAGAATCTTAGAGACGAGGATAGAAGTTTGGACGCTAAGGCTAAGGCACCACCCTCTCAAACTAATTTTTGTAGAAATAAAATGAATGAATAATGGAGTTATTGACAACCTTTAACTGTAACCTGAAGCACACCAACAACGAATTATTTGGTGCAGGAATTTTAAATATTTTTCAAGTGTCCTCAAAAATACGTTTCAACTTGTCTTGTGGTATATTCTTGTCCATATTACAACTTTCCATCATCAAAGGTTATTGTTGGGGCGTCAGAGGAGTGCGGTCGAAGTTTAAATATTTTGAAGTGACCTCAAATATAGGATTCGACTTGGCCTGCTTTGTAGTAGGTCAGAATATATTCTTGTCCAAATAATAAATTTTCATCATCAAATGTTATTGTTAGGGCGTCAGAGGAGTGCGGTTGAATTTTAAATATTTTGAAGTGACCTCAAAAATAGGCCTCGACTTGGCCTGCTTTGTAGTAGGTCAGGAATACATTTATTCTTGTCCTAATGATAACTTTTTATCATCAAAGGTTATTGTTGGGGCGTCAGAGGAGTGCGGTCGAATTTTTAATATTTTGAAGTTACCTCAAAAAGAGGATTCAACTTGGTTCGCTTTGTGATGGGGCAGAATACATTTATTCTTGTCCAAATAACCACTTTTCATCATCAAAGGTTATAGTTGGGACGTCAGAGGAGAGCGGCCGAAGTTAAAATATTTTGAAGTGACTTCAAAAATAGGATTCGACTTGGCCTGATTTGTGGTAGGTCAGAATACATTCATTATTGTCCAAATAACAACGTACCATCATTAGAAATTATTTTTGGGGCGTCAGAGGAGAGCGGCCGAAGTTAAAATATTTTGAAGTGACTTCAAAAATAGGATTCGACTTGGCCTGATTTGTGGTAGGTCAGAATACATTCATTATTGTCCAAATAGCAACTTACCATCATTAGAAATTATTTTTGGGGCGTTGGAGGAGTGCGGTCGAATTTTAAATATTTTTAAGTTAAAAATTGGTAAAAAAAAAAGTTAAAATTGTTATTTCCGTCAACCAGCTGCACACCCTTAAGAGTACAACCCTCAAAAGTCTTCGAAAGACTTGTTCGAGCTAGGGAAGACGCAGCCCTTACCTTTTAACGTGTGATGCCATGCACGAGACCGATGACCAAGCTGGGAATCGATCCAATGACCCTTAGGTTAAGAGACAAGCGCTCCACCATCATGACCATCACGGCCCATAGTGAACTCAAAAATAGAATTTGACTTGGCCAGCTTCCTTCTATTGATCGGAGTCCCATCACCTGTCATCCATCAATTGTTACCTACCGTCGCTCACCTGTCCCTTGTCACCCCTCATATATCACATCTTTCCCGTGATCTGTCATATATCACCTGTCATGTCACCTCTCGTTTGTACCAATCATGTATCTATCATCCGTCACCCAACATTCGTTTTCACTAAGCACTTATCATCCGTCATCTATATTTTGATATTATATTATCATCATCTTCAACCATTTGAGAATTATTATGATTGAATTCTTCATTGTAACACATATTTTTTATCTGACTCATTTTTGTTGAATGATTCAAACGTCATTGGATTACACATTCATATTGGTTCAATATTTATTCCAGATGTACCTCTTGTTTCTCTGGAACTTGGCAGTACCCTCAACGGAAGTATCATCAAAGAGGGTGTCGACGTATATTTCGAGTGCAACATCAAATCTAACCCTTGGGTATACAAAGTGAGCTGGCGACAGAACGTAAGTAAACACATAACAGTATACTTATTTATGATATTTTAGAAGGAGCTTGCCTAACTATCCAACTGAGCATATCTGCTACTCGATAAAAGACTAATAACAAAGAAGAACTCTGTAATACCCACATGTGATCTGTGAAAAATAACTTCAATAGCGTCCTTTTGGTGCCCAATGAACTTGAGACTTATAAGTTGTTCAGCTACAGTCTTATTTCAAGACAGGTTGAAAAAATCATAATATTTTTCGTGTATATCAATCACGGTTTCCAATGCTGGGGGGGACAAAAATGTGCAAAATAAACCTTAGCTTTCCACTATATGAATTTCTTTGAGAGGTGACGCTGAACTCTTCATGTCTAACTACTTATGCATCAAGTTGCGGGAAAGTCTTTTCAATAACTATTCAAGTGCTTGTATTGCACTTTGACATGTACTTCTTAATGTTTTGACAGCTCTGAAAAGCTGGCGATTCAATCATTTGGGGATTGTGTTCTGTTGCCTTGGATCTTGGGTCTTCAAATTAAAAAAGAGAAAAATTTCCGCTGAAACGATTCATTCGTAAAAATAAATCATAGTCATAGCCGATTCTTTACTTTGTATTATATATTTTTCTGGACTGCTAGGATTAAAACAAATATCACAGAAGCCTGTATCTCTCGTCATTTATTCAAATTCATATGCAATATGTTTCATCGGAGTAATAATTATTCCCATACATCGACTGCCACTGTATGCTGTACTGTCTCCTTTGTGCGCGAAGTCAATCCTCTGCTATTTTGCAATCGATGGTATAACATATTAAACGCATGAATGACAGCGATATTGCCTGTCGATGAACATAATATTTAACAGGTATATGAAATGCAGTTTCCTCTAAGCGTGAAAGTTCGTTTGAAATGACGTTTCCTCAATAAACCATGACAGGCAATTCCGGTAGCATTGGGTATATTGGGAAACGTACTCTATTCATGCTTGCTTGTCAGGTACGGTGTGTTTGTAATCTTAGAGCTCTTGAAGATCCTAAATTCATTGACACAACACATGGGGTTATTGACATGAATAACCAAGAAGCTCGTTAGCTTGCCATATTTTGGAATGTCGATTTTTTTATAAAGGTGAATAGTCGAGCGAAGCATCGAGTATTTGGTACATAGCGACGATGGGGCAATTTTTTTTGCAAATGTAAAAACTAAGCCAATAGAACATTTTCATCGATACCTTCCATCTTTCGTGAATTCATCCAAGACTCAAACATTTTCAACTACTTGCCGTAAGCATCTCTGGACTTTTCTGGCATCGCTGCGTCTTCCGCTTCCATACGCATATCTTCAGGAACGTAATTTTCATTCTCTATTTTCTATACGTTTTTTTCTTTCAAAAAGCTTTCTTCTTCTGCAGGGAAAACTGTCAAAATGTATTTAAACATTTGCTAACAATGCATCATGCTCGTGGCAAACAAAATGTAAAAAAGTCACTGTCAAGTCGTTCTGACATTTATAAGGTACTGAGACTGATCACAAAATCAATTATCATCTCATAAAAAAAACGATCTCTTCCACTTGTTGGATAAATTATTGTATGCCACTCGTATGTTATGTTTCCTAAGTCACTTGAGAATTTATATGAATCTTTTCCGCGTGACTTCATTTCAACATAACCATGAATAACTATCACGTACTAACAACTTTCAACCGATGCTCATTAATCTGGATCGGTTATTCTGACCCATTTGTAGAATGCAACAAACTGTGTTTTTAACATTAATATTAGTGGAAAGTTTTGTATGTTGCAATAAAAAATATATATTCTCAATGTGCTTTTTGAATCTTTATGTGGTCGTAGAAAAAATTATGTTCCAAATTCATGCGTGAAGTGTCTTTCTCGGCCTTTACTACGCTTCGCTTCATTCGGCAGTCGCGTGCGGGAAAGTACACTTTCCGCACTTGTTAGGAAAGTGATATTTTTCACACGAGTGGGAAATATTGTGGCACGAGGCGTTACTTAATAGAAAAAAACTACTACGGGAAAACCACTGTGCATCACTATGGAATAAAATCTAGACCAAGGCTAATGAGCTGTAAAACCCCTAATAATTTGAATGTTCCTGCTTTCAAAGTACTACTTTCCCCTCTTTCCACAAGGCCGAATTTTTGCCCCTATCCGCTTTCTCCCAATGAGTGTTCCCTTTCCCGTTGATTCCCAATAGTCAACCGATGCCGCTATATTGACGGGCATATCTAATTCCAGGGCAAACAACTCTACAACAACGTGCAAACAAACACGATAGTGAGCAACCAAAGTTTGGTCCTGCAATCCATTACGCGGGCTCGAACAGGGATTTACACTTGTGTCGGACACAATCAAGAAGGCGACGGCGAAAGCAATCCCGTGCAACTCGACGTTAAATGTAAGTATATTAAGTAGTTACACCACCTTATAGAAATTAGTTCGCTTATTAGTTGGGAGCAGGAAGTCCGGAAGTGAGTTGCGAGTTCCGTTGCTTGTTGGGGAAATTTATGGGGGGCTCAGACGCAGTTTGGTGTGTAGGTTAGGCCATGTTTTCTCTCATATCTGAGCAGTAATGTGTTTCGATTTTGAACTCTTCCACACCCTTGAAAAATTCGAATATGTGTCTGTTGGAATGTCAAAATGATATCTACAGTGTGAACCATTTTTAATGGAAACACCCCCCTAAAATGTGAAGTTGTAAACCGATTTCAATAATTTATTTTTAAAAATGTTCTAAAAGGTTTACTTTAGGACAAAATTTGAAATGTTTATTTAAATTTTCAGGACATACTACGATATTTTTTCTTAGTCAAAAATCGGGATTTTTTAATAGCGATTTTTTTATTGAAAAAATCACTACGCCACTGGATTCAGACTACCTCTTAACAGTTGTGACCAAAATTTCATAGAAAAATGTTCATTAATAACAAAGTTATGACAACTCAAAAATTCGAAAACTCACACAGCTAATAGTCACAAAAAACACACTATATCAACAGATATAGATAGCCATGAGAATATTTTTTTATGATTTCAACAATGAAATGCCGCCAGATCAATGAAAACAAATAGCGTAAATATTTTTAATGAAAATAACGGAATTACATTCAAGTTTTCACGCAAATTAACTAAAACTAAGAACTAATAGATTTTTCAATTTAAATCTTAGTTGCCATGGAAATGATATTACAGTTTGACAATTGTGAAAGATTCAAGTGTACTATTGTCAACAATATTCACCTTACAGTTCTTCGAATTATTTCGTGCAGAGGCATTAATGCGCAGAGGTTTCTACAATTTTTAAACACAGAGTTTTGGGATGCTATTCACGAGCTGTCAATCAATGAACGATCAAATTTAATTGATCAGTTAGAAGGGTGTTCAGTTCATTATGCCAGAACTGTGAGGCTTAACGAACATTTTCCAAACCGATGGATAGGCCGTGGTAGTCCGTGTACAGAGTGGCCACCCAGATCTCCAGACCTCACAGTATTGGACTTTTTTCTCTGGGGACTTCTCACACGAAAGATTTACAAAAACCGCTCTAGAGATAGAAATGGACTTTGTGCAAGAATTCGACAGGTATGTGCAGATATTACCTCTCAGGAACTAAGGAACGTAATCAGAAACATTCGTAAGCACTACGACAAATGTATCCAAATACTTGGTGGATAAGTAGAGGCTACTAGAATATGAGTTAGAATTAATTGTTGCACTGAATCGAAACATTTCAATAGTTAGTTATCATAATTACATTTATTAAAATTTTTGCTTCATTATTAGTTGAATTGTGTGAATGTAATTCCGTTATTTTCATTAAAAAAGTTTACACTATTTCATTTTTTTTTCATCAGGTGGCACTTCATTGATGAAATCATAAAAAAAAATATTCTCCATGGATAGATATATCAGTTGATATGTGGTGTTTTTTGTGACTGTTAGCTGTTTAGAGTTTTCGAATTTTTGAGTTGTCATAACTTTGTTATTAATGAATATTTTCTTAGAGGTACTCTGAATCCAGAGACATAGTGATTTTTTCAATAAAAAATCTTTAATAAAAAATCCCGAAAAAAAAAAGTAGTATGCCCTGAAAATTGAAATAAACATTTTTAATTCTGTTCCAAGGTAGACCTTTTAGTACTTGACATTTCAAAAAAAAATATTAAAATCGGTTCACAGCCTCAAATTTTAGGGGGGTGTTTCCATTAAAAATGGGTCACACTGTGTATATAATCTTGTGATTCATTGAAGTTCATTATGATCCTACAAAATTTCCGACTTCTTTTTCATGAATTTTAACTTTTTTTGTATACGCTCACCAAATTTGAAATCGATTCCGAGTCAAATAGAGATTTGGTAGAATTTCTAGTTGATTTTTTTTCTGGAAATGTTTTTCTTTAATTTTTCAAAAAATCTCAAAACCTCCCTCATGCGTATTACGACGAGCAGATTCCAAATTACGCATCATAAATTCAAATCGACTAAGGAGTATCGAAAAAACGAAAATTTTTACGATTCCGTCAAAAAAATGGACCTCATTTCGTTAATAGTTCAATTTTTTAGATGTTATTCGAAACGAGCTCCCCAAAATAAATAAATAAAAAGTGATTCTCCAACTTCAAGTTCCTATATCTCGAAAACGAATCTCTTGAATTAATTCATTTTTGTTGGTTGATATTGAGAAGGAAAATGCCATTCAAATGAAGTATCACTTGCCATATATTGCCATTTAAAAATTTAGGGGTGGCGATTACAGCTCCGAGGGATGGAATGTATTTCGGGTAAATGTCCCCCTCAAGAATGTAGGTGACGTGTCCGAGTGTTTCTATGTAATTCGGTTCTGCCGACCTACAGAGCCGATTTGAGTGGCCCACTCTGTATATAGTTTCACATTTCTCAGAGTAAATCTGCCCCTGTACTTTTTTTGAGTTTTTTACCATTCAATTTTGAATTCACATAATACGCTAATTTTTTATCTTCACTCGATTGGTTGCAGAATTTGAATTATTGAAATAGTTAATATTATCAAGGAAGGCTGTTCAAGGTCGAAAAACCACTCCTTCATGATAAATCAATAAAAATAAGATCTAACAATGTTTAAAGATAATTATCTTTGTCAAGGAATTGAAAGATATAACTGTTTATCAACAAATAATATGCAATTCCGTTCCAAATTTTTATTTCATCCTCATTTCTCGATCGAAAAATTTTTAATGTTCTTAAAAATCAATAAAAAGACGTTTTCTCGAATTCGGCTCAAATGCGAGTACAACAAAAACATATATAAGATATTTTTTTCGCCAAATCGCAATTGTGGACGTCTATCAGTGTCAAACTAATCTTTGATTGAACGAGATTACAGTGAATTACTTGACTAATGCTATTTTCAGTGACCCACTCTGTACATAGTCTCACAATTTTCAGGATATACCTACCCCTGTACTTCTTTCGAGGTTTTTGCCAGACGATTTTGAATTCACCGAATACACTAATTTTTCATCCTCACTCAATTGGTTGCAGAATCTGAATCCTTTCTAGAGCTAAAAAGTTCATCCGGAGTTGAGAGCTGTAATTTCCCACCAATTTTTTTTATAATTTCTTCTCAATTTGTCAATTTCAATCTGTTTTGTATATGTTCAACAAAATTGAAATCGTTTTCGTGAATACGCTACTTCAATTTTTTTAAGAAATGGTGGAGGTTCCGAAAATACTTATTTTTTCTTGTAGTTATAGAGCAAAATTCTATTCGGTTTGGAGGGGGTAGATACGTACGAAGTGGGTTTGAGTTTCTCACCCTTCATCAGTCTCAATGTAGGTCGTCAAAGAGATCAAAGCGCGCCACCTGCGTCCTTTCAAAATCGCATTTTTTTTTGATTTCGTCTTTTTGTTGAGTGTGTATTTTAAACTGTTATTTTGAACAAACAATATCCTTCCAGCAGGTCATGTGTTTTTGCAATAATATTTTTACTCCCATCTGTTGAAATAAACCATGACTCTCCATTTGATTCATCCTGAATATGTCTTTCGCTATATAATTCTGGCGATTATCGTTGGTTATATTTTTTCTCTGGTCGATATTTCATATATAATTCACTCCACAATCCGGAAATATCGTGCCCCGTTTTCCTGGTCGGCCCATAATTCACCGCATGATATCGTCATATTTTATTGTCGCGAAAGAAACTGAGAAAATAACTGGAAAACAAGCTGCCGTTTGGTGTGAGAGAGTCGCGAGTGAAATCAAAGTTAAACTTCGTCCATAAATCAACGAATAAAATAGAAGTTTGTAATGCGTCTTGTGAATGCTCAAATGGCGAAATCGTAATGGGAAATGGCGGTTTCACATGCCATGCAAGCAGGACCGTCGCCAGCATCTGATAAACAGCAATAACTGATATAGAGCCAAAGCTAGAGAACAAAATATCGCTGGTGATACAATGCAGGCTATGGAACTATAACTGCATCCATTGTCTAAATTGTTTCAATGTTTTTTTAACGACGTGAGGATAGCCTATATCTACAATTTGGACTTCATGAACGTTAACATGGGTGTCCCTCAAGGATCCATATTGAGACCTATCTCATTTATACATGTGGTTTCTAAACTCAATACAAATATTTCAAGGGTGTATTCCTGGGTCCAAAAAAAGTTTTTCTTTCTCGTGAACATATATCCTAATATGTTATCGTCCTAACGCAATTTAGGCTACCTTCCAATGGACGGCGCCCGCATTCACTTTCGTAAATTTTAAACTCATGTTATTTATCAGGTATATTTTTTTTTTGGTACATTCGTACTTTTTGCGGTATTTGATATGTTTGAAACGACTAATCGGTGAGAAGTTAACAGCCTCGTGGTTAAGGATTATCATTGAAATAAATCAATGAAATTACACTTTTGCCTGTTGTTAAGTAAGTGATCATGAGGGCTTATTTTTTGTTCGTGGTTGTAAAATACAGCAATGTATTTATTTCAGTTTGGTAAATGATAAGGGAGTATTATTAAATTTTCAAACTAAAAAACCTCAGTGATCTTTTCTTAGGGTCGTTATGGTATTTATTTATATTTACGGTTTTCTTGATTCTCAATTCAGCTTTTATCATAAAGACTTTAGACCACACCGTTGATGACTTTTATAACTTCGATTTTTCTTCGAAATAAACTAAAATTGCGTTTTCAATGAACTCGCCTTCAACTTTCTTCATTTGACTCCATTCGGTAAATCCATTATGAGCATTTTCATATTGTTTCCGTGATTTTTCAGGCAACAGATCTGAAGTTACTCTGTTTCCTACACATCCTCACTTTCATGAACAAGATTACAGGTTCATTCTACTAGAACTAATTGCACGTTTCAAATAACACCGGCGCATATTCAATCCAACGACCTGAGTCAAATCCTGCAACTCCCTCCTCTTAGCTTTGTATGTATGAACCACATGCGACTGGTTAGTATCCGTAAGGCAACTGTTTCATCGTAGAGTGCAAATATTTGCGACGCTAACTCTGATTCGACAAATTGTGACTTTATAACTTGGATTGAATGCTCTCGTTATTGGTCTTTTGAGTTCGTTCCGCCGAACAAACAACAGCGAGAGCTCTTGAGTCCATATGTAGAATGTCAACGGTGGAAAGTATTCGATGGATTGGTTCTGGGCGTTTTTTATACTCAAACAGTATGGAGGGAACGAGTCGAGAGTTTTTCGTCCCATTATTCAGAATCGTGACGTTCAGAAGTGGATAAAGTAGCATAGATAATGAAAATATTTAATACAGTAAGAGGAAGTATTTCCAGATGGCTTTTTTGAAGTGAAGTGAAGCATATTTGTATAATTTCTGCGATATTACTACTAAATACTATTTTATTGTTTTTGCTGTCTATTTTTCTATTTGTGTATCTATACATTCGTCGAAACATTCAGCTTTACGCCTTTTTTTCAATGTTTACATATTCTCTTTCTTAAGGTCAAAAGTATCTACCAGCTTGTCCGATACAGAACTTAGAAAAGTTACCTCAGATTAATATACAAATTGTTCAGAATAAATTACTTGTGCCCTTATACTTTGCAATATTTTAGTCTGAAGTTTTGCCTGTCTCAAGAAAATATGAGACCTTGTTTTAGAAACTGATAACTGGACTCAAGGTCTTCAAAACTGTTGAGTTTCTCTTCCATACAACCTTTGGACAATCGTTCATTGAATAAGACTAAGAACCATTGTTAAATGCAAATTGTTTCTTGGTACCTCATTCTTCAATAAATGTTTCTTTACTTAGAGGTATATTCTTCCCCAGATCCTCACCAGATATCTCTCCAAGACGTGGTGATCGAACCAAGAGAAATTAGAAGCTAGTACTGGTGCTCTGCGTTCCGTTTGGTGATCTGACTGATCTCGTTTTCTATGATAGAAGCAAGCCTGGCATTGTTCTGGTATTTTGCCACCTTGCATCTTTGGCTTTTTCTTCTTGAGCGTTGACAATATTGTTGCGAGTTCCTTTCCATGTCTTCGAGAGAGTTACAAATAGCCTTCACTATGCAGTTGTGTTAGAAAATCCTCTCGTGACTCCTGAATCATTTATGGGTCATGTGCTCGTCCGTTTATATCAAAAGATAGCCGGCAAGGCACATTACCTGTATAAACAGAAAAGGAAGCAAAAACAGTTTTTGAGGTAATGGTAATGGTAGTGGTAATTATGGATGGTGACTGATGCGCTGCGACCTAATTAGATCTATTGTGCCCGATCTTCTTCTGCTATTTCAAGGTGTTCTCGTTTACAGCAGCCTCTCAAGCCCCAATTTCTTGAGGAATTTAAGGATTCTGAGGGGATCTATTCGTGGTATTTCTCCCACAGTCAACTGGTGTGATCTCAGTATATTTCATCATTTGTGATGTACAGCTTAACACTCCATCAATATATGGTGTGGTGTTTCTGGATGTTCCCCACAGAATCTGCAGGTGCTGTCCTCCTCTAAGCCTAGCTTCCTTAGGTGTTCTTTGAGTCTGCAGTGTCCCGTAGAAAATCCCGTGATTGTCTTTAGACTAGTTTTGCTGAGGTTAATCAGTGTCTTCGATCTTGCTCGGTTGAAGTTGCCGAGAAGATCATTGGCCCTGCCTTAGCCTTGGAAGTAAGATTTGCCAAGTCTGCAAAATGGTTCTGGTCCGATCTACTTCGACGTGCCCCGGCACCCAGAGGAGGATCACCTTGTTGTTTCTGCCTACATCATTGAGTTTTTCTAGGCATTCCCAAACCATCTTTGAGTTGATGTTATATGAGCTCAACGATTTGATGACTGCTTGACTGTCGGAGAGGATCGCGATTTCCTTGTTCCGGTATTTCCTGTCGAGGTCGAATTGAATGCACCTTTCTATGGCGTGAATTTCCGCTGGAAAAATACTGGGGAACTGGCCCATGGGTTCGGAGTATTTGGTGCGAGGCCCAAAGACTCCTGCTCCAGTTCCGTCGGGAGTTTTGGACCCGTCTGTGTACCACGTTATGGTAACCTCTCCCAGGGCTCGAATGGATTCTATGCTCCATCCACTATTGGTATTCAATTCCGTTCGAAATAATTTCTCGAAACAAAATTTCCTGGTGATTTCTCAGTTGGGAGATCGGCAAGATGTGCACTTTCAGTGGGGGTTGAGCCCCTTACGTTTTGTGCTGTCCCTTTGAGTCCGACTTCAGCCAACCTGAGGTTTGCTCCCCAAGCAGTTCTCCTCACCATGATATGGAGAGGAGTGAGGTCCAAAATGACCTCTATTTCTGCTGTTGGAGTCGACCTCATTGCTCCTGTTATACAAAGACATGCTTGTCGTTGCACTTTCTCTAGGATTTTCTTTGTTGTGGCGAGTTAGGTTCTGCCGTGCCACACTACTGCTCCGTAGGTTATCATAGGCCTCACTATCATGGTGTACATCCATCGCAGTATTGATGGGTTACAGCCCCAGGTTGTTCCTGCACACCATCAGTGATGCTTTTGCCTTATTCACGATCTTTTCTAGGTGTCTGTTCCAGAGTAGTTTTGAATCTAGGGTAATCCCTAGATACTTCACCTCTTGCTTCCATTCTAAGTCTGCTCCGTCGAGGTGAACAGCCCTTAGGTGCTGAAACCACTGTGGTTTTTGATGAGTTAATTCTCAACCCCACAGAAAGGCACCATCTTCTGGTAGTCTCAAGCTCGCTTTCTATGAAATCGCAGAGGGTTCCTTCGAATTTGCCTTTGGCTATAATGACTATGTCGTCAGCATATCCAAAGCAAGTGACTCCGTTCCCGGTTAGTGTTCCGAGTAGTTCGTCTACTACGAAACTCCACATCAGAGGTGATAGTACCCCTCCTTGTGGGCATCCCCTGTTTGTGCTGATCCGAAAGCAGATATGGCCCACTTTCGTTTCAGCAGTACTTGTAGCCAGCATTTGGCACATCCATCTGGATGTGGTTCTGTCCACTCCCTTGTTCGTTAGGGCCCTATTTATTGCTTCGTGAGAGGTGTTGTCGAATGCCCCCTCTATGTCTAAGAAGGCGCATAGGGACATTTCTTTATGCTCGAGTGATCTCTGGATGCTTTCGGTAAGCACATACAAAGCGGTTTCCGTTGATCTGCCCGCCCTGTATGCATGCTGCCCGGGGTGTAATGGCACCCTCTCCAGTATCTTGGTACTAATGTAGTTATCTACCATCTTCATCAGTGACTTCAGTAAAAAGGATGAGAGGCAGATTGGTCTGAATGACTTCGGGAGGGTAGGTTCCTTCTTTCCTACTTTCGTAATGGAGGTTACCCGTGCTCTCCTCCAGTTGCTCGGTATGTACCCGAGCGCTAGACTGAATCTGATTGCTTCAATAATAAATGGCAGTAGTTCCGTTTGCCCTTTTTGTTAAAGGGTCGGAAATATACCGTCAATTCCAGGTGACTTGAATGGTTGGAAGGAGTCAATTGCCCATTTCACGCTTTGGGGAGTGCATATGGTTTTTGCTACCTCCCAGTCTTCTCGTCTGGCTCTACCTGGTTCTTCCAGTGATATGTCGGGTTCAAATGGAATGTTACCTGGAAAGTGCGTCTCCAGTAGGAGGAGAGCTCGTTGCTCTTTATCCTTTGTGTAGCTACCATCTGTTCTTCTGAGTGACATTGGTCCTTGCTCTCTGCCTCTTGCCATAGTTTTATACAGTCTGGCTGCTGCGGGGCTTGTGATTGTCTCACAGAAGCTGCTGAAGCTGTTCCTCTTGGCTTTCCTTATTTCTTTATTATATTTTGTCAGCCTTTCGGTTTATCCCTGCCAATCACCGTCCCGCTTGGCTTTGTTGAATAGCCAGCGGACTTCGGTTCCCAGGTTTGACAGGTGTACGTTGCACCAAATGGTACCACTGTGTGATTTCTTTCCTTTTATGGCACAGCTGGATCCGTATGCATCCATAATTGCCCCGTTAACCGTTTTAGGGTCTGCTCAAATTCGACGTGACTATTGCCGTTGAACTTGATCTGTTTTAGGTTGCATTTTAGATTGGTGGTGTTTTTATCCCAATCAGTGTTCCTAGGATTTCTAGTGAAGGTTGTTTGTGTCTCAAGCCCTTCCACGTTGAACATAATGATTCTATGATCGGAAAGAGAGGGTTCGTCTGAGACCCTCCAGTTCCTTATCATTTCACCAATGCTCGGGCTGCCTAGCGTTAAATCCAATACTTTGTGCCTAGCCCTAGTTACAAAGGTGGGAACACATCCCACATTGAGTACATTTAGGTTAGCCGCGAGTATGAATTCTAGTAATTGCTCACCTCTTTCATTAGTGTCCGTGCTGCCCCAGATGGTGTTGGCGCGTTGGCGTCACAGCCCAACTTTTAAGGTATATGACCCCTTTCAATTTCAGAAAAACTGCTCAACTAGAAAATAGGGAATGATAGACCCATTCTGTAAACGCCAATTGATAGTTTTTGTAGGAGTAAGCGCAGTAGCCATCTACATACGTACCAACCGGATGCCACAAGCTCGTATTATGTCTTGAATCATTCAATTCAATTCCCAGTATGACGAAATAAGGCACCGCCATCGTGCAAAGGCAAGTTCTTGGTAATCAGAATCAAATCGACCTAAATGTGCCTACAACACAAAATTATTCGATCCCACATCCGGGATTCATCTAGAACTGGTCCATTTTTCAACGCCATCAACGAAACTCGATATCGCATCCATAAAAACTGAGCAGATATATAACAAAAAAAGTTTCCACATTCGCAAAAGACAGAAATAAATCACAGCCGTCAAAAATATACCTGAACTGCTAAGAATAAGAATACACAAACACATCCATCATTTTCGGCATAAAGCGGACGTAACGAAGGGCAGACTTTCAAGGGCCGAACGGCATCGAGTTCCACTCGTGATTTAGTGCTCTAGAAAATAACAAATATAGAGTGCGCCCTTTCATCCCTAAGCGGTAGGTTAAACTAGGCGTATTAGTCGATTGTAAGGTTACTTTTTGTTGGAACACCGAATCGCGAATTCAAACTTTATGTGTTCGAGATGTCGAAGTTCTTGTAAAGTTTCGAGTTGGAACCGCAGAGCGGTGTTTCCGCGTCGAATTTGCTGTTGTTGAAAAGTGTCTCTTTTCCAGACTGCTGCGCGTTCAAGCGGGATGTAAAGTTTAGAGTTCAGGTGTTATTTCAGCGATATTTGTCTGGTTGATGTTGGAGGACCTGCCGGAAAGTTGCCAGAAGACATTATAGGAAATTAAGATGTAGAATGATAAGGAACATGAAGAACAAAAAGAAGAAAGTTTGGTTAACCAAAAAAATAATTCATCTAGCAATTGATTCGATTACCAATTACCTACGAGGGAGGAAACAAATGGTTAGAACTGATAATGTTGAAAGCACACATATGGAAGTTTCATGTGGCATTCCACAGTGACAGTGTTAGTCCCTTTCCTGTTCAATATCTATATAAACGATCTTCACAATATGTCACAGTATGGGAAGATAACAAGCTCTGTAAACGATACAGCAATTATACATCACGATGATGATTGGAACACTTCAAAATTGGAAACAGAAAGAGATCTCTCATGATAAATTCACATAGTGTGGAGAAATATTTTCATTGGTCAATTTCCCAAAGTGTCACTTCATGTGCCACCAATTTGCCCATTAAACAGAATTCGTAACATCAATAATAACGGACTTGGCAGTGGTACCGACTTAATTTGGAATACCTTGTATACTTACAAGCCACATTTCTAGGATCCAAAGAACTCTCTGACAATAGCAACTACTCTTCGAAAACAACATCAACATACATCCCCTTTGAATTTGTCAAAAAACTACAACACGCTGTCCCTTTTTAATTTTTACCTTTCATGTTATTTCTCGCAAGTACCAGCTGTACCCATAATTCTACCTCTGATATCAACCACTATTGCTTGAACTCTGAAAACAGTTTTTTTCTGAAAAAATTCCGCGTATATTAGCAACGCAATCCTTGAAATAACACAGAAACACAAACCGAAAGATTTAATTTACATTTCCATTCATCTGGAAAGACCGGCTAGCAACGAACAAACAATATTTCGAATTTTTGGTTCGTTCCGGAATTGATTCCCGGATGCCAAGTCCGTATTAACATGACCGAATTTAATGGAGTATTGGAAATTGTTTCCGGGGTGAAAAATTCCAATATTAGAAGAGTGGTCTATGCTTTTCGACAGAAGTTTGTTGAATTCTGTTACCTGGGTTTACATAATCGTTTCCGAGATATTTTGAATTGAGATTCCTAAAATCTTAGATTCTTGTAATGACGTAACTAATGAAATCACGCAATAATTTTGTAATCAGTTCCAGATGACGTCATCAAATGATTTTTATCGCCACAGAACTTTTACTTTCCAACGAGCCTTCTCGAATACAGGTTCCTTCAACGAGGTCGCGATCTTCCTTATCTCCATTATGGTAATAGATGGATGATCTTATCCACCACAAGAGGTTTTTATTTTATCAGAACGAAAACTTGGTTGCTTTGGTAATTGACGAGAGCAAAGAACATCATAAAATCACGACACCGAAGGTGGAGTGATTTTATCTAATGTTATTTTGTCGAGTCATATTACAAGCTATCAAGTTTGAGTGGAACAAAATTAAAGTTTATACGATGAAAACAAAACCTCGTGTGGTATTTAGTGAGATAATCAAACAAATGAATTATTAAACAAAAGTGAATAGAACATAATTCATTAAATTGAATCAATAATTCATTACATTCAACAGGAAATATTATTCAAATGTACAATTAGTGAAAGTACAGTTTTGGTATACAATACTACCCGAAGAAGACTGCTGAATTTGATTATTTTCCTCTCTTAGATGTGTCACTAAAGTAGAATGATGCTGTGAGTCTAACTGAAGGTATGGCTTCAGAGAATTGGCGTTCGAATGTCCGGTCAGCTTGATAATTTGTTGTTCTGAGACTCCTGCTTTGGCAATAGTAGAAATAGTGCTAGCCCTATGGGAGTGATTAGTAATTTTATTTTTCAGGTCTAGACCAATTTCTTCTGCAGAAATTCTGGTCCACTTTGAAATTTCGTTTACACCAATGGGCACATTTTTGTACCATCCCTTGGCATTTTCATTTTTCCAAAACAGATTTGGTGTTAGAAACAATCTATCTAAAGAAATATGTTGTTTCGTTTTTCTAGAAGCATTTTCAACAATGTTACAGAACACACGTTCGGATTTTCCTTGAGCTGTTTTAGAAAAGAGCGTGTTGTATTCCACTCTGCCTGTCAATGTTCCATTATTGTATTTTTCGACTTTGAAATAATAAATCTCACACTGCGCACTTTCACCACCTCTCCAGGCTAATTCAAAAGCGGCGATATAAGAAAGTTTTTTTTGAAGTCCCATCGGAGTATTTTCATACCACTGCTCTGCCATTTTTATAACTTCTTCTTTACTTAATGCTATAGAACCTTGTTTTCTTTTATCTAAATTGCTCTGCAGTTGCTTGCGTTTAGCATTTTTAGCGTTTTTAGCGGCTTGAAATGTCACATCTTTGAATGGGTCAAACACAATCTTATAATCCATATAATATTTTTCTTGCACAATTTTGGCTACAGTATTCCACATTGTTTTAACTACGTACTCCTTGTAGTCATTTCCTTCTGATTTCTTCATATTATACGTCCAATCTGCCAATATGCTTGAGATTTCCGGCTGCGACGTTGAAGGTAATAGTTCATACCTCTTTTCTCGACAAAATAATTGATGATTTGGTTTTTTTGGTGTTTTCTGGAGTGTCTATTGCAGAACTTATTATTTGAGTAGTTGCACTACCAAATCTACCGTTAACGCTCATTTGAAATTAAAAACAACACTTTGTAACAAAAAGTATGAAAATTTGTTGTCCTTTGGCTTTGTTGATAGCAACGCGTCCTTGGGTACAGCGTCGGATTCAATAAAGTCATGCGACAATTATTAGTTGTTGCCGTGGTGAAGGTAAATAACAGTTTATCCACTTGCAAACAGTTACGTTCCTATTTATCCGATATGAAACTGCCAAAACTGATATTTCTTATGGACGATTTTATACATAAGTTGAATTATCAGCAAAATTATATTGTTTTCTAAGTTCAACAAAATGAAAATGATAGCTTTTTCTGGACGGGTCCCAAATTTATTTTTATAAATGGCAACCTGTATTTTTCATCAGTTTTTCTGGTTCTACATGAGGAACAAAAAGTACTTCATGTAATTTTTTTTCGTTAATATTGACGGTATTTGAGATTTCTAGCGTGACAACTTTTTTTTCTAAAATTCGTGACTCAAAATTTGAAATTATAAAGTTGTGCCAAATTCCATTGAGATTCATTTTGGGTCAAATATTGTATGTTGTTGACTGCCTCAAACGGTATATCTGAAATCGACCTGTAATAAACAGAGTGCAAAAAACAGCTTGACACATATTGTAAATGAAAATGTACAGTCTTCCTTATATCAAATGGAACATCATGAGTGTTATAATTTTTTCTTTCCGCTTTTGATAATTTGTTCGGAATTAGCTCTACAAAATACGCTTGGGATTTTTTGAAAAATGAAAAATGAAGAATTTTAAAAATCTGTTTGCTGAAAAATGATATCAGTTGATGTAGCCGTCTGAAATTCACAAACTGTACTAATTTTGTTATTCTGAATCGATTGAAGTACGCAAAGTTGCTCTATTTCAACCCGTTCTCGATTTGAAAAGTGCATCTGAAGTTTAGAGCTCCTTCTAAGGACTCTTCTAAAAATACACTAACAGTTCCTCTTCACCGACTATGAATAAACTTACATTCAACCCGTATCTCCATATTCCCTCCTTCCTCAAATTGTTGAAACTGTTAAAATTGTTAAAATTGTTAGTATCATTGAGATTGTTAAAACTGTTAATATTGTGAAAATTGTTAAATTTGCTAAAATTGTCAAAAGTGTTAAAATTGTTGATATTGTTAGAATTGTTAAAATTGTTGAAATCATCAACTGTTGAAATTGTTAAAATTGTTGAAATTGTTAAAACTGTTGAAATTGTTAACATTATTAGAATTGTAAATATTGTTAAAATCGTTATTTCCGTCAACTGGCTGCATCCTAACGAACAACTCTCAGACGTCTTCGACAGTCCCGTGCAAGCTAGGAAAGACGTAGCCCTTACCTTTCAACGTGTGATGCCATGTGTTTTATTGTCGAGTAATGGCGAGACTGTTTCTGTAAAATACTCAACACATGGATGGAAATACTTATATGACCCAATATGAAATCCTAACAAATTGGCTTACTTGCTTGTGGCCTTTTGAACTACTATTTTAGTCATCCTCTTACAATATATTACCCAATTAATATTCGATGTTTTTTTTTTGTATGAACATTCTTTTTCTTTTTCAGTCACGCCCACCTGCAGGCCCGGCCAGCCCAAAGTGTTCGGCGTAGCGAGGCACGAAGTGGCCAAAATCGTCTGCGAGCTGGAAGGCAGTCCGACTGACATCCAGTTCGTCTGGAAGTTCAACAACAGCGCCGACACCGTCGACATCCCCCAGAGTCAGATCCACACTGAGAAGGCGAGGAGCGTGGCCTCCTACAAGCCCATGACGGAGCTGGACTACGGCACGTTGCTGTGCTGGGGCAGGAACGAGATCGGGATGCAGAAGGAACCATGTGTGTTCTACGTCAATCCTGCAGGTATTTACTGTTCCTTAATTTTATAGTAATTAGAGATGAATGCCCTCGATGTTCAATGACGTTACTGCGTGATATAACAAATGCTACTTTTTATTTGAATAGCGTTCGTCGCAATTTATACGAACGAGCGGTATCGTTAATATTATTAGATGTATGGGAACGTTGGGCTATATTGTCAAAAAATTTAAATTGTTCCTTACAGAATTGAAGATTTTTATCTCATCTCATTTACTTTGTCGTTTTGTCTTCCTTCGATGCTATGCTGTTACTTTTTCTTCTTTGCAGGCTGGAATTACACTCATTCCAAAATTCACTAGATTCGCAAAGTTAACACTTGCTTTGTTTTCAACTCTTGAAATTTATATTATCAGCAGTGGCTAGAAGAGATTGTATATGAACTTTTATGAATAAAAAACAATACTTAAAATTGTGATATTAAATTAATTAACAGAATAATCACAAATTATTGAAGGTTCAATTGGGGTCATTAGGCAATTAATTAGTATTGGAACCGATGTTAAATTCAACAGAAACTGAATCTCAACAAAAGTGGCAAGATAAAATTGAATAAGAGAGTCATAATGACTGAAATGGAAGTTGATTGAAGGAATCAACTTTCCAGAGGAATCAGAAATTAATTTACTTTGAACGTTTGGATTAGGCCATGGTTAGTAATTATTATTAATTGTTCGATTATTGACCTATTTATTTTGTGGAAATTTATGTTGAATAGAGGATTCAGGTCTGATTTCCACTTTGACTATTCAATACGACCAGGATTTCGGCTTTTACACTATTTTCAAGCTTTACTGACAATTTCACATTACCTGTGATGGTACCTGCGTACGACATTAACATACTGGATCGAATCAAATATGCTTCATGGTCTAAAGAACATGATTATCATTGATTAGCTATCTATAAATAAAAAATTAAAAAATAATAACAGGTACATATACAGTGTCTTTCAAAAGTATCGGAACAGTCTCATATTTCAGAAAAGGCCTTGAGAAAATTTCTGAAAATTTCGAAAGGGTGGTTTTTGATAATGCCCGATTCAACGGTGAAATCGGCAATGTTGCCAAATCAACAGTTTTCGAGATATTGGGGGTAACCCAATTTTTTTTAAATGGAATACCCTATTGGTTTTCATTGCAATTAATTCAGCGACGCCTCATTACTCATGTCTCCAAATATCAGATTTTTAATTGATGCAGTTTTCGAAATATTACAACAAGGCTTCTTCAACAACAACAACAAAAAAACACTTAATTTTGCTTCACCACACTAGATTATTTAGTGTTACACACAAAAAATAATAAATCCACCAAATAAGCAAATATGCAAAATGTATTCAGACCTTAATCAAATCCGCAACATTTTGTGGTTCTTCGAGACGGAAAGGCATACATCTGTCTTTTTGTGTGTGCTGCCACAAGAGCTATTCACCTCGAATTAGTATCAGATCTGACATCACAGGCATTTCTCGCCGCTCTTCGCAGATTTATTGCTAGACGAGGCAGATGTTCACAGATTTTTTCCGATTATGGTACTAATTTTGTAGGTACCTCTCGAATCCTCATTGACTTGTTCAAAGACGCCACTGAAGCAGAAAAAATCACGTGGTCATTTCAAGTCCCTGCTGGACCTCACTTCAATGGACTGAGTGAGGCAGGCATCAAATCAGTTAAATCACATCTCATTCGGGTTATCGGATCTCAAATGTTGACCTTCGAGGAGTTCTATACGTTGCTCACCCAGGTTGAGGTTATTTCGAATTCTCGCCCACTATACGCGATGAGCTCAGATCCGAATGATATGTCTGTTCTCACCCCCGGACACTTTTTGACTCAAGAACCCCTAACTGTACTTCCAGACCCAGACCCAGATCAATTGGATCGCTGGCAGTTATTACAGAAATTATATCGGGATATATGGAATCGTTGGCATGGTAAATACCTGCATACTCTACAGCAGCGTCAAAAATGGTTAAATAAAAAAATTATATTCGTCCCGGCGATCTTGTCGTTATAAAAAATGAAAACGTGCCTCCACTGCATTGGAAGATGGCTAGGGTAGAAAAATTATTAATTATAATTAATTATTGATGGGGTAGCCAGAGTGGCAAGTATTCGCACTTCGAACGGCCTCCTTCAGAGGCCTCTAGTTAAGTTATGCCCTCTGCCTTCTCAAACTACTCTAAAATAAAATACGATATATTTTGGTGGGCAAAATGTTGCAATTTGAACTTGGAATACACGAAATTGAACGCCCACCTTAATTGTCTCGCCTTTTTGAAAAGTGCTTAGTGCTCTCTCAATCGAACTACTTTTTGAAAGTGCTCAGTAATCGCGAGCACTTCAGGAAAAAAAGAGCTTATATAATAATAATAATAATAATAATAATAATAATAATAATAGTCTTTATTGGAAAAAGAATCTCTCAACTTGTGGGAAATACGGTGTCTTCTGCGGATCCCATATATGAGACGAAGACAGGAGTTTTGTATTTTTTGAATTCTTTTTTTATTGAAGAGAGTTAGACTCGGACCATACAAAGTGTCTGCGAAGTTCAGTGTTGATAATACAAGGCTCTCGCAGAGATTGATTTTAGTTTTTCTCGATAGATATTTCCTGTTTCCATATATAAGTTTAAGAGATGAGTATGCCCTATGTGTCAGTTTGGTGATATGAGATTCGAACCTGAGTTCACTATCAATGATGACACCTAGGTTTCGGGCTTCTACAGCTCTGGCCAGCTCATTTGAGTTAATACTTATTTCGATCGTATCACTAATTGCTTTTCTGGCATTTTTTGGGCCGAATAACATTACTAGGGATTTATTCGCATTATTTTTCAGACAATGATCTTTCGAAAGTGAGGAGAACGTATTCAAATCACGATTAATTCGAATACATGCCTCATCTAAGTCATTTGGGTCGAAGGAGTAGTAGATTTGGGTGTCGTCTGCATAGAGGTGGGCAAGACAGTTTTGTAAACATTTCACCAGTTGACTAGTGTAAATTGAAAACAGTAGTGGACCCAAAATAGACCCCTGAGGCACACCAGAATTAAGACTAAGCAATTGTGAATGCTTACCACTTTCTGCTTCCTATTCAAAAGGTAGTTTCGAAAGAGTAAAATCGCATTTTCAGTCAAACCTATGTAATGAAGCAAAGCAAGCATTAGATTGTAGTTGATGGTATCAAAGGCTCTACTGAAATCTAACAAGATGAGAATGGTGCAGCAGTTGTTATCTGAAGCTCTCAGAATATCATCAGTTACTTCTAGTAGTGCCATAGTGCAACTGTATCCCTTCCTAAAGCCGGATTGAATAGGTGGCAAGATGGTCGCGTTCATGAGATAAGGTACCATTTGCATTTCGATCACCCTTTTTATAATTTTTGAGCATGTAGGAAGTATGCTTATTGCACGCAAATCTTTCAGTTCTGAGAGATTAATTTTTTTTGGCACCGGAATAATTTGAGCAATTTTCCATTGGGAGGGATAGACGTGATTTTCCAAACAGTTGTTGATGATGTGGGTTAAATAGGGAAGGATGTAAGGACAACACATAACAAGCATTTTAGTGTTCAGCCCATCATGGCAAGTATTTTTTTTTATTGTGAGATGATTTGAAGTATCAAGTTTTCTTTTACTGTTGTGAACTGGAATCGACATTCAGTTATGTAGTTTTCAGTGTAATGATTTATAATTGGCTGTGGCAGATCATAGACGAAAAATTCATTAATTTCATTCACATCTGTTAGATTCACAGGAATTTCTCTTTTATTTTGAGTTACAATGTTGTTATTTTTCAGTATTTTCCATAATTTCTTGGTGTCTGAATTTTCAAGTGCGTATGTCAAATATGCCTTTTTCTCCCTGGTGATGGCTTGTGATGTGTGTTGCGCAATTGTTTATAATATGTCCAGTTATCGTTAGTGCTAGACTTCCTGAATCTAAGCAAAGCTCTATCCCGTGTCCTCATCATATATTTCAATGCTTCTGTCATCCAGGGAACTGCGCGTTTCGTTATTTTAGACGTTTTCATAGGAGCATGGATGTCAAAGAGTTTTGTGAGATTATCAACAAGAATGTTCACTTTATCATCGTAGGAATCTCACAATCAAATGACCAATCTTGATACTCATTTTCATATGGCTAACTGACCGCAAATCACGGATTTTTTTTACATAATTCCAAGATCGACATAAAGTATAATTACAAAACCCAAATAAATACGAAAAATAAACACACACTTATGTGGTTACTATTTTGAATAGCAGAAAAAATTATATACATAGTGCTCTAGACTTCCGGCACTTTTCAAGAGTGCTTAGTGCTTAGTACTCGAAACACTTTTTGTCAGTGCTAGCACTGACAAAAAGAAACGGCCTGTAAAGAGGTTGACTATGAACCAAGTCACTGCTCTTATCAAAATCGAAATAAAAATTGGTTCACTCATCAGTGGAGACACCATTGCACTACGTGGAAATAAAGAAGTCCTCTTCTCCATTTGCTCGTCAGCGAATATTCCACCACATTGCGACCGACCACGTCAAAGCCGATTCGAACTGTCCAGATTAAAACGCTCGCCTGCTCCGGCTTGTGACTTGGCAATAAAACCCGAATCACATTCTGGCACTTGGCAATGCATCGGAAACGTGTCAAAAATCAGCGTGTGTCGCATCACTCAAAATTAAATGAATTAAAAATATGTTACGGTGATTAGATGCTGTGGATTGCAGGGCGCTGGAAATTAGAGGTGGTCGGATTGGATTTGATTAACGAGATTGGATCCGTGAAAGGGATGTCTGGATGCTTTGATGAGGATTTCAAATGCGTAATTGGAACAATTAGTTGTCGATCGTTGATTTTTGACTGGTTGGAAAGGATTGTTAATGAATTTGCAACTCAAACAGGTATAAAAATGGGAAAGAAGTTTAATTTCAGTCTCCAATATGTGTTAATTTTCTCTTCTTTTATGTGAATATCACCCCATCAGTTTGACTTTACATGATATTCAATTGTTCTTTGAAACTATTTTCTTGTTTCTTTTCAGACACCGGAATTAACACTAGTGCCAACTACTGAATTATTTTAAGATTGATTTTTTTTACTTTCATGATTTCAATTTTTATTCCGATCGATCTGGATTTTTAGGGGTCTACCCCTTACAACTTTTTTCGAGTAATTTCAAGTGTCATTATGATCGATTCAAAATTGACAGAGTATACTAATTTCATCATTTTGAATCGATTGGCGTTCGCAAAATTGCTCTATCTTCAACCGTTCTCGAGTTGAAATGTTCATCTGGAAATGAAAACGGTAATATCCTTCCAAAAATTTTCTTTCGTATTTTCCTATTCATTTTCGTATAACTTAACCTTTTTTGAATATGCTCACTGAATTTGAAAGCAATGCCGAGTCGAATAAAGATTTCTTTGGCTTTTAACGGAACCTCTGCAATTTCCACCTGAAAATTTTCACAAATTTACCATTTTGTTCATTAAAAATTTTGTCTGATGACATTTTCATTTCAAATCCGCTGAGTATATTAATTCCATCATTTTGAATCGACTGGCTTTGGCAGAATTGCTCTATCTCAAACCGTTCTCGAGTTAAAATGTTCATCTGTATTCGAATGATTTTTTTTAGGGGTCTATCCCTTAGGACTTTCTTCGAGTAATTCCAAGTTTCATTACGATCGATTTAAAATTGACAGAGTTTACTAATTTTATCACTCTGAAATGACTGGCGTTCGCAGAATTGCTCTATCTTCAACCGTTCTCGAGTTGAAAACTTCATCTGGAACTGAAAGCGGTAATATCCCTCAAAACGTTTTCTTTCAGGCATTTATAAATAAAGAAAAAAGATGAATGTGTTCAAAACAATATATATATATATATATATATATATATATATATATATATATATATATATATATATATAACTAAATCTATCCAAGATTCACATGATTCATTTTTTGCATAAACTACCAAAATATATGTTCAACTACTCTCCTCTTCTAGGAAAACCAGACGCCCTTTCGAACTGTACCATCGTCAACCAAACCGCCGACTCGCTCAATGTAGAATGCAGCGAAGGTTTCGACGGCGGCCTTCTTCAGGACTTCGTCATGGAGGTGTTCGACACGGTGTCGAGAAAACTGGTCAGCAACGTTACTTCCAGAACGCCGATTTTCAGCGTCGGTGGATTGGAGTCAGGAGCGGGATTTGAAATAGCGCTGTATGCCATCAACAAAAAGGGGAAGAGTCCTGTGGCCAGGTTGCAAGCGTTCACGTTGAAATCTGCAGAAAAACATACAGGTGAGTTTATTGGGAGATAATAATGATATTATTTCTGACCAGGATATGGTTTTCCTTAATACATCACGAAGAAACCAAAAGTTTTCAACTCTCCAACTTAGTTGAAATATTTTTCCATCCTAAAGCTCAGCATTACATAATCAAGCGATTTTTTCAATCACTCTAAATTGTATATTACCTTGTAGACAATTCTTGTCTGTTTCAACTTATAGTGACTCCTCCTGTATCATTCTTTTATAATTTTTCAATAATAAAGTTGAGTTTTTGTGATGTTTATAGTTTGTAGTCTCTGTTATAATCAGTAGTCACTGTCAATGATACCAAACATACTCATAAACAATCATTCTTCAACATTACCAGTATTTCCACAATCAAAAATACAATTAAGCCTATTTTCAATATGCTCTATTGGGCTGAATATGTAACCATGAACGAAGATAATCCTCTGCACCAACATAGGTAGTTTATCCTCTCCAAACAATGTTTTCCCAAATAATTTTCATTCAGTAATATTCCATATGGAATATTATAACCCTATTTGCCTTTGTTGGATATGGACGAGAATTATTTTTGTGGGAGAATTACATAGTTTTTGAACACGATTTGTTGATATAATCGCAAACATGCATAAAACATGAAATAATTGGTGTATAGAATTTCAGTGAACCATGTTATTTTCCCACGACACACGCAACTAAATGATAAAACCCTTGCATGAACACAGCTTTCAACACTTTCCTCAGATTTTCACTTCTAAACGACGGTCAATTTCAAATTACACGTGCAACAAATAGAGCAGTTTCCTCGTGAAAATCTTCAGATCCTGACATATCATTCAGTGACTACACCTTTCTGAAATGTAATTCAGAAAATATGACTTTTAATTCAGAATTGATAATTCCAATTCAGAAAATGTGATTTGTATTTCAGTTGTGTTCATTGGATTTCAGAAACCGTGACATGTAATTCAGATGAGTGAATCGTATTTTAGAAAGAGTAACTTCAATTTCAAATTAGTGAATTATTATTCAGAAAGCGTCAGTTGTAATCCAGAAACCATCACTTGTAATTTAGAAACTGTTAAGGACTTGATAAGAAAGAATAGGGAATAATTATGAGAACAGGACCTTATTTATCATGTACCCATAGAACATATCTTGGTTTCTGAATTACAGCTGATACTCTCTGAATATCAGTCTACGCTTTGTAAATTACAAGTTACACTTTCTGATTAACAAATAATCAATCTAAATTACAAATGACACATTCTGAAATACATTTCACTAATCTGAATTACAAGTTGCAGTTTCTGAATTTCATTTCACTACTCTGATTTTTATTTAATGTTTTATGAATTACAATTCATTATTCTGAATTACAAATTATACTTTCTGAAATACTTATTATACTTTCTAGATTTTTTTTTACTATTTTTCCCATATTCCACTCCATCGAATTACTATGACAGAATATTTTCGAAGA
This sequence comes from Chrysolina americana, assembly GCA_958502065.1. Taxonomy (NCBI): domain Eukaryota; kingdom Metazoa; phylum Arthropoda; class Insecta; order Coleoptera; family Chrysomelidae; genus Chrysolina; species Chrysolina americana. The sequence continues at coordinate 105,659,700 of OY293411.1, forward strand.
CTTTTTTTTCTTCCGCCATCACTACCAAGAAGACTAATATTATGTCCAGTTGATCGACGACGTAAAAGTACCAAAATACCAAGGAATTTCCGCGAATATTACATAATCTTGTAGAAAATTTTCTTAGCTTTCTACCCATATAAGTATGTATTTAACGAATTTGTCTCCTTATGGCAGGAAAATGCGAAAAATGTAAAAGGGGCTAGGATCCGGCATCCTAGCTCGTACAACCGCCAAACAAAAATACTTCCAAAACTTCTAGAATTTTTTTAATATTTTTCCCATATTCCACGCCATCAAATTACTATGAGAGTATATTTTCGAAGACATTTTTTTTCTTCCGCCATCACTACCGAGAAGACTAATATTATGCCCAGTCGAAATTCGACGACGTAAAAGTACCCTAATACCAAGGAATTCCCGCGAATATTCCATTATCTTGTAGCAAATTTTCTTAGCTTTCTTCCCATATGAAGATGTATTAACGAATTTGTCTTCTTATGGTCGGAAAATGCGAAAAATGTAAAAGGTGTATTAGGATCCGGCATCCTAGCTCGTACAACCGCCAAACAAAAATACTTCCAAAACTTCTAGAATTTTTTTACCATTTTTCCCATATTCCACGCCATCGAATTACTATGAGAGTATATTTTCGAAGACATTTTTTTTTCTTCCGCCATCACTACCGAGAAGACTAATATTATGCCCAGTCGAAATTCGACGACGTAAAAGTACCCTAATACCAAGGAATTCCCGCGAATATTCCATTATCTTGTAGCAAATTTTCTCAGCTTTCTTCCCATATGAAGATGTATTAACGAATTTGTCTTCTTATGGTCGGAAAATGCGAAAAATGTAAATGGTGTACTAGGATCCGGCATCCTAGCTCGTACAACCGCCAAACAAAAATACTTCCAAAACTTCTAGAATTTTTTTAATATTTTCCCATATTCCACGCCATCAAATTACTATGAGAGTATATTTTCGGGCTCATTTTTTTTTCTTCCGCCATCACTACCGAGAAGACTAATATTATGCCCAGTCGAAATTTGACGACGTAAAAGTACCCTAATACCAAGGAATTTTCGCGAGTATTCCATTATCTTGTAGCAAATTTTCTTAGCTTTTTTCCCATATAAAGATGTATTTAACGAATGTGTCTCCTTATGGTCGGAAATTACAACAAACGGAGTATTCTGGACAGCTTCGTCAGCTATTAGAGACGAAGCTTAGGCAGATACTACACATCGAACTAGGCATGCGTTTTCCATACTTCATTTTAATAATCAAACTCACGCTCGTGTAACAAACTCACAAATTCATCGATTTATATCTTCACTTGTACTTACTCGACCTCAACAGAAACGTATAATCATAATCAAGCTCCGTTTGAACCCCAGACAAAGCCAAGTTCGTAGTTCTCTCACGATATATAATCAATCCCCAAGAGGGAGGGAGTTCAATTAATTCTTAACAGCAAACAACTCGACTGTACGTTGGATTCATATCATCAATAGCGTATTTGCATTTAGTTAAACAATCATGTTTGCAGGGTCGCATGTAGCAAATACGCCCGGTATATTGATTGAGGAAATCGATTCATAGGTTACGGAATGGAATATTCCCGTGATGCATAGAAATGGGGATCGCATTCACAGCTTGAGAACTGATGATTCGGAAGTTTACATTCTGAACGCATGATAAACACTAATTCGCATTCGTTTGTAAAGAAAAGGAACAGCATTTTTGGAAAGATTTGAACGATAGCAAGCTCAGAATTTATACCATTTTGAGGATAAAAAGTAGTATTGTGGAAAAGTATCTCCTGTAGGATATCCGGCAACTGTTTTTCATATTGTTTCTCTATTTTTTTTCACTTCGTATCTACGGTTTCCAATTTGAGTCGCAACCATTGCCAACTCTGTGATTATTGGCTACAATCTCAGTTTAATGCCGAAGACAAAAAAATGACGATAACGTTTCCAAAATACTTCGCAAAATTATATTTATTAAATGAAATACTCAATTTCAATATGCACTTCAACAACAAAGCTGATATGACTTTTCTTCCTAAAGTCGAAAATAAGACAGTTTTATTAATGTTCGAAAATAGTACCTTCTTGTTGAACACATATTTGAACCTTTCTCTTGTCACTACATATTGAACACAGTTCGACCCTCAATTCTATAAATAATAGTTTCAATACCATTTTTCAATTCATCTACATCTACATTATATTTTATTTTGTACACCTCATTTGTCAGAAATCCCAAAAAATCAAAATCTAGGGGTATCATGTCTGGTGAACGAGGGGCCACTTTACAGGTCCACTTGTAGCAATCCATCTCTTTTCAGAACAGCGTCCTAACATTTTTTTTACGTCACTGAAATTGGGTACTGGTGCTTTATGCAGCTGAAGATAGAGCATCTGATAAGACTCTAGATCAAGACCATCGTTTAATAGACTTTTCATTTTCTAGTAAGTGCCCTTTAGGCTTGAAATTAAACTTGGTTTCACCTTATTCCTCTCTGACTTCTTGTTCTGCAGATCCACTCACTGATTCGACTGTTTTCAAGGATGAAGTCCCTGAAAATGGGGCTGGCTAGGGGTATCAGCTAAGTGCTTGAGGCTTACTGGTTCTTTCATCTGTAGCTATTTTTCCGAAAGGATAGAAGAATCGTGCTTCTTGCGTGAAGAAGTAGTCTTGAAGTAATCTTGATTACAATTATTATGGTGTGGTGCTAGTGGATTGTCAAATCAAACACAGAGGGTGGAAAGACAGTATACAATAATTAATCAAATAAGTGGATTAATTTGGAAGGAGAACGAAACAACATCTATCGAAAAACAAGGAGGATAAAAATAAACAAAATAAAAAAACATGTCTCTTGTAATGTTAATGATGAAAAAATTAAAGAACTGTCTGGTAGGTGTCTCTTATTACTATTCTCCCACTAGCCTTACGTGTCTAATAGAGCCAATTCTATTTGTATACATTCTTGAGCGGTGTTCCTATTTAGTAGTCTGGAAAAACAATATTTTTTTTCAATATTTATCACCATACAATGAATATTGTGCGAGGCTAAGTTATAATCCGAGGCCGACATCCTAATACGTTGAAATCTTGTCATCAAAATCCGATCTATAAGTCTCTGATACGCAGCACCTACTGCTAAATATCCGATCTATTCATCTCCGATGCACAGCACTAACTTCCTCCTCAAAATGTCTTCCAGTCGTTCGTCCAATTTCCTTTTTTTCATATCTCTTCTGCTCCTTTGTTTTAAAGTCGTACTTCTCTAACTTCAATTATCTTGACCGCATCAGACAGGGTTTTTGATGACCCATCATTTTCATGAGGAGACCATTAATGGCTGTTCCCAGCCGTTTGCTGAAGTGGGAACAACGTTCCGTTCACCAACTGCCGATCTCAGATCTAAGCCTACGTATATATTTTAAGATGATACGTCTTCCTCATTGCATGTCTTAGTAGCAGATTTGCGCCCTTGACAGCATTGTTAGGGCCCTTGATGTGGCTTCCCCATCTTCAATGAGAGTGGTGAATGTTCTAGATGTTTGTTCCATCTGAGTTTCGAGTTTAAGTTCAGCCCCAACTATTTCGAGTCTCCTGACACGATTTGGTAGGTTTTTACCAAAGATTCGAAGTGCTCTGTTGGTCTCTGAGTTCTTTTTCTGTTGGAAGGGGGAAAACGTGTTTTTTGGAAGTTCACCTTGAGGTTCTTCTGCTTGCACCACGTACTGTATTGAATTCGTAGGGTCAATAACGACAGAGTTGGAAATGGTGCCGTCTCAATTTGGATTTCTATAAAAAAAGAGGTGTAGTTATCTTTTTGGATTATCATGACTATATTATTATCTAAATCGTATTATCCTTGATAAAGACAATCAAGTCACACCAATAACTGTTACAAGAAAGACAAAACTACGATAAATTTCGATCATTTTAATTTTTTAGCTCCACAACCACCCACCAAACCTACCCCTCCAGAAAACTGCACGATTCGCTTCCAAACTAGATACTTTCTCGCAGTAAAATGTCAAACAGACCATTCTCAGAAACCATCTAACACCTTCCTGATGCAAGTGTATGACGCAGAAAGTCGTCTTTTGTTGGGTACGAGTACTTCACAAAATCCAGAGGATATTTCCGTCGGTAACTTACCCGAAGGACACAAAGATTTGCTCTTGTTCATAAGGACTATGGACTCCAGATCAATGACAAGCGATGCGAATATCATTTACGTCCCTGCAGTTGCTAATATGACGATGGGCGGTAAGATGTTTCAGTAGATTTTGAGATATTTGGGATTTGGTGGTGGTTGTAGAGTAGAAAAATAAATAGCCAACGAAACGCTCACAAACTTGTGGAGGTGTATTCACCAAAAAGTGAAAAATATAGTTTTATATAAGCAGAAAATAATAATAAGTGAAAAATATTAATATCACTGTGAAAAAATCGTAGGGTGCTCGATTTACGAAAATATCTCTTATCAAGTATCAGGTGTTACAGGAGCATTGCATGTGATTCTTTTTCAGATATCGAAAGATTCGAGGCATTCTGTGTTATTTATATCGATTGTTTCATTGTTTCTCAAACTTTCGTGGACGGTTTTGTTAGATGAGCTAAGTTTACAATACATTTTTGATTTTATTTACGTACGTTAATCAACAATTTTTTCCTACTTGAACATGAACATTGCAAGTGCGATAGTTGTTAAATATCAAGTTTGATTTTTTTCTGGGCTATATTTGAAAGGCCTCAGAAAAGATTCCAGTTGGAAAAATTGGAAATCAATAAGCTTGATTATTCATTGAATAAAATGTTTTCCATTCATTACTATTTATCCGTTTTTTATGATCAGAAACCACTTGTAAATGATCTTTGAAAATTTTTATTTCCTATTATTTAGGAAATTGTTATGAAAAATGCCTATTTCATAAGATAATTTAAATTTTCTTCTTGAAATCTAATTTTTTAAGCAAATTTTAATTTTTTAAATAATTTTGTTCCTTAAAAAATGGTTATTGCTTAAAAATTGATTTGTTAATTAACAATTTTTTTCTATCCTCTATAGTGATTATTATAAAGGAACCATTTTCTCTCATAAAATTTCATCTTGCTCTTTGATGATTGAAAGAAATTGTTTTTAGTTGAATTTACATATTTATTTAATAAATATTTTTTTATAAACAACTAAATTTTTTCCAGATATTTTTTTTTCTACATGATGAAACAAAAACAACTATTTGTTATTTTTCAATAAAAATCATTTATTTATATTTTTTATCAAATTTCCAAAATTCTGTCCTGTTTTTTTATGTTTTTAATTATTACAACTTATAAACTAATTGAGATACGATGAAAAACCTACGAATTATTTATTCATTATTAATTAAAGATCGAATTGAACCCAAAACTCAAGCTTTTACACAGTTACAGAGCATGGAGAGTTTAAAAGCGATGTAACTGCGAGCCGATATCGTGTTATGAAGTTTATGGATGGACTTGAAAAGTCCAAAAAAGCAATCAATCAAAAGTTGTAACCCTGACACTAGGCTCGATTCATGATATAAAAATTTTTAATTTTAGATACTGTCATCATAAAACTCTTGTAGGCTATAATGTGCTAAAGTGATGTGATACGTTTGAAATCATTACATGATCAGGAGAACTGTCAATAGTGAACTTTGATTTCTGTTTGTAGATCAAACAAACAGTTTCAAATATGAAAATTGCAATAAATGTAAGAATTTTATGTTTAAAAAAGAGAGGTCGGCATGAAACTCGATATCTCACTTTGCAGAAATATTGCACAGCACGTTCTTGTAAACAACTCTCAATGCAGAGAAAAGTACTCTCCGGAGAATAACAATTGTCCTCCCAAATGTTCCATAGGTTAGAACTAACTCTGTGAATTTTGTAAGTTATCATGTTATTTTTATGTAGTCCTTCAACAACTTATATTCCTTTTTAATTGTAGCTCTTCCTGAAGAAGTCAATAAAGGTTGACGAAATATTGAAGATTTAAATCGAATGAGTTTCATTGTTCAACAGACCGCTACCCGAGAATTCCTACTTAGTTGTTATATATATATATATATATATATATATATATATATATATATATATATATATATATATATATATATATATATATATATATATATATATATATATATATATATATATATATTTCGTTTCAACTCCGAGAGCTCACGATCCGTGGACAGCGCTGTTTCGTTGTTACCAACTCATCAGCACGGCTTTATGAGGTCTCTCGAAGTTGAAACGAATGCACTCTGAATTAGTACCATAAGGCAAAGAGAGTATAAATGAATAGTAACTTGTGACATCTACAGTCACTAGTTTGAAACTTAATTCGAAAATACTCTATTCACTTTAGATTCTGTTTGCGTTCCTCATAACGCACGAGAAACTTGATTGAGTCTTGGGTTGGACAGAACAAATAAACATTTGTCTGCCTGTCAATGTTGTAGGTAAACATCTACCTTTGGATTCCATGGCTCGTGTCGAATTAAGTTTCAAACTAGTGACTGTAGATGTCACAAGTTACTATTCATTTATACTCTCTTTGCCTTATGGTACTAATTCAGAGTGCATTCGTTTCAACTTCGAGAGACCTCATAAAGCCGTGCTGATGAGTTGGTAACAACGAAACAGCGCTGTCCACGGATCGTGAGCTCTCGGAGTTGAAACGAAAATACTCTATTCACTTTACTCTATTCACTTTATATATATATATATATATATATATATATATATATATATATATATATATATATATATATATATATATATATATATATATATATATATATGTGTTCAGATAGGTTTCCGCGGTCGGATATTTGAAAACTAAAAGTTCGGGTTGAACCGCGTCTAGAATTTGTTGAAATTCGACGTTTCGGCTCCGATTTTGGAGCCATTTTCAAGAACTGAAAAAGAAAGAAAATTAATAAATGGTTGAAACGTAATTCTACGCTGAGGTCTCAATCTGCCTACTCCTCAGGTATAATTACGTTAGGTTTTTGTGACTTGACGTCGGGGTCTCAATCTGCCTACTCCCCACGTCTCGTCACTGGTTCTCTCTAAGGTCTCAATCTGCCTACTCCTTCGAGAGAACTGAGGAATTGTGGGTTGAGGAACTGTATTTATAGTAGACGTGGCTGTAATGGCCGTGTGCAATGTATTGGCGCGAGGTGAACTATGGGCGGGAACTGAGTTGGCGCTAGATGAGCTGTGTGCGGGAACTTGGTTGGCGCTTAGTGAGCTGTGTGCGGGAACTGGGTTGGTGGGAAATGAGTTGATGCGTGTAATGAGAGGCTTCCAGGTATTGGGAAGTCTACGTCCGTCGTCGCGAGTGTTGAGGCAATTGGGGCGCTTCTCTATCTCAAGGGCTTCTCGGATGATCCTGGTTTGCAGAGTTTTCTCGGTGGAAATTGTTTTTGTGTTTTTGAAGTCTATTTTGTGACCTGTGTCTTCTCGATGTTTATAAAGTGCGGAAGTGGAAGATGCCTGACGCACAGCAAGTTCGTGTTCGTAGACTCTGGAAGTTACTCGTCTGTTAGTCTGGCCAATATAACTTCTCGGGCAGTCTGAACATGGTATTTCATATATACCTTGAGAATCGTTTGGTATTGTGTCCTTGGGAGATCTGAGGAATTTGAATATTTGGTTGTTGGCCGTGAATATTGTTTTTATCTCGTGTTTTCTCAAGATATTACTGATTTTGTCTGTCACACCTTTGATGTATGGTAGGAAAGCTTTGTGTGGCTGAATACTCTCTAGTGGATCATTTGTTTTTGGAGGACGGGTCAGTTGATGGCGGATAGACTTGTCGATTAGCGAATTGTTGTAACCATTTTGAAGTAAGGCTGATTTTAGTTTGTCCAGCTCTTGTGGTCTATTCTGGTTGTCGGTAAGCTGAATTGATCTGTATATCAGGGAGTTCAATACGGAGTTTGTTTGTGCTGGATGGTGATGAGAGTTTGCGTGTAGGTATCGGTTGGTGTGGGTCTGTTTCCTATGTACTGTGTGGGTGAAAGAGTTATTGGATTTCGTGATGAGAACGTCCAGGAAAGCTAGGGAGTTGTTCATTTCGGTCTCCATTGTAAATTTCATGTTGGGATGGATATCGTTTAGGTGATCTAAGAACGTGTTTAAGATTTCGTAACCATGAGGCCATATGACGAAAATGTCGTCAACGTATCTGAACCAGCAAGTAGGCTTGTGGTCAAATGCTTCTACAGCCCTGGTTTCGAAGTCTTCCATGAAAAGGTTTGCAAGGACTGGAGAAAGGGGGGAACCCATGGGAGCACCTTTCACTTGTTTGTAGTAAGTTCCTTGGAAGAGGAAGTATGTGTTGTTCATACAGTGACTGATGAGGTCCAGGATGTCTTTTGGAATTCTGTGTTTCGTTTTAAGGATTTCTAGCGTGTCCGTTAGGGGAATATTTGTGAAGAGGGAGACAACATCGAAGCTCACTAGGATATCTGTGTTCTGGATTCTATAGGATTTGAGAAGGTCTAAGAAGTGGATTGAATTTTTCACGTAGGATGAAGCTTCTTCTGCTCGTGGCTGAAGAGTACTCGCTAGATACTTGGCGAGGTTCTGGGTTGGTGATCCAAAGGCACTGACGATAGGTCGGAGTGGGATATCAGGCTTGTGTATTTTTGGTAGTCCGTAGATACGAGTGATCTGATACTCGGATGAGTTTAATAGTGTACTCATTTTGTCTACATAATCTGAGGTATTCAGAACTACTGTGGCGTTGCCTTTGTCTGCTGGGAGAATGATTATGTCAGGGTTGTGGTGGAGGTTTCTGAGGCAATGTTTTTCAGCAGGTGTTATGTTGGATGGAGGGAGTTTCGCTTTCCTAAACCAACAGAAACCATCATCACACAAATAGAAAGCGCTATAACCCATCTACCAGAAAACACAGCTGAAGAAACTAGACAAGATATTGCCACCACACTTAGGAAAGCGAAACTCCCTCCATCCAACATAACACCTGCTGAAAAACATTGCCTCAGAAACCTCCACCACAACCCTGACATAATCATTCTCCCAGCAGACAAAGGCAACGCCACAGTAGTTCTGAATACCTCAGATAATGTAGACAAAATGAGTACACTATTAAACTCATCCGAGTATCAGATCACCCAACGAGACCCGACAACCTACCTCGAAAAGAAGACCAAAAATCTGATCAATAGATCTAGATGTTTCGATAATGAGGTGCCACAAAATTTAAAAAAAATAAAATTTCTTCCCCAAATGGTACTTTTCCAGCTTCTATCCATGAAATCATCATCTATTTCTTATTCTCCTGATTCTGGATCCCCAACCTTATTGAAAAACGAGAGGACATGTCCGTATTTGGGACAAATTATTATTATCAATGAAGAATTTTCAAACACCCTGTATGGTTAAAAAAATTATCATAACATTCGTTCATTGCGCTACATTTAGAAAAAAATTATAATTTTAAACAAAAATAACGATGCAACAAATTGTATTAAGTCAAACGAAAAAAATTAGACACAAAAAAATGTAAACAACATAACTTATAACAGTTGTTCAAAGTGGCCTCCATTTTGCTCAATACATTTCCGTGCTCTTGAAGTAAGATTTGTAATTGACTTTCTAATCATAGCTTGGTCATTTCTCAGTTCGTCGCAAGCGTCCTCAATTCTCCGCCCTCTCTACTGTTTTCTTCAGTTGAATAAACTTTTGATTTTAAATAACCCCAAACATGGTAATCGAGTGGATTCGGGCCCCCTTGCAGGCCAGTTGTGAGGTCCTCCTCTGCCTATTCAATGATTTGGGAAGTTGTCATTTAAAAACTCTCTCACCATCACCCTGAAATGAGATGAAGCCCCATCATGTTGAAAGTACATGCCTCCAACATCAACTCCTGCATCATCTAGCAATATGGGTAAAATATTTTGCAGAAACTGCAAATACACTTCACCCGTTAGTTGATGTGGTAGGATATGGGGTCCAATTAATCGGTTGTTAATAACGCTACACCAAACATTAAAGGAGAACCTAATATGTGAATGTTTTTGTTTTATGGCGAACGGATTTTGTTCGACCCACACATGAGAATACCTGAAATTATTGATACCGTCTCTGGTAAATTGAGATTCATCGCTAAATAAACATCTGTTAATGATCCTATTATTTTGTAATACCCATCTACTAAAAGCCAATCGAGCAATTTCATCTCCTGCTTGAAGCCTCTGAACTTGCTGTAAATAGTACGGATGTGTACGATTTTTTTTATTCTTCGCCAAGCAGTAGACTGAGGAACATTAGTGGCGTGACTGATTCTTCTCGAACCAATTTTTGGATCATTTTGTACAAAATTAAGAATATCTTGCTCCAAATCGATATGTCGTCTTTCGTAACTTTCATTTTGTGCTACAGTTGGAAATTTACCGTGTTCTCTAAGGTAACTAAACACATTAGAAATAGTCTTGTCACTAGGTAACCGCCGGCCAGGAAATCGCCATGCATATTGTCTTCGGGTAGCTTTTGTCTGCATATTCATTATTATCAAATTGGTGTGGCATTTTAAGTAAGAAATAACTGTTATCAACAAAAAACGTAACAACACAAGTACAAAGTCATCAACTAATGTCAAAATTGTACTCAGCCAACTTGGCAATTAAAACAATTTGGGATATCAAATCTAAAGTGTATTATTTACCAAATCAAACAATACGTACAGACTGCTTGATTTTATTATTATTATTATTAAGAATGCATCAGAAGAGTCGAGAAATGATCATGTTCTAGCTAAAAGGTAATCAGACGCGGATAAAGAAAATTCTAGTTTTTTGATTTTCTGTTATGTTTAACCTTTGAAATGTAGATTTGTTGCAACGATATTTTTGTTCAGAATAAAGTTATGCTTTTTTCGGAATGGGCATTTTTCCTCATTTTTATAATTCTTTTATGAATGTAGCGCAATGAACAAATGTTATGATAATTTTTTAAACCATACAGGGTGTTTGAAAGTTCTTCAGTGATAATAATAATTTGTCCCAAATACGGACGTTTTTAAATAAGGTTGGGGATCCAGGAATCAGGAGAATAAGAAATAGATGACGATTTCATGGATTGAAGCTGGAAAAGTACCATTTGGGGAAGAAATTTCATATTTTTAAATTTTGTTGCACCTCATTATCGAAACATCTAGATTTGACTCAAGTTAATAAGTAAAAAAGTTGTATGCGGAATCACTAAACACTTTTAGTCTTACTTATTTTTTCCTGCTCTTTCCAAATTTGTAAATAAAATTTTAAAATATTGATATACAGAATGTTGTTTCGACTGGAAACCTACTTATTAATTTTTTTAAAGCCGGTTCTGGAATAAGACTTTTTCTTATTATGTTAATCGACACTACTGTGGACAAAGAACATACAAACCAAATATCACAAAAATGTATAGGATGGTTCATAAGTTATGATTAATTGAAAAAATGCGGAAAATCAATAAATCACCCTGTATCTTGGTTATAAAGAACGATAGACCCATAAAATATAGGTTATTTAGAAGGACCTTGGTGTCTTCCCTCTACCCTAACTGTATGCGCATTTCCCAATGAATCACCCTGTATAGCAGGAAGTTATCAAGTGCAAAGCGACATATATCAATGGCCTTCCTCAAGAAATCATTGTTCTATCACAGACCCCTGTGAAACACATTCGTTGACACCCACCAGACTCGCCAACACATCCGAAATTACGTCGCTCAACTCCTATTAATTACAGCCCTTTGTTTACGGCTTCCACCCCGGTTCTACCCCAATTCATCCCTCTCTTCGGCGCCTCGATAGGCGCCACAGCCGCCTCTTTCTTGTTGCCATATAATCGTAGTGGTCATCCATGAAAAGGGTCTGTCTTTCCTCCAATGCTCGAACAAATTCGAAAAGTTCCAGAATTTCGTCGGAGGGAGTCTTCAACATCCATAACAAGATGTGAAAATAGTATTGATAAAACTTCAGGGTACGCGTTATCGAACAAAAACATTTTCCCGGTTTTTTATCGAGATACATGTGATACTTGAAGAAAATTCGTTTTTTTTTTTGTCTCTTATTATTATATTCTTTTCTGATTCTATTAGATCTTAGGATCTATTAAACTGAGATATTGTACAAGACTGTCTCCGGTCTATTATGGATCATATATCGTTGGCCTGTTTCTATCTCTATCTTCAAGAACTTTTGAGCCCAATTCAGATACATGAATGCCCATGCAAGATTTTTGAAAAACGTTCGATTCAAACGCATATGCATTTTTGACCCCAGTGACTGAAAACTGCATGACAATTCACGTACGTGCTTTTCACTTACAGAGTCATATTTTATGCTATTTGAGTTTTTCCAATAATCCCGACGTAATTTTCACTGTACCTATCGTTTATTGTTTGGTGTATATTGGCGTTCCTTAAGGTAGTGTGTTAGGTCCGCTACTCTTTATTTTATATTTTAATGATATAAGCCTCTTTGTTAATTGTGACTTCCTCAATATGTATGATGCTGATACTTTGCTAGCATGTTACGATGAGGATATCAATATTGCGATACATAAAATTATTTCTGTTCCAATAAAAGTTCATCAATGTTTGAAAATCAATAAGTTTAAACTAAATGTGTCCAAAACTAAAGCAATGACCATTGAAACAGAATATAAATTCAATATGTTGCACCTAAATGGATTCAATATAATGATAATAATAATACTCCCTCATAAACACTCGTTGAGTGTACCCGAAGGCATAGCCTGTGCGGGTAGAGGACGGCTATTATTATTATTTGCCGTGGCGCTCCGGGGCGACTTACTGATGTTTTAGGTGATGTATTCACTTTTCAGCTGCAGGAAAACCCGGAAAACCTACAGCACCACCTCGGGTGGTCGGTGTGCACTCCAAGCTAGCTAGACGAGATTGGCATCCAGACAACTCACAATACACTTGCTTTTCAACAAGGCATGCGGCCGCCTATCGAATCCGATATAAAGTAGTTGAGAAAAATTCTCGTACTTACATCGGATTCGACTATCGCTATGCTGGAGTTTCGAACGGCCTGTGCATTAGACCGCTGATACACCGACCACCTTATCAATATAGACAACAAAAAATAGACATTGCCACTACTATGAAATATCTAGGTTTCCATTTAGATAACTACGAGGATATATTAATATATTATATATTAGCCTACTATAGAACCAAACAAAATTTCAATGTCAAAATATATTTTTACTCAAAACATGATGTCCTCTTAATTGGATACATTTATTAAAGCGAACCTGCAACGTCTCTAGACCTTTCACAAAAAATGTTTCTTCTTGCTCTGCAAACCAGACCTCCACAACTTTTATTACCTCCTCGTTGGAAGAAAATTAACGACCTTTTGAATTCTTTTTCAGTTGAGAAAAGAGATGATAGTCGGACGGAGCCAAATCTGGTAAATAAGGGGGGTGTTCTAGTAATTCAAACCCTAAATCACGAATTTTTTGCATCGTAACATAAGATTTGTGTGCAGGGTCGTTGTTCTGCAAAAACAAAACACCTTTGGATAGCTTTCCGCGTCTTTTTTCTTTAATTTTTTCCGTAGAGTGGTCAGTCCATCAAAAAACTGAAGCAAGAACTTTTCCAGCAGATTTTTGGACACGAAACTTCTTAGGTCTTGGAGAACCATCGATTGTTGCTTTGTTTCTGGATCGTAGAAATGTACCCAAGTCTCATCCATAGTAACAATTCGCTTTAAGAAGTCTACATCGTTTTCAAATCGAGCTCAGATCGAACGCGATGCTACTACCTTTGCACGCTTTTGGTCAACATTCAAACATTTGGGAATCCATTTTGCAGCAATTTTTCTCATGTCCAAATTGACGTGAACTGTATGATGCACGCGATTGTATGAAATATTCGGTGCTTCAGATATCCGTTTTAGCCCAATTCGACGGTCTGTTAAAATCGTGTCAAGAACTGCATCGATATTTTCGGGGACTGACACAGAAACTGGCCTTCCCGATCGGTCATCATTTTCATGGAAATTTACCTCTTTTGAAGCTTGCAGTCCAATTTTTCACGATCGCGTACGAAGGATATTGATCACCAAGGGTATTAAGCATATCTTCGTAAATCTGCTTACCACTTGACCCTTTCAAATACAGGTACTTAATAATGGCTCGATACTCCAATTTTTAGATTATCGCAATTTCGGTGGACATATTTTTTTTTAATTTATTGCGTAACTCTAATAAATTATTGTTCGTTGCTATGGTAACGCAATATTTTGTTTATGCAGAGAACTCGAGAATGTTTTTCTATCTCTATACAAACAACGTGTATATCTGAACTTGTGATTCTTGTCTTCTTGCAGCCTCAACCCCGGTCCTGCTCCAGATAACCCCCCTCCTCGGCGCTCTGATAGGTGTCGTAGCGGCTCTCATCCTCGTCGCCGTCATCATCGTCATCGTCATCAGACTACGAGGCGGAGGGGACCACGACGAGAAAGACTACGACGACGGGGGACTGTCCTCCTCCGGCAGGCGATGCGTAGCGGGAAACGGCGACAAAGCCAGCACGGAGCCCCTGAACAAGGACCTCAATGACAGCGTGGACAGCCTGGAGGAGAAGAACCCGGATATAATCCCGCAGAACAACGGAGAGGACGAGTATCAGGACGAAGAAAGGGCTTTCGAGAGGCTGAACAACTCCACGCTGAGGGTGTACAGCAGGATGCAGAGTCCCAGCAGTCAGGCTAAGAATAACGGGTCGTACGATGGATACGTTGCTAAAACGGTAAGTGGATTTGTTGGCTAGCTGGCTACTATTTAGTACGAAACAAGTGCTACGCACTTATTGCTATCCATATTAATTCATGCATATTGATTACTACCACCTATTTTTTTTTGTTTTTGGTGAGGTGGAGGAAATCTTTTATAGAGAAATATTGAGTCTCCCAGCTCGAAAAATACTGTGAGACTCTCCTTACTCACTATAACCTCCACCTCTGTGTATATCCGGTCAGGCTATTGCCTCCGGTGACACTTAAGCCTATTGGCCCATTGTATCTGACCTATGTTGTCATGTCACAGTACCCAATCCAATACTTTTGTGCCTTGTACGAGTTTGTACAAGTTCCGTACTGAGTGAGAACTGTATAGTTCTGGGTCGCCAGACGGCTGCCCAAAAATTGCCTGTCTTTTGCGGTCTAGAGCTTCGCAATAGCACAGTATGTGTTTCACGGTTCCTGGATCCTTACCGCATAGTCTGCAGGTCAGGTCTCCATCGTATTGCCCCATTTTTTTGAGGTGCTCCTTTACTGGTGCATGTCCAGTCAGGAGTCCCGTAACAGTTCTCAACTGGCTCCTGCTCATCGTTAACAGGTCTGCTGTTCTTTTGTTACGTTCCTTTGATATATTCTTTCAAGTGTTTGTTTCCTGGGACATTATCCTAGTAGTTTTTGTGCTTGTCCCCAATCCAGTCTTTTACAGACGCTCTTACTGTACACTTCTCAGTTCTTCTTTGCAGTCCCATATCAGTTTGGACGTTACTTCCTTGCTACACAAAGCCTTCGGTGCCGCTTGCCTGTCTGATAGGCCACTTAGGTTATATCTATACATGTATAATTGAACAAAGCAATTCAATAATTCTTGATGATCCATTGACACACATAAAAAAAAATCAATTGTGATAAACTTAGGGAAGAATTTGCTAAACTAAATAACAGAATTGGTACACCTTTTTTAGGATCCAGATGATGGTTTGACAATCATATAGCATTTTTGATGAAAGAGACAAATACTTCTATAATCTGAGTATTTTTTGGAGCAATATTATAATTTCAATAAACTAGAAAAAAAACTATAGGGAAAAAAATTACAAATATTATAAAGAACAATTCACTGATGCTAATCCCAAAATGGTTCGGAATGGAATCAAATCTTTACTGCAAAATAAAACTAGCTCTCAAGTAGTGAAAATGAAACCATTCAAATAAAAGATACCAAAATTGAATGACTAGTTGAAATATGCGAAGCTGTGAATAATCATTATGTGTCATTATCCTCTGCTATTTCAAATACTTCATTATTCGTGTTTTATTTATGTTTTTACAACCCACAAATTCAACAGAAATTGAAAATACTATAGATCAGTTAGATTCTAAAAAGCATCTGGTTTCAATGGGAGATAATAAGTGTGAGAATCATAGAAGTGGTCAAATTCAAAATTTCACATGTTCTATAGTTCATTATATCTCGATCATTCGAAACCTGTATTGTACCAAAAAAAAAATAAAATTGCAAAAGTGTTTCACATCTATAAAAATGGCAAAAAACAAATTTAAACAACAACTATCGACCTATCTCTATGCTTTTAATTATTTCTAAAATTCTAGAAAAATTGGTCAATTTTAGGCTTTTCAATTTTCTTGAAAAAAATAACCTACTATATAATGGACAAAATGGTTTCCGCAGATCCAGTTACACTGAGGCAGCAGTGAAGGACGTTTGTATCAAATATTCAAATTTATCTTGACAATGATTAGCATTTGCTACAGTAGATCACCATATACTACTCAAAAAATTATATAAGAAACAATAAGTATGTTTATTTAGGAAACAATCGAACCTCTCTGAAAGATATAAATTGTGGTGTACCACAAGGTTGTACTCTTGGCCCGGTTTTATCTTTAATCTACATTAATTCTCTTCTTGACAATAAATTTATAGTTCGTTCTAGATGAATTCGATTTTATTAACTATCATTTCCATCAAGATTGTTTTTCAGATTTGAATTTATAAAAATTTAAAAATTATGAATTACTAATGGTTTTTTTGGGTTATTTCCTAATTTTCTCAGTGGAAAATGAACCGAGCTGGTTGCACAAAAACTCATTTTCTCTACAAAAAATCCATATACTACAAAAGTGGTTCGTTTTGAACCAATACTATTTGAAACAAAACTTCCGCGAAGCAATTTTGCTGCGTCTTTATTTTGGTGAAAAAAAACCTCTAATGGATGGCCTACTTTCAGTATAAAATTGTTTATTATCATCTTCATCGACCATCGAAAAATGATCATTTCAATTCAGGACTACTATTTACATCATCAACCGAAGCCTAATTTTATTATTCAAAATCATATAGTCATTCCTTGTTCACATGTGGTTTTGAACAAACCCCACAAAATTGCTGTGAAACCAAACAGATTCACATGCTAAATGTTCGTGTTTTCATTCCTAGATAATAATACTTTGAACGCCAAAATAAGAATTTCGCCTCCACCAAAAATTTGAGTTTCGCATCCGCCAAAAATTCAACTAATCTTCGCCAAACACTTCTTTTGCTAGTAATATTTATTTCCGCCTCCGCCAAAATATTGAATGTGAATAGTCAAGTTTTCCATAATCAATAAAATTGTGATGAACATGTTTTCTTCAATCCCCGAGCAAAGAAGGTAAATGGGTCTTTTCTTCCAGCGGAAAAAAATGTTAATTACTTTCTTTACAGCAAACAATAATTCTACTTTAGGTTTACCAATACTTCTATAGAAGTAGGACTTTTTACGTCGTAAAAAGTAACTTTCGTAACAGTACAACCTTCTAAAAAATACATAATAATTTAACAACAATTGCGTAATTTTTGGATTCAGTCGATTACCTCCAAACGTCAGTGTTTGATTGAAAGTCACCCAAAATTTCTTCTATTTTCATTGAAACTTTTTAGGTGCTAATCAACTCATATTTCACTATTACTGGCTCCTCTTTTGAGGAAAACTACCAATTTTTATACTCTCATGTCTTGATTTTTCATAACATTCAGTTCTGATCGCAACCATAATGTTGATGGTTTCAATTCTATTGCTTTGCTGCAAAAGAATATCAAAGTTTTTTCTCACTCAGTACTTTTCTAACTATTTTTCAATCACATCATATTCCCTTTCATATCGCTATCTCAATCACTCCGAAACCAAAATCAGAAAGAAAAGCTTCCAAATCTTCAAAAATACATTTGCTTCTTTCTGACCTAGAGTCAATGAAAGTATCAATTTTTGCATGGTCGTAGAAAAAATATTGTTACCACACCCACCCCTTCCCTCAGCATGCACTAAACGTTCTTCCGACTCTGAGAAACAGTAGACTAACTTCTTTCAGAACGACGAAATAACCTATGCTGAATTATCTCTCGCCCACCAACAGATGCCGCAAGTGATCTACAGCCAACAGGGCATACCGATGTCGGTGATACGACGCCAAGAACCGACGGTGTACGCGCAGATCGACGTCAAAAGGATGCCGCATCCCATGCAGCCCCTAAGTCCTCCCCATCCGTCGACGTTCCAGACGTTGCACCACCCCCATCTGCCCCCCTACATGCCCAGGCCGATCCGGGACGATTCGATGATGCATGAGGGTTCCGTCAGTTCCGAAACGCCGTTGCTGAATTCCAGGGACGCTAATGTGAGTCGATATAATACTTAAAATGATACAGTAAGAAATTCTTTGAGTGTTCATTCTGAAAATAGTTTCGCTACACCTTGACAGATACTTTCTTCTAAGAGCTCAAAATTATGGAACGGTCTAAACTCATACACGGTATTTTTCAAATAGCCTCACAAGAAAAAGTCACATGGGGCCAGGTCAGGAGAGCGTGGCGGACAAGGAGGTTCTATATATCTACCTAGCCACTATCCTGGAAAAGCTGTGTCCAGCCCATTCCCTACTGCCAACTTTAGGTCAGATTAGGTTTAGAATGAGCGGGTCTACTCGGCCCTCCATCACCAGCTTAGACGTTGATTGATAAGAGCCAAGTGCTTTCAAAGACGCTTGACTGTTCTAGAAAAATACAACTGAATACACCTGCAACAGAACCTGAGGGTGTTTTACTCAGTAGTTTCTCTTTTCACTGTCTAAGTACTGTGAATAGAAGCCCCATCTTGTCGAGAATACATCACTCAACTTTCAAATTGTGATGAAAACAAAATCGTCCGTTGATTTTGTTGTTGAAAATACTGCATCATACATTAATTTGGATGAATATTGATCACGGGTTTTCACTATGAAATGTGGATTATCATGGAACCATCATCTACAATTCTGAAATTAAACTACACCATTCGAATTGAGAGTTGACTGATCACTGTTTGAATTTTGTGAATGACCTGTTTCTCCAATTTGTCTCTGGAGCCGAAAGAAAAAGATACAGACGGAGATCGGAGTCTGTCCTTGAGCGTGTGAATGAACTTGGGTTCATAACGCTTGGAGTTGTTTTTTTTGGGGCAATCTTGGGACAGAAGTTGAAGGAAAACCACATAGTTTGATACTCATTTCAGCCTAGACTGATCCAGAATATTATCCACATCCAGACGAATATCTGAAATACATTTACTAGTTGATTAGTAATTTCTAAGACTTCTTGGTGTTGGCATTGCTTCAAAGCACTTGAAAAATTGGTAGTTGAAAAAACAATCAACGATTATATTTGTGACTTCATAAAATAATCGATACTGAAAACTGGAACCAAAAAGTTCTCAAAATTTTTCTTTTTTTCAGGTACTGCAATCTCTTTTAGACATAAACAGTAGCAGAACACCCACAATCACATCAACTCTACCAAGGACAGTGACAGCTACTCGGTTTTGACCGAGTTAAATAGAGTACGAAGATCTGGTATATTTATAAACGAATTTGTAATTGTTATGATGACTAAATGAATGTTACCTATATGTCAGGTGTTTTTACTGCTTCATTCCAAAAAATGTTTTATAAGAGGATGTTTCGTAAGTGACTCTTTATCGTTCGGAAATATTTTTATAATTTTTTCGCGGATCCACTCCAATTATACCATAGTATTATTTGGATATATGTGAGCATACGAACTGTTGCCTAGGGAGCAGCTAACTTCGTTTTCAAAATTATGAGATGGTTGAAGAGCTATAATGAATTAAAAACAGCTAGATGGAACAAAAAACACAGTCTTTGATTTCCAACAACTTACCAGAAACATATACAGGGTGATTCATTTATGTCTGGCAGCAAGATCTCGAAAAGAAATGACTGAATGAGGATGAATCTGCCCAACTGAAATCGATCAAAATGCTTTATAAAAATTTGGAATAACTTGAACAGTCTTCAGCCTAACAATATAAATGGAAATATTGATTCAATGAGTTTTGAAAAACTATTCAATTCACACTATAATAACAAATGAAGGGCATTTCTTTCACACTGACAATTTTTTGATTGTTTTGGAAATAAATTCAGCGAGGATAATTTTTATAGAAGTGAATCATCACGATTTGTCATTATATTCTAGTGGCAAATTGATGAAGATACACTTCTGATGCAGAAAACAAAACATAAAATTTCAATTTAGATCTTTCTGAAGAGCGTAAATACTATTATCACCAATACCAAACCCAAAAAGGCATTCGAACAAATCCTCATTTTCCATTATTATTATACGTTTTTATTTAGCTTCACTGTGAAAAAAGCGTAGTGCGCTTCGTTTAATTTTTTTGTATATCGAGCACTCTACGATTTTTTCCCAGTGATACGAATATTTTTCATTTATTATTATTTCTTGCCTATGTTCAATGTTTTATAAAAGCGTGTTTTTCAATTTTTCAAACTATATTTCATTTATTCTCTCAATTATATCGTCAACACCATAATTCATATCGTATACAGACGCTATTTCGATAAACTCCCAGTTGAGCAAATTCCCAAAATGCAGACCGTAGGAATTGAATCACCCTGTATGTCTTTGGAAAAGCACCAAGAAGAAAGGCACTCTTTTATGCTGGTATAATCTTGAAATTCCTTCATATTTCATGTTTGTGATGCAGCAAATAAAATTGCAAACAATTTTTATATTTCTTAAAGGAACGATACGATATTAGACTTTGCAGCATAGTGTGGCCTCATTGTATATTCGTTATAATATAGAGGTTGTCAAGGTGTATCGTTCGTTTCGTATGTATTTGGAGTGGATAGTGTTGATGAGGAGGGTCACAAAACTTTTTTTACCAGAATATATTAAACATGTATATGTATTTTCACTTCATGCAAAGACAATTATTATGAGATATTGATTCCACAGTTTCTGTCTGAATTTGTACTTGTACAGTAAATCCACGGATGTAGTGTTACGCATCACCATATTTCTCTGAAAAAAACTATATCCAAGAATCCCAAAATACAGTTTTTCCGATATGCATCAAAAAAGTACTGATTGATTCATATTTTTTGGAATTCCACGAACTTTTAGGCTTTTTTTCCTACTCCTTATTGATGACCATTAAATAATTTATATATACTTCATCATTTACAACAGCTACGTTCTCAAAATCAAGTGGAGTGAGGTCTGGTGACCGAAGAGGGCCCTCTTCCTCTAATCTACTGAACAACAGCATTTGAATTCTGGATTGTCCTGCGACTCCTTTTTTGATATGGCATAATAGTGTAACAGTGTTTTGTCAGTCTCTGAAGAACCTTTAATAATTCCGTATTTGAGAGAACCCATATTTAATATTTGATTCAAAATGCATTGAACTTGTTCTGAATTCTTATAAATTTCTTGAGGTTCATCGGTGATAAATTCGGATACATTTCGTTGAACTTATATCTACATGTCCCGCTGATAAGTAACAAATTTATTAGAACTTCGTTTGAATAGTTTTGTTTTTGTGAAACTATATTTTGTTCTCATTGAGTAAAACCACAGGTGTCTAATACCCTATTTACTTTGGACACGCTGTATATCAAATAATAGCCACTGAACATAAATACACACACTCTCTTTTTATTTGTTTTCCTTTCAAGAATAAAAGCCTGAACGTTCTTTTCACACTGAGCGAGTGTGGGAAATTGATTGTTGATAAATAATAAATCGACAGTTTTCTTTCTTTGTCGAGCTCGAAGAAATATGGTGAAACTATTTTTGTCAGGCACGATCCGTGGTAACCTGTAAATACTATGTTTCATGTTGTGACAACAAATCAATTACAAATGATATAAGAATTGTAAATTATTCCATATTTTTATTAGTCATCTATATATTATTATATTCAAGATATTATTGTCATAATGTTTTCATTATGAGACTGTTTATACAAGCTAAAAATGTTCGTAGTTTCCCAGTAATATGTACCATATACCTTTTACTATTGTCCATATTTCAATTCATAAAAATAATACGTTTTTTTCGTTTCTTGGAGGGATTAGTTTCAGCCAGGAGCTACTGCCATAAGTTAAGTGTATGAGTTTGGGTTAGTTTTATTACTGTCTAGTCACTTTTACTCCCGAATATTTTTCGATGCAGATTGCTTTATTTTCGAATTTTTGTTGAAGTGATGAAAATGGCTCGACTCTTAGGCAGGTCCGGAGCTTCAACATATACCAAATCAGACAGTTTCGAGTATCAGATATATTTTTGGGCAGGTTTTCATGATCATTACATTTTCCAATATGCCACATAAGACGTTTCTTCGGCATTGCTAACTTATTTTTCTTTCGTCGTCAGATTGAATATTTCATCTTTTCATTGAAAATTAGGCTTTCTTTAAGTTGAATCTTCATTAGGTATATATTTACATCATAACATCACAACGACACATAATACATTAGTTACAGAATATAATACGTTAGTTACTTTATGATACCCTAAATACCAAATTTATTTTAAAACCTATTTATGAAAATTAACAAGACTTGAAGAAAATAAGGAATAAAATGTCATGTGATGTGGGCATCTTTCATCACTGTGTTAAGCATACCATATTCTTTCATAAAATCTTCTGTCCTGCCAAAAATAAGTCTGATACACTTCATTCGATTTCTGCTGACTGTTCTGTGTTTTTTATTTTTTTAGTATTTTAATGAATGTTGGATGTCCGTCCAATATTAATAGCCCTTTAATGCAGCGAAAACATTGTTCCGGTTACTGAAAAAACAATCGCACCAGGATACACAAAATACGTGCCTAAACTACCGGAGTGATGATTTCGATGAGTTACCGGGTATATTTTCAAACTGAAGACATTCCCTTGATGATTTCCAATTGTGAAAGGCGTAAACAGGCGATATGCATCAGCTAGATTTGATTTTTCTCAAAAGAGTGCAGCAATTCACTATTATTTCTCACCTTCTTTTATTTCTTTATCTATTTTTTCTCCCTTGATTTTTTTTTTCATATATTTTATGTTTTTGATTTTTCTTTCTCCATTTTTCTCGTGGTTTTCGTATCATTTGCTTCTCTATATTTCTTTATGTATTTCTTCTTAAGTCTCTTTTCCTTATTTTCAGTTTCTCCTTCCTCATGTCTTCTCGATCTCATTCTGTTCTTTTCTTTGTTCCTCTACTTTCAGTTACTTCTCTTATTGTTTTCTTATTCTTCTTTTCTTGTCTTTTTCATT
The DNA here is from genome assembly GCA_958502065.1 of Chrysolina americana. Lineage (NCBI taxonomy): Eukaryota > Metazoa > Arthropoda > Insecta > Coleoptera > Chrysomelidae > Chrysolina > Chrysolina americana. Next base: position 105,683,187 of record OY293411.1, read on the forward strand.
CCTGCCCCTTCTTCATGATTTTTGTTCTAATTTGTTCCTCCTTAGTTTAATTTCTTCCGTGATCTATCTCTTACCTTCTTGCCTCACTGATGTTTTCTTTCTGTCCTTTTCCCCTTCACCTATTCCCTCCTTCCAGTTACTCTTCTCATTGTTTTCTTATTTTTCGTTTCTTGTTTTTTCTATTGCTCTCCTCCTTCAAGATTTTTGTTCTAATTGATTCCTCATTAATTAGGTTCCTTCCGTTATATAAATATCTAGTATCTTCTAGCCTCTCTAATCACCTCCTGTTCTCTTCATATCCATTTTGTTTCTTTGTTCAGCCCGTTTGTCTTCAAATCCACCTTTGTACCATTATGTTTAGCTTCTCTTCATTCTTTTCTCATTCATTTTCCTGTTGTTTTTTCATTTGCTCTTTCTCATCTGGTGTTTTCTATATTTTTATTCTTCTTTGTTCTTCTCTGTCATCATTTTTTCCATGTCTACCTTCTTGTTTTTGTCGATGCTTGTGAAAAGATGACTTTATCGACTGCTGACGCCTTGATTTATGACTGTAAATATGTACATAGATTGCTCAAAGAGAATAATTGTTACACAAACTTTTTTCTTGGCATTAGTTTTGTTTGCGGCCAAAATTTCCTTTGAATGTATCGTACACCTTGTTTATCGAATGTATTGACTTGGACAATAAGGTTGTTACTTTCATATGTGTTCGAATTATGTCGTTTTGGATAAATGAAGATTTAAAAAGTTTTTGAAGTGGCCTTGTCTATAATACCTAGTTATCTAATTGAAATAGTTTGTGTAGTGTTATTATATATAGGTTTTTGTATATATTATGTGTTGTATTATCATGTATGTAATTATTCATAAATTATCGAAGAAATAAAGACATAATAGAAAGTTCTCGTGTCCTTTTTTCAATATTCTAAAATATAATCTGGCCAAATGGAATCCCTTGAGTATTACCTGATATGCCATATTGAGATGTTTTCTTTCAGCGTATCACCAACCTTGAATGAACTTCTCATACAGCCCTCTCCAATACGGTTCAGTATTTCAGCGTAGATTACCAATAGTATCGTCAATATCGTTAGTATTGATGGCATGTTTATGGCATAATAATGCTTTTCCAAGTGTTCGTTTCAAAGTTGATCATAGTGTTTGCTAAATCCTGGGTACTCTACTTTTCGTTTCCATTTTAGGTCTGCTTCTTCAGGCATACTGGTCCTAGAACGTTGATCATTTAGTTAAATATACCCTTGCTGAAGGTCTGTCTCTCTCCTGAAGCCATCAGACCTTGTCTGATTTTTTTCAAATACCCTTGCGGTTTCGATTGGGTGGATCTTCAACACCCATGAGAGGCACCATCTCTCAGTTATCTCAGGTCCCTTCTTGTAGTATCACAGAAAAACTATTCCGTATTTGTCTTTGGCTGTGATGTGAATATCGTCGACGTACTCAATACATCTTACGCCTTGTTCAGTCAGCTTTTTCAGGTCATATTTTTCATGTATCTTATTCAAGTGTCTTGAATATTGGAATACCAAAACAGTTGACATACGTATGGATTATGCCTCGTATCTCGTATGGTTAGATACAAGTTTCCCCAGCTATTACTAGCTCGATTATCAAATTTTAAGAAGTGCTGTTGATTTTCTTGTGCATTTCCTTGTTACCTGCTGCCAAATTGTCTGGAATCAAACTTGCACACACCTTCTTCATAGCTGCTTCATGCAATATTATTTCTAACTTACATCAATTTTTTACGATATGTCACTTGACTTTCTCGAGAATTTTTTTTATATTGTATACTTACTGTGTTATCCTGAACCGATTGGTGTTCGTTTAACCCAAATCGTTTTTGAGTAGAAAAGTTCATCGGGAGTTGAGAGTAGTAATATCCAGAAAAAAAACAATTTTTGATTAGGTATGTACCTTTCATGATTTCTGGTCTTTTTTCGAGTTTTTTTTTAGCCGATTAACTTTAAATCCACAGACTCTAATCGTCATCCTAAATAGATTAAAAGCAATTAAAATTAAAAATAGAAATTTTCGAAATGACGTTCAACTCGAAATTGCGTAAAAATCCTTCAAATTTCCATTTGACTCTAAATCGATTTCAAATATGGTGAGCATGAACAAAAAAAATTGAGATTGACGAATATGAAAAAAAAGTCTAAAATAATTTTTAGCCCTCTCCCAACTCCGTATGAACTTTTCAACTCTAGAACGGTTTGAGATAAAGCAACTCTGCGAACGCCAATCGATTCAGGATGGCAAAATCAGTATATTCTGTAAATTGAAATTCGATAGGAGTAAAAAAAAATACTCGATAAAGTTCAAAGGGGTATACCCCTAAAAATCATGAAAAGTACGAAATCATCAGATTTTATTGAAATTAGCACTATATACCAAAAATTTTATGCCGATTCCGGAAATATATGATTTGGATATGCTCAAAAATTTTCTCGCGACATCGAATTTTCGAAAACTTTTATTTCAATTTTTTTAATAAATCGAAAACTTGCCACAAACGTATCTCGACGATCAAAAACTGATTTCGACAAAGATTTAACGAAATAAGAGCAAGTTTTTCGTTGGAATAGCAAAAATTATCGTTATTTCGTTATTCCTTGGTCGAATTCAATTTTTCATGCATTATTCAAAATTAGGCTCGTCCAGATACGTTTGATGAAAGTTCGCAATTTTTTTGAAAATAGAAAGTATTTTTTTTTTAAGATGTTCACTAGAAATTGCGGAGGTTACGTAAAAAGCCTACCAAATCTATATTTGAAAAAGTTGAATTTTCAACTCCGGATGAACTCGTCAACTCTAAACGGTTTGAGATAGAGCAATTCTGCGTACCCCTAAAAATCATGAAAAGTGGAAAATTATCATATTCACTTGAAATTCGCACAATATACGCAAAATTCCATGCTGATTCCCAAAATATATGATTTGAGTATGCTCAGATACTAGGTTCGGGATATAAAAGGAGTCAAACGTTGAAAATTACTCCTTTCAACTCCAGATGAACTTTTCAACTCGAGAACGGTTGAAGATAGAGCAATTCTGCGAACGCCAGTCGATTCAGAATGATGAAATTAGTATACTCGCTGAATTTTGATTTAATCGACGTAAAAACAAATTACTCGAAAAATTGACAAAAGTCCAAAGGGGTAGACCCCTAAAAATCATGAATAGCGGAAAATTATCAGATTCACTTGAAATTCGCACTATATATGCAAAATTCCATGCTGATTCCCAAAATATATGATTTGTGTATGCTGAGATACTAGGTTCGGGATATAAAAGGAGTCAAACGTTGAAAACTACTCCTTTCAACTCCAGATGAACTTTTCAACTCGAGAACGGTTGAAGATAGAGCAATTCTGCGAACGCCAATCGATTCAGAATGATGAAATTAGTATACTCGCTGAATTTTGATTTAATCGACGTAAAAACAAATTACTCGAAATATTGACAAAAGTCCAAAGGGGTAGACCCCTAAAAATCATGAATAGTGGAAAATTATCAGATTCACTTGAAATTCGCACTATATACGCAAAATTCCATGATGATTCCCAAAATATATGATTTGTGTATGCTCAGATACTAGGTTCGGGATATAAAAGGAGTCAAACGTTGAAAATTACTCCTTTCAACTCCAGATGAACTTTTCAACTCGAGAACGGTTGAAGATAGGGCAATTCTGTGAACGCCAATCGATTCAGAATGATGAAATTAGTATACTCGCTGAATTTTGATTTAATCGACGTAAAAACAAATTACTCGAAATATTGACAAAAGTCCAAAGGGGTAGACCCCTAAAAATCATGAATAGTGGAAAATTATCAGATTCACTTGAAATTCGCACTATATACGCAAAATTCCATGATGATTCCCAAAATATATGATTTGTGTATGCTCAGATACTAGGTTCGGGATATAAAAGGAGTCAAACGTTGAAAATTACTCCTTTCAACTCCAGATGAACTTTTCAACTCGAGAACGGTTGAAGATAGAGCAATTCTGTGAAAGCCAATCGATTCAGGATAATGGATTTAGTATAGTCTGTGAATTTAGAGTCGATCGACTTGAAAAAAATATACTCGTTAAAAATCATGAAAAGTGGAAAATTATCCGATTCACTTGAAATTCGCACTATATACGCAAAATTCCATGATGATTCCCAAAATATATGATTTGTGTATGCTCAGATACTAGGTTCGGAATATAAAAGGTGTCAAACGTTGAAAATTACTCCTTTCAACTCCAGATGAACTTTTCAACTCGAGAACGGTTGAAGATAGAGCAATTCTGTGAACGCCAATCGATTCAGAATGATGAAATTAGTTTACTCGCTGAATTTTGATTTAATCGACGTAAAAACAAATTACTCGAAAAATTGACAAAAGTCCAAAGGGACAGACCCCTAAAAATCATGAATAGTGGAAAATTATCAGATTCACTTGAAATTCGCACTATATACGCAAAATTCCATGATGATTCCCAAAATATATGATTTGTGTATGCTCAGATACTAGGTTCGGAATATAAAAGAAGTCAAACGTTGAAAATTACTCCTTTCAACTCCAGATGAACTTTTCAACTCGAGAACGGTTGAAGATAGAGCAATTCTGTGAACGCCAATCGATTCAGGATAATGGATTTAGTATAGTCTGTGAATTTAGAGTCGATCGACTTGAAAAAAATATACTCGATAAAAAGTACAAAGGGGTTTACCCCTAAAAATCATGAAAAGTGGAAAATTATCCGATTCACTTGAAATTCGCACTATATACGCAAAATTCCATGATGATTCCCAAAATATATGATTTGTGTATGCTCAGATACTAGGTTCGGAATATAAAAGGAGTCAAACGTTGAAAATTACTCCTTTCAACTCCAGATGAACTTTTCAACTCGAGAACGGTTGAAGATAGAGCAATTCTGTGAACGCCAATCGATTCAGAATGATGAAATTAGTATACTCGCTGAATTTTGATTTAATCGACGTAAAAACAAATTACTCGAAAAATTGACAAAAGTCCAAAGGGGTAGACCCCTAAAAATCATGAATAGCGGAAAATTATCAGATTCACTTGAAATTCGCACTATATATGCAAAATTCCATGCTGATTCCCAAAATATATGATTTGTGTATGCTGAGATACTAGGTTCGGGATATAAAAGGAGTCAAACGTTGAAAACTACTCCTTTCAACTCCAGATGAACTTTTCAACTCGAGAACGGTTGAAGATAGAGCAATTCTGCGAACGCCAATCGATTCAGAATGATGAAATTAGTATACTCGCTGAATTTTGATTTAATCGACGTAAAAACAAATTACTCGAAATATTGACAAAAGTCCAAAGGGGTAGACCCCTAAAAATCATGAATAGTGGAAAATTATCAGATTCACTTGAAATTCGCACTATATACGCAAAATTCCATGATGATTCCCAAAATATATGATTTGTGTATGCTCAGATACTAGGTTCGGGATATAAAAGGAGTCAAACGTTGAAAATTACTCCTTTCAACTCCAGATGAACTTTTCAACTCGAGAACGGTTGAAGATAGAGCAATTCTGTGAACGCCAATCGATTCAGGATAATGGATTTAGTATAGTCTGTGAATTTAGAGTCGATCGACTTGAAAAAAATATACTCGATAAAAAGTACAAAGGGGTTTACCCCTAAAAATCATGAAAAGTGGAAAATTATCCGATTCACTTGAAATTCGCACTATATACGCAAAATTCCATGATGATTCCCAAAATATATGATTTGTGTATGCTCAGATACTAGGTTCGGGATATAAAAGGAGTCAAACGTTGAAAATTACTCCTTTCAACTCCAGATGAACTTTTCAACTCGAGAACGGTTGAAGATAGAGCAATTCTGTGAAAGCCAATCGATTCAGGATAATGGATTTAGTATAGTCTGTGAATTTAGAGTCGATCGACTTGAAAAAAATATACTCGTTAAAAATCATGAAAAGTGGAAAATTATCCGATTCACTTGAAATTCGCACTATATACGCAAAATTCCATGATGATTCCCAAAATATATGATTTGTGTATGCTCAGATACTAGGTTCGGAATATAAAAGGTGTCAAACGTTGAAAATTACTCCTTTCAACTCCAGATGAACTTTTCAACTCGAGAACGGTTGAAGATAGAGCAATTCTGTGAACGCCAATCGATTCAGAATGATGAAATTAGTTTACTCGCTGAATTTTGATTTAATCGACGTAAAAACAAATTACTCGAAAAATTGACAAAAGTCCAAAGGGACAGACCCCTAAAAATCATGAATAGTGGAAAATTATCAGATTCACTTGAAATTCGCACTATATACGCAAAATTCCATGATGATTCCCAAAATATATGATTTGTGTATGCTCAGATACTAGGTTCGGAATATAAAAGAAGTCAAACGTTGAAAATTACTCCTTTCAACTCCAGATGAACTTTTCAACTCGAGAACGGTTGAAGATAGAGCAATTCTGTGAACGCCAATCGATTCAGGATAATGGATTTAGTATAGTCTGTGAATTTAGAGTCGATCGACTTGAAAAAAATATACTCGATAAAAAGTACAAAGGGGTTTACCCCTAAAAATCATGAAAAGTGGAAAATTATCCGATTCACTTGAAATTCGCACTATATACGCAAAATTCCATGATGATTCCCAAAATTTATGATTTGTGTATGCTCAGATACTAGGTTCGGAATATAAAAGGAGTCAAACGTTGAAAATTACTCCTTTCAACTCCAGATGAACTTTTCAACTCGAGAACGGTTGAAGATAGAGCAATTCTGTGAACGCCAATCGATTCAGAATGATGAAATTAGTATACTCGCTGAATTTTGATTTAATCGACGTAAAAACAAATTACTCGAAAAATTGACAAAAGTCCAAAGGGGTAGACCCCTAAAAATCATGAATAGCGGAAAATTATCAGATTCACTTGAAATTCGCACTATATATGCAAAATTCCATGCTGATTCCCAAAATATATGATTTGTGTATGCTGAGATACTAGGTTCGGGATATAAAAGGAGTCAAACGTTGAAAACTACTCCTTTCAACTCCAGATGAACTTTTCAACTCGAGAACGGTTGAAGATAGAGCAATTCTGCGAACGCCAATCGATTCAGAATGATGAAATTAGTATACTCGCTGAATTTTGATTTAATCGACGTAAAAACAAATTACTCGAAATATTGACAAAAGTCCAAAGGGGTAGACCCCTAAAAATCATGAATAGTGGAAAATTATCAGATTCACTTGAAATTCGCACTATATACGCAAAATTCCATGATGATTCCCAAAATATATGATTTGTGTATGCTCAGATACTAGGTTCGGGATATAAAAGGAGTCAAACGTTGAAAATTACTCCTTTCAACTCCAGATGAACTTTTCAACTCGAGAACGGTTGAAGATAGAGCAATTCTGTGAACGCCAATCGATTCAGGATAATGGATTTAGTATAGTCTGTGAATTTAGAGTCGATCGACTTGAAAAAAATATACTCGATAAAAAGTACAAAGGGGTTTACCCCTAAAAATCATGAAAAGTGGAAAATTATCCGATTCACTTGAAATTCGCACTATATACGCAAAATTCCATGATGATTCCCAAAATTTATGATTTGTGTATGCTCAGATACTAGGTTCGGAATATAAAAGGAGTCAAACGTTGAAAATTACTCCTTTCAACTCCAGATGAACTTTTCAACTCGAGAACGGTTGAAGATAGAGCAATTCTGTGAACGCCAATCGATTCAGAATGATGAAATTAGTATACTCGCTGAATTTTGATTTAATCGACGTAAAAACAAATTACTCGAAAAATTGACAAAAGTCCAAAGGGGTAGACCCCTAAAAATCATTAATAGCGGAAAATTATCAGATTCACTTGAAATTCGCACTATATATGCAAAATTCCATGCTGATTCCCAAAATATATGATTTGTGTATGCTGAGATACTAGGTTCGGGATATAAAAGGAGTCAAACGTTGAAAACTACTCCTTTCAACTCCAGATGAACTTTTCAACTCGAGAACGGTTGAAGATAGAGCAATTCTGCGAACGCCAATCGATTCAGAATGATGAAATTAGTATACTCGCTGAATTTTGATTTAATCGACGTAAAAACAAATTACTCGAAATATTGACAAAAGTCCAAAGGGGTAGACCCCTAAAAATCATGAATAGTGGAAAATTATCAGATTCACTTGAAATTCGCACTATATACGCAAAATTCCATGATGATTCCCAAAATATATGATTTGTGTATGCTCAGATACTAGGTTCGGGATATAAAAGGAGTCAAACGTTGAAAATTACTCCTTTCAACTCCAGATGAACTTTTCAACTCGAGAACGGTTGAAGATAGAGCAATTCTGTGAAAGCCAATCGATTCAGGATAATGGATTTAGTATAGTCTGTGAATTTAGAGTCGATCGACTTGAAAAAAATATACTCGCTAAAAATCATGAAAAGTGGAAAATTATCCGATTCACTTGAAATTCGCACTATATACGCAAAATTCCATGATGATTCCCAAAATATATGATTTGTGTATGCTCAGATACTAGGTTCGGAATATAAAAGGTGTCAAACGTTGAAAATTACTCCTTTCAACTCCAGATGAACTTTTCAACTCGAGAACGGTTGAAGATAGAGCAATTCTGTGAACGCCAATCGATTCAGAATGATGAAATTAGTTTACTCGCTGAATTTTGATTTAATCGACGTAAAAACAAATTACTCGAAAAATTGACAAAAGTCCAAAGGGACAGACCCCTAAAAATCATGAATAGTGGAAAATTATCAGATTCACTTGAAATTCGCACTATATACGCAAAATTCCATGATGATTCCCAAAATATATGATTTGTGTATGCTCAGATACTAGGTTCGGAATATAAAAGAAGTCAAACGTTGAAAATTACTCCTTTCAACTCCAGATGAACTTTTCAACTCGAGAACGGTTGAAGATAGAGCAATTCTGTGAACGCCAATCGATTCAGGATAATGGATTTAGTATAGTCTGTGAATTTAGAGTCGATCGACTTGAAAAAAATATACTCGATAAAAAGTACAAAGGGGTTTACCCCTAAAAATCATGAAAAGTGGAAAATTATCCGATTCACTTGAAATTCGCACTATATACGCAAAATTCCATGATGATTCCCAAAATTTATGATTTGTGTATGCTCAGATACTAGGTTCGGAATATAAAAGGAGTCAAACGTTGAAAATTACTCCTTTCAACTCCAGATGAACTTTTCAACTCGAGAACGGTTGAAGATAGAGCAATTCTGTGAACGCCAATCGATTCAGAATGATGAAATTAGTATACTCGCTGAATTTTGATTTATTCGACGTAAAAACAAATTACTCGAAAAATTGACAAAAGTCCAAAGGGGTAGACCCCTAAAAATCATGAATAGCGGAAAATTATCAGATTCACTTGAAATTCGCACTATATATGCAAAATTCCATGCTGATTCCCAAAATATATGATTTGTGTATGCTGAGATACTAGGTTCGGGATATAAAAGGAGTCAAACGTTGAAAACTACTCCTTTCAACTCCAGATGAACTTTTCAACTCGAGAACGGTTGAAGATAGAGCAATTCTGCGAACGCCAATCGATTCAGAATGATGAAATTAGTATACTCGCTGAATTTTGATTTAATCGACGTAAAAACAAATTACTCGAAATATTGACAAAAGTCCAAAGGGGTAGACCCCTAAAAATCATGAATAGTGGAAAATTATCAGATTCACTTGAAATTCGCACTATATACGCAAAATTCCATGATGATTCCCAAAATATATGATTTGTGTATGCTCAGATACTAGGTTCGGGATATAAAAGGAGTCAAACGTTGAAAATTACTCCTTTCAACTCCAGATGAACTTTTCAACTCGAGAACGGTTGAAGATAGAGCAATTCTGTGAAAGCCAATCGATTCAGGATAATGGATTTAGTATAGTCTGTGAATTTAGAGTCGATCGACTTGAAAAAAATATACTCGCTAAAAATCATGAAAAGTGGAAAATTATCCGATTCACTTGAAATTCGCACTATATACGCAAAATTCCATGATGATTCCCAAAATATATGATTTGTGTATGCTCAGATACTAGGTTCGGAATATAAAAGGTGTCAAACGTTGAAAATTACTCCTTTCAACTCCAGATGAACTTTTCAACTCGAGAACGGTTGAAGATAGAGCAATTCTGTGAACGCCAATCGATTCAGAATGATGAAATTAGTTTACTCGCTGAATTTTGATTTAATCGACGTAAAAACAAATTACTCGAAAAATTGACAAAAGTCCAAAGGGACAGACCCCTAAAAATCATGAATAGTGGAAAATTATCAGATTCACTTGAAATTCGCACTATATACGCAAAATTCCATGATGATTCCCAAAATATATGATTTGTGTATGCTCAGATACTAGGTTCGGAATATAAAAGAAGTCAAACGTTGAAAATTACTCCTTTCAACTCCAGATGAACTTTTCAACTCGAGAACGGTTGAAGATAGAGCAATTCTGTGAACGCCAATCGATTCAGGATAATGGATTTAGTATAGTCTGTGAATTTAGAGTCGATCGACTTGAAAAAAATATACTCGATAAAAAGTACAAAGGGGTTTACCCCTAAAAATCATGAAAAATGCAAAATTATCAGATTCACTTGAAATTCGCACTATATACGCAAAATTCCATGATGATTCCCAAAATTTATGATTTGTGTATGCTCAGATACTAGGTTCGGAATATAAAAGGAGTCAAACGTTGAAAATTACTCCTTTCAACTCCAGATGAACTTTTCAACTCGAGAACGGTTGAAGATAGAGCAATTCTGTGAACGCCAATCGATTCAGAATGATGAAATTAGTATACTCGCTGAATTTTGATTTATTCGACGTAAAAACAAATTACTCGAAAAATTGACAAAAGTCCAAAGGGGTAGACCCCTAAAAATCATGAATAGCGGAAAATTATCAGATTCACTTGAAATTCGCACTATATATGCAAAATTCCATGCTGATTCCCAAAATATATGATTTGTGTATGCTGAGATACTAGGTTCGGGATATAAAAGGAGTCAAACGTTGAAAACTACTCCTTTCAACTCCAGATGAACTTTTCAACTCGAGAACGGTTGAAGATAGAGCAATTCTGTGAACGCCAATCGATTCAGAATGATGAAATTAGTATACTCGCTGAATTTTGATTTAATCGACGTAAAAACAAATTACTCGAAATATTGACAAAAGTCCAAAGGGGTAGACCCCTAAAAATCATGAATAGTGGAAAATTATCAGATTCACTTGAAATTCGCACTATATACGCAAAATTCCATGATGATTCCCAAAATATATGATTTGTGTATGCTCAGATACTAGGTTCGGGATATAAAAGGAGTCAAACGTTGAAAATTACTCCTTTCAACTCCAGATGAACTTTTCAACTCGAGAACGGTTGAAGATAGAGCAATTCTGTGAAAGCCAATCGATTCAGGATAATGGATTTAGTATAGTCTGTGAATTTAGAGTCGATCGACTTGAAAAAAATATACTCGTTAAAAATCATGAAAAGTGGAAAATTATCCGATTCACTTGAAATTCGCACTATATACGCAAAATTCCATGATGATTCCCAAAATATATGATTTGTGTATGCTCAGATACTAGGTTCGGAATATAAAAGGTGTCAAACGTTGAAAATTACTCCTTTCAACTCCAGATGAACTTTTCAACTCGAGAACGGTTGAAGATAGAGCAATTCTGTGAACGCCAATCGATTCAGAATGATGAAATTAGTATACTCGCTGAATTTTGATTTAATCGACGTAAAAACAAATTACTCGAAAAATTGACAAAAGTCCAAAGGGACAGACCCCTAAAAATCATGAATAGTGGAAAATTATCAGATTCACTTGAAATTCGCACTATATACGCAAAATTCCATGATGATTCCCAAAATATATGATTTGTGTATGCTCAGATACTAGGTTCGGAATATAAAAGAAGTCAAACGTTGAAAATTACTCCTTTCAACTCCAGATGAACTTTTCAACTCGAGAACGGTTGAAGATAGAGCAATTCTGTGAACGCCAATCGATTCAGGATAATGGATTTATTATAGTCTGTGAATTTAGAGTCGATCGACTTGAAAAAAATATACTCGATAAAAAATACAAGGGGTACCCCTAAAAATCATGAATAGTGGAAAATTATCAGATTCACTTGAAATTCGCACTATATACGCAAAATTCCATGCTGATTCCCAAAATTTATGATTTGTGTATGCTGAGATACTAGGTTCGGGATATAAAAGGAGTCAAACGTTGAAAACTACTCCTTTCAACTCCAGATGAACTTTTCAACTCGAGAACGGTTGAAGATAGAGCAATTCTGTGAACGCCAATCGATTCAGAATGATGAAATTAGTAAACTCGCTGAATTTTTATTTAATCGACGTAAAAACAAATTACTCGAAAAATTAACAAAAGTCCAAAGGGGTAGACCCCTAAAAATCATGAAAAATACAAAAATATCAGATTCACTTCTCTTGCACCATCGAATTTTCGAACATTTTCATTTTGAATTTTTTTAAAAAATCGCAAATTATCCTCAAACGTATCTCGACGAGCTGATTTCTAATAACCTCTCAAATATTGAATCCGACAAAGGATCAACAAAATAAGGGCAATATTTTTGTCGGAATCGTAAAAATTGTGGATATTTCGATAATTCTTCGTAGAATTCAATGTTTGATGCATGATTCAAAATCAGCCCGTCGAGATACGTTTGAGGGGGGTTAGCAATTTTTCAAAATATGAAAATTAAAAATGTTTGATAGGGTTACGGTATATGAAAAATTAGGTCAGTTAATATTTTCATTTCAAATTCACAGAGTGTACTAATTTCGTCATTCTGAATCGATTGGCGGTCGTAGAATTGTTGTTTCATCGTCAACAGCTACAAGAAGTTGGTAGATGCATTGTTGTGAAGTCTCATTGACTTTCGAAGAGTTTCAGTTTCACTCTAGTGAATCTATTGGACGACAAATACTTTTGTCTTTGTTTTTTTTGGTAACATGTGCAATTTAAATAAAAAATCCAAACAAATTGTCTGGAGCAGATGCTGCAGCAGGAAATAAAAGATGTAACACCAGAACTATACACACTATACATGCAGAGTCTAGTACTAGGCTGGCTATCATGAACCTGGAAATGATAGGACATAATCTTCTTTCCAAAACCTGGAAGAAACTCATGTGACCAGGCTGAGGATCACTAGGCCAATTACCCTGAAAAAGCTTATAGGAAGGTACATTGGGAATCACATCTTTGGTTACTAATCCTTGCCCCTCTCAAGCTCAACGTGGAATTTAAAATATATTTGCATGCATCTCTTAGATATTTTAAATTCCTGGAAACACTAAGCATCGTCTTCCTTCACTCCATTTCAATGCCATACGTCCTTTACATTATCGATAGCTATTCATGACAAAATAATACGCCCTCAGCGCTCCAAGACGTCAAATTCATCAAAGCTCCTACTTATGTCAGTCTACCTTCCAATTTTCTGTCTGTCTTCGATTGGTAGAACATGGCTCATCAATATTCCATTGCCTTGCATTCTTTGGCAAACGGCATTTCAGAAAAATCATGCAACAGCAAAAACGTTCGTACCTGGCTTTTACCATTAAAATTCTCGAGTTGGTCAACATGTGGACCGAGAAGAGAGGATTTTTAAGTTTACTAAGAGAATATTACGCTCTCATCATCATCATGGGTTCTACTTTGGCGATAGTGACGGATTTTTTCCTTCAGTTTTACGGTAAGTTGGAAAAAAAGGTGATAATGAATTTTATCCTCATTGAAAATTAAACTTCCTCACTCACAGGTGACTGGGGGCAAAGCGCCTCGTCGCCTGGCAACGTCCTGGATCATATAAGTCACATAAATAATCTCGTTATATTAATAGCTACATAACCAACGCTTCAAGTTTTTCATCATGACAATAGCGTTTACCTTTGTATTGGTATTCATCACGAGCATATTTTTTCTTTATCTTCTGATGAAGCGAATTCCTCATTCACTAGGTGTGTGAATTTTTTTACAGATGATCACTCGCATTTCACAAGCCTCATAGAGAGTCTCATCGGTGGAAGTGCCCTCCTCAGCGTCATTTACATATCCTTGTGTTTCATCATGAAGAAAGATCAGATAAAACGGCTTATCGACACTTTGAAGGTCTTCGAGGAGTTTCTTCCTGAGAAAGGAATGAACGAAGCTGAAGAATCGGCGAGGTTCTATACGAAAACTTTCCTGTTCTACGGACTGGTAGGCAACGGGCTCTACGAAGCATCTCCGTTCATGTCGTTCAGAGAGTGCAGAGGAGAGAGGACCCAACAAATGATCAAGTTGGGGATACCCTGCAAAGTAATTGTGAGATATGTTCTGCCATTCAAATACGACAGCTCGCCGTTTTATGAGTTGGTGATTTTGGAACAAGTTATAGTGGCCATTTTAGGTGAGTTTGTTCAACGGAAGAATATTTGAGACAAAATTGTTTTACAGTCGACTATTTTTATTGCATCTAAATTTCGACTGTATTTTATAATAATTTAACGAGACATTATTTTGGCATTAATAATCTGATGAGAGCCCGAGAGCGAAGCTCGAGGGCTTTCATCTCTGATTATTAATGCCAAAATAATGTCGAGTTAAATTAATAAATACAAGATAAATTTAGCAGCAATAAAATAGTCGACAATTAATCAAGGTCGTGTTATATTTATGAAGATTATTTCTTGAATTCATTTCTTCATATCTTTCATATGAATGACACTGTATTGTCAGGGATTGTAGCCTCGATATCTCATCGTTTTTTATTTTTCCAAACCGATTCATTTTCAAATAATTATTCAGCTTTAACACGATTGATTCTATTTGACGTTTAATATGTATTTATTTAGAGTACTGTCAGATGCTCAAGCTCCTTGATATGAGCATCATGCTGAATAGTCGGTGACTATTGTGCATCATGTAAATAGTCGCTAATAGAGCGTGTTGATTGGTCCTGTCAAACAGGAAACAAACGTATGATTGGTTGATGACTGATATTTAATAGACGAAAGAAATAAACATTTTCAGTAGCATGTAAATATTCATCCATCTCCAAATTTCTCTACAATATGAATTCAATCAACAACTAATCATAAATAGCCATAAAATCTTCCTATGTTTGTGCATATCTATAAGAATTGGTATAGAATTTGGTGATACGTACTATCTTCTGATTTATTTTTAATCTGAAACCATCAACGAAATATTGGGCAACTTATTCGTTTTTAACAAAAATCTTCAAGTGTATCAAAGTGGTCTTGTATAAATATATCGCATCCTGGAAAAGGATCCATCTTTTCACTGTTGTTTTTTCATGTTTCTCTATGGCTAGACTTGTCCTGTTGATTCTGGATTGATTAATTGCAATGTTCCCACTTTTTTTGAAGTGTGTGTTGGATTATTATATAGTTTACTCTTTCAGGTACCATTGTAGTGATGACCATATCTATGTTGGTCTGCGGTATCCTGACACATATTGCAACCAACCTGAAACATCTCAAAAAATTGATAAATTTTATATCTCATATCGAAGAAGATAAGTTAGAAGCCCACGTCAACTTGTGTGTAAAATATCACACCGTTATTTTAGAGTAAGTCTAATGCATTATATGTTTCGATTACTACTAAGCCATTGCTCTGCTCTGCTCTGCTCTGCTCTGCTCTGCTCTGCTCTGCTCTGCTCTGCTCTGCTCTGCTCTGCTCTGCTCTGCTCTGCTCTGCTCTGCTCTGCTCTGCTCTGCTCTGCTCTGCTCTGCTCTGCTCTGCTCTGCTCTGCTCTGCTCTGCTCTGCTCTGCTCTGCTCTGCTCTGCTCTGCTCTGCTCTGCTCTGCTCTGCTCTGCTCTGCTCTGCTCTGCTCTGCTCTGCTCTGCTCTGCTCTGCTCTGCTCTGCTCTGCTCTGCTCTGCTCTGCTCTGCTCTGCTCTGCTCTGCTCTGCTCTGCTCTGCTCTGCTCTGCTCTGCTCTGCTCTGCTCTGCTCTGCTCTGCTCTGCTCTGCTCTGCTCTGCTCTGCTCTGCTCTGCTCTGCTCTGCTCTGCTCTGCTCTGCTCTGCTCTGCTCTGCTCTGCTCTGCTCTGCTCTGCTCTGCTCTGCTCTGCTCTGCTCTGCTCTGCTCTGCTCTGCTCTGCTCTGCTCTGCTCTGCTCTGCTCTGCTCTGCTCTGCTCTGCTCTGCTCTGCTCTGCTCTGCTCTGCTCTGCTCTGCTCTGCTCTGCTCTGCTCTGCTCTGCTCTCTTCAGAATACATGAATTATATGAAACCTTCCATGTGGATATACATTGATTTGTTTTAATAGTAAAGCAGGTATTTCAATTTAGTGTACTTTCCTTTAAGAGTTTCAGACAAAACCAATGATGCATTCACAGGCATGATGCTGATCCACATAACTTGGACCAGCTTCATCATAAGCGTTTTAGGCTTTGGAATCATCATGGAGACGAACTTTTGGAACACTATCAGGTTCGTCATGCACCTAGGAGGCTGGTTGATGATGTTGTTTTTGGTGTGTTTCTATGGCCAGATATTGATGGACAAAGTGAGTACAAAAAAGTTCTTTCAGAGGCAAAAAATATAACGAAAGTAACTATTCCTTGTAGCCGATTACCTTCCTGATAATTAGTATACTTTGTTGCAGAGTACCGACATTTCTGAAGCAGTATACGGCACAAAGTGGTACGAAAAGAAACCAAAGATACGACGAAGTCTCGCGTTGATTTTGCTAAGATCGCAAAGACCGATAGTTTTGAAAGCAGCTGGAGTAAGAATAATGTCTTTATCGACTTTTCTGGGTGTAAGTATGCATTTCATCTCAAATTTCTGAGCATACATATGGATTCCGTAGCACATCGCGTAAGGGACAATAGCTGCTTTCTGTAGAAATCTTACGGAAGAAACTCCCATTAGACAAATTGTTTGAGAAGGTTGGATTTTGAACCAATTTTCGATTGTATAAGTTTCAGTATTTTCTTTGCAACATTCTGAGCACATTTCATACCATAGAAGTAGAGCGATTTCTTTGGCGAATAAACCCTTTTATCATATTTTTTTTACAGGTACTTTATTCTGCATATTCATACTTTACCCTTCTGCTGAAGATCAAGCCCTGAATTTCCACCATTGAGGAAGTTGTTCGTTAAAATTTTGAAAATAGACCAATTACAAACCACACTTAGAAGTATTCAAAATAACAAGGACGAATATTATGATCATCAAATAATAAGTAGCCATCAAAAACATTTTTCAAGCAAACATCTGAAAGTTTCAGATGAAGTTCAAGAGGTTTCCTGGAGAGTATCACACAAATATAATAGTAATAATGAATTTTGCACAAAAAACAATTTTATGTTTGTGAAAAAATATAGCATCCGATATCCCCAAAAATAGAACGCCATTTCTATAGGTTGATCAAAGATTCGAATGATATTTTTTCGTTTGTATTTTTTATATTATTTTTCTTCTCAACCAACGCTGTATTTTTCAATGCGACTGAATAAATAATTAATAAATAAAATTTGCTATACTCAACCCGGAAAAACATACAGCAACCAAAATCTTATTCAAAAGGGAATTTATTTGCAATATATATTGATAATACATGGTATATCACAACTTTACATGGAAAAATATATATGAACACTATTCACAAATATAAATGGTATCACAGTCCAAAAAATACAATATTCACACCTCTTCTACACATCAGTTCTCCAGCCTCTTGGTGGATATTGCAGTTACTACATTATAGAAGCATTTGAATAAAATTGGGTGTATTTTTATTGCAATATGTATTTAATCAGATTTAATGTATGAATAAAAATTATTATTATTATTATTATAGTTACCAGAGATGTATGTAGAAGACTACCAGACACATCATTGGCCTACTATTCATATAAGCTTTCGTCGTACTTTCAAACATGCATTGTTGTATCATTTACATCTCCACGATTAAAATTATTTTTTTATTAAAATATGTTTTGTAATTTTTACAATATAAGATATATCATTGTATATTTATATTCACACAGAAGATTAATGCAAGTTATTACCATTGTTATGGTAGAAATATGTGAAATTAATACTGCGTAGTCCCGTAATAGATGTGATTGTTAAAAATAGTTTTTGTTTTACTGTGTACTATATAAAATCTTAGTTATTACTGTCGACAGCATCAGAAGCTTTTTTTTGATTTAAAATGTGAACAGAGCCCTTCATAATACAGTCGACAGCACCAGAAAAGCTGGAAATATAAAATTAGAGATTTTTTTATATAAACAGTTCGTCTGTTTTTGAATATACCATAACCTAACCTAACTAAACACAGCCTAACCTGATTATATTCCAGTTTATAAAATTGTAAAATTATTTTTTCATAGATCTATTCAATTTTATTGCTTCTTGGAGTAGATGGTAGCCCAGACTGCCTGCTATTGGTTCTGAAAAATAACGAACTGCTATAAATTAGACAAAATTCAGGGTCTGTAATGTTAAGTGAACATATACAGAAATATTTCAATTTGAGTATCAAAGATATTGCCTGCTTTAACATTGATAATAATGACAATAATGTCAAAAATGTTTCGGACACACTGTATAATATTAAATTAATCCTTATTATTCAGTGGGAGTGTTATAAAACTATTACGTCTTGAAGCACAACTGGTTCTTAATTACGTTTCGCATGTTTTCTAAATAAAAACAAGAGTTTGAAGGAAGGCCACTGATATACAGGGTGTTCTAAATTAAGTCGGCACCATTGCTAACTCCGTTATTATTGTTGCTACGAATTCGGTTAAATGGGCAAACTAGTAGCATTTTTAATGGCCTTCTCGATGCAAAAAAAAAAAACAAAAATTGACAGTCGCGTTTTCAGAATGTTTCATAAAATTATATTTCTTTCAATGGAACACCCTATATTTTTTCATGCAATTCGATTCGTAATAACATTCTCAACAACAAAGCTCATATCACCTTTCTTCCTAAAGTGGAAAATTAGCGACTTCTGTGGAAATATTTATTTCTTTCACTAGTACAAAAAATTTTTATACGAATATTAATATTCTGTTACTAATATTCAGGAACAATGAAAAAAATAACTAATAAACTTTTTGTAATATCTGAAGACACAGAAATTGACGTTTCATCCTACTTTGAGGTATATCCAAATAATTTCATCAGAGATTTATCTAGAGAAATAGCTATTCCACTGTCTGGTATTCAACGAATTCTGAAGAAACATAAGATTTCTCCTTATAAGTTAAGACCAGTGCAAACACTAGAATCTGGTGATCCTGAGAGACGATTGGGGTTTTGTCGGTGGTTTATGAATAAATGCAGACAAGATCCAAACTTATATAGAAATATTATATGGAGCGATGAGGCAAATTTTCAAAATCCCCACAATCCGCAACGACGAGAGACAGAATTGTCGGTTCCTTTTTCTACCATGGTTCTTTGAACGGACCCCGTTACATTAATTTATTAACAAGAGTGTTGGAAGAGTTTTTGGTGATCTTGATCTGGAGGCTCGTCAGATGATCTATTTTCAGCAGGATTGAGCACCAGCACATAATGTCAGTGGCGTAAAAAGAATGCTGCGAGGCTGTTTTGGAAACAGATGGATTGCTACAAATGGTCCTGTTAAGTGGCCCCCTCGTTCACCAGACATGACACCTCTAGATTTTTATTTTTGGGGATTTCTGAAAAATGAGGTGTACAAAATGAAACATAATAATGTAGATGAGCTGAAAAATTATATTGAAACTATAATTAATAGAACTGATGGCCGAACTGTGTTGAATGCCACACGTAGTGTCAATAGAAGGGACCAAATAAGTGTTCAATAAGAAGGCGGTGTTTTTGAACATTTACTCGATATTTTATAGCGCTTTATCAAATCCGTTTGCTACGAAAGTTTCTAATTGATAAAACTGTCTTATTTTCACCTTTACGAAAAGAAGTCAAATGAGCTCTGTTGTTGAGAATATTACGAATCGAAATGCATGAAAAAATATAGGGTGTTCCATTGAAAGAAATATCATTTTATAAAATATTCTGAAAACGCGACTGTCAATTTTTTTTTGTTTTCGTCATCGAGAAAGCCATTAAAAATGCTACTAGTTTGCCCATTTAACCGAATTCGTAGCATCAATAATAACGGAGTTGGCAATGGTGCCGACTTAATTTGGAACACTCTGTATAGTTCGATCAGGGAATTGAAGTTAGGCTTCTGGCGTGCCCAGAGCTAGTGAGGGCTATGGGGGGAGTTGGGAAGAACATAAATTGAGTACCTTTAGAGAATGGTTTGAAAAGTTATATTCCCGTTATGATAGTAAGTATAGCCTTTTCTAATTAATTTATTAACAACGAGGGAATCATTGGATGTGACAGCTTCCCGATCCGGACCAGAGGGCAACGAAAAAGTAGAAGTAGGAAGCTAGAAAATTAGTGAGATTTTGGCTGCGGAAACAAAAATTTGGCGCTTTTATCGTGAGGATAGTGGTGCGGAGTTTCTAAATCAATCTGCACATTATTCAAACGTTCATTAAAAAAATACATACCTTCAAGGTTCACAGATGACTGTTTTCTTTCGATTCCAGCCAAACTGATCTGCATCAAGGTCTGAGATAACAGTGTAGTAATGTCTGATTCGGGCTGCACTGATGACCCAGCGTCACTTTGATCCAAGTTAGATGACCTGGAGATGCGGTTTGGAGTCGAAGTACGTTGCGAATGGTCAAATGGTGGTATCGGATAAGAAGTTGAGGGATTGTTATTGATGTGACTTGAGTCCGTACTATTCTCCGGAGGATCGCGAGTAGCTGCATAAGCAGAACAAAAAACTGATAGGTTCCAGTTCTCGGGGGCCTGCTGATGGGTGATTATTTGGCCTGGGCACGGAGCGATGAAGTTTGGCAAGCTTTGAGTCCCCAGTAATACCACACATCCCATGGAATCCTGTAATGATAAATGAAAAATGGCGTGATATGGATATCTCACTTCAAAGATCGATGAACGCAAATAATAGGAATGGTCGTCCTCAATCCACACAGGCTCTGCCTTTGGGTACCACTCTTCAGGTGTTAATGACGGAATACTATTATTATTACTATTTCCGTAAAGAATATTTGCCAGGAATTTTCCCAAAAATCACCCTTCACGTTTATGAGGTGACAATTGGGTCTGAGAAGCATGTGCACTGAGCAGACTAAGTGAACCAACGATGATGACCGACGCAAGCCTGTATACTTTTCAGAATCGAGAGCAGCGTGTCCATCATTCAACCATACCGACACATCACATCCAATGAATGTCCGTTCTAGGTACAGCTCAAGTCCAAACGTCCATGGATGTTGAATGTACATCCATTGTATGTACATATAATAATAAAAATAATAATGAAGTTTCGATTCAGAGAAACTCCCTCAGCCCTCTTCTCTTCTGCATCTCCCTATTGCCATTGTCCGTTCTACTACAGAAAACCCGCAGATACAACTGCGGCACCCCCAGCAACCTCAGGCATAAGGTCATCCATCTGTTCTACATAGATGACCTCAAACTAGATGCCTCAGGAGAAAAGGATCTTCATAAGTCTTCAAGGGTGGTGCAAGAATACACGCATGATATCGGAATGAAGTTTGGGATCGACAAACCTGACCTTCACTTCTCTCAGGTCAAGTGGGCTGAAGTCGGAAACCGAGGGATTCATAATGGTCTGCCAAGATGGTGCCTTCAACACCTTCGTCTATCGCAGTCGCGTGATGGGTATAGAGGTCCTTGACACCATATGTAGAGCGTATCGTGAGGCAGCTGAGACCTCAATGCATTTGCTGTCAGCTCGTCCAGCTTATGCGGTCTCAGCCTATATCCACAGACATAATGCGGCCCTACGATTGTTGTACTACCACCAAAGACATTCGTATGGTATAGACGAGACACCGGTGTTGCCTTATGCTCTGGTGGATATTGAGTCCGTTGTGGAGAATGAGAAGTACCGAATATATTGGAACTCTCATTCCCCGCCCACAGGCAAATACAAGCAAGTGAGCCTGGTTCTCGACCATCACAGTAGGACGATTTTCGTCATAGAGTTTTCGACTTCTGGTGAAACGAACATCGTCGAAAAGAGGACGAAAAACGGACAAAATATCGAGATTTACTCTTTGAACTCCACAAGCTTTACTAAAACCATTCTGTTAAGATCGTGGTCCTTGATGAAATGATGGACACACTGCTCTCAAACCTATTAATTATATCGGCCTGCCAAAATGTGGCAGAAATCTTAGCCGGACGAGTGTAGAAAAAAAGATTTTTTCAAAATTCAATGAAAAAGCTTGTACATGAATTTGTGAAAAAGGGGTGAATAAACGGTTTAATTAGGTGTACCTGCGAAGTTTGAAACTTGTTGCGAGAAAATTACAGGTAAGAATAACGTACATATTGTTGTTAAAAAATTATTTTTACTTACTTTCACAGAATTTCAAAGCGATCGCTAGTCGAACATAGTTTCTGTAGGCGTTTCAATGAACGTCTGCATCTTCAGATGGGTCGAATTTGAAATTAAATTGCAACGGTGTGTCGGGTGGAATCGATGACGTAGAACACGGAAAAAATAGTCAAAAAATTGTAGAACTTTATATGGGTATGGATACCGGATTAGCCGTTCGAAGGTGACCTGCGCCCGCCAAAAATTTTTCTGATTTTTTTCCATATCATGAAAATGCAATATTTTTTCTATACTTTCACCAAATTTCCAAGCGATCGCTAGTCGAACATAGTTTCTGTAGGCGTTACAACGAACGTCTGCATCTTCAGACGGGTCGAATTTTAAATTTGATATTTTGCCATTTTCCGAAGATGTGTCGTGTGAAATCAATGGCGTAGAATACGGGAAAATTTGTGAAAAATTCTATATCTTTAGAAAGTATTTTTCTTTGGCGGTTATATGGATTAGTATACCGGATTAGCCGTTCGGAGGTGACCTGCGCCCGCCAGAAATTTTTCTAATATTTTTCCATATCATATTCATAAAACATATTATTTTTTGTATACTTCCATCTAATTTCAAAGTGATCGCTGGTCGAACATACTTTCTGTAGCCGTTTCAACGAACGTCTGCATCTTCAGATTCGAATTTTAAATTAAAATTTTTGCAATTTTCCAAAAGTGTGTCGCGTGAAATCGATGGCGTAGAAGACGGGAAAAATTGTAAAACAATTCTAGAATCTTCGAAAGTATTTTTCTTTGGCGGTTATATGGGTTAGTATACCAGATTTGCCGTTCGGGGGTGACCTGCGCCCTCCAGAAATTTTTCAAATTCTTTTCCATATCATATTCGTAAAATGCAATGTTTTTTCTATACTTTCACCAAATTTCAAAGCGATCGCTAGTCGAACATAGTTTCTGTAGGCGTTACAACGAACGTCTGCATCTTCAGACGGGTCTAATTTTAAATTTGATATTTTGCAATTTTCCAAAGATGTGTCGTGTGAAATCATTGGCGTAGAATACTGAAAAATTAGTGAAAAAATTCTAGAACTTTTGAAAAAAAAATTCTTTGGCAGTTATATGGGTTAGTATACCGGATTTGCCGTCCGGAGGTGACCTGCGCCCGCCAAAAATTTTTCAAATTCTTTTCCATATCATATTCGTAAAATGCAATGTTTTTTCTATACTTTCACCAAATTTCAAAGCGATTGCTAGTCGAACATAGTTTCTGTAGGCGTTTCAACGAACGTCTGCATCATCAGACGGGTTGATTTTTTGCAATTTTCCGAAGGTGTGTGGTGAAAGACACCATGAAATATCGATTTAACTGTTGATTCCTTATTTTCATTTTTTCATTCTTGTTTTTTTCCCATATAATATAACTGTATCATCTGCAAAACTATGAATTCCTATAGTATTATAATAAAAAAAGGCCTTCGAAAAAGGTAGTACATAGAAGTGGCCCCAGAACTGGCCCCTGTGGCACACCAAATTAAAAGATTTTTTTGTTCGCTTCTAGTTTCATCCCCCATCTTTTTGACTAACTGAAGACATCAAAAATTTTTTCACAGAAACATCCTTGAATCATGACATATAATAAATATATCACTTCATTCAAAATAAAAAATAATATACCTACGCAAACGCTAACATGGAAAATTAGTGTAATATGTACAGTTTCGATATTTTTTCCAAATAGTGCTAGTTATTCAAACTATTCAAATTATTATTATTTTGATAATTTTAGCAAAAAAAACAGGGCGACTATTTTTCTTTAATTTATCAAACAATATTCAAATATTTTTTCGACAGAACGTTGATTTTCTCACCACAGAGCTTACACAAAGCTAAGACAATATAAAATATATAGAGAATAAAATTAGAAGTAATTCGTGCCGAGGTCAAATTAAAAAACAATTAATACAATATGATATTGGTGTACTTACAACATAATAAAAATATAGGATCGCCATCGTTATCAAATTGACACTGTAGCACTCTCCAAATTTTTCGGACTATATGGGTGTCGATACCTGCTTCACGAGAGCTGAGAACTTTCAATTCTTTGAAAAATACATCGATTATAGTATTAATAGTTGTGTTAACATACGATGGAAATATATGTTGCTATCACCCAATATCTTTTTTGTGGTGAAATGTCCTCTAGCTCATGAAAAATCATGGAAAATTGTTTGGCAGAAATCAAACAGTTTTGATACATTACTTTTTGGTTACGTTCAGTCACAACAGATATTTTGGAATCAGGCAGGTTATCACACACTATTTCATTATTATTATTTCAGACATTATTTCATCATATTTTTTTTTATAGTGAATGCCAATTCTTCAGTCTCTCAACTGAGCAGATATGGTACCAGCAGCATTGGCACTACTGGTACAAATGAGTACGTTGGAAGTGTGTTTTTTACAGAATATGTTTTTTGTTGTGCACACCTATTTCATGTACAGGGTGTTCTGTATTCGTAGCTTCAACATATAATTTGAAAACAGGTGTATCGATATACATTTAGAATATAATAATGATAATAATAATAGGTTTAGTCGATTAAATGGTGATTTTGTATAGTATAAACTGATTGATTATGAATGTCTTGAGAAATTTGTTTATATAATTTAGCAATCTGTCGTCTTCGTTTGTTCAACCGGCCACACAAGAATTCTGTATCAGTTGTAAACGATGTTGATCAGATTTCAGTAGGCTAGGGCCATATAAGGATCTGCAAAATTGAGATGTGAGAGCACCAAGGCCTCACAGAGCATTTTCCTACAGTTGATGTTGAGAAAGTGACTGTTTGCATTAGTTTCAAGTTAGAAAATGCCCTTTTTATTATCGTATTCACGTGTTTGGTATATCACAATGAAGTGTTCATAAGAACCTCCAAGTTCTTTGAAATGAAAGAGATTTTCATTTACTACTACCTTTATTTCATTCAGACTTGTATCTCGTGCGCTTTTACGGCCAAAGAACATGACATTTGACTTGGCTGGGTTGATTGACAGGCAGAATTCGTTGGACACCGTTATCAAGGAACGTAGGTTTGTGTTCAGTTGTTCTATTGCTGGTTGTAACTAATTTTCCTAAAAGGATATATACATCTGGGTATCATCAGCGTAAAAATACAGAGCAAATAGGATTGGTCCCAATATGGAACCTCGAGGTGTCCCACTGACATCCGGAAGGTTTTACGCAGAACTTCATGCATTTCGGACGATGGCATAATAATAATAATGTAGTGAGTATTCATTGACACTATCGACTGCTTATAGAAGATTTTCTTTATTCCACTAATTCTTAATATTTTACAGTAAGACGAAATTTAAAACTTAATATACAAACCCATCTAAAACAGAAAAAGACCTAAAATCGCTTAACCTAGTGTAACTTAACCTAACTTATGTGTTTCTTTAATGTTTTATTTTTCCCTATTTTTTTGTATTTACAGAATTTTTGCGTTTTTTTTTTTTCAATTTTATAATTTCTTCAATTTTTTATACAGTACTTACAACCGATTTAAAACAAACATTTTTCAACCAATTAGTAGACATTC
The DNA here is from genome assembly GCA_958502065.1 of Chrysolina americana. NCBI lineage: Eukaryota > Metazoa > Arthropoda > Insecta > Coleoptera > Chrysomelidae > Chrysolina > Chrysolina americana. Next base: position 105,709,420 of record OY293411.1, read on the forward strand.
AAAAAATCCACTGGGACATCAAATTTCATAAATTCTTATTTTCCAGAGACAAAAATCTAAAAAAGTTATTATCGATTTTCTTTAGGAAAATAATACTGAAATGAATCCATCAATAAAAAAATTAAATGGGAATTAAAACATGCATTTTACTTGACCCCCCCAATTCAATTTCACAACTTTTATCAAAATTCAAACATTTAGGAGGTATCAAAATATCACTACTCAGAATTTCATCGAAATACGTCCAAAAATTAAAAAATTTAAACAATAAAATTTTGAAAAAGAAATATTTATTGGAATTTAAGAAATATTTTATTTTATTTTCTCATACAGTATGAAAAACTTACTTATAAGTTAATAATCAGGTAATCAGGAAAAAAGTCATTATTCATAAAAAGTTTTGCATGTTCTGAAATCTAAAATTATAATCATCAGATATAAATTTTTAGTAGTCGTATACCTATGCGGTTTGTCAAAAAATATCAATTTTAGTCCAGAGTGAAGTACTTACCTTTACAATATCGAATATTGTTATAACAAAAAATGTTAAGAACTATAATTACATTAAAATCACGTCCATTTACACGAAAAATTTATTTTGTCATTTCCTGTCCAATATAACAATGTAAATTTAACTGTACTTAAAATTACTGTACTTAAAAAATAAAAATTTTTGATTTTGTCTAATGTAATGGTACTGAACTCTTGAGTAAAATTTATACTGCGAATACGACAAAAAAAATTATATATGATGATTGTAATTTAGATTCTAGAGCATGCAGAACTTTTTATGAAGGATGGCTTTTTTTCCAACTTACTGAGACATACTGTATATTTTTTATTAATAAACGGATTTCTAAGAAATTTTAATCAGTAATATTCAAAGACCTCCTGAATCCAATAATGTCAGCAGAATTTTGATTAAAAGTTGTGAAATTGAAGCGGTGCGTGATTGAAAGGCATATTTTTCAAAATGTATTTCCTTGATTTTTTATACATACACGTATTCCAACGTAATTTTGACATTCGCCATTGCCATTTGAAAATATCGTGAACCCACTAAGGAAATAGATATAATTTTCACCTTGGGAAATTAGAACATTAGTTGGCCCTGAAAATTAAGTCTCTTTCATAAAATTTGGTGTCCCAGTGGACCTCTTTGAATGTCTTATGAAAGAAAAATGTATGTTTCATAAGAGTGTATATTTTTTGACTAATGAATCAGGTACTTCGACAAAGCGTAACCTAACTTTAGGGACTTCTATCTTCTTGCAGGTGGTGTGGTGTTGGCACTGAAAAATATCGAAATTTATTAGAATCAAGGACAAAGTAAAGATATTGAGAAAAATCGAAATCCGGTCAAAAATAATAAATTGCGTTTTTTATGAGCAAATGGAGTTCATCGTAATGTACCGTGGTACCATTTATTGGTACTATTTATAAAGAATTTATTCATACCTGGTAATAAAATGTGCGATAAATATAATCAAAATTACAGCTAAAAGAAAATAATAAAATACAATTATTTTGTTCTAACTTAGTGTTACTAAGGTGGCTTTGAAATACAAAAAATTAAAATAGAACATTAAAACAATTGTATGAAATGCTCTTCTTTAACTTCAATGCACTTCTGAACTCGCATAGCTGTTTCTTAAAGAACGTTATACTCCAGGTCTTCGCAGGTTGTAACGGCGGTTGCGTAGACAATATTTTTAAAATGTTCCCAAACAAATAAATCAAGAGGAGTCAAATCAGTTGACCTTGGAGGCCATCGCACAGGGCCATTCGTCAAAATTGCTTTTTTTTTTCGAATGCCTGTTGAAGGTAATCAATTACTACTCTCCAAATTATGAGGAAGAGCTCCATATTGTTGGAAACACTTCTGAATATGATCAAGAGGTGTCAAATCGGGTGACCGTGGAGGACACAAGGTTAAATATTCTATATCGACCCTTAAACGAAGACCTACCTTTGGTTCCGGAAAGGTTGATCTGGAACCATCCCAATCAGGCTGATCTGCCACATCGTCTGAGCCAGAACTGTGCCTATGTTTGATTCGGGCTGCGCCGGAGTCCCTGCGGTACCGCGACTCGGAGCTGGCGAAATGCTCCTGTTGGGAGCGGGATTCCCCTGCAAATGGGGAGGCATACGAGAGGGCGCAGGCATGTGAGATGGCGGAGGCATATGAGTTGGCGGCGGTACAAAGGTAGTCGAGGGCCGGTAGATGGGAGGTGGGTTCATCATGTGCTCCTGTTGGTTCGGATGAACCGGCGAAGTTGCTTGAAAACCTAACAAAAAGTTACAAGTGTAACATGCCATTATATATATTTGATGATCTGAATAGGTGAATAAACTTTGTTGGGGTTTACTTTTATAACTTTACAATAGCGTAATTCAATGTTCATAAAAGGTAGTAGCTGTTGTCTGAGAGATATTCGTCTCAATTTCCGCCAGATGGAAATCAGTTGAAAACAATTGTAGATACTCAACAATCGAAATGTCGTGACTTTAAATCATGGTTTTATTTTCTTTTTCGGGCAATGGAAGTCCAAGCAATTTCAATCAAAGAAACTTCCTTGATGTACCATTTGGTATTTTATTACAATTCTTCAGTAAATTTGGCTATAAATATTCACGGAACATGATACATTACATAAGCTTGGTGAAATATTACGCACAGTCAACATATGAAACTAACTTCTTAGTATTACATTACGCTTACATTAACATTGCATTTCATAACTGTATAATATTGCTCTTGAACCAATCGAATGTAACCTAACAAAAGTAACTTTGCCTAGAAGTGAATTAAAACATGCAGTGTCTGCAATTGAACATGAAACGCGCTTTTTGCAAACTTATTTTGCAATATTACAAACCAACGATATGGCACCAAAACTACCAGCTTCATAAGGACCTATTAACTCAATTAACACTATGATAGTGACCTATTTCAGTTTGATGTCAGACATAACAAACGAATTGGAGGCTGCAAGACACTGTAGGTATATATTTAACAAGAATGGAACAAAAATAATAGGTGGTAGGACTTTATCAGAATTCCCTTTGTAAAGAATAAGCACCAAATTTGCAAGAAATATATCAACTATTGAAAAACATTGGATAAAAAAATTTGAAATTACTTTTCATAGTAACCAAAAAATTGTTAGTTTCGAATGTTGAAGGGCGCAATAAAATAACTTGCATATACAGGGTCCTGCAGAAAGGCGCTGTCTTCCATATCTCCATTATGGTAATAGATAGATGGATGACTTATGAGCAGAATTACTCTATTTTCTAAGCTTTTCAAAATGAAAATAGTGTCACTCACATTGTTGTTGTTGTTCAGTTTGTCTGGGCGGGTCCAAATTTTGGTTATTTAAATGACAACTTGTATATTTTTATCACATTTTCGGTTTTTACGTGAGAAATAAAAAGTACTTTCTATAATTTTTTTTTTCGAATATATTGACAGTTTTCAAGATTTTTAGAATAGCTTTTTTTTTAAAAATTCGTCACTCATAATATTCTAAATTATAAAGTTATACCGAGCCATTAAAATCAATTTTTGTAATAGATGGATGGATAATTTTAAGAGCAAAATTATTTTATTTTCCGAACTTTTCAAAATGAAAATGGTGTCACCCACAGAGAGGGTGTCCAGTTTTTCTGAGCGGGTCCAAATTTTGGTTATTTAAATGACAACTTGTATTTTTTTATCACATTTTCGGTTTTTACGTGAGAAATAAGAAGTACTTTCTATAATTTTTTTTTTTCGAATAAAATGAAAATTTTCGAGCTTTTTATCAAAATTCATCACTCATAATATTCGAAGTTATAAAGTTATACCAAATCCCATTAAAATCAATTTTTGGTCAAATATTATTGGTTGGTGACTCTCAAATGATAAATCTAAAATCGACCTGTGATATACAGGGTGCGAAAAACAGCTTGTCAAACATTATTTCAAATGGAACACCCTCTATAGTATCGACCCATAAGAAGCGCCAGCATAGTAAAGTGTTATCATTACATTACTCATCAATGAAAACCCTCGTAAGTGCATTATAATTTCATAATCATTAAAACAATTCAATATATCTAATATTTAAATAGTCTTGTTTTTTTATGCCTCCCAAATACAACTTAGCTCTGTGAGCGTTTCAATGAACACCACTCCATTATCCGGATATCATATTATCTCAGTGAGCGCAAACAATATGTCTCAATTAACAATAGAGACCGTAGTTCAGTAAGTACTATCAATTCCGACTTCATGAACGAAAACATGGATCCCTCAAGGGTCCATATTGGGACCTATTTTATTTATCTTGTACACCAACAACATAAATGCTTAGATAAAGCATCTGGAATACCGGGTGGCTACGGAAGTATTGCCTACGGAATATCTCAGTTATTGTATGAAGTAGGTTTGTGAAATTTGGAGCGTCGATATAATGACATAAGAGCTAGAATTTGAGCATATTGACATGTCGAAGTTAACTTCCGGTCTGACCGGAAGTAACATCAACTTTCTTATTTTAAATGGAAACCCTATTTTTTTTTTCTTTTCGCTTTATTCAGCATTCAATTCCCTTTCTAATGACATATCACAAGTTGGTATCTAACCAGAAACTAGATCAGAAAAAAATTATTATTGAAATTCACCGAGTAGGCCGTGGAAGCAAAATGAAAGCCAAAAATTGAAAAGTTGGCTATGGAAACCATACGTCACTTGATAACAGTTGCTACTACTGTGATATTTCATTTTCATTCGTCGGCGTTATAAAAAGCCGCCAAAAAAATATTGGAAAAATTGGGAAAAAAACAATACTCTGTAGGTCCATAACTTAAATAGGAACATACAACTTTTTCTTGCCTGTACTATTCAGCATAACCATTCCTTTCTAATGATATAATAGAAAGTAATTTTTTGAAATGAAATACCAAAAAATCCAATTATTATTCTTCAAATAACAAAACAGATTATCGCCATACGCAAAAATATCATTAAAAATAATGTGGAATGATAAATTATATCCTGTAGGTTCTAGGTTAAATAGGAACATAAACATACTTGGTCTGTGCCATCGTCCATAGATATTCTAATATCTACCTATGGACGATGTTTGTGCTATTCAGAATAATCATTCCATTGCAATAATCATTCGAACCAAAATATTAACAAGTAGGCTGATTAAGATGTATTTTGGAATGAAATAAAAAAGAAACGAGAGCTCTCACGAACGCTCCTATCCATAATATTTTGACGTTCGAAGTAGTGTTTTTGATTCTGCCATTTTAAAAGGGTTTGGAAATCGAAATCAGTTAGTGGAATATTCAAAAAATGCCCCGTTATCCACGAACCGAACAAATTGACATGCTTCTCATTTATGGTGAATGTTCAAAAAATTCTTATGCCGCTGAACGATTGTATTTAGAGCGATATCCAGGGAGGCAGCAACCGTCAAGAAGGTATTTCCAGTGGCTTGAAGAAAAATTAAGAACTGAGCCTGATGTTCACGAAGACCAAGAAGCATTTGTTATTAATGAGGAAACTGAAATTAATGTATTAGCTTTAGTACAATATGATAGCACAATTTCCTCAAGGCAGATTGGCGCCAAATTAGCTATAAGTAAGGACTCTGCTAGGAAAATTTTGAAAAAACGTCGATTTAAATCCTTCAAGTATCAGTTGCATCAATATTTGTATGAAAATGACGGTGAAAGGCGCCTGGAATATTGTAATTGGTTTCTTCGACAAAATGCTGAGAATCACCTATTTAACTATTATATCTTGTTTACGGACGAGTCAAGATTTACCAACAATGGATTATTTAACAGGAATAATACAAGGTAGGTACTGTACTTTATTTGGATTATTGTCGATAGTCGAAGTGTAAAGTGCTAAAAGTGTGAACGGTCTTTTGTTTCAGGTACTGGGCGATAGAAAACGAGCACCGGTTTCGACAAGGTGGCTTCCAGGAGAGATTTGGTGTGAATGTTTGGGCAGGAATAGTTGGAACTCATATTGTTGGCCCCATTCTTTTTCAAGGCCAACTAACCGGAGAGAGATACTTTAATTTTTTAACGAATGAAATTTCGGAATTCATTAACAAACTACCAGTGGAAATAACTGAGAGAATGTACTTCCAGCAAGATGGCGCCCCTCCGCATAATTCAAGAATAGCGAGAAATTATCTTCAAAATCGCTTTCAAGAGAGACTTATAACAACCCATGGTCCAGTCAGGTGGCCACCATTTAGAACATTTGTTTTGAATTTATTTTATCTTTAATCAATTTGATTTTTATTTTTATTTTCGATAAATCTGTTTTTTTGTAATTTGAATAATAATAATTGGATTTTTTGGTATTTCATTTCAAAAAATTACTTTCTATTATATCATTAGAAAGGAATGGTTATGATGAATAGTACAGGCAAGAAAAAGTTGTATGTTCCTATTTAAGTTATGGACCTACAGAGTATTGTTTTTTTCCCAATTTTTCCATTTTTTTTTGGCGGCTTTTTATAACGCCGACGAATGAAAATAAAATATCACAGTAGTAGCAACTGTTATCAAGTGACGTATGGTTTCCATAGCCAACTTTTCAATTTTTGGCTTTCATTTTGTTTCCACGGCCTACTCGGTGAATTTCAATAATAATTTTTTTCTGATCTAGTTTCTGGTTAGATACCAACTTGTGATATGTCATTAGAAAGGAAATTGAATGCTGAATAAAGCGAAAAGAAAAAAAATAGGGTTTCCATTTAAAATAAGAAAGTTGATGTTACTTCCGGTCAGACCGGAAGTTAACTTCGACATGTCAATATGCTCAAATTCTAGCTCTTATGTCATTATATCGACGCTCCAAATTTCACAAACCTACTTCATTCAATAACTGAGATATTCCGTAGGCAATACTTCCGTAGCCACCCTGTATATTGCATATGCTGATGATGTTTCTGTTTTAGTTTCGTCTGAAAATTTGGTGGCGAAAAGCGTTTCGTTGACTAAAAGTATTTTTAACTATGTCAATATCCTTGATTTTTTTTCCAAAACTGTTAAAACAAACTTGATCAGATTTGTAACTTCTGGAATAGCTCAAGATTTCTCTATTAATAATGACAACTTCAATAGGTATTGATGTTCAACATGAACCTATTCGCTTTTTAAGAATTTTCTTTGATGAAAAGCTGGACTCTGGAAATCTCATTGCAGTCAGGTAATTACCAAATTTAATTAGTTAAAATTATCTCGGTTAAAATATGAAAACTCGGACAATGCCTCCCAAATTTTTATTGCACAGAAAAAAATCCTACGATGTATAGCAAACATTTCTCAGAATCATGCAGAAATAACTTCAAAAGATATGGAATTCCACCACTATCATCATCATTTATACAAAAATAAAAAACTATCAGTACTCCGGTTCGTAAACTTCATAGTCAATTTTGCGTTTAAAAGTAGTTCTAATGTTCCATACTATTAAGTCCAAAAATTATTTAATAAATTGCTCAGTGTTGTGAAAGAAACAATATTTTTTACTGAAAACATTGTTTTTAGTCTTTGAACGAGCTTTTTGATTTTTTAATATCTCCCAGTTTTAATGTTTTAAAATTACATTTCATCGCAACTTTTTTCATATTACTTTTGCATTGTTTTCGGTTATTTGATACTAACAGTATGTTTCTGTGTTATATGGATAAACTGACGAATCCTATGCAATTGTTGGTTAAACGAGAATATTATTATTATAATCTTTTTTGCAGATGACAAGTTCTACTATTATCTGGCAGCACGGGAAGAACATTTATTCATGTGCCTCAAAGTGGATATCAGTTTTTAGTAACGAAAAATATCTTCTTACCTTCCGGATGAGGTCTTTGCGGCGGAAGAAGAATACGAGCAGCCGCATTACCGGCACGAAAAGCCGACAGGTTCCAGTTCGGGGGAGCCTGCTGGTGGGCGATGATTTCACCTGGAGATGGCGCTGTGAAATGCGGCATATGCTGGACACCCAACAAGGCCAATGTTCCCGTCGAATCCTATAAGGACAAATCAAATATAACGAGAATAGAAGCAACAATTCAACCTGTTTTCTATGCATTTCAGCTTTTTACCAGCTCTGCAACTTGGTACATGACATATTTCATACCAAAATTGAGTTCAAAAAATTGTCTTGTAATAATTTATAACCATATTATACAGGGTTATGATAAAGTAATGCACAAAATTCATAAAACGTACAACGATCACCTTTGAAAAAAATGCAAAAACACGTCAAACTGTTCTTTTTATTCCGCATCTTTTGACATAAGTTACAAAAATAACGCGTCAAAGTTGTCAAAGTTATGACGTCATCAACAAATTTTTTTAATGGGAAGCTAAGATTTTTATCACATTATGAGATAGAGCTTGTGTCTGTACACAAGGGAAAAATAGTTGCAGTAGGGCTCACATAAGAAAAAAAAACGAGAAAATGAATAAAAAACGAAATAAACGTAAGTTTCATAATAACTTTTCAATTAACTAAACAGTCCATTAAACCAAAACTATTTCTTATAGGAATTGTTCAAACTGTGTCCCATTTACTAACTGACATAGGCCAAGACGATGGTAGACCGCATTTATAGAGTTTTCGATCATCTGCGGAGTTATACGAGTCATTTCGTGTCTAATTCTTTCCATTAAGTCTTCTAAATCGTCTGGCCGGTTAATGTAGACCCGACTTTTCAAATGTCCCCACAGAAAAAATCAAGGGGGGTTAGATCAGGTGACCTAGGTGGCCACTCCATTGGTCCACGTCTTCCAATCCACCGTCCTTCAAACTGGTTATCCAGAAACCTTCGAACAGTATGACCATAATGTGGTGGTGCGCCATATTGTTGGAACCAAATACTGGGATCCAAGTTGTCCCCATTATTTGGATCCGGAAATGCCGCAAGTAGGTCCGGAAGCACTGCCATACAAGATGTTCCAAATATCGTTCAGCTGTTAAATTCCCGCGAAAGTAATAAGGACCAATAAATCTTTCCCGGACGATTCCTACCCAAACATTAATTTTTTGGGGACGCTGGGTATGTTTCGTCTGCATCCAGTGGGTATTTTCCCGAGCCCAGTAGCGAGAATTGTGTCGATTTACAGAACCACTTAGACAAAACGTTGCCTCATCGGAAAATACTACACTATTAAGAAAATTTGGATTTTCGTCACAATGCCGCATGAAGATTTCACAAAATTCCAAACGTCTGTCCGGATCATCTTCTGAGAGTTCGTGAACAAGATGAACTTTGTATCGGTGTAGTTTTTCTTTTTTTATCATCTTTACTACAAACGACTGACTAACATTTTCTTGTAAGGCAATTTCTGTTGTAGTTCACATCGTCGCTTATTCCTGGTCGTCCAGATTTCGGAGCATCCCTCACGCTTCCCGTTGCTTCAAATTTTGCAACAATTCTTCTTACTGTGCTTCTAGCAATTGGAGGTCTTTCAAAATGTGTTGCGTTAAATAAAGCACATGCTTCTTCATGACTTCGAAGGCGATCGCCGTAACCTACCATCATTAGAATTTCTATCCTTTCTCTTTCGGTTAAACGAGCCATAATAATAAAACTGTGGTGACACTAATTGTACGACTGACACTGACAAACCGTTGTTTTAGTAAAACAATTGAAAAAATTTATAAGAAGACATGTTCTTACTAGATAAGTTTAAGTTTGACCTCTTTTTATAATTGGTTTTGTTATTTCGTTTTTTATCCCTTTTCTCGTTGTTTTTCTTATGTGAGCCCTACTGCAACAATTTACCCTTGTGTAAAAACACAAGCTCTATCACATAATGTAATAAAACTCTTAGCTTCCCATTAAAAAAATTTGTTGATGACGTCATAACTTTGACGTGTCATTTTTGTAACTTATGTCAAAAGATGCGGAATAAAAAAAACAGTTTGACGTGTTTTTGCATTTTTTTTAAAAGTGATCGTGAACCCTGTATACATAATGTAATAGGGTTGAAAAAATTTTTTTTTGTATACTTATAAGTTGTTTAGCCGGTCACTGTCGATGACGAATAGGATGATGCATATACAAATCCAGGGTCTACGACGGAAAACTCAATAACATATTTCAACCATAGCAATTGTTCTACTAACTTTAGTTTATACAGAATTAACTAAAATATGGAAATCATTGAGCTAGCAATGAGCATGCACAGAATATTTTTTGATAATAGAACAGCAAAAGAAAACAAGTTAATTTTTTTTTTTTTTTGCCGTTACTTGATGAAGATCCTTAGTAATTTGTAGAAAATACCCAGGAAACGATTTGATCTGGGTATTTTCTACAAATAACTAGTTAATTATCTATAAATAGCCATAATTACTATACAGTCTCAGCCATATAAAGTAGCGCTTTACTCACGCGTGGAATAAAGTAACTATTATATTCCACTGTCATAAAAATAATTAATTTAGTTTCGCCAGCTTTTCAAACAACAAAAAACTATCATTAACAACCAACACGCCACATTATAACTTGCTGGGATTCACAAGAAAATAAGACGCCTGAACTGCGTTTGAAAAATCTTGCTTGTATAATTAACAACATGTAACTATTAAGCATGCTGATACTTCGTGGTGTCATTTTCAATGATATTCACAAGATAAAAATCAAATGTAAGGAAAATATTGGAGTACTTACAACATAATAAAAGTATACGATCGCCATCCTGATCAAACTAACACTGTCCACTAAACTTTCCGGATTACGTTCTCTTTCGATATCCCCAAACTTAGAAAATCTAGAAATCTGAACCACGTTTCAACCCTTTACGAGATACCGGCACTAAATAGACTTGAATGCTACGACTCAACCGTAGTTAAGAATGTTAGAAGTGAAATAGGTCTTGATCAAAACCAATACCTACTTACAGGTACTGAGGTGCCAACTGAAATTAACATCAGAAAGGTGTTATTAAAGGCTGATATAATGCAAACCGTAGAAAATTTCCGACACATCAAAATTACTCGTTTTCTTGTGAATAATATTATGTATCTGCCGTTATAATCAACTCCAACAGAGCATTTTTGGCATTCATGGAAATATATTCGTGGGAAATTTACGTATGTTCTATTAAAAAGTATTTTTTTCTAAGCCTGTACATGAAAATTAACATTTTTCAACCGGAACATGAAAGTAATAGTTTTTCACTCGTGGAAAAAGTCTCAACTCACGAAAAAACTACTTATTTTCATCCCTTGTTGAAAAATATACTCTTAATTTTAAACATGACTTTTTATTGTGTTCAGAGTCTGGTAATAAAACTTATAAGAGCATATTCTTCCATCGTGTCTTTTGTGTGGTGGATATCGTTTATTTGCGTCCGTATCTGTACTTATAACAAAAGGGTTGGTGTTCATGGAAATGTTTGTCGAAAATATTCGCTCTCATTGTACAATGTTTCGGTTGTTCAACATGACTTTCTTCTTCTTATCAACGAATATTTGTGTGTTGGCACACACTGTAAATAATTACGTATTCTTGATTGGTATTCATGATAATACGTTCGTCGGAAATATTTACTATTATTATTTTGGTTGTTATACATGAATATCTTGAATGCTCGCAGTACCAAATTTGAAAACAGTTGTGTGGCACACAGTGGTAATTCTTAAATTCAACGAAATGCGGGATTGGCATTCTGATGAAAATATGTTAGTCGAATATGTATTTTACAAAAACAAATTAACAGTAGCTAATTAATATTCAATTAGAGGAGTTTGCACTCAAAAATATGCCTAAAAGATTTCATTCTAAACAATTTCAATCGAATATGTTTTTTGAATCAACTATTTTTCCAGTTATTTTCAAAATTATCGGAAAATATAAACACCAGTGACTATTTTACAGTAAGTCTTACATGGAAACTCTTCGAGAACTTTTCTAACGCTACTAGCGATCTGCAATATTTGAGACTTAGTGGGTAAAATCATTCGAAATTAAATTATGGGGCGTTCCGATGTCTTTCACTATTTTTAGTGAATTTTATGATTTTATTTTCCCGAGTTTTGCAGAAATTTTTCACGGCTTTCTATCTTGACTTCGAGGGGGCGAGGAGTAAAATTTTTTTCATTTTAATTATGCGACTGTCCGATGTTTTTTATAATTTTCGAGGATTTTTACGATTTTATTTTGGCAGGTTTTAGCATCTTTCTTCAAAAGGAGAAGGCATTTTTTATGAATTTTCACGATTCTCTATATAGCCATCTGAGGTGCATTCATCATATTAAATTATTCGACAGACCTATATTTTTCTCTGATTTTACAGAATTTTCCGATTTTATTTCAGTTTGTTTTTGAAGCAATTTTTCATGTCTTTCACGCTCTTCATCTATCCCCAAGAGGGCTGGATGTAAGATTGTTTTCAATCAAATTATGTGACTGCCTGATATTTTTCACTATTTTAAAGGGTTTTTTCGATATCATTTCCGCGAGATTTTGCGTCTTTTTTCAAGAGGGAGAGATTTTTCACGTTCGAAACCGTCAGGGTGCAGAGGGGAGGGGTCATATTTATTTATATTCAATTACTCAATGGACACATGTTTTTCACTAATTTTACAGAATTTTCCGATTTTATTTTAGCTAGTTTTTGAAGCAAGTTTCCACGTCTTTTACGATCTCTATCTAGCCTTCAAAGAATCAGGGGGTAACCTTTTTGCAAATGAGTAATGCGACTGCCCGATATTTTTCAATAATTTAAGCAATTTTTTCGATTTGATTTTCTCGAGTTTTTGCATATTTTTTCAAGGGGGAGCCATTAGAGCCCCTCGACCGACAGTTTCTGTAATCATAATTTTTCTCGTCCGAAACCATCAAAAAATTTCTGAGGGTTATATTTTTTTATATTAAATTACTCGCCGGACCCATGTTTTCCATTAATTTTACAGAATTTTCGAAATTTATTTTACCTAGTTTTTGCAGCAATTTTCTACGTCTTTTGCGCTCTCTATCTAGCCTTCAAGGTAACCCTTCTTGCAAATGAATCATACGACTGCCCAATATTTTTCACCATTTTAAAGAATTTTTTCGATTTTATTTTCTAGAGTTTTTGCATATTTTGTAAAGGTGAGAGGGGTCTCAACCGACAGTATTTTTCAGTCATAATTTTTCTGAATTCTTACGTGTTTTCTCTATCTAGCCTTCCGGGATGCAGAGGGGGGGAGCATATTTTTTATATTAAATTATTCAACGGACCTATGTTTTTCACTAATTTTACAGATTTTTCCAATTTTACTTCATCTAGTTTTTGGAGAAATTTTTCACGTTTTCACAAGGGAGCAGAAAGTAAAATTTTTTGTAATTGAATGATACGACTGTCCGATGTTTTCCATTATTTTTATGAATTTTTTAGATTTTATTTTCGCAGTTTTTGCAGCAATTTTCCACGTTTTTCGAGCTCTCTATCGAGTCTTCAAGGGAGCGGAAGGTAAAAGTTTTTACAATAAAATGATACGACTGTCCGATGTTTTCTATTATTTTTGAGAATTTTTTCGATTTTATTTTGGCGAATTTTTGCATCTCTCTTGAAGAAGACTCTCAATCGGCAATTTTTTCGTCATAATTTTTCACGTCCGAAACCTCCGGAAATATTTCTGAATTTTTACACGTTCTCTATTTAGTTTTCAGGTGGAACAGGGGGGGTTTATATTCTGTATACTAAATTATTTGCCAGGTCTATATTTTTCACTAATTTTACAGATTTTCCGATTCAATTTTAGCTAGTTTTTGCATTTTTTTTTGCGAAGAGGAGAGTTCGAACCCCGCCCTTTCCCTGATGGTAATATATTATTGCATTGTCATCTAAGTTTATTATACCAAATTTCAGCGAAATTGGTCTAAAATTACTAAATTCCTCCCCTTCGAAGTCCTATTACGATGAAATTTAGTAAACCTTATAATTCAAGTTTCAAGCATCTTCTTGGGCTAGATTTCAAATGGGAGGAAATGAAAGTCCCAAATCAAATCGAATAAATTTATTTTCCACGTGTATGAGGCACAGCAGAACAAAAATAAATAACAAACAATATAAACAAATATCTATATTAAAACGTTTCTGGCTACAAAGATAATACTACTCAAGAGAATTTCAACAGTAACTTCAAAAATTAAGTACGCATCGCACACAAAGGTTTGCGAGAATCCACTGTAATTGACATCTAGAATTGCAATACAGAATAGTAAAAACTTCTAAAATTGATGGATTTCTGAAAGATCGCGCCATCCTCGATTAATAGTAAAACTAAACATCTCAGATCAATTTTTAAAAATGTATCAACACACTCTTCGTATCAAAAACATCCACGTACGTGTGGAATCACATCAAATTTACAATCAACAAATCAACAGCTCCATAAAATCTCGATAAAGTCAATACAATGTTCAAATAACAATCAAAGAGTGAAACCAATAGTGAGGGGGTGGATATTCATCAGTAGAAGGGCAGATGTCTTTGTGGTCGAGAATGAATTAAATATGGCACACTCAAATTGGGTTTTTTCTTGGAAATTGAAGAGATCTATCACGCAATTCGATAATTTATATCCCAATTTTGGTCAAAACAACAATAACGAAAAGTGTATTATGCTCAAACACAAAAATCATTGAACATAAGATCCATGCTGAATATTTACGAAAGAACAATTACCCTGTTGAGAGAACATACCGCCAAATTTTTGGCAACGAATGGAAAATAAGCTTATATTTTATTCTTATAGACGTGCCTGCATCTTCTCAAACTCTAATTGAGATTTCTAATGGCTTTAGACACCCAAATAAAAAGAGACGAAAGTTCATAATTTTTCCGTCCTTGTTGCCAGGGAATGTACTCTGTGATTGGCTAGAAAGTGACATATGTCAAAATTCCACCAATAGCAAGTGAGGAATAAGAAGCCCCGGTGCTTGAAACTCTTAAATGGAAAGCGGCTTATAAGGTCAGGGAGTATAAATGTCATTTTCAACTGTAGCTGTCATTATGGTAACCAATCACAGAGCGCGCCCCTGGCAACAAGGATGGAAAAATTAAGAACTTTCGTCTCTTTTTATTTGGGTGTCCAAAGCCATTAGAAATCTCTATTGCGCTCTCTACATCTTTATTAAATCCTTTCGTCTATGAGGGAGGTAAATAACGTGCATTCGGTTATCTTTTTCGAGTAAGATTGACTTTCGGAGTGAATTGTCTGCTTTTGTTTGCTGAAAAATTCATAGCCTACTATTTATACAAGCAAACGAAATGCGAAAGTCAAAATATTTTATTATTCAACACACTAACCTCTTAATTTAATGAATTTTTATAATAACCTGCAAGGCCTCTGGACCTTAAAAAAAATATTATATTGCTTTGCAATCCAGGCGTCTACAGAATCCAACCCAAGAGGTAGATTTTCGTTTTTAAAGTCAGGACAAAATACTCCTACAGGAGCTAGAAGTGTATGGCTTCAGAGATACTCCTTCGCGGTGGTTCCACTCATACTTGTCTGATCCGCATCGGGTCGCACTAAATGGTAATCTAGTTCTCAAAAGTCTTGTGGTGTTCCACAGGGCTCAGTGCTTGGCCCACTCCGTACATCAAAGACCTAGCTTCTGTTAACGATGAAGTAAAATTGACACTGTTTGCGGATGATACCACAAAAGTATGGCACAGCAAGAACAAAGGGGAATTGAACAAACCTAGAGTAGGTGAAGAAATGGTGTGAAGCTAATAAATTATCCTTCAATTTATCAAAAACGTGCATGAAACTTGAGGAATTTTGTGAAATTACGAGTACGAGAATAGATGCTGATGAGAATTTCTTTTTCAACATCTGCTTTTCTGATCTACATCCTTCTACATTTTTTTTAATTCGACTGTGAATCGTCAGATGTCAATCCACATGTGTTGCACGAAGTCCATACTGAAACTCCCCAAAAACTCAATGTCTGGGCCGGTATTTTTGGGGGCCGTTTGAAATTATTGAAGGAATTACTTTTTCCACAATTAGTAAACATCATTGAAAATGACGATCGTTACCATGAAGACCACTTGATATTCCAACAATAAGCACAGCTTGTTAGGGCGTTTTTGGAGAGAATGTTTCCTGGAAGTTGGATTGGAAGAAGAGGCTGTATAGAGTGGCCAGCCAGATCTCCAGATTTAACCCCACTCGACTTTTTCTTGTGGGGTCACAGCTCCGAGGGATGTAATGTATTTCGGGTGAATTTTATTGCAAACGATGCCCCCCTCCCGTAATGTAGTTGACGTGATTAAATTCACTTTGGATGTTAAGATGCTAAGAAAAGGGAAATACGTTTCAAGGCATCTTTCAGATTCGTGAACACCTTTTCTTGAGATCAGTATCATCTGTCAGAACCCGCCAGATAAATGATTTTCGATAACCAGTTTCCCTTTCTGCATCCTATATTTTTATTGCACTCGCTCCGGCGCACATTTGGTATTTTTTTGAAATGGATCCCCCTATATGTCCCCTCATAAATCATTTTCAATGTTGGGGATCGCATTCAACGTTACCAAGTTATTCACATTTCGAACAAATTCAACGAAAAATCATGATTAAGGAAGAAAATCAACAAAACCTAAGTATAAGAGATCAATGAGAGAATCTAGGTATGCAGGTACCCAAGATATGTGCCAAAACACAATATTCGGAATCACGTAGAAATACAGGGTGTTCAGAAAAATCATCGAATTGTGCTATTTTCTTCAAATGGAATTTATTAAAAGAACACCGTCTCCTAGAAAATATGTTCTCTTCAGATGCACGTACATCTTTCTCAAATTGTTACTGGTCTAATTGAAGCCCCCTTCGGACACACAAAAAATACCAGAATATAAGGCAACGCCATATTGGTTCTTTATTCATAAATGGCAGTGTTGCAGATGAAGATTATTCAAAGATGCTTTGGGACACAGTTTCTTGCTTCTAGTCTCAGAACAGGTCCTGCTCGTTTTGTATATTTTAACGCCTTTCACTCTTTCGATCTGGTAAAATTTTCAAAACACATTCTTCTTCCTCAGAAGAAATGCCCAGAAACTGTTCTTCTTCCTCTTGTTTTTTCCCCTGTTCTGGCAGAATTTCTTTTTTTTTTTTTTTTTCGTTGTGCTTCCTCTCATCGTTTTTCTTCTTCCTACGTTCCTCATTCGCATGTTTCTCTTTTCGCTTTCAATCTTCATCTTCTTTCTCATTCGCCTTTATTCTTACAATCTGCAAATGTACTCCATTTCAATTGTTCCTTGTCTTGCATTAGCCGTAATTTTCCTTCAAGACTCCTTGAATACTTCTCATTTGATAATATTAACTCCTGACAGCACAAATCTCCTTGGATCCATCCTAAAATTCCTTGGAGCTGCCTGTATTCAATAATTATTACTCTTACACTAACCGTCGCAAATCTCGTTGAGATTAAAAAAAGCTATTTATTATATTCAATGATCCCACACCTGACACCATTTGTCGGAACTTTCCTCAAGTTTACCTAAAAATTCCTCGGAAACTGCTTGTATTAAATGATCCCACACCTGACACCATTCGTCGGAACTTTCCTTAAGTTTACCTAAAAATTCCTCGGAAACTGCTTGTATTAAAGGATCCCACACCTGACACCATTCGTCGGAACTTTCCTTAAGTTTATCTAAAAATTCCTTGGAAACTGCTTGTATTAAATGATCTCACACCTGACACCATTCGTCGGAACTTTGCTTAAGTTTATCTAAAAATTCTTTGGAAACTGCTTGTATTAAATTATCCCACACCTGACACCATTCGTCGGAACTTTCCTCAAGTTTACCTAAAAATTCCTCGGAAACTGCTTGTATTAAATGATCCCACACCTGACACCATTCGTCGGAACTTTCCTTAAGTTTATCTAAATATTCCTTGGAAACTGCTTGTATTAAATGATCCCACACCTGACACCATTCGTCGGAACTTTCCTTAAGTTTATCTAAAAATTCCTTGGAAACTGCTTGTATTAAATTATCCCACACCTGACACCATTCGTCGGAAATTTCCTTAAGTTTATCCAAAAATTCCTTGGAAACTGCTTGTATTAAATGATCCCACACCAGACACCATTCGTCGGAACTCTCCTTGAGTTTGCCTAAAAATTCCTTGGAAACTGCTTGTATTAAATGATCCCACACCTGACACCATACGTCGGAACTTTCCTCAAGTTTACCTAAAAATTCCTCGGAAACTGCTTGTATTAAATGATCCCACACCTGACACCATTCGTCGGAACTTTCCTTAAGTTTATCTAAAAATTCCTTGGAAACTGCTTGTATTAAATTATCCCACACCTGACACCATTCGTCGGAACTTTCCTTAAGTTTATCTAAAAATTCCTTGGAAACTGCTTGTATTAAATTATCCCACACCTGACACCATTCGTCGGAAATTTCCTTAAGTTTATCAAAAAATTCCTTGGAAACTGCTTGTATTAAATGATCCCACACCAGACACCATTCGTCGGAACTCTCCTTGAGTTTGCCTAAAAATTCCTTGGAAACTGCTTGTATTAAATGATCCCACACCTGAACCAATTCGTCGGAACTTTCCTCAAGTTTACCTAAAAATTCCTCGGAAACTGCTTGTATTAAATGATCCCACACCTGAACCAATTCGTCGGAACTTTCCTCAAGTTTACCTAAAAATTCCTCGGAAACTGCTTGTATTAAATGATCCCACACCTGAACCAATTCGTCGGAACTTTCCTCAAGTTTACCTAAAAATTCCTCGGAAACTGCTTGTATTAAATGATCCCACACCTGAACCAATTCGTCGGAACTTTCCTTAAGTTTACCTAAAAATTCCTCGGAAACTGCTTGTATTAAATGATCCCACACCAGACACCATTCGTCGGAACTCTCCTTGAGTTTGCCTAAAAATTCCTTGGAAACTGCTTGTATTAAATGATCCCACACCTGACACCATTCGTCGGAACTTTCCTTAAGTTTACCTAAAAATTCCTCGGAAACTGCTTGTATTAAATGATCCCACACCAGACACCATTCGTCGGAACTCTCCTTGAGTTTGCCTAAAAATTCCTTGGAAACTGCTTGTATTAAATGATCCCACACCTGACACCATTCGTCGGAACTCTCAAGTTTACCTAAAAATTCCTTGGAAACTGCTTGTATTCAATAACCCCACACCTGACACCATTCGTCGGAACTATCCTCAGGTTTACCAAAAATTTCCTCGGAAACCGCCTGAATTCAATAATCCCACACCTGACACCATTCTTACGAGTTTATCTCGAAGTGTATTCAAATAATTATACTCGAAACATGTGGATCCGTGACACTAATTATGATTTTTATCATAACATGTTTCAATGAAGAAATAACCATAAATGTATTTTTCAGATCTGGGTTACCCTGTACAGGTCAAAACACGCTTCATAAACATTAAAAAGTTCATTTTGAGTATGCCATATTCCTAAAAAACTATGTTTGAACCAGCAAACAATTCCAGCAGATATCTGGAAAAACACCTAACACGGAAAATGGGAGATCATGCAACAACATTCGAGGGCAAGTTTGCAGCCCCTCATACAAAGTAACAGCACTTCATAAAAAATCGTCAACAACTTAAAATGGACCCTTGTTATTTATTGCAAGAACAACAGATTTTACAATGAAAATACACATGAAGGATTGTCTTTTTTCAGCATTCACAGGTCCGACATCCTCAGAAATATACAAAAAATGTATACTAACAAAAAAGCGCGTCTCGTACATAGCCCGGTTCTTCAGTTGTCGAATAAAATTTTAAAAAACATAAAACCGTACGAATTTAATCATTTTTCGTTATGAGAAAGAGACGGGCTCTGTATAAAACACGCTTCGGTATAATAATAAACAGGACATTTCTTAACAAATCCAAAACGGTTAATGCAATATTGTGCGGTGTAACTTGTGTGTAAAACTAAAATAATTGAGCAAAATTTTTAGAAAATAAATCTCAAAAAAGTTAAGAAGTTTAGTAATAACCGACATGCCAATAACAAGTTCTCCTAAATCGTTCTTTTCGGCGGTAGAGTTGGAATTTTGACCATGAATGACGCCAAAATGTAAAAAAATATATATACATAGATTTATATGAATTAGAAAGCTCTAATATAAATAAAAGCTAATTTATATACAAAAAATATATATATTATACAACTATAATATCGAATAATATACTTCTCATATAAGAAATAGTTTACTGAGAAAATAATACATGTTTGGGAAAACGTTAAAGATTGAAATAGTGTTAATTTTTCTATTTTATTAATATAAGTTTCTTATCACAACTTTTACAATACCATTACAAGAAAAGGTAAGGGACATGATTATTAGGGATAAAATAACCGGTTGATAATTAATGGAGTTAATAACTGATTCAGTAGGCTGCCAATTAACTGGTTCTTTATTATTTTACCTGGCTATATTACCTGTGAATATAATTATTAGACACAATTTGACTGATTTATTACCTGTTTACATCAATTTACAAACAATTGATCTGATAACCGGTAAATTAACTGGTTTACTAGCAGTTTAGTTGATTAATCATTCGATTGAGTGAGTTTCGTTCGTTTATTCGTACCTAAATGGTTTGTTCAATTCAGTTTAGATCATCAAAAATTGATTTAGTAACAGGTAAATTAACTGATTTATTGACAATTCAGATATTTAATATACGAGTAATAGAAATGAGTGCGTTTTTTGTATTTTTTTAACGGCATGATTAAGTGGTTTGGTTAAGTAAATTCAAATAAGGAAAAAAGGATTAGGTAACAGGTAAATTAACTTATCAACTGTTCATTTAATTGGTATACAAGTCATTATATATTATACAGTATTTTGTCTGTTTTTAACGGTATGACCAAGTGATTTATTTAATTACATTTAATCATGAAAATGGAATCAGTGACAGGTAAATTAACTTATTCGTTAATTGTTATACGGGTCATTGAAATGAGTGCGTTTTACCTGTTTTAACAGTATGACCGAGTGGTTAATTCAATTAATTTCAAAATTTGATTAAGTAACAGGTAAATTACCTGGTTCATTAACAGTTCAGTTAATTGATATACGAGTCACTGAAATAGCACGTTCACCAAATGATACTTTGAGTTCGTTATAGAATCGGCCCTGAGTGGTTTATTTAAGTGAATTCAATTAATGAAAAATGGAATTAGTAACAGGTAATTTTCAATCCAGTTAACTAAAATGGAATCAGTGACAGGTAAATTAAGTTATTCGTTAATTGTTATACGGGTCATTGAAATGAGTGCGTTTTGCCTGTTTTAACAGTATGACAGAGTGGTTAATTCAATTAAATTCAAAATTTGATTAAGAAACAGGTATATTAGCTAGTTCATTAACAGTTCAGTTAATTGATATACGAGTCACTGAAATAGTACGTTCACCAAATGATACTTTGAGTTCGTTATAGAATCGGCCCTGAGAGGTTTATTTAAGTGAATTCAAATAATGAAAAATGGAATTGGTAACAGGTAATTTTCAATTCAGTTAACTAAAATGGAATCAGTGACAGGTAAATGAAGTTATTCGTTAATTGTTATACGGGTCATTGAAATGAGTGCGTTTTGCCTGTTTTAACAGTATGACAGAGTGGTTAATTTAATTAATTTTAAAATTTGATTAAGAAACAGGTAAATTACCTAGTTCATTACCAGTTCAGTTAATTGATATACGAGACACTGAAATAGCACGTTCACCAAATGATACTTTGAGTTCGTTATAGAATCGGCCCTGAGTGGTTTATTTAAGTGAATTCAAATAATGAAAAATGGAATTAGTAACAGGTAATTTTCAATTCAGTTAACTAAAATGGAATCAGTGACAGGTAAATTAAGTTATTCGTTAATTGTTATACGGGTCATTGAAATGAGTGCGTTTTGCCTGTTTTAACAGTATGACAGAGTGGTTAATTTAATTAATTTTAAAATTTGATTAAGAAACAGGTAAATTACCTAGTTCATTACCAGTTCAGTTAATTGATATACGAGACACTGAAATAGCACGTTCACCAAATGATACTTTGAGTTCGTTATAGAATCGGCCCTGAGTGGTTTATTTAAGTGAATTCAAATAATGAAAAATGGAATTAGTAACAGGTAATTTTCAATTCAGTTAACTAAAATGGAATCAGTGACAGGTAAATTAAGTTATTCGTTAATTGTTATACGGGTCATTGAAATGAGTGCGTTTTGCCTGTTTTAACAGTATGACAGAGTGGTTAATTTAATTAATTTTAAAATTTGATTAAGAAACAGGTAAATTACCTAGTTCATTACCAGTTCAGTTAATTGATATACGAGACACTGAAATAGCACGTTCACCAAATGATACTTTGAGTTCGTTATAGAATCGGCCCTGAGTGGTTTATTTAAGTGAATTCAAATAATGAAAAATGGAATTAGTAACAGGTAATTTTCAATTCAGTTAACTAAAATGGAATCAGTGACAGGTAAATTAAGTTATTCGTTAATTGTTATACGGGTCATTGAAATGAGTGCGTTTTGCCTGTTTTAACAGTATGACCGAGTGGTTAATTCAATTAAATTCAAAATTTGATTAAGAAACAGGTATATTAGCTAGTTCATTAACAGTTCAGTTAATTGATATACGAGTCACTGAAATAGTACGTTCACCAAATGATACTTTGAGTTCGTTATAGAATCGGCCCTGAGTGGTTTATTTAAGTATAAATGCATTTAGTAACAGGTAATTTTACTAGGTAATTTTCTATTCAGTTAACTGTTATGAGCGTCATTGAACTGAGTGTGTCTTGTCTGTTTTCAAAGGTATGACCAAGAAGTTTATTTGAAAATATAAAAAAAAATGGATTTAGTAACAGGTAAATTAACTGGTTAATTGACAGTTTAGTTAACTGTGAGTCATTGGACGTCTATTTTTAACGGTTTAACTGTTTGATTCAGTTTTCACTGATCAAGAAATCTGTATCAACTTAAAAAAAAACTGATTTAATAACAGGTAAATTAACTGGTTTATTGATATTTTATTTGATTAATTTATAAATTATTGCATTAAAGCATTTTGTCGTTTTTGCAACGGTTCAACTGCAGATTGTGTAAAACTGATTGAATGTGTATCAATTTGATGATCAATAAAAATCTAATATAGTAACTGGTAACTTAACAGGTTTATTGATATTTTTGTACAAATTTCTTCCAGTTTTTTCGAATTTTTACATGTTTCTAACAAAATGTACGATTTCTCAACTAGTAAATTAACTGGTTTTGAAATAATAACTGGTTTTTGACGTTTTCTTTACGAACATAATAATACTGAAGAAAATCATAACTAATAAAAGTTTGATAGAATGTCGAGATAATCATACCCGTCCATTTTCAACCTCAAATTAGGTTCATACTCACAGATTAGAAAATGTTACTGGCATGTGTACGGCAGAAATTTGGAAAGTTAATATCAGCTTCACAACGGTACAGTAACACATAATGAAAAGGAACTCCTCACCTCTACGTGACAGACAATTCTGGGCAGTTCTATCGATGTGAACATTAAACCTTAAGCTAGTTTTATACATATTTTTATAATTTTTTTTATTTTATGTATATCTTTACTTTTGTATATACATTATGTATAAAGCCTTCGTTAATACTTTCGACACTCGGAAGCGGACTTACTTATCTCCCTGTAGGTGGCAGTCCAGGTTGCCTGGGCATGCTGGAAATAAACAAAGGCTAGGATCAGTGCTGTCAAAAAAAAATCCGTTACTTTTCCAATAAGAGTGTCAAGGATATGCACTGGATTCAAGCCACCGGGAGTATTGTACAAAATAAGTGATTTTGCAGTAAGCTGCTTCTCCTCCGCGCCAAGCTAATTCAAACGCCAGAATTGAATTCCTTTTGAAGTCCTTCCGGTTCATTTTGGCCATTGTAAATCCTTCAGATTTATTAAGAGCTGATGCAATAGATTTTTTTTTTAAATCATTTTAAAAATAATCTTAATGTTATTTTCACACATATAAATGATTTTCTCTAGAACTCAAAGAAATGTTGGATTTTGATTTTTGATGTAATGAAGTATTTTTAAGAACCGGCACTGGTGGTATAGTGAACTGCTTACTTATTAGGTCTGCGAGATCTGCGGGATCTGTTATCAAAACTGGGCCCACCCATATGGGTTTGTTGCTGGAGATATTGCTGGTAGATGTGTGGTTGGTTCGGTCCAGGAATAAGCCTGGGATCAGATCCTGAAAAATTAAAATATTCACTTCTCACCGCTGCAGAATATCGTAAAATCCACGAGAACTTTTAGTTTTCAGAAACGTCGGGATAGAAATTTCGAGTCGACTCAGACTGTAGTTGACTAAACTTGACGATCTCTCAAAAATGAAATGAATACCCTGAATAAGTGAAAACGTGGACCAACCTGGTGGATAAGGCATTCCTTGATAAACATTCGGGGGCGGCGGTATTTGTATCCTCGGTCTGTCAAAATGTGCAACATCGCCAACTGGTGTGGGAGACAGACTGTGTCTTGGTGCCCCTGGGGTGGCAGCTCTCAGAGTAATCTGAAAATTTGAAAAAAAAAACTTACCGAAATGATCACCGCCAATAAACAGTACAATCCTTGGAACATTTCCTAAATTGTTTGCCGAAGCTGACTGATAGAAACGTCGACCGTACGATGTACCACAGAAGACTTGGGAGTCTAGTTGTATTTCCTGCTCTGGGACTTATGAAAAGGTGAATGAACACGATTCAAAAATAGAATAGTAGAACCATGAACAAGGATTCGAAAAATTTCCGTTTGTTAATGGAATCTATAACAACTTACCATCTCAGTTTCCTGAAATATCTCTGAAAAAAATTTATCTAAATCTAGATTAGAATGTAGTCCATCCTCCTTTCAAGTAACACAACCTAGATGAGTACTACTCAAATAGTACTGAAGGAAACATCTTTTTTTTTCATAACGAAATCATGACATTGTTGCCATGTCGCAATTTTTCAAGGATACAATAAGCACGTCAGCTAGATTTTGATTTCTGTCGGGTATATTCATGGCAACGAACACCCAAAAATACTGTCTTAGATGGGATATACAGGGTGGGGCAATAGTGCGTCAGAGTCCGATTGCTTTAGTACTAAAATAGTTAGGACGATAATTCAAAAACCAAATATAACTAGAGAACTGTGTCTATATCTAGAAATTATTGCCGGATATACAGGGTGGACCAAGGATCTACAGGGTCAATTGTATTTTTTTCAAATGAAATGCTATGTACTTCAATCCATTTTTTCAAGCATTTTAGTGGTCCCCATCTACACCTCCCATATCCTTTACTATATTTCAACCACTTGGGAGTTATAATTTTTTTTGTCAAAATAATGCTATCTGCAGATGCATACCGAATAAACCACCGTTCCCAAGATTATGGAATGCAGGAGGTCATGATTATAATCCTATTCGTCAGACATACGAGTGATATTTCTGAATCATTATCATTCCCAAAAATTATACAGGATGACTGAAAATGATTCTTCAATTCGGAAGTTTTTCAATTAAATTTTCTCGAGTTCTTCAAATGGAACACTCCGTATATGTTTCGACCATGTGATATAGGATTGAGAGACGAATATTTTTTGTAGAGGTTCACCCTGTATATCCGACAATAATTTCTAGATATAGACACAGTTCTCTAGTTATATTTGGATTTTGAATTATCGTCTCAACTATCCTAGAACTCAAGCAATCGGACTCTGACGCACTATTGCCCCACCCTGTATAACAATAAAAAGGCAAATTGAAACGTTCATTACAGCTCGTTGGGAGCATGTAAAAACGATAGTATTTCCATCGCTGAACGGAGATTCTTCGTTGTCGATATAGTCTGGTCAGTACGGCAACGCTGCATTTGCTATTTGACATAACAACAACAAAAATTTTCTGTTTGTTTTCGTCTTTGACGTATCGGATTGTTTTTTCTTTATTTGATCGGATATTTCATCCAATATCTGTATTTATAGCTTCCAAGAATTAACTCAGTTGAATGCTGAAGAACAGCATCTGTTATTGACAATGATTAAATCAATTTTCTCATTTCAATATTGAATCGAGTCATTGATACATTTTGAATATACATATATTTCAAACATTTCGCATATTTGATATATTTTGTACATTTGATGGATCTCATTCATTTTATTTCAGTAACGATCAACGAAATGGGAGCAACTTTTTCGTTGGAATCGCAAAAAGTGTTATTGTTATTTCGTTAATCCTTTGTCGAATTGAATTTTTGATGCATAATTCAAAATCAACTCGTCCAAATACGTTGGAAAATTTTCGAAAGGGGAAAAATAAAAAAAAAAGTTGGTTCAACTCGAAATTGCAGAGGTTTCGTAAAAAAACTACCAAATCTTCATTTGACTCGGAATCGATTTCAAATTCCATGAACATATACAAAAAACATTGAGTTTTACGAATATAAGAAAAAAAAAATTTGAAAAAAATATTTGGCGAAAAATTACAGCTTTCAACTCAAAATGTACTTTTCAACTCGATAACGGCTTGAGATAGAGCAATTCTGCGAACGCCAATCGATTCAGAATGACGAAATTAGTATGCTCTATGAATTTCAAGTCAATCAATGGAAAAAAAACAATTGAATTCGACGAAGAATTAACAAAATGAGGGCAATTTTTTTGTAGAAATACCAAAAGTTGTCATTATTTCGTTAATACTTTATCGAATTGAATTTTTAATGCAAAATTCGACATCAGCTCGTCGCTTTACGTTTGATGGAATTTTCAGAATTTTCGAAAAATTAAAAATAAAAATTTTCGAAAAAAGGTTCATTTCGAAATTGCAGAGGTTTCGTAAAAAGCCTACCAAATCTGTATTTGACTCGGAATCGATTTCAAATTCGGTCGACACATACAAAAAAAGTTCAATTTCACGAATATGAATTTATAAAAATTGAAAAAAAAAAAATTCCCGGTATTACAGGTTTCAAATCAGGATGAACTTTTCAACTCGAGAACGGTTGAAGATACAGCAATTCTGCGAACGCCAATCGATTCAAAATGACGAAATTGGTATATATTTTGAATCAATCGATGAAAAAAATATATATACCCTGAAAGACTCCGAGGGGTATACCCCTAAAAATCATGAAAAGTACAAAATCATCAGATTCACTTGAAATTAGCATTATATACCCAAAATTTCTTGCTGATTCTAGAAATATATGATTTGGATATGCTTAGATACAAGGTGTACCATAAAAAAGCGATAACATTTTGGAAAAAAAGTTCAACTCGAAATTGCAGAGGTTCCGTAAAAAGCCTACCAAATCTCTATTAGACTCGGAATCGATTTCAAATTTGGTGAGCATATGAAAAAAAGGTTCAATTTTACGAATATGAAACAACATTAGGGAAATCTGTGTAAAAAAAATTAACCCGAAAAAAGTCCAAAGGACTGAAGATGGACAATAAATTATATTTATCTCTCCCCCTCTCTCTCTTTCTCCCTCTCTTTTTGCCCCTTCTCCCTCTCTCTTTCTCCCTCTCTTTTTCCCCCTTCTCCCTCTCCCTTTTTCTCCCTAATGATATTTGTGTCTCCCCCCTCTTTCCCACTAATAATATTTCTCTCTCTCCCCCTCTCTTTCCCTGATATTTCTCTCTCTCCTCCTCTCACTAATTCACTATTTGAAATGGTTATGAATGAAAATATGATTTTTTGGAAAAACGTGACTCGAAAATTCATAAAAAAACTCGCTGCAAAGAACACACCAACTACATCTTAACAGCCAGATCTTCTGATGTAACTGAGATACTCACTATGGCGGCAGTCGGTCTGAACGTAACCGGTGGCGGAATAGTAAACTGACTCGGGGGGCAGAAAGCAATGACTGTGGATGTCGGAGAGTTGGTAGCTGTACTGCTCTGACTCGAGCCCATGGCGAAATTCCTGTTGTACGCATTACTCCTCACGTTGTTGGGACTACGCTGGTGGTAGTCTGACTGGGACTGGGGGTGGTGTGGTCCTGTGAAATAAATCGAGCAGGGATTTCAAAACATTCAAAAAAAAACTCAAATTTCTGAAATACTGTGAACATCATTTTAGTGTGGATTCATGCAGCACCAATTAACAATTATCAAGTAGCAATTACCAATCAACAATTACCAAGTACAAGTTGAACTCCTTGTATTACAATGAATGCATTCATGCAGACAATTAACAATGATCAATTATCAAGTAACAAGTAGAAGTTGGCCAACTTTTATCTTTCCACTCTAATTGAACGAGATTTTCTTCTGGTGCGCAACTAGTATTGGTCAGTATAATGACGGAAAGTATCGAAAATCAACAAAAAAAAAGCTTGTGTTTCTTCCATTTCAATGATAATCGTGAATGCACAAAATTGATTATAAACATTTGGAAAACGAATAGAATCTGAATGTTTAAACAGTTTCAACGACAAAGTGAGGTTAACTCAAATGGCACGGATCTGCTTTGTGCGCATGCTCACTTGTTCCTTGGTAATTGTTAATTTGGGTGCATGAATGCAGCATTTTCAATACTTGCTAATTGATAATTGTTAATTGGTGCTGCATGAATCCACACTTACTCTTAAGATCGATTAAAGGTTCATATCATCATATTCATTACCATCTGCAAACATATTCTGCCATCTCCTTAACATAAAAGAAGATGATTCCAAACATCCAACCAATGGAGAAAATCATTCTTATAATACTCGCCATAGGAACGATATACAGATACCCAAACAAAGGCTTGAATCAACAAGAAGATATAATTTGGGTATTAATCTTTACAAGTCATTGCCCACTCAACTCAAAAATATGAATATGTCAACATTCAGACTGACCTTGAAAAATCATCTCATAGCCAATGCCTACTACGACATGTCAGAATTTAAGTTTGACATTCAGTAAACTGTATTACTATATAATATAACACATTCTATGTTTTTAAACTGATACTGTACTGCTTTGTAACGTATACATTTTGACCTGTCAAAACACTACGGTGTATCTTAGACCAATAAAAATTCTATTCTATTCTATTCTATTCTATAAAGTCAAATATTTCACGTGTCTGAACTGTAAGACGGCACTGACAAGATATGTTTTCCATACCATAGTGACAGCGATCTTTTATAATAGCCGCTTTCCATTTAAGAGTTTCAAGCACCGGGGCTTCTTATTCTAGCTCAATCACTGGCTGGAAAATGACATCTGTCAAAATCCACCAATAGCAAGTATGGAATAAAAAGCCCTGGTGCTTGGAACTTTCGAATAGAAAGCGACTAATGTTTCCAAGATGCCTGGTGTGATCTCTTATACCTGGATACCGACATGCAAAAGTGTTGATGTACGGCCTACTTGATTCGTGTTATTTTTATCGCATTGGTACCGTTTCACTTCTTTAACACAGATGGCGGCAAAATTACAGATTAATGTTGTCATTGACGATTGACGGTTGGACAAGCGACAAGTGTCATGTCAACATTCAAAAACAATCAAATGACAAATCAAGGCACCGTGGAATGTTGGAAACTCGGCTATTTTCGACTTCTGCGCCATCCATCGACGAATGAAGCCAACGGTATCAATGCAATTACAGTATCAACAACTTTGGTAGAAACAAAATCGAATCTGAGATCGCACCAGGGTTTCTACGCATCTTGAATGTTTCCAAATAAATTACAGTTTTCTGCTGGAATATCTACCGAATATCCAACGGTCAACCTAAGATGCCTGAAAACCCTGGTGTGCGGACTCATACCTGTAAAACTGTAGGATAAAACTGTGGACATTCGCTTGTTTGATCATGAGAAAACAAATAAAATCGCGGTCTATTTTCCAAAAATCCCGCGATACTTCGTGAACCGCCACGGTCGGTTTACTTGTTAGGGTGAATTTTCATCAACAGAAGCTTCAAGTATTGAAATTCAGCTGCATGGAAATTCACCATTAGAACCTGTCGATCATGTGCTTGTGCCTATCTGACATCTGCCCAACATGCGCATGCGCAAGTATCTGCGCCATTGTATCCGAGTTTTCCTTTTAAAGTTCTCTATAATAAACTATATATAAAGTAATAATTTTGTAGCTTATTTTGAGTTTAATTGTTAAAGTGATATGTGTGATGAGTTGTGTGTTACAATGGTCTTTCATCGCAATTTTAAAAACTGTATGTCATGTAATAGTGATGATGTTTCTTTTTTTGTGCAATTCTTTCTGGACAGAAAGTTTATTGTTGGATAATCTAACCACACTGAAAAGATTTTACGAAAACTAATGGTAAAATAAGAAAACCTAAACAAGCTTGATGATATATGCAAAATTGATAGATTTCAGTAGAAGTGGTGATTTTTTTTACTTTGTCACGAACTTTCGCAACTTGAACTTATAGAATATTTAAAGAAACAGTTGATTGAATCGATTTGAAAAAATAATGTTTGTCATGTTTATTAGAGCATGGCGAGTTAAGAAATAAAGTTTAAGTTCCAAATTGGTTCCAAAGTATATTTTACAGATTTTTAAGTAGTAGGTACTCACTTTTGGTACTAGACATAATGAATTATTGTGTTCATCTCTCTGAATTTTGTCCACACGAAAACGGATTATGGTCAACTTATTTAGGAAAATAATATAAAATACAGAAAAATAAAGAAACGAACATCATTAATAGTCAATAATATTGCACTACGAAATTTTTGATTCTGCCACAACTATTTTGACTTTCAAACGGTATTTACATTATTTAACAAAAATAACACATTTCGTGTGGTGTTATTTTTCCAAAAATTTGGTCTTCCACTTCGAGTATGGAAACTATATTGCTTTAGAATGAAATTTCAAAAGTTTATTGACATTCCGTCAAATTCAATCAACAACAATCACAAGCACTAATCGAACTTATGCGGATAACCACAATTATTTGGTATTTACCGCAAATATACCTTGGTCTTTCATGATAAATGACAGACGTGACGTCAACGTTTGCTTTCGCCTAAACCTTTCGGTTTAAACTCTGGTTTCCTGGTTATTAAAATTCAAAAAGTGTAAACAAAAACATTTGTTTTATTTCGGCCTTCTTCATGTTATTCCTTTGTTTTGATCTTGATTATTCTGGTTTTTCGTATTTTTGTATACAATAACTGTTAAAAGTATTATATTATAAATTAAATGTAGCATTGCTCTTATATCATTTTATAAGAGCGGCTTTACATTTATGCAATGCATTTGCAATGCAAGACAGGTATTGCAAGGCAATGTAGAAATTGTGTCTTACATTTATGCAATTATTGTTGTGTTGCCAGCAGTTTATACCAACATAATATATTTCGAGAAAATCTAACCTCATTAAAATATTTTGATATTCTGTTGGTTTGTACTTAACTGAAATTCGAAAAATTACATTCCACCTATCACTAACGCTTTTGACAAATTTTCTATTTCTTTTTTAAGTTGGAGTTAAAGGTTAGGAGACATTCGAAAAACAATATCTACAGGTACTTTGGTGTGCTATTGGCATTGAATTTCTCACCAGAAAACTCACTAGAATTGCTCACGAATTGCGTGAAAATTTCAACCAGTCGAAATTTTTTGGGCTTGCATATAACTTGCATGGGCGCAAGCGCAATGTAAAATTTAGTCTTGCATTGCACAAAAATTGCATGAAAATTGCATAATGTAAAGCCGCTCTAAGGCATCAACTCTCGTCAGGGAGGATTTTTGCTTTTAACCAGAGGTATGTCCCTCCTAATAAAATCCCGTCAACAGCAAATCTTGTACTTCCACCTGGTAATCTGTCCCTTCATAATTCAAACTCAGTAAATATGTTGTCGCCATATCGTGAAATATGAAATATTTACTTAAAAGACCAATTAAAAACACGGTCAGAATGAGGTTAGTTTTCTTTTCGATAATAACCATAACCGAAAATGAAAAACAACTTTGGAGTTGGGTAATTACCACAAAATTTTGGTGACAACTATGACATTAAACAGCTGATTCGTGACGTCATTAGATGAAAACCAATCTAATAACCAAAGACGCCTAAACGTTTTGGTAAATATCAATTCAAATTGGTAAATACCAAAAAATTTTGGTCATCCGCCTAAATTCGATTACTAGTCTAGTCAACAAGTGCCATTTAGACCAACTTTTTTCAGCAGTCTCCGAAAATTATGATTGAGGTGTCATTCGATTCGGAATGACATCCAGATGATTTTTGAAAAAAATGAAGTTCCGCATGAAAAAATTGTAAAAGTTATTAACAATTAACTAAAAAAAAAAGATGGCTTTAGTATTTTGTAAATATCTCAAAAACTAATTAAAATTTTTTAAATCTAAAAAAAGATTCAAAAAGAGGAGGAAATTTCCTAAAAAAAAGCTCAATTCCCGGAATTGTAGCATCAATATTTATAATTTTCCCAGAGGGATGAAAATACGGCCGAAAACGGGTACTCTGGCTCGGGCAAGCCACACCCACTTTGGACACTTTAACAATAAAAATTATTTTAAAATACTAAATATGAAAATAAAAAATTGGAAAAATTCAGGCACTAACTGAATAGATTAATGAACAATAATCCGCTTGAAAAAAAATTTTATCACAATTTTTCAATTAGTTAATCAATAGTTAATTAATAATTTTTTTCTGCTTGAACATGAACATTGCAAGTGTGATAATTGTTAAACTATAAATTTAAGATTTTTTTCCTCTTTTGGAGCAATTCTTGAAAGGCTTCAGAATAGAACCCCGTTGGAAAAATTAAAAAGTTTTTATTTTTCAGTTTTTTATTAACAATTTTCGTTGTTGCAAAATTAAATACTTAAATTAATCATTGAAAAAAAATTTTTTTTTTAAATATTATCAATAATCCGTTTTTATGTTATCAGGAACTACATAGAAATAATTTTTTTAAATTTTTATCTCTAATTGTTTAAAAAATTGTTATAAACAAATGCGTTGTTTATAAGATAATTGAAAATTTTTTTTTGGAATTTCAATCTTTGATACAAATAATGATTTTTAAAAAAAAAATTGTTCCTTAAATAAATTTTTTTATTGCTTGAAAACGCATTTGTTAATTAACAATTATTTTCTCCCGCTTCTAATTAATATTAAGGAACCATTTTTTTTTTTTTTAAATCATTATTTGTCTTTCTTTCTGATATAAAAAAAAAAATTCCATTTTATTTAATTTTTCATTGTTTATGCAATAAACAATTTGTTATAAACAAATAAATTTTTACCTTATATTTTTTTTTCTATTCTAA
This sequence comes from Chrysolina americana, assembly GCA_958502065.1. Lineage (NCBI taxonomy): Eukaryota > Metazoa > Arthropoda > Insecta > Coleoptera > Chrysomelidae > Chrysolina > Chrysolina americana. The sequence goes on from OY293411.1 coordinate 105,742,803, forward strand.
TTTCTGCCACAAAAACAGACATGGTTTTTTTTCTTTTTTAAAATTTTTTTTATTATTTTTTATTTAATTTTTAAATATAAGTTCTCTCTAACTTCGTCATTCTTACCTGGTCTTCATCCTTAAAATTATTATAATTTACAAACTAATGGAGATACGATGAAAATACTTAAGACTTATTTATTCTCCATTACATAAAAAACAAATTTAGCAGAAAAGTTTAGTTGTTACTTATTTATATATTGAATTTATAGCAATTGTTGTTGAAAAATACTTAGGGAAAAATTTTTTTTTTGTTTTAATGCTTAAAAATCTTATCAACTATTAAAAATATGACTACTTCATTCAAGTATCTTATCAATTATTGTTCATTACTCAACATTTTTACAACAGTTGCTATAAATTCAATAAATAAATAAGTAACAACTAAACTTTTCTGCTAAATTTGTTTTTTATGTAATGGAGAATAAATAAGTATTTTCATCGTATCTCCATTAGTTTGTAAATTATAATAATTTTAAGGATGAAGACCAGGTAAGAATGACGAAGTTAGAGAGAACTTATATTTAAAAATTAAATAAAAAATAATAAAAAAAAATTTAAAAAAGAAAAAAATTCATGTCTGTTTTTGTGACAGAAATTAGAATAGAAAAAAAAATATAAGGTAAAAATTTATTTGTTTACAACAAATTGTTTATTGCATAAACAATGAAAAATTAAATAAAATGGAATTTTTTTTTATATCAGAAAGAAAGACAAATAATGATTTAAAAAAAAAAAATGGTTCCTTAATATATATTAGAAGCGGGAGAAAATAATTGTTAATTAACAAATGCGTTTTCAAGCAATAAAAAAATTTTTTTAAGGAACAATTTTTCTTTTAAAAATCATTATTTGTATCAAAGATTGAAATTCCATAAAAAAAATTTCAATTATCTTATAAACAACGCATTTGTTTATAACAATTTTTTAAACAATTAGAGATAAAAATTTAAAAAAATTATTTCTATGTAGTTCCTGATAACATAAAAACGGATTATTGATAATATTTGAAAAAAAATTTTTTTTTCAATGATTAATTTAAGTATTTAATTTTGCAACAACGAAAATTGTTGATAAAAAACTGAAAAATAAAAACTTTTTAATTTTTCCAACGGGGTTCTATTCTGAAGCCTTTCAAGAATTGCTCCAAAAGAGGAAAAAAATCTTAAATTTATAGTTTAACAATTATCACACTTGCAATGTTCATGTTCAAGCAGAAAAAAATTATTAATTAACTATTGATTAACTAATTGAAAAATTGTGATAAAATTTTTTTTCAAGCGGATTATTGTTCATTAATCTATTCAGTTAGTGCCTGAATTTTTCCAATTTTTTATTTTCATATTTAGTATTTTAAAATAATTTTTATTGTTAAAGTGTCCAAAGTGGGTGTGGCTTGCCCGAGCCAGAGTACCCGTTTTCGGCCGTATTTTCATCCCTCTGGGAAAATTATAAGTATTGATGCTACAATTCCGGGAATTGACCTTTTTTTTAGGAAATTTCCTCCTCTTTTTGAATCTTTTTTTAGATTTAAAAAATTTTAATTAGTTTTTGAGATATTTACAAAATACTAAAGCCATCTTTTTTTTTAGTTAATTGTTAATAACTTTTACAATTTTTTCATGCGGAACTTCATTTTTTTCAAAAATCATCTGGATGTCATTCCGAATCGAATGACACCTCAATCATAATTTTCGGAGACTGCTGAAAAAAGTTGGTCTAAATGGCACTTGTTGACTAGACTATACTATGTCACTGGAATATTGACATGAGGACGAGGCGCCATCTCTGGATCCGATTACAGAAGAAGACCATGATTTCATTTGTTACGTCTTCAAAAATATCTTAACAAAATCTAATCAGTCGACAAACCAGGGTTTTTAGGCATCAACCCTACTGCTACTGCATTGTTGTCAAATCTCAACATTATTCGAAGTACTGCGAGTTAAACCCCTCAGAAGCTGCAAGGAAATGATCCGGGACCGATGGCCGTGCTGGGCTTTGAACCCACGACCTTATGCTTGTAAGGCTAGCACGTAATGTTATTTAAAAACAACTGGAATGGACAATAACGACTCTATTATGATTATTATTATTTTTCAATTCTGTTTTGCATCCTGTTTTATTTCCAAAACTGATATTTCAAATCGCAAAACATAAAACTTATTAATTACATACTTCTTCAGTTGTATCCAAGGACTCTCAAGCTTTAGGTGGACCAGTCCAACATCCGACTGATGAACTAACGAACCCCTATCGACGTAACTTTCATTTTCGATGAATCAAACAAATTACATCGGTTATCGCTGTCTAGAACTATTGGCAACGCTGTACAGTAAATATGACAGTGACAATAATTCTGTGCCAATACCTTGTGGACAGTGACAGAACTATTTTTGTCTTTTCGTTCATGTACTTCTTGGACCGGTTTACCGTTTTTTGTCCGAGGTTTTGAAAATCATTATTAAAAATATAAATCGTTTGATTTTAAAATAGTACGAAAAGTTCCTCAATGTTCAGTCTTCTAAATTTCACATAAATATCACTTGCAAAAGCGATTCTTCTCAACTGTCTTTGATTTTATAACAAGATTTTCTGTGTTTTTTTTTAGTTGTGAGGGAGCCGTGAATTCAAAAACTCTGAAAAAAATCGCGATTATCATTTACTTCCACATTGATATGTCATGATATTTGAAATGGAATCTGATGAATGGTTTAATATCCTCTAAAAATTAGGTTTTTATTATTTTCTTCGAAAACTGTTCATCAGATTTTCTTCTACATCTCTCTAATTATTCAATTTGAATGCCAAAATAACTCGAATTTTTTAATTTGCCGTTTATTTTTCCATGGGTTTACATGAACCTTAATAAGAAGCAGTTTTCAAGAAACTGGTCATTTTTGGTGTCATTTTGATAATAATTCATTAGAGAAAGGTATAATGCCTACAGAATTTAAGATTAGTACTAATCATGATATACTAGTCAAAAAACTGGAACTTTATGACATGGGGAGAAAAGTACTTGAGTGGATTAGCAACTAAATTACAAACAAGTGACAAAAACTAGCAATTTATTCTCAGCTCCATTAGAAGTACAACATAGAGTCCCACAAGGAAGCATTCTGGGCCCGTTATTGTTCCTTCCGTATAGATTACATTAAATACAAACTTGAGTTTGAAGAATCTCAAAATTAATGAAAAATAACAAATTCAACAACTTTGCATATTTATAAAATGATGTACATCAGTGTGACAGCAAATTCTGTTTGAGTTTTTTCAAAAAAATATTTACCGACTTTGATTTTTTTATATTGTCTGAAAGTTTGTTGTACGTTTCTATAGAACGGGAAACAAGATTGTTTTTGCCTTCATTTGAGTGAATGTTATTTATTCAAATGGAAGTTATTTGCATTTCTGATATTATATTCATGCAATTTTGATTTTTTTTTTTTTTAACTACTATTACTTTTTTGTAAATTATGGTCAATTTGTATGCAAATTTTGCTCTTTCAAATTTCATCAGTTTATCTTATGCAGAAATTTTAGAATCAGGCCTAAATATTTGTGTTCTTCAACTTCATCTAACTTTTTTTTTTTTTTTTTTTTTTTTTATACATATTTATTTATTTATGCATACATAAATATTTATATTACAAGGTATATATAAATAACAGAATTGAAATATAATATTTCCAAAGGGATAACATAAAACAGTCAGACAGTTACGTAAAACTGGTATGGAGACTGTTTATGATTGAACATTACAACAATTATTGATCTGTAATAATCTCAAATAAAAGGAAAAAAAAACTAAGGAAAGAAAAATGAAAATGTGATACACAAAGAACTGTCGTTATGGTGATAAATTATAGAGGAGGGGTTCTTTGAGAAAGCGTATAATTTTTTCCATTTTTGTCTAAATTATTAATTAAATTAATTTCATCTATCCATTTTTCAAACAACTGAATATATTTTTCAATATTAGGTACTTTCTGAAATTATTGCCCATATAATAAAGTGCCTACAGTATCATTTGCTAAAGAAAAAGGTTTTCCAATCAATTTCATTTTGTTTATATTATCTACATAAATTATGCGTTAAATTAGAGCCAGTACTGAACCTTGGGGAACTCCAATGGTGGATTTTCATCAATAGCAACATATTGAATACGATTTTCGAAATATTTCTTTTTCTTTTAGTGCCAATAACAATTATTACAGTATTATAGAAAAAAAACATACCTCTTGGGTTCGAAAACGGCTGCCCTTGAAAGTTCCCAGCCAAATTCAACTGCTGCATGCCCTGAGCTAACTGCGCGTATGCCTGCTGATCGGGCTGCATCGAAGTCCCCGCGTAAACCTGACTGGAAGCAGGCGAAGTGCAGCTGTTGGGTGTTGGAGTATCTTGCGGATAGGGGTGCATCTGAGGCGGAGGCGGTGGATAGGCGGTCGAAGTCTGGTACTGGGGGTACATCACCTGCGGCTGTAGCGGATAGACCGCTGAGTTTTGTGGGGCTGCCTGGGGTTGGTAGACGTACTCGTGGTAAACCGGTACGAATTCTTGCGAAGCATGGTGCTGTTGTGCTTGAGGCAGCATGTAGTTGTTGGGGATTCCCCGTGCGGTATACCCTGAGAAAAAATAATAGTAATACGCCATTACTAGTATTCAATAACGTATTTTTTCCCACCAACAATTTATTTTCACATGACAATAAATATGGACAGTACAATATTGTTCAAGAATATTGTTACTGAATAATACCAAATAATGGAATAGCTATTTATGTATCAAGTGCGTTATATAGATTCTAACGCCCGGAGGGCCTTTGGCTGGCGGGATGAATGTTGTCCGATGGGCGTTAGGATCTAGTAACGCTCGTAGTGCATGCAAGATTTTATTTTTCACGAAAAAATTATCTTAAACGACGTCGTTTACTTCATAAATTTCTACTTATAGTATTTTTCTACGCCCATGTCTGTAAACGTCAAAAATCGCACTGTCAACATTCCTTGTAAATGACATTTAACAATAACATGCACGTAATGAGATCTCATAACATACACGTGCGTTTCGAGAAGAAAACTTAAACTTCTTGGTTTAATTACATTACAATAAAATTTTTATTTACGTAACACTTTATTTGGTCAATTTACTCAAATTTTGTCAATTAAAAAAAAAATAGTATATTGTGTATCTAGTGCGTGAAATATACTTTTTTACGCGAGTGTGGATGTTTGTGGAACGAGCCGTAGGCGAGTTTCACAATCCGCACGAGCGTAAAAAAGTCTTCACGCACGTGGTGCACACTATACTTTTTCTACGTCCGTTTACTTAGAGATTGAATTAAAGGAAAATTTGACCAATTTTCTTTATTACAATAATAATTATTATGAACAGTTATATTGCAATTTTGTAAATTAACCCGAATCTGTACTGATGAGCGAGTTGAATCGCGAAACCGGTCTGCAGATGTCACATGTTTTCGATTTCCAGTTGGTGGTTGTTACAGGAAGATTGCAAAGTATATCCTTGTAGGGAAACTTTGCCAGGCGTTGGATAGACGTGATTCGGCGGTCGTATGGGGCTGTTGAATTATTTCTGTTCGATGTTTGCCGACAATCCTATTGTATAGGAAAATTTGCGAAAGGCGGGATTATTTTTATAATCAAATTTTGTTTTGAAATTTTGTAAATTGTCAAAATGTACATTTACTTTCTCTTTCTCTACAAAATTAGTGCTGCTTGTACTGTTGTTGTTGACAACATAACTACAATTATTCTCAGTTAAGATTTTATTGCAGACATCTATCTTTTTAGTTAGGGATTCTGCCACTGAGGATGATTTCCAGCCGCCGTGTTTTTTTAGCGTTAGGAGATCTCCTCCACCTTCGACTAATAAAGACGCAGATGAACGCCGTAGGCTGTGCCCGGTAAATTCGTTGGGATTGGGGAGTTTCAAAAATGTGGCAACTTCTGAAGGGACTTTTCCTATCTTATTTATACTAATCACTTGCCGAGTACATTTCCCTCGTTGATAATTAATAAAGAATTTATTTTCGGCATAATCCTTGGGACGAAGAGCTACGTATTTTTGATATATGTCCAAGTATTCAGTAACAGTAAATTTTGTAGAAACCTTAGTCTTCGTATTATTAACTGAAACAATAAGAACTGTTCCCAAATCTGCGCAGGGCTCCAGCTACCCCAAACAACAAAATAAGCTAAAAATTTAAAGATTAGTATTTATCGATATTCATACAAATGGACTTACTTTGGTTAATAAATATTTTTCATCGGGTGCCTCTTTGAGAAATTTTAATACGTGTTCCTTTTCCAAAACGCGTGATTTTTTAGGAATGTATCCCTCGTTTTTCCGTTTCAAGAAAGCGCGAACTTTCGGATAATCACCAATTTGTACGTTGTACTCAACACTAAGGGTGCTTTTCAACATTGATTAGTGACTCCATAAGGTAGAAGATTCAACCTTTGTTGATAATTCAGATAGGTAGGCTAATATTACCATTTCGGAGAATGATTGGACGTTGTTTGTATTGCGCCATTGCATAAACTTTTCCAAAGTGTTTTCGTAAATTCCCAACGATTTTTGTGGCAATAACGATGAACTTGCTCTCTCTCTCTCTCGGAACGCGAAAAAGCGTTTTGCGGCCTTACTATACAAATAACTATTGACTGGATGCCGATCGTTGAGAATATTTGCAGCTTCGCGCATTGTTTTATAACCATCACCACGGATTAAAACTAATTCTGCTTTTTCAGTTAACGTTAATACTACTGGGCGAGGCATTTTTAATTGAGGACAAATATGAAAACGTTTGTATGACAGGCAAGTTTCAAGACGCCTCACTATCAAACTACAGTGTTGTTTTCGGGCGTATGTGTTTTTTGTTCATGGCTATCCGCGATATATTTTGGAGTGTTTTTTAATATCTGTTCTAGTTGAGGCATTGTTGTCAGAAGAACAGAAATTTTATACTTTCATTGACAGTTTATTCATGTGAACATTTACTCAGTAAAGTATTTGCCTCGTTAAAAAGAGTATTTGTTTTATTCTAGAGTTCTGTTAAATACCGTTGCAACAAACATGAAGTTGACGGTCACCTAAAAAAATACAAATCCAAGTAAATTTTACAAACACTCTTCAATTTGATAAAAAATGCTCCAAACTGATTTGATTGTGGCTACTTCACACACATATTAAATCAAATTAAATCAATATTTTCCAAAGGAAAAAAAAACCTTCGAATAGCAGGCCATAACGATAACATCTCATAGACAAAGCTTCGACAGTTAACATCTAGTGTCGTGATCAAGTGTTCCCTGTAAGCGAAGGTGGTAATTTTTCGAAACCCTCAGAAATTCCTAAATGCAAACTAAAAAAACTTCCTAAGAACGAATGAGCCTACTCTGGAGACCATTTCAAAAATTTTGGATAGTCATTCGTATCGACATCACATACAGTCAGCTACAACAAAATTCATCAATCGCTCCGTATCTTACCAGTCTGATATCTTTGCGGAGAAGAATTCGAAGCAGCATTAGCACCATAGTAAACCGATGGATTCCAGTAGCTTTGGGGGGCCTGCTGGTAGGCAATGGCTTGGCCTGGAGGAGATGCCACAGCACTTTCGGATGGGTACTGAGTTCCCATCAGTTCCATCATTCCCGGCTCCTGTAAAGATAATAAACTCTTCACTGCCGTGGCAGAGCGAAGCAGAAATAGAGGAGATGTCTCTGATCAAGTAAATAATATAATAATAACAATAATAAATCCCAATTTTTCGTCGAGAGTTGCTTGTGTGAGACTTGTCAGTTCCTAAATCTAGAGTTATTAAAACAGATAAAAAAATACAAAACAGTTGATATCTACATTGAAAATACATGAAGAAATCAACCCAATAGTTATACAGCTTTCTGGTTCTTTTTTTAATAACAAATTGTTCGTGTGATGCTTTATATGTTCTGGGGATTTCTAATGCTTTCGGGATCCCGTATAGTTTGGAGCACAATTTGCTGTACGCACTTTTGCGAAGAGAAAATGGATCAATTTTTTTTGTATTGTAGACATGAATGATTGAAATAATACGTAACGGGTAAAAATCATATTTTAAAAACCACAACGGCTTCGGCAAATATAAACGGCGGTATTCCACAGAGATCAACACTGGGACCAATACTTTTTCTGCTCTGCATAAACGATTTGCCAACCATTTATATCAAAGAAAAATTCACCTTACTTACGGATGGCATAACTATATCTTGGCACAAAAATGATAGCACTGAAGATCATGAAACTGACTAGAGTGAAGTTAACCACACTTTCCTAGCCATCCTCATCTAGAAACAGGAGGAGTAAGGGCAGTGAAAGTTCGCAGTGTTGCCAAATCAATCATTTCATATAAAAGTATGCTCGTTATCAGTTCTTTTGGGTTGTTTGAAGTCAGAGAGAGTATTGACGGTATCATCAACTCAAGGAACAATAATATAATGATGATGTAGGTAGATAATCAAGTTGTTAGGCCGGAAAAGTGTCGGAAAAGTGGAAATTAAGTTTGGATTCTGCCAATAAACTACTCGAAATATTGCGAATGTCAAACATTTGAAGACACCTTTTGATGAAGGACTTTTGGACAGGTATATATACAGAGTCAAACCAATTTATTTGGCTGGAACATTAATGAAAAATTTGAAATTTAATTTGAATTCCATAAATGAACTACTCGAAATATTTCGAACACAAACATTTTCGAAACAATATTCAATGAATGGCTTTTGGAAGGGTATATATCATATACAGGGTCAAATCGATTTGTTTGACCGGAAAAGTGTTGAAAAAGTGGAAATTAAGTTTGGATTCCGCGAGTACACCACTCGAAATAATCCGAGTGAAGAATTTTTTTAAAACACCTCTTGTTGAAGGACTTTCGAAAAAGTATATAAGAAGGATCGAATCGATTTGTTTGTATGCAAAAATGTTAAAAAGTTGGAAATTCACTGTGGATAAACTACTCAAAAATTTATGAGTGTTAAAAATTTAAAGAACCGTTCGATAAAGGACACAGAAAAAAATGTTTTGTGGAAAATTACAACTCTCTACTTACGATGAACTTTTCAACTCGAGAACTGTTTGAATGAACACGTTAGCAAATTTTCGACTCGAAAGTGCAGAGGTTCAGTAAAAAGACTGTAAAGTCTCCAATTGACTCGGAATCGACTTCAGATTGGGTGTGCCTATTCAAAAGAGATTGAATTTCACTAATTTGAGTAGAAAATTTAATAAAAATATTTTGGGGAGAAATGGCCTCTCTCCAATTACAGATAAAGTTTTCAACTCGAAAACGGTTGAAGATAGAGCAATTCTGCGAACGCCAATCGATTCAGAATGATGGAATTAGTATACTCTGTGAATTTCAATTCGAAATATCAACGGACAAAAATGTTTGAATGAACACGTCAGCAAATTTTCGGAATTTTCAACTCGAAAGTGCAGGGGTTCCGTAAAAAGACTGTAAAGTCTCCAATTGACTCGGAATCGACTTCAGATTGGGTGTGCCTATTCAAAAGAGATTGAATTTCACTAATTTGAGTAGAAAATTTAATAAAAATATTTTGGGGAGAAATGGCCTCTCTCCAATTACAGATAAAGTTTTCAACTCGAAAACGGTTGAAGATAGAGCAATTCTGCGAACGCCAATCGATTCAGAATGATGGAATTAGTATACTCTGTGAATTTCAATTCGAAATATCAACGGACAAAAATGTTTGAATGAACACGTCAGCAAATTTTCGGAATTTTCAACTCGAAAGTGCAGAGGTTCCGTAAAAAGACTGTAAAGTCTCCAATTGACTCGGAATCGACTTCAGATTGGGTGTGCATATTCAAAAGAGATTGAATTTCACTAATTTGAGTAGAAAATTTAATAAAAATATTTTGGGGAGAAATGGCCTCTCTCCAATTACAGATAAAGTTTTCAACTCGAAAACGGTTGAAGATAGAGCAATTCTGCGAACGCCAATTGATTCAGAAAGATGGATTTAGTATACTCTGTGAATTTCAATTCGAAATATCAACGGACAAAAATGTTTGAATGGACACGTCAGCAAATTTTCGGAATTTTCAACTCGAAAGTGCAGAGGTTGCGTAAAAAGACTGTAAAGTCTCCAATTGACTCGGAATCGACTTCAGATTGGGTGTGCCTATTCAAAAGAGATTGAATTTCACTAATTTGAGTAGAAAATTTAATAAAAACATTTTGGGGAGAAATGACCTCTCTCCAATTACAGATAAAGTTTTCAACTCGAAAACGGTTGAAGATAGAGCAATTCTGCGAACGCCAATCGATTCAGAATGATGGAATTAGTATACTCTGTGAATTTCAATTCGAAATATCAACGGACAAAAATGTTTGAATGGACACGTCAGCAAATTTTCGGAATTTTCAACTCGAAAGTGCAGAGGTTGCGTAAAAAGACTGTAAAGTCTCCAATTGACTCGGAATCGACTTCAGATTGGGTGTGCCTATTCAAAAGAGATTGAATTTCACTAATTTGAGTAGAAAATTTAATAAAAATATTTTGGGGAGAAATGGCCTCTCTCCAATTACAGATAAAGTTTTCAACTCGAAAACGGTTGAAGATAGAGCAATTCTGCGAACGCCAATTGATTCAGAAAGATGGATTTAGTATACTCTGTGAATTTCAATTCGAAATATCAACGGACAAAAATGTTTGAATGGACACGTCAGCAAATTTTCGGAATTTTCAACTCGAAAGTGCAGAGGTTGCGTAAAAAGACTGTAAAGTCTCCAATTGACTCGGAATCGACTTCAGATTGGGTGTGCCTATTCAAAAGAGATTGAATTTCACTAATTTGAGTAGAAAATTTAATAAAAATATTTTGGGGAGAAATGGCCTCTCTCCAATTACAGATAAAGTTTTCAACTCGAAAACGGTTGAAGATAGAGCAATTCTGCGAACGCCAATCGATTCAGAATGATGGAATTAGTATATTCTGTGAATTTCAATTCGAAATATCAGCAGACAAAAATGTTTTAATGGACACGTCAGCAAATTTTCGGAATTTTCAACTCGAAAGTGCAGAGGTTGCGTAAAAAGACTGTAAAGTCTCCAATTGACTCGGAATCGACTTCAGATTGGGTGTGCCTATTCAAAAGAGATTGAATTTCACTAATTTGAGTAGAAAATTTAATAAAAATATTTTGGGGAGAAATGGCCTCTCTCCAATTACAGATAAAGTTTTCAACTCGAAAACGGTTGAAGATAGAGCAATTCTGCGAACGCCAATCGATTCAGAATGATGGAATTAGTATATTCTGTGAATTTCAATTCGAAATATCAGCAGACAAAAATGTTTTAATGGACACGTCAGCAAATTTTCGGAATTTTCAACTCGAAAGTGCAGAGGTTGCGTAAAAAGACTGTAAAGTCTCCAATTGACTCGGAATCGACTTCAGATTGGGTGTGCCTATTCAAAAGAGATTGAATTTCACTAATTTGAGTAGAAAATTTAATAAAAACATTTTGGGGAGAAATGACCTCTCTCCAATTACAGATAAAGTTTTCAACTCGAAAACGGTTGAAGATAGAGCAATTCTGCGAACGCCAATCGATTCAGAAAGATGGATTTAGTATACTCTGTGAATTTCAATTCGAAATATCAACGGACAAAAATGTTTGAATGGACACGTCAGCAAATTTTCGGAATTTTCAACTCGAAAGTGCAGAGGTTGCGTAAAAAGACTGTAAAGTCTCCAATTGACTCGGAATCGACTTCAGATTGGGTGTGCCTATTCAAAAGAGATTGAATTTCACTAATTTGAGTAGAAAATTTAATAAAAATATTTTGGGGAGAAATGGCCTCTCTCCAATTACAGATAAAGTTTTCAACTCGAAAACGGTTGAAGATAGAGCAATTCTGCGAACGCCAATCGATTCAGAATGATGGAATTAGTATATTCTGTGAATTTCAATTCGAAATATCAGCAGACAAAAATGTTTTAATGGACACGTCAGCAAATTTTCGGAATTTTCAACTCGAAAGTGCAGAGGTTCCGTAAAAAGACTGTAAAGTCTCCAATTGACTCGGAATCGACTTCAGATTGGGTGTGCCTATTCAAAAGAGATTGAATTTCACTAATTTGAGTAGAAAATTTAATAAAAATATTTTGGGGAGAAATGGCCTCTCTCCAATTACAGATAAAGTTTTCAACTCGAAAACGGTTGAAGATAGAGCAATTCTGCGAACGCCAATTGATTCAGAAAGATGGATTTAGTATACTCTGTGAATTTCAATTCGAAATATCAACGGACAAAAATGTTTGAATGGACACGTCAGCAAATTTTCGGAATTTTCAACTCGAAAGTGCAGAGGTTGCGTAAAAAGACTGTAAAGTCTCCAATTGACTCGGAATCGACTTCAGATTGGGTGTGCCTATTCAAAAGAGATTGAATTTCACTAATTTGAGTAGAAAATTTAATAAAAATATTTTGGGGAGAAATGGCCTCTCTCCAATTACAGATAAAGTTTTCAACTCGAAAACGGTTGAAGATAGAGCAATTCTGCGAACGCCAATCGATTCAGAATGATGGAATTAGTATACTCTGTGAATTTCAATTCGAAATATCAACGGACAAAAATGTTTGAATGGACACGTCAGCAAATTTTCGGAATTTTCAATTCGAAAGTGCAGAGGTTGCGTAAAAAGACTGTAAGGTCTCCAATTGACTCGGAATCGACTTCAGATTGGGTGTGCATATTCATAAAACATCGAGTTTTACTAATTTTAGTAGAAAAAACATGTTTTTGAGAGAAATGATCCTCTCTCAACTCGAAAGTGCAGAGGTTCCGTAAAAAGACTGTAATGTCTCCAATTGACTCGGAATCGACTTCAGATTGGGTGTGCATATTCAAAAAGTATTGAGTTTTACTAATTTGAGTAGAAAAATTAATAAAAATATTTTGGGGAGAAATGGCCTCTCTCCAATTACAGATAAAGTTTTCAACTCGAAAACGGTTGAAGATAGAGCAATTCTGCGAACGCCAATCGATTCAGAATGATGGAATTAGTATACTCTGTGAATTTCAATTCGAAATATCAACGGACAAAAATGTTTGAATGGACACGTCAGCAAATTTTCGGAATTTTCAATTCGAAAGTGCAGAGGTTGCGTAAAAAGACTGTAAGGTCTCCAATTGACTCGGAATCGACTTCAGATTGGGTGTGCATATTCATAAAACATCGAGTTTTACTAATTTTAGTAGAAAAAACATGTTTTTGAGAGAAATGATCCTCTCTCAACTCGAAAGTGCAGAGGTTCCGTAAAAAGACTGTAATGTCTCCAATTGACTCGGAATCGACTTCAGATTGGGTGTGCATATTCAAAAAGTATTGAGTTTTACTAATTTGAGTAGAAAAATTAATAAAAATATTTTGGGGAGAAATGGCCTCTCTCCAATTACAGATAAAGATTTCAACTCGAAAACGGTTGAAGATAGAGCAATTCTGCGAACGCCAATCGATTCAGAATGATGGAATTAGTATACTCTGTGAATTTCAATTCGAAATATCAACGGACAAAAATGTTTGAATGGACACGTCAGCAAATTTTCGGAATTTTCAATTCGAAAGTGCAGAGGTTCCGTAAAAAGACTGTAATGTCTCCAATTGACTCGGAATCGACTTCAGATTGGGTGTGCATATTCAAAAAGTATTGAGTTTTACTAATTTGAGTAGAAAAATTAATAAAAATATTTTGGGGAGAAATGGCCTCTCTCCAATTACAGATAAAGTTTTCAACTCGAAAACGGTTGAAGATAGAGCAATTCTGCGAACGCCAATCGATTCAGAATGATGGAATTAGTATACTCTGTGAATTTCAATTCGAAATATCAACGGACAAAAATGTTTGAATGGACACGTCAGCAAATTTTCGGAATTTTCAACTCGAAAGTGCAGAGGTTGCGTAAAAAGACTGTAAAGTCTCCAATTGACTCGGAATCGACTTCAGATTGGGTGTGCCTATTCAAAAGAGATTGAATTTCACTAATTTGAGTAGAAAATTTAATAAAAACATTTTGGGGAGAAATGACCTCTCTCCAATTACAGATAAAGTTTTCAACTCGAAAACGGTTGAAGATAGATTAATTCTGAGAACGCCAATCGATTCCGAATGATGAAATTAGTATACTCTGTGAATTTCAATTCGAAATATCAACTGACACGTCAGCAAATTTTCGAAATTTTCAACTCGAAAGTGCAGAGGTTCCGTAAAAAGACTGTAAAGTCTCCAATTGACTCAAGATCGACTTCAGATTGGGTGTGCATATTCAAAAAGGATTGGTTTTTACTCATTTGAGTAGAAAAAAAATTAAACTATATTGGACAAAAATGAAATCTCTCAACTCCAGATGAAGTTTTCAACTCGAAAACGGTTGAAGATAAAGCAAATCTGCCAACGCCAATCGACTCAAGATGACGCTTTGTAAACAGAGAAACGGAACTATTAACCGCCAACATTTTTTATGTACCCTGAAAAAACAAATTTTCGAAATTTTTACTTCACAGCCGCAATTCCGAGTCGCTGACGAATAATACCGATGGACAAAAACACTCACCATTCTTGGTTCGAACTGCTGCTGCACATGAACACCATAAGGGGGAGGGGGATAGACAATATACTGTTGCTGCTGATAAGCAGTTGTAGAATCAGCAGCGGCGGTGGCGGTGTAGGGGGACGAGTAACCAGAAAACTGTTGTTGCTGCTGCTGCTGCTGCTGCTGTTGCTGAGAGAAACCAGACACATCAGAATTCAAGTAGGGACATCTGCAATAAACAAAAAAAAACGCGAGTTGAAAAATATTTGCGTTGAATGAACGATATTCCAGCAATACGTTTCGAATAATCACTTCAAACTTCCTCGGTGCCTTGGCTGAATTTTTGCGATTATATCTGTTTTCCCAATTCAATTGCTTATCCTCCAATGGCTACTCTAATGAAGGAAGGAGACATTTTGAAGGTTTTTCCCCTTTCCTGCATAAAAATAATCAGGTTTGTAGACTCGCGCTAGCGAAACGTTGGGGAGCAATTTTGAAATACAACGGCCTTTACACTCGAAAAAAAAGCAGTTGTAATTAAAGTTTCGGCCACGAAAGACATTACCCACTTATTATATATACAGGGTGTTTCAAATTAAGTCGTTACCATTGCCAACTCCGTTATTATTGATGCTACGAATTCGGTTAAAAGGGCAAACTAGAAGCATTTTTAATGGCCTTCTCGAAAAAAAAAATGACGGAATATTTCATAAAATGATATTTCTTTCAATATATTTTTCCATTCATTTCGATTCGTAATAACATTCTCAACAACAAAGCTCATATCACCTTTCTTCCTAAAGTGGAAAATGAGCGACTTGTGTGGAAATAATTATATGAGCAATCAAGTTGCCTTGAAACTTTGTTGAAATACTATTTGTCAACTATTCTCAAGTATATCGTGACAATGTCATAAATTACACTGGTCTGCAAAAAAATTTTTTTTTTTTTCTCCTTCTTGCTTTCATGCATGAATTCATCATATTTTGTGCTCTAAACACGGAATCTGACATACAATTAAGTACCACACGTAGATTTCCAATATAATATTTATTTAATTAACAAACAATATTATTAAAATACCAATTATCATAACGAAATGAAAAAATATTACGGTCCAAGTTTTACAGTGAAAAATCCTAAATTATAGTCACAAAATGAATATATATCGGTCAGTTATCTCATTATATGGTGAGAAAATTTGTTATTTTGTGGTTTTTTTCCTTTTCATCGTTTCTATTGGTGTTTCTCGGCGAATTGACCAACAGAAATCAGCAAGCATTGCTGCTGACCATTTCCCACTGTAGCGTTTTTCAATCTGCATTATATCCTGATGAAACCTTTCACCATGCTCATCTGATACGGCTCCCAGATTTTCAGGAAAGAAATCTAAATGAGAGTCCAAAAAATGAATCTTGAGTGACATATTGCATCCTAAAGCTTTATAAGCAGAAAGAAGCTTCCGAATGATTTGTCGGTAATTCTCACTTTTTGTATTCCCAAGAAAATTATGACAAACTTCTTTAAAAGCCACCCAAGCTTTTTTTTCTGCTTCGCTCAACTTCGAATCAAAAGCTTCATCTTTCATTAGCTCACGTATCTGCGGACCTACAAAAATTCCTTCCTTCAATTTTGCGTCACTGATTCGAGGAAATTTTGTTTTAAGATATTGAAAACCTGCACCATCTTTATTCATAGCTTTCACAAAGTTTTTCATGAGTCCCAACTTTATATGAAGTGGTGGCAGAAAAATTTTCTCACTTGGCACTAAAGGTTTCTGAGACACATTTTTAAGCCCAGGAGTTAAACTTTTTCTTAGTGGCCAAGTTTTTATTTTGTAATGTTTTTCTCTTGCGCGACTGTCCCACTCACAAAGAAAACAGCAAAACTTTGTGTATCCTCCTTGTAATCCAGTGAGTATAGCGACGACTTTCAAATCAGCACAAATATTCCATAAGTATTGGGAATATTCAATTTTTTCGAGTAATACCTCTAGGTTTACATAATTTTCCTTCATGTTTGTAGCATGTGCAACGGGCACAGATGGGTATTTATTACCATTATGGAGTAGAACGGCTTTTAAGCTTATTTTTGAAGCATCAATAAAAAGTCTCCATTCACTAGAATCTTCTGGAAAACTCAGTTCTTGAAGAAGCCCTGCAGCATCATTACAATATACCAAATCATCTTCTTTGGAAAAATAACTCGTAAAATCTTCTTGCCTCGTACGAAAATATGAAACTCTGGTACTTTTATCCAATAGATTCCACTGTTTTAATCTTGATCCAAGTAATTGCGCCTTAGATTTTGAAAGTCCCAAGTCTCTAACAAGATCATTTAAGTCACCTTGCTTAAGTAAATGAGGTTCTTTAGATGGACTGGAAGATCCAGACAAAGTGTATGAAGATGAAGATGTACCGGCAGAAAGAAAACTCGATTGAGATTGAAGACCAGAAATATTTTTATTTTCCACCTTCTCATTAATTGGTGGAATTGGAGGTAAAGTACCTTCACCACGAGGAATTGGTCTCTTTGCAGATGGGACGTTCGGGTATACAATCTTATTTTTATTTTTTTTCGAGAATCCTCGTGTTGATGTCATGCAAAAATAACAATCATTTTCATGATTCTGAGGCTCACTCCAAATCATTGGCATTGTAAACGGCATGGATTTGTGGCTTCCTTCAAGCCAACCTCTCAACGTTCTTGAGCAGCTATTGCAACATACTTTTGGCAACCAACTCTTATCTCGCTCATCGATAGAAAATCCAAAATATAGCTTATAAGCTGTTTTAACAAGATCTGTCATGACATTTCGCTGTGTTTTTAGTACGAATTCCCCACAAATGTAGCAAAAACAGTCGGTAGAATTTTTACAAGTTCGAGGCATTTTATAACCTAAAATTACATAAAATTTTATTGAAATAATTTTCAAACATCTATTTTATATTTATTGGCTCTGCTCATAAAAAAATACATAAACTACAAATAAAATACTCAAAACCAATATAGAGAACATGAACTTTATGCAAAACTTACCAAAATATTTGATACAAAATGTAAACAATTGAGAGACAAGTTTTCACTCAACTGTTGTGAAGTCACAGCGAATACTGCGCATGTGCGTTTGTAGCACCATTAAAATCACCTTCGGCACTTCCCTTCTTTCTCTTACAACTCGCTAAAACTTATTTTGTACATACACTATTTGTATATACACTGTTTATAACATTGACGCGCAAAAAAAATTAAAAAAAAACCCAAATTTTTGAAATTTAAAAAAATATTCATAGCAAAAAATCTAGACGTGATGGAAAAAATCGGCCAACGGGGATAGATTCAGAACATTTGAATCGTCATGTTTATGACAAAATTTTTTAAAGGAGGATTTCATTGCAGACCAGTGTTATCGTAACTGTCAAGTTCGAATATTTTTCGAAATGCCGTTTTCCCATCAAGAGTAATGTGATACGTTAGAATCCTACTTGGTTTGCCAGAAAAATAGCGTAAGAGCACTCCAACACTACAGCAATTCGTTTCCCGATCGTGAATTACCTGATCGGCGTTATTTTGCTGTGCTTCATCGTCGATTCAGGAACAATGACAACGTTTTTAAGAAGAGGAGAAACAAAAAACGTTTTGTAGGTTAGAACGGGGTAATGGGGGTCACTTAAGCAAGAATTAGAATACAAAAGTTAAAATGAACAAAATCTTTATTGCAACCGCCTAATAACAAAATTTACTCAATAAGCTATCATTTGAGATCAGTGTTGAACGCCACACGTAGTGTCAATAGAAGGGCCCAAATATGTGTTCAACAAGAAGGCGGTGTTTTTGAACATTTACTCGATATTTTATAGCGCTTTATCAAATCCGTTTGTTATAAAGGTTTCCTATTGACAAAACTGTCTCATTTTCACCTTTACGAAAAAAGGTCAAATGAGATTTGTTGTTGAGAATGTTATTACGAATCGAAATGCATGAAAAAATATAGGGTGTTCCGTTGAAAGAAATATCATTTCATGAAATATTCCGAAAACGCGACTGTCAATTTTTTTTTCAGCATCGAGAAGGGAACTGGGAAGGGTGGCATAAACATGACGGGGGTAAAGGTACCAAGGTCAGAACATGGATAAGGACAAAGATAGACAGCTCTGCCCTCATGGCAGTGAGGAGCATAAATGGGGTCGGAGTGATATTAAGGATGCAAGATGGGCAGGATGTCAAGATAATGAATGTGTATGAGGAACCTGGAAGGAGGAGGAATGATGAATGGAAAAAGGTGAGAAGGAATTTTGATAAATGGGCAGGCGGGAAGATCATCCTAGGGGACTTCAATGCCAAGCATGTCGCATGGGGAGGAATAGTGACGGATGAAAGAGGAGAGGATATACTGGACTGGATAGTGGAGAAGGGTTATCAGATTGAGAATGATGCGAACAGCCTGGCGACGTTCTCTAGTGGAAGAGGCGAGAGCTGGATTGACCTAACCATTTGCAGCAAGAGCTGGGTGAGAGACTGGGAGGTAAGCGAGGATGAGTCACTGAGCGATCATCGAGTGATACGTTTCCTAATAGCCGGAGAGCCGACAACGCGAAAAAGGACCTTTTTGAATGTTGGAAGGACAAATTGGGCCGTGGTGGAGGAGATAGTCTCGACATATGATATGGGGAAAATAGATAGCAGTGAGGAGGTAGAAGCAGAAGCGGGGAAACTCCAGTCCTTGATTGTTCGGGCGTGTCGCAAGGCAATACCCAGGAGTACAAAAGAGGAGCAAGAGGAGAGAGAATGAGTTGGGTAGGATGAGAAGAAGAGTGAGGAAACTCAGGAGGGAGTACCAGGAAGAAAGAATAGAGGATGAAAGAATCAGAAAACAGGGTATATTTAGGAGAGAGAGGAATGAGTACAAGAGGGGGATTGCAAGGGCAAGAATCGAGTGGCTGAAAGAAAGGGTCGAGAGGTTGCAATCGGAGAAACCGTGGAACAGAGTGTTTGGGCTCCTGAGGAAAGAAAGGGCAGAGGAAATACCGGGCACGGCTAAGAGGGAGG
Organism: Chrysolina americana; assembly: GCA_958502065.1. Taxonomy (NCBI): domain Eukaryota; kingdom Metazoa; phylum Arthropoda; class Insecta; order Coleoptera; family Chrysomelidae; genus Chrysolina; species Chrysolina americana. The sequence continues at coordinate 105,762,522 of OY293411.1, forward strand.
ATGGCACATACACCGAGGGGAAGCACGAAACCAGCAGATACCTGCTGGACAAGTACTTCCCGAACGATGACAGGGGAAAAGACACCATGGGTAGACGCTGCATTAGGGAGGACGGAGATGAAGGATGGGGACCGGAGCAGCCCAACTTCACGGTGAGGGAGGTACAAGAGGTAATGGAAGGATTAAAAGACAACAAAGCGACGGGAACAGACGGCATACCTAATGAGGTGATGAAACACGTGGCGAACCTAATAAGCGAAGATCTTACGGATATACTCAACGCATGCCTTAGGCTGAGGTATTTCCCTGCAGTATGGAAGGTGATGAAGGTTGTGTGGATTCCTAAGAAGGATAGTAGCCTAAGGCCGATCAGCTTGCTGACCGCGTTAGGGCGAACTTTCGACCGGCTTCTCAGCGGAAGAGTACAGGTGTGGTGTGAAAGAGGACAGAAGTTCTCGCCCTGCCAATTTGGCTTCAGGGCGGGATTGGACACATCGACTGCTGTTGAGAATATGGTGGAGAGAATAAAGAGAAGTAAGAACGAGGGTATGCATAGCATGGTGATGGCGCTGGATTTGTCGAACGCTTTCAACACGGCATGGGGACCTGCGATAGGATGGAATATGAGAAAGATGGGGCTACCGGAGAACATTGGCAAGGTGTGCATGGAATTTGTAGGCGAAAGAAGAGTCAAGAGTGGAGGCGTGGAAGCGATCGTGGACAGGGGGTGCCCGCAGGGATCCAGCCTGGGACCCACGCTATGGCTTATTGTCATGGAAGCGTGGTTCGAGAGGATGAGGGCAGTAAACCAAAAGGAATATGACAGGATAAATGAAGGGGTGCCAGCAGCGCACAGAGTAAGTGGTGGGACGAAGGTGTGGGCCCAGGCCTACGCCGACGACCAACTGATAGTGGTGGTTGGCCCGTCGGTAAAGAAAATAGAAAGGATGTGGAAGGAGGTGTGGAAAGAATGTCAGGAATGGAAGGATGAAATGTGGCTGAGGTATAACGAAAACAAGACCGAATGCATGTTTGTCCCGGCCAGGAAACTGGACAAGGAACCGGTGGTTAGGGTGAGAGAGCAACGGATTGAGTGCGGCGGTAACATCACATACTTGGGCATGATAGTAGACAAGGGCCTACTGTACATTGATCATCTTAAGGAGGTAAGAAGGAGAACGGCTATAGTTGCAGGAAAACTAAGAAGATGGACGGGCCGTGACGTAAGGCTAAGGAGAGGATGTGTCAGACTGATTTTCGAAAGAGTGGTTAAGCCGGCGGTGATGTATGGCGTCCAAGTGTGGGGAGCAAGAGCGAAGGACTCTAGGGTGATCAGACAATTGGGGGCGATACAGAGACCGTTTACGCTATCGGCCAGCGGGGCATATAGAACGGCGCCGTCAGCCGCGTTATGCGTGCTGACTGGGATGGCGCCTCTATACATAGAGGCAGCAACGAGGTATGAAGAATGGAAGGCGCACGGAAAAGAAAAAGTAAGAGGACGGATAAACGGGTGCGACAGAATATACCCATAGATGATCGGAACAATTCTGGAGAACCGAGAAGGGCTAAAACAGGTATTTGTGGACGCGGTTAAGAGAGAGGATGGACGAGTGGGTATAGGATGGGCGCATAAGGAGGGGAGCGAGTGGAGAATGGGTCGGGAAAGAATCAGTGAGCTGGGAAGCGTACAGGAAGCCGAAATGGTGGCTATAGGTGAAGGGGTACTGATGGGTGGAGAGATGGACATAAGAATAATAAGTGACTCGCCTGGAGCAGTGGAGACCATTAGGAATGCGAGGACGAAGAGCAAAAGGGCAGCTCGTATTAGGAGAATGCTTGAAAACAGAAGGGTAGCGGGATTGGTGACGGAAATTGAGTGGAGGAAAGGGCATGTTAGGGAGAATGAGGGTAACAGAAGAGCAGATGAAGAGAGTAGAAGAGGTGCGGAACTGCAAGAGATCACATGGCAAATAGACTTGGGACATAGCAGAATGGAGGAGAGGGAAAGGATTAGGAGAATGGTGATGGAAAAATGGCAGGGTGAATGGGACAGCGGCAGGACCGGCAGAAGCGTACATGGTATGTGCAACAGGGTAGGGATGGGGTGTATACCATTAGCAAGGAAGGCAGTGCAACTGGTCACAGGGCATGGGAACTTTCGGGGTTACCTGGCAAGGTTCGGAATTGCACAAGAGACCCCATGCCAGTGTGGAACTGGCGGGACTGACACGGCGGAGCACATCAGGAACGATTGCATGCGGGAGAAAGGGTAGAATGGAGAAGGAGGATCGAGGAAGAGGAGGATAGACTTGGAGCGTTACAGCTAAGGGATACGAATGGTGTGAAGGATGAATGGGTAAGGATATTGAATGAATGGGCGGGGGCTGTGGTCGAGGATGAAGAAGTATGAGAACCAACATAGTGTCAATGCGACGGTAATAGTGGCCTGGCTTCGGTATAAACGAGCGACGAAAGTAAATCGGGAGAGCAGGCGCTCGGATAGAATAAGACTGCCGACCAGGGAGGGCGCGTTTGAATGTGGAGGATGAGCGGAATAAAGAAGGAAGGATCTTCCCCGCTGATTGCCCGCCCGGTATTCGGTGGGTCACGACCCAACGGTGGTGGGGGGGTGTGGCGGGGCGGAGGAGCGAGGGTGTGGCGTGGACGTTGGAATGGGATGTAGGTGCAGCTTTATGGCCTAACGGCTTGGCAAGTGCAGCACACCTGGGGTGGTTTTAGTCAGTAAGAGTCTGACACTACTGATACGCGATGGACACCGAGCGATCAGAGTCCATGAGGATTTCCACCCCACTGAAAAAAAAAAAAAAAAAGCATCGAGAAGGCAATTAAGAATGCTACTAGTTTGCCCATTTAACCGAATTCGTAGCATCAATAATAACGGAGTTGGCAATGGTGCCGCCTTAATCTTGAACACCCTGTATACTTCATATTTCATTCCAGATAATACAGTGTACATCAATTATTGATATCGGATTTGTCAGCAGAGTGTTCCCCAAAACGAGTTCTCATATTTCTCCGTGTTTGACCCGCAGTTAAGGATACCAAATACAATTTTAAACCATTCCGCACACGATAAACAGCCCTTACCTTGACCCCGGTGATGTATCTGAAGTCTGCCAGTTGAGCACATTGATGTTGGTGGAACTGGTGTTTAGAACCGATTTTGAAGGAGGCGACGCTTCGTCGGCGGACGGTTTCTTCGGAGATTGAGAACCGTTTTCTTCGCTAGTCGAAGACCGCGGATAGTACTCTTCACTAGAAGGGTTATTCTGGCCCCTAGGTGATGGAGGAGTCCTGCTGAATATCTGATGTATATTGGACGGTATGTTGAGAGGATCGAAGTGGTATATGGTGCCGTCGTCATTCCTCAGCAGTCTTCCCGTCTAAAACAGTAGGTAATAGAAATGCTACCAGGATAAAAAAAAACTTGAAATGTGCACTACAAAAAAATGGTGCCCCTGCTCACCCAAAAATAATGTACCAGTAGTAGAAACTTAATATCTACATCTATTTCAACACCTTCATCGCCAAGCTTCACTTTTCCCAATTTTTTTCTCACTCATTTTATCCTCTTTCCTTTTTCTACCATTCCTTCTACAACAATCTCTCTATAGAAATATATAAAGCTCTCTAACAATGTTTGAAGCACTCTAATAATATTTACAGCACTCACACAATATTTACAGTGCTCTAACAATCGTGACAGTGCTCCAACAATCTATGCGGCACTTTTTAAAACTTTGCAGCGCTCTCACAACCTCTCTAGCGCTATCACAATCTCTCTAGACTCCGCATTATTTCTCCAAGGGCTCTCACAAACTCCCTAGTGCTTTCACAGTATCTCCAGAACACTATTTCCACATCTCACAATTTTTCCAGTGCTTTCACAACCTCACCAGCGCTCTCATAAACTCTCAAGCACTCTAACAATCCTCTCAGTGACCCCTAAAAATTTTTCAGAGCTCTCTTAATATCTCTTTAGTGCTCTCTTTATCTCTCCGTCACTATCACAATCTCTTCAACGTTCTCACAATCTACTCAGTGCTTTCACAATCTCTTTAGCGCTCTCACAAACTCTTCAGTGCTTTGACAATCACTTCAGAGCTCTCACAATATCTTCAGTGCTCTAAGAATTTCTTCCTCCAAATCTATTCATCCAGCTCTCTTACAACATATCCAGCACTATCCAGTGCTCTACCAATATTTCCAGAGCTACAACACTATTTTCGAATCTCACGATTGCTTTCACAACATGTACAGCGCTCTCACAAAGTCACCAGTGCTCTCACAAAATCGCCGATGCTCTAACAATGTTTACAGTGCTCTCTCAATTTCTAAGAGCTCTCTTAATATTTCTCTAGCGCTCTCTTCATCTTTGAAGCTATCACAATCTCATCAGCGTTCTCAATCTCTTCAGCGCTTTCACAATCTCTTTAGCACTCTCACAAACTTGTCAAGATCTCCAGAGCTCCAACACTATTTACAAATCTAACAATGTATTCAGTGCTTTCACAATATATCCAGCGCTCTTACAAACTCACCAGCGCTCTCACAAACTCACTAACGCTATCAAAAATTCACAAGCGCTCTCACAAACTCGCCAACTCTCTCATGAATTCTCAAGCGCTCTCACAATCTCTTCAGAATTGGCACAATTTCTTTCTCTGGCGCTATCACAAGCTCTCTTATCATCTTCAGCGCCCTCAAAATATTTTTAGCGATCTCATTATCTATCTAGCCCTATTACAATATCTTCAGCATTCTCACAATATCTTGAGGGCTCTCACAGAAATACCAGCGCTCTCACAAACTCTCCAGTACTCTCACAACCTTTCAAGCGCTCTCACAAACTCGCGCTCTTACAAACTACAGCGCTCTCACAAACTGTCCAGCGCTCTCATAAATTCTCCAATGCTCTCATAATATCTTCAGCAATCTAACAAACTCTCCACCGTTCAAAAAGTCCCTTCAGTGCTGGAACGTGTGAAGCGCTCTCACAATCTCTCTGTCGCTTTGACCAACTCTCTCGTGACCAAAAACTCTCCAGTGATCTAACAATATCTCCAGCTTTCTTTCAATATTTCTTCATCTCACAACTTGTCTAACGCTCTTCCAACATATCCATAGCTCTCATGATCTCTCCAGCGCTCCAACAATCTCTCAAGTGCTCTCATAACAGCTGCAGCGTCCTCACAATCTCCCTAGCGCTCTCTTCAACTCTCCAGTCCTATTACAATATTTCCAGTGTTTTCACAATCTCTTGAGTGCTCTCACAAACTCTCCAGCGCTTTCACAAACTCTACACCGCTTTCACAAACTCTACAGCGCTCTCACAAACTCTCCAGCGCTGTCACAAACTCTACACCGCTTTCACAAACTCTACAGCGCTCTCACAAACTCTCCAGCGCCGTCACACTATGAATACCACTCTGGTGCACCAACTGGTACAGTCCTCACCTGCGGGTTGATGATCTGGCTGCCTCTGGGTACGTTATGCATGTGCGTCACGGCCCACACGATGTGGTTGTCGCCGTTGCCTTCGACCGCTCGGCGTTCCCGCTCCATGTTGCTGCCGACGTTCGAATTTTGCCCGGCGTCGATGACGGCGGGCGGCGCTGGCGTCGAGGTGGGCGACGGCGTCCCCGACTCAGACATCTGTGACTGCGACTTGTAGCCCGAACTGGAGGGACTCAGGCGCCACGATACCGAACTGGTTCCCGAATCTAGAAATTGTCTTCCTGATCAAGGCAAAGAAGAAAACGTTGGGATTGGTCGATTGAACCTAATTCAATATTTGCAATTTCGATAAACATTTCAAGTGCAGTGTGTTGGATAATATTATCTTACAAAGAATCATACCAAGTTTGAGATTCATTAGGATCGAAATCAATAAAAGAAGTATCTAGTGGGTTATGGGGTATCCTAGACCTAGGTAAAGCATCAGGCAAAACATTTGTTTCAAGTCGAATGTATGCTGTCTTAGCTTTACAACCCACCTGGCTGGTTTTCCTATAGGAATTTTCATATTATTGAGCCAAAGAAGTGAGAAATGATCAATTAAGAAAGTAAAACGGGAGTCTTTAACATACGATCTGAATTTTCTCTGAGCAAATTATGACAGCTATCAACCCACGTTGAGTTACCGTCCAACTCCTTTCAGTGTCAGTTAGTAAATGACTCGCGAATGCAATTATTTTGTCATCCCTATAAAACTCTTGTGAAAATTAACACAGAATAGTTATACGTTTGTGTTGGAGGCCTTGTGTTTATGCGGAATTATTATTTTGCTGTAGAATACTGATTCAGAGTGCGTTTTTTTTATTCCGGGGATCTCATAAAGTCGTCCTAATCGGTGGGAAACCACGAAACAGCTATCGACGGATGATGGAACTCTCGGAATTAAATCAAAAACACTCTATTTTATATTATATATATATTATTATATTATATTTGAACTTATCCCTATAACTATAATTAATATGGACTCTGATTGCGAAATTCCATTATTTAATAAACAACATCTATCATTCGTGAGATTGCCAAAGTCTCACCTCACACAATAAACAGTATTTTCATCTCTAGTTGAAAAATATACTATTCTTCGGACTCTAGTTCTAATGCCCGACGACAATTTTTCGAAAATCGCTCATTTTAATATTATTTTCATATTTTTTTTTGCGAAATTACAACTGATTATTCGTTTGCAATTATATACTAGATAATACTATCTATGCCTCAACCTTGAATAAAAATCTTTCATTTTCAAAGGAGCACAACATAAAAAGGATGGTTTTTTCATCACAACATACCCATCACACAAATAGAAGTATAAAATATAGCCAAAAGGTTTCCCATGTTCTCTTCAAAGAATACACAACAACTACTGCCAAAATCATAACAATACGAAAAGCAAACGCCAAACAACAGAATACCTGAATGTATAATTAATCCAGAAATAGGATCGAATCAATTATTTGAATGCAAGTTTATGATTGAATTAAGGAATAAATTTGTAATTATTCATAGATCGTATCTAGTTTGACCTATTTTCCGTTCAAAAGCATTATTTTCTTGTCGTGGGGAATGTGTACATTTCTTTACGGAAGATCATTATCTAATAATAAATAATTGATTATTAATAATCCAAACTTTTGCTTAAATCTATATCTATAGGTACTTTCATCGGCAAGTCTCCAACAGTTTGATTATTATAGGTTGGCATTATTGGCTAAATTTTCTACAAGGTCTGCAGACCAACATTGGTGTGGCATCTTCAAGGAAAACTTTCATCTGAATTCAGACGCATCAATCTACAGTACCGCTGAGGAACAAAGAAAATCGGCAGATATTCTCATTACTTTTTGGCCAGCGAGATATCCAGATTTGACTCTCATGGATTTTCTTCATGGGGTGTTTGAAAAAAATTAGGTTTATTGAAAAGCCCATTTCATAAAGATAATTCGAACAAAACCATACGAAGAGTGTATCGTTGAGAGAGGTGACAAGTGACAAGAGGCAACGATGTGCCGAATGACGTAAAATAGAACGAATGGCAGGTAAAAAATGACGAATGAAAGGTAACAAATGACGAATAACAGGTACCTAACAAATGACGAATGACAGGTAAAAAAGAACAAATGACAGGTAAACAAACAACAAATGACAGGTAACAAATGACGAATGACAGGTACAAAAAGACGAATGACGGGTAAAAAAAGACGAATGACGGGTAAAAAAAGACGAATGACAGGTAAAAAAAGACGAATGACAGGTAAAAAAAGACTAATGACAGGTAAAAAAAGACTAATGACAGGTAAAAAAAGACGAATGACAAGTAAAAAAAGACGAATGACAGTTAAAAAAAGAGGAATGACAGGTAAAAAAAGACGAATGACAGGTAAAAAAGACGAATGACAGGTAAAAAAAGACGAATGACAGTTAAAAAAAGACGAATGACAGGTAAAAAAAGACGAATGACAGGTAAAAAAAGACGAATGACAGGTAAAAAAAGACGAATGACAGGTAAAAAAGAACAAATGACAGGTAAACAAACAACAAATGACAGGTAACAAATGACGAATGACAGGTACAAAAAGACGAATGACGGGTAAAAAAAGACGAATGACAAGTAAAAAAAGACGAATGACGGTTAAAAAAAGACGAATGACAGGTAAAAAAAGACGAATGACAGGTAAAAAAAGACGAATGACAGGTAAAAAAAGACGAATGACAGGTAAAAAAAGACTAATGACAGGTAACAAATGAGTAACAAATGACAGATGACCGTTTCTGGATGTGGGTTTGGAAAAGGTAGACGGTGTATTTATAGATATTATTATAACTTGTGCGGCAAGTATCTCTCCTGTATATAGTCTATTTTTCATTAAAAATGTTAGTCTCGCACAAAAATGAATTTTACCTAACCTATCAATTCTACCGGGTACGAAGTTTTTGTGAGTACCTGGCGTTGGCAAAAGATGGCGCCACTACTATACAAGTGTATTTTTGTAAAAATAATCTTCTATTAGGATTCTGTCAAATGTCAAAGTCAACCATTTCTGTGATTTTACAATGGAAACAATCGAATATCATTCATACTTCAATGACTTGTTGGTGGCACTACGAATTTAGTTATGGTTCTTTCTATCACCATTGAAGTTTATATATCATAATGATGAAGTTATACATGCGTTGTAAACATTATCATCATTATTGAGGCGCAATTGACTTTGATTTTCGACGGTCCAAGACTGTCAATTTCAATATTGATTTCCACCAAGTTTATTCGTCCTAGCAGCCATTTTGTTGACATAATCTACAGATCTACTTGCAGAGTTTCAGTTTGTAGATGTTCAAGATGCATTTATGTGGCCAAAAACTACCAAATTGTATATACAACTGTGTCTCAAGCAAATATATACCGGAAAATATGAAATATTCGGATTATTTTTATAAATTACGAACAGTACCCACTAAACATGATACATAACAAAAATATTTTCCAGATATAACTATTGTGCAATTTTGTGATATTGGCAAACTAACATTATATTAATGTCATCTTGACGTTTCCAACACAGTGTTTTCAACTATATGTTTATGTAACATCAAAATAATGTAACCAATAATATTCATTAGATAATATACAGTGCAGTCCAAAGGTATGGAATAAATTCATTTTTAGCGTTATTATGTATTTTATGAAACAACCTGAAACAGGTCGATTTCTATTCTCAATTTGACAATTTATAGTATGAAAATATCACCCCCTTCTTGCACCCCTTCTGAATTATGAGCACCCCCTCAAAAAATTTGAATGAGAAAGGGGGTTGTGTTGCACCTTTTTCAAAAGGGATTTTCATTCTCTGTTCAGCAATACTGAGAAAATTTATTCTGAATATGTCAAATGTTGATAGACTGAAGGAAATGATGTAACATAATGTTTAGGAAGTATATTTCAATTTGTTTTACAGTTAAATTAAATGTTCAAAATGACCACCATTCACTTCTTGACAATAAGCAAGGCGATCTTGGAATTCTCGTAGAACATTTTGTAGGACCTCAGGGGTTATGTTGTTAATTTCTTCCGATATCCTAGTTTTTAAATCTGCAATATTGTCTGGTCTATTGAAATATACTTTTGATTTTAAATAACCCCATAAAAAGTAATCGAGAAGAGTCAAATCGGGGGATCTAGGCGGCCATTCAATCGGTCCACGTCTGCCAATCCACCTATTGGGAAAAACTTCTGTCAAATAATCTCGAACAATACGTGTGTAATGCGGTGGAGCTCCGTCTTGTTGATATCAAATTGATCTATCTATTCCATTTGGATCATTAACATCGGGAAAAAGTCGTTTTAATGTAGGCACTAAAAAGTTCATCAAAAAACCTAGATAAACCTCACCATTAATTGTGCCTTCAAAAAAATAGGGGCCAATAATTTTGTTTTTAATGATACCAGCCGAAACGTTCACTTTTTTGGGATATTGTGTGTGAGCCTCACACATCCAATGAGAATTTTCTCTGCTCCAATATCTACAGTTTTGTCTATTAACCGTTCCATTTAAATAAAAAGTAGCTTCATCAGAAAACACAATTTTGTTTATGAACTGCAAATCTGCTTCGATTCTATCCATCATCAGTTCACAGAATTGTTGCCTTCTATCAGGGTCATCCTCATTTAACTCCTGAACCAACTGAACTTTATAAGGATGGTATTTTCCTTTATGTAAAGCTCTCAATATCGATGATTTACTTACATCATTGTCGGCGGCAAGTTGTCTACTTGTCATATGCGGATTTTCCTCAATCGCTAACAGTACATCTAACTTTTTCTCCTCATCCAATGCAGCATTTCGACCTGGTTTTTGACGAGTTTTTACATGTCCAGTTTCACGGTATTTTGTTTCTATTTTGCTAACTGTAGATTGTGATACGTGTTGACCAGGGTATTTATTATTGAACATTTCACAAACTTCCGTTTGAGTTCGTGTTTTATTACCGCATCCAAGCATAATTAAAATGTCTATTCTTTGAGTTTCGGATAAATGAGCCATAGATGAATCGAATACACACAAAAATATTTTTCAATACACTGACGTCTGCCAGCAACTCACAAATATCAAAATAACAGTGGTCTACTAGATTGACATTATATTATTTATGGGTTTTGTGAATAATTTTTTGGTGTCTTCAACGACTTTTTCCTGACTTTTTTAGCAAGACAGATAAGAAAGTATAAATTGTCAAATTGAGAATAGAAATCGACCTGTTTCAGGTTTTTTCAACGGATACATAATTTAGTGTCAATATTTTTAAATTTTAATAAAATAATTTCTCAGTTATGGTTGCACCAAATATGAAACACTTAGTATTGCTGAACAGATAATGAAAATCCCTTTCGAACAAGATGCCACACGACCCCCCTTCTCATTTAAAATTTTTGAGGGGGTGCTCATAATTCAGAGGGGGTGCAAGAAGGGGGTAATATTTTCATACTGTAAATTGTCAAATTGCCAATAAAAATTGACCTGTTTCATAATTTTTTCATAAAATATATAATAACGCTAAAAATGAATTTATTCCATACCTTTGGACCGCACTGTATATATAATGTTGATTATATGTTGCCCAGATATGTCTTAGACAGAGTAGTTATGTTATTTGTTTGATAGTTTTGTCTAACCTTCTCAAAACATTACTGACATGTGTACAGGGAGCCTTGAAATTAATATTATCTTAAAGGTTTCTGCAATGTAATTTTTGGGTAATGACCACGCATAGCTTAAAACCTAACCTCCTAACCATATAACAACAACATATATGATAAATGTCGACAAAAACTCAAAATGTACGTAACTTAAAAAAATGATATCCACGTTTAAACAATATCACCCAGTAAATATAAAATAAATATATCACTGACGCCATCGCTCATTTTATCCTAAGAATCATGGCGGTCATGGGTCAAAAGTGATTGGAATCAATAGGATTGCAAAGCTCATAATTTTCATGGTAAGATTATGATTTTCCACTACTCCATCCACTAATTGTTATTTTAGCATATAGGTTAGTAGTGAATGTAGTGATATCTACTATTGATTAGAGATGAGTATCTACATATGATGCTATGAATAGTAGAAAAGCTATCAGTTGTGGTTCCTGCTAATCAGATATTGGACAGCATGGAAATGGTTGCTGACATCTGGAGCTGTGTCAAATTATTTTGAACCGATTGATCAAGGAATTTTTGGAACTGAAACCAATGAACTTAGCTTGCTGAAACAACAATATTGGAGCTGCTCAATTTGTAAGTGAACTCAAAATTATGTATTTTATAAAGAGTGTTCTGATCTTTCTTAATTTCATTAATCTATGAAATATTAACTTTTCTTGAGATTGTAGAGAAATCACTTGAATTGTTTAATACAAATTATCAATAAACTAACTGCATTTTCTCTTTCTTTTCAGTTTGGTAGTGTCCTTTCACATTCCTCTATCAGTTTTGATGTACAAACTGTTACTTATTGAATCAGATTAAAAAAACTTAAATAGCAGTTGTTTCCGAACTAATCGAAGATGAGCCCTTCTGGACTGGGCAAAGAAAAAAATCCAAAAGTTTTGAATTGATAATTATGGACAGACTGAAACGTAAGTAATTATTTTTCTTTTACCTCTAGGGGCAACATAGAATTATTAATAATTATGGGATGGTCGTTTTCTTATATCATAAAGATTAATATGAGTTTTCAGTGACTGTAATGACTATATTTTCAGAATATGTAAAAGATGTTTGCAGTTCAATCACAGATGACGAGTTTGACTTATAGTGATGGATTGGATGACATTAGCAGAGCAGAAACTAACAAGAAAGGAGAAGTGACCGAGACAACAACCATATTATTATTGAGTCAGTGATCTGTTTTTATTATTCAAAAGAAATAGGTTTTCATTCCATATTATTCTTCTAATATCATTTATCTTTGGTAAATTTTTCATCTGATTCATATTATTAGGTACTTTGTTCTGTTCATAGTGATTCAAGATTATATTTTTTATACTGCTAATTTTAATTTAATTGTTAATGATGTAACTGTCTTGTTTTATAACGCTTTATCCATGAGATTTTAATCATTGACAATAAAGTTTTTTGATTGATTGGTATGTTTTACATCATTACCCTCTTATATACATATTTTATTTCTTAGTATACAGGGTGGAGCTTATACTCATTGTTTACCAACACTTATTTTTCTACACTTAAAGTTGTATTTCTGGATTTTCAATCGCCACTCTTTGGTAGATG